>OY757541.1:30982528-31053777 GCA_963584105.1 Alviniconcha strummeri | reverse complement strand
GGGTTTGAGCTCGGTCTGATCGAAAGTCGCTGAGAAATACAGCCGTCGCTTTGACTTTTCTTAGGTCAGCTGTAATCTTGGTCATCAGTATTGGTACGAATAAACTGTAATGTTCAACAAGGGCTGCCAAACAAAGTTTCACTCTGTCGGTCTCTGTCTGTCTGTCTCTCTCCCCTCTGTCTCTGTCATCAAATCGTCTCCGAAAAAAAAAAGGGCAACATTACGGTTTCATCTTGCGGCTGGCAACAAACGTGGTAAAGCGTCAATTACATTTCAGTACAAGCGAAAGTCACAAAACGCATCTTAGATGCACGTAACAACCATATCAATTTGACCTCAATCGGATCAGAATTTTCAGTGTCGTATTTCCGGCATCACTGTGACCCTGACGTGTAGAATGTGACCATGACGTGCAGAATCAAAGTCATCAAATATGTGCACTTCTATTCTGTTATTGCCATGCGAAGTTTGAAAGCTGCCAATCTAATAATACCTGACGAAACACAAATGAAGATCCCTGAAAGTCAAAAATAAAAAAAATACACAGCACTAATCATTACATGTGACTTTTTGTGAATCAAAGAAATCATCTGTAACCCCCCACCCCACCCCACCACATGATCAGTTAAAAGGGAACGAGCTGCCAAACGAGACAATGTATCGGTCAGGGGGCCCCACAATCAAATGTTAGTATCAATCAATCGATCTCAATACGGCCGCAACCACAAAATCGAGTTCTTGCCGTCTGGCCAGGCGGTATCACTAGTGGAATGCTTGATTACGACGACAGACATACTATCTGCCAGTCAGGCAGACCTTTACTGACGACCCTACCATGAAGGCCAGACGCCTGGGACCAGGAAAAGTAGTGTATAGAGACGTCGGCACTGCGCTTTACACTTACGGCACGCCGGCTATACCCCGCCGCTACCAATTCCACAGACTGATATTGATTGGACTCAATCTGGGACGTCGAAGCCGAATTTCCTAAATGCTATCCTCTAGGGATGATCAGCTGACCGACTTGTTTTGCACTGATTCCTGCTAACTGCGCACGTGAATCGGATCAATCAACATTTGAGAAAATCCCAAAGGTCATTCTGCTGCTTTTTCTTCTTCTTTTTTGACAAGCAGATGCTGAACTGATTATACTACCATACAGGGTGATATGGAGCGTGGAGGTGGAGAGGTGGTTCCAGTAGTAAGTTCGATTATACCACTTCTGTTCAACGCAACTGCTACAGTCATGGTAACATCAAGAGGCGTCCTATTTTCTGAGGTCAAGAAACAGCCTGCTCTGTGCCTATGCGAACCAGGGCAAAGCAACAACTGACCAAATTACCCAAAAGCATTGCAGGGAGAGACAACAGGAAACACGGTCGTCATGCAGACATTAGTTGCAATTTTAAAGCCAAGAAGAAAAAAAGAAAAGATAAAAAGAGGACCGGTTTGCAATACCTTGGCCTTGACCCGACACCTGTCGATACCCGGCGTGTCCGGCCCAATGTCCCCCTAGACCGCCACAACCGTTCCTCCCGTAACCTCAGTCCCGTTCCGCGGGAGACCCAACGCACTCTCTGCCCTTCCCCACCCACTACATGCAACAACTGGACCGAAGAGTGTATACGATTACACAAAGGAGCCCCAGGGAAGTGAAGGAGTGGGACTGATAAGTCCTCACTCACTACCGCCACCAGCCCGAGTCAGCGGGGACAAAGAGGCGCTAGAGTGGCCATGCAGGGACCCGGGATGAAAGAGTTAACGCAGTATCTCAGGACTAACGTGATGAACCGGCTATCAAAGATAGCACTGCTTCCAGACGGGGGGATCTGACGGACGATTTGTCAAAGATGACGATAATGTCAGAGCTCTTCACGAACAAAGTGGCCTGTTTTGGGTCACTCTTTGGGAATTCGTAGTACTGCTCCCGTTGTTGTTGCTGTGTGTGTGTGTGTGTGCGCGTGCGTGCGTGCGTGTTTCATTAGTAAACAATGACTACAATCAATCTCTCTCTCTCTCTCTCTCTCTCTCTCTCTCTCTCTCTCTCTCTCTCTCTCTCTCACACACACACACACACACACACACACGCGCGCGCGCGCGCACACACACAAAGGTACATATATGTACATGTATACCATATGCTGCTTGAGAAAAAAAAAAAAAAACAGGGGGAGGAGTAGCAGAGAGAGGGACGAGATTTATTTCAAAATACCCCCAAACAAAATAAAAACTCCCAGTTTCTGGCAGATTACTAAGATTAGACAGCACTGAACACGAGGCGGTTTTGTCCGCTTACTTACACTACAGCTTATACACGCCGCCCTCGCTTGATCACGCTGACGACTATTATTGTGCTCATGGATAAGCAGCCGCAATGCAAACATGTAAAGACAGACATCACACACACGCACACTGGCTTCGTTTCGTACAACTAGCCTGACACGCAGTAGGCTCAGACAGACGCTCCGTCTGATAGTGAAGAGGGAAAAAGATCAAGGTCTTCCGAGATTTGACCTTGATTCCTGACCCCCCCCCCCCCCCCCCCCCCCCTCTCTCTCTCTCGTTTCACCCAACCAAACCACCAGCCTAGCCTAACCAAAACAAACGAACGGGAACTTGTGTGCGGTTCGTCGCACGATTTCTCGAGGCTAGACTCGAACGCACCGGCCTATAACCAGCAGCAATTCGTCATTCATTAGTCAGCTCTCAAGTTACCGTCAGAACTTCAGCGGAAACGTGTGCAGGTGAAAGGCGGGGATCTCTGCTTTCTCGGCACGAAATCTTGACCAGTGGTCAAAAATGCCTAATTGATTACCGTGGATTTCATTTCCGCCCCCCCCCCCCCCCCAACAAAATCAGTAGTAGCGTAATTTGTGTGCCACCTGATACGAGTAAATGTCAGTAAAATGTAGGCTAATCTATTCTGCAGCAAAAGCCTTGGCTTGGCTGGGCTTGGTAAAAGAGTGGCAAAATAGGCGGAAAGAACAGATTATTGGCCAGACTGAGCTCTGCTAAAGACAAAACGGCGTCTGCTCTCCGACAGCCTGCGGGGGAAGAAGTGGAGACTCGGCGCTTTCCGCGAGTGGCACGTGGGGGTCGCAGGTGCTCCACTTTTTCTACCGCCTTACTTCGTAGGTGTGGGAAAATTCTTGCCGAGTTTTCTTGGCACGAGATCAACTTTTTTTTTAGGCAGTCTGCCTCTTCCCCCGGACATAAAACGGGGTTATGTGCGGGAGAGACTGAAGAAACTGCCATCAATACGTTTATGCCTTTGCGAGTCTGCACTGTGTACACCATTGTGTTCTCTCGATGCCCATTAACTAGTTGAAGGCTACCTCTGTATGCGTGAGCGCGCACGTGTGCGTGTGTACATGCGTTCGTGAGCGTGGGGGATAGGGGGTGGGGGGCGTGTGAGTGTGTGAATTAGTAAAGCTTGAACGCGTGTCCATGCAAGTGTGGGTGTGTCACAATAACTAGGCATGTATGTCCCAGCAACAGACATTGCATCAGTAATATCCAATGTCTGTGGTCCCGACACTTACGTGTGTGTGTGTGTGAGAGAGAGAGAGAGAGAGGGAGGGAGAGATTTAAACGTGTGTACATGAATGTGTAGATGTGCCAGTCACCAAACATGTGTGAAAGTAAGTGACTGTAGGAGAGTGTACGTGCCAACAAACAGTTAAAAGGGACAGTCATGCAGACGCACAGCACAGTGCCCAGTGACTCACAGCCCAACAATTGCACGAAAAGAGCGAGCGAGCTCTAAACAAGCAGTAGCAGGTATACTACAGCCGGCCCCCAAGTACTGCTGTTGTTGGAGCAAGCGGTAGGGTCAACCCGCACCTCAATGAGATCAGAGGCCGGCAGGTAACCAGCTCACAACAACACTCTAACTCGACACCTGTGGACCCCAGTCCAATGCAAAGAACACAATGCTCTCTGAAAACGGGACATAAAAACGGACAGTTTCGGCCAAGACATAGTCCTCGGCTGACAACTGTGGCAGCACAATGGACAAAACCGTGGGGCGGGGGGAAGCAAGAAAAAAAGCACTGAAGCGCAAAACTAGAGAGAAGCGAAACTGTGAAAACAGAACATGTTTTGGGAGTCTATATGGAAATAACACGGAAGCATTTATGAACTATAGGATTATGAATGCTACTGCCAATATCGCGGCGTGTGGCGAGACTCTCTAGAGCAAAATTCACCAGGAAAAGGGAACATTCGGAAAAGCAGCCCTAAGCTTAGTATAAAATGCTAGCATTGTTGTCTCTTGTCACGATTTGTTTCTCTCGGAGTCATATACGATGCCGGTAGGGTGACGGGACAAAACGGTTTATTACATGTTATAATAATAATTACACTGGTGTGTGCATGGGTGTGGGTGTGGGTGTCACAATCGGGGGAGGGAAAAAAGTATCCGCGTACACACACAGAGACACACACACACACACCACATCATTTTTCAGCATCTTTACTTGTCGCCTGGGCCCAGTTTTTCTCGCACTTTTCCACCGCGGGGTCACGGTGGCAAGACAACACGAGTGACCCGCAAACAATTTCATTGTGCATGGGTGTGCAAACAGGGGAGGGCACCGCAAAGCGAGGGCTACCTCCCCATCAACCGGCCCAACTGTTTCAAAACAAACAGCGACTGTCTTGTCGGGCCCCGCAAACTTCTGCATAAAGAAAACATGCCATGGGCACGGAAACAAGAAATGTGTGTAATTATTGTCCGGGTCTTTCGGTCTTCCCGGCTCTCTCCCCCCCCCCCCCCCCCCATCCCAAATCTTTCGATGGGGCCCCGATGGCAAATACCACACACGACCTCCTGAGACACAGACCCGGAAATAGCACGCAGGAGGTGTAAAATCAAACACAGTATTTCCCTACATAAATTCGCGAGTGGAAGCTGTCCCAACGCAAAAACAAAAACAAACAAAAACCAGTTGCAACATAAACAAAAAGAAAAACGAAAAAAAAAAAGGTTGCAACCGACTCACGCCACCGAGTCGAACTAATTAACAATCCCTATAACGGTGGTGGTGGAATTCCAACAGAATTTTGCCAGGACATTCCGCGGCTGCTGATGGTGGGTTCTTTAACGTGCACACCTCTGAAGCCCTCAGTCTTGTTTTCCGTTGTTGGTTGTTCTTGTTTTCTCTTCCCTCTCTCTCTTTATTACTGTTATTGATCGCTTTTATATAGCGCTATTCTCCGCTCTCGAGCAGACTCACTGCGTTCGCATGTGATTCTACATGAGTGAATAGCTTTTTATAGCGCGCTTTTGAATATCCACCGAAGTGGTGTACTTACAGCGCTGGCATGGCTGGCGCCACATGAAACTGCTGCCATCTCGGCGCGTTCTGTGTACACCATACAACCATGCACCATGTCACTTCATGCAAAGCCACATACGTAAGGTGTATGCGTGTTTAGCTGTAACCTGCCAGCTGCGCTTTTGGCAGAATGACCGGGATCTTTTACCTGCTACTGCAGTAACACGGGGGTGGAACGGATACCGAAACAAGAGTCAGCACAAAAAGTTGACCCTGGAGAAGAAAATTCTCCCGCTGCTCCAGCAGGGATTCGATCACTAGTCCGGCGCTCTAACCACTGAGCTATCTCTCTCTTACCCCCCACCCCCACCCCCCGCCCCCTTTCTTCTTAAGAACTTCGTTCTTCTGGTTACTTTGTTCAATAGACCACTCACACCACCATCCTTGAGACGAAAGAGAGCGGGTACAAGCCGAGATACCCCCCTTCCCCCCCCCCCCCCCCCCAACAGCAAGTCAAACCCACAAACTCAGGCTCGTTCCAACCCCCAGTGCTCTAACCACTCTACCACACCACCTCTTTGGACACCTTCTACTTAGTGCTATCAACCAACGTGGAAGAGCTCCCATATTCTTCGGTGCTGTCATGTATATGTTTGGTTACTACCACTACACTAAAGACAATTTTAATAATTATTCCTATAAATTATGTGAATGTTTGAATTAAAAACTGATATTCTACATGAAAGGACTACATGTACGTTCTCTTGGAAATAAATCCAAAAATAAGTACAACTACAAGCTACACAGCTTTACAAATGATCAGATATTAATCAATAGTATTGTCGCTTTGCTTCCATAGAATGGGAAACTGTCCAGCAGAAAGAAAAAATAGTTTTTGCACACAAAAGTTTTTAAAAAAAACGAAGAAAAACAAAGAGAAAACGTGGGGAACGGAGGAGGGACGTGACAGGCATACTAAGACAGTCTGACTACACAATTAAAATAGTGTAAGAGCAATGTTCAGTCAGACCACATACTCCCAGTACAACAGCACATTCCCAAAATAACCTGAAACCTCAAAAGAATAGGAGACGTTCTAAATTTACTCACAATCAATACATCTACACGCTTCTGGTCCATTACTGTAGCAACTACATACGTGCACACGCAGACGCCCGCACAAACGTGTGCACACACGTAAAACGAACACAATGGATTATAATTAATGATTTTTTTCATATGTTTTTATCATTAATGCTTCCTTGTTCTTGTGGTGGAATGTAATGCCTTCTGTGGTGGAATATAATACCACTAACCAGTAAGATATTTCAAGATGTCACTAAAAAAAAACACGCACAGCATGCACTGGGTTCTGGAGCCGATTCGATGTGGCAACTTTAACCCCAGTATATAAAGAAAAGCTGGTAATTATGCCCACCGCTTCCCCGTCCCTAATAAGCCTTATGGTTTCTGTGGACGTTAAGCACCATGTTTACTTATGCCCACCGCTCCCTGTCTTCCAAGAGGCTGGCCACCGTAGTCGCCCCCGACCGACTGGGGAAGTGGAATTTCATTGGGCTTCGGACACCATGTGTGCTGGCGTGCTCACTTCATTCCGCACGTTATTCACACTTCCCCTGCTGTTCAACTTGCCTCTTCATGCTTCATTACTGCCTCCAGTTACATTTGGCCACTGAATTAGGTCCAGCCACAGAAACCTACGCTGGGTCCAACCCTACTCCATGGTTCCATGCAAGCACAGAGCGTCCGCTCTGTGATGCAAGCCGGCACGTTCGTGTTCAACGTGCACCCGAAAATCTTCACTCGAGTCTGTAAATTATTACACCGAAAACGCATTCATCTCACTCACAAAATCACCACATGTATAAAAGCTTTCCAAAGACAAGGTCAAAACAGAACAAAATAAAACAAACACAGAAAGTGAGGTCAGGTGTTTGCTCTGTAGTGTCAAAACGACGCCATACCATTGTGATGTAGACTCTCAAGAGAGACGAGGGACGTGACGCTACCGCTAAGGAACCCCGTTCGGTGCGTCTCGGGTCGCCCCTCCACAAAGCTGCCAGCTGGACGAACCTCAGGCCACATCATCACCATTCGAATGTCAATGTTCACAATGGATACTTTTCAAGTTCTCACCCTTAACCGCGTATCTTTCAGAACAAAGGAGTCTCTTTTTTTTCTCTTTTTTCTTTCTTGCCTAGAGACTGTCAGTTATTGAAACGGTCAAAAACGCGCCTGAGGTTTTGCTGTCCAACTTGATGTAGTAGGCCGTTGCACATTCACTTCAAATTTATCTTTCTTCAGTCAAAGAGACTGCCTTTGTTATTATCTGTTGTAATTCTGCTGGAAGTCCAGCATGCATTCTTAAATAGCCTCCACGTCATTCACATCCACATGCAACTCATAAAATAAAAAAGCACCCATTTTTCAACGTTGATTCTACACAGGCAAAAGAGCAGCACAATGCAAACAATACAGATTTCCACGGCATGGGCTGCTTCCTTGTCTCCAAGTTCACAAGTCACAGACTTTATCCATCCAATGAGGGTCATGGACCAGAGAGCCCTGGCCCTTGACTAACACTACAAGTAACTGGCTTCATCTGTCGAGTACCACCCTCAGGAACTACACACACACAATCACGCCACACCACAAACAACAGACGACCCACCCATGCACATGTTCAAAACCGACAAGGCACAAGCACACATCACATGCACGCTGTCCTACTACAAATAATACACCTAAATTGTATCTATTATTATTATCATTATTATACACAATTGTGTTTACATCGTTTTCAAACCTTATCTGCATGGCCAGGCCACGGGCCACATCCTGCCTGGTGCTTTACAATCAAGACTTCCCAGCACAATTCCGGTCCACATCTTGCGAAACTTGACACCATCTCCACCGCCTCATTAAAACTTCTCTGCAAGTGCTAAGTCACAAGTGGCAGGCAATCGCCTTTGCTGTGCACGGCTGATGCAGACACAGTATTGACAGTTCTGCAGCCACAGCACAGAAAATGCCAACTCAAGAACTGGCCAAGACTAACTTGTGAATCAGCCAGTCGGAATTTAGGAGTTTTCTACAGATGGCAAGTAAGTTCTTGGTTTAAGATTTATTCCATCATAAAAATTTAAAAAAACTTGTTACTACTATGTGGCTATGGGAGATTTACAATATTTATTTATTTATTTTTAAATTAAGATGCCATTCTTGGTGACGGGAGGAAAAGATGGGGATAATTAATGAGAGCATGCTCCTTGTTGTTGACTAAACTGGAATCTTGGTAATAGGTAACACACTTCACTAAATCAAAGCTCTTTTTTCCTTCTGACAGATTCATGGAATGCACCTGATTAGGTAACACAAAGAAAGTAGCTATTGAGCACAATCCATCTTACTAGATACACAAAGAAAAATTACTACAGCACCTGCAATGGCTCTCCTTGCAATCTGATGTACTGCAAAGTGAAAAAGTGTTCATCTACTGATCTGGCTATTCCAGTAGAACCCATAAAGGAAATTACTGAAAGACCACTCTCAGAAGACCACAGTTGTGTTTAAATATATATATATTATTATATATATGACCATGTTTCATCATAAACACATCCAAAGAAATCCATGTATTAAAATGTATATGAACCTTTCAGGCTTCATCAAAGATCACCAAGCATCCTCACACTAAACTTCAACATTACCTTTTTGTTCTTCTGCCCCCCCCCCCCCCCCCCCTTTTTTTTTTCTTTCTTTCTTTCTTCTCTCTTTTCTTTTTTGAGGGACAGGGGTGACCAGCTTTTTTCTGTTGTACTTGCTAGCAATCAGACAATGAATAGCAAACTGAATTGAGCAGTTCCCTGCTGCTGGCTCAACCTCAGAAGCCTGGACCCAGAAAGAAAAAGGTTCATGTGCAGATCTATACATTATAATTTATATATTCATAATCATTATATATGTCAATGACTGGTCATGATGGTTGGTAACCACTGGCTGTAATAATACTCTGTTTGATGCTGAAAAAGAGGTAGTCACTACATCACACACAGAGAGACAGAGAGAGAGAGAAAGTAAGTTGGTGTTTTTTGGTGTTTTATGCCCAGTCAACCAGTATGGTTATATCAGGGCGATATATATTTCAAGAGAGAGAGAGAGTGAGTGTGCTTGTGTGTATGTGTGTGTGTGGGGGGGGGGGGGGGGGGCATGTTGTATGCACACATATATATGTGTTTATGTGGGGGGACTGATGATAACAAGCTTGAAGTTTGCTGCAGAAAATCAGATAGAGACTACAGTACATAAGTCAAGAAGAGAGGGTTAAGAGAAAGTACATACATATGTGTGTGTGTGTGTGTGTGTGTGTGTGTGTGTGTGTGTGTGTGTGTGTGTGTGTGTGTGTGTGTGTGCAAGCATATGCATGCAGGCGTGTGTGCATGTGCATGTGTATGACAGATGAACAAAACAGACACACTACATGTTACAGAACCATGACACCGTAAGTGGGGTCAGCAGTTCAACAAGAGGGTGAGAATGGCAAAGCAGGGAAGCTTAGGCAAGGGAGTGAGTAGAGTGGGCGTCAGTTTAAACACTGTTCAACTACTTCAGATATGGCACAAACCTGCAACACATTTAGTCTGCTGCAACCACCCTCATTACTCCCTGAAAGTGAAGTCAAACTCCAAGTCATCATTTAACCTGTAAGTAACTTCAATGCCAAATTCCCCAATAAGTGTTGTGATTACAATAATACCTCTATGTAAGGGTCCAGCAAATTCAGTTGAACCAGTTTATTACAAGTTAATACACACATGTAAGGTAGAGCTCCTAAGAAGTTTGCAGCATAAAAATAAGCCTCAGAACCTGGTAAACAATATGCTTTGCAAACAATCACACACATACACACACAAACACACACTCTTTGTAGAGCATGTACTTCAGTGTGTGTGTGCATGGAAGGAAAAGAACCCTTCGCTCACACTAACAACAATTCTCTCTCTCTCTCTCTCTCTCTCTCTCTCTCTCTCTCTCTCTCTCTCTCTCTCCAAAAGCATAGCCCAGTATCTGAGCAGAAAGTTTTCTTATCTGGAGCTCATTCAAACACACTGTATTCAAGTTTTAACCTACAGCCCATTTCAGTAAACTGCAAGTCTATGTTGAGAGTTGTGACTGCTAGCCTACATAATGGCAGTGTGGAAAGTGAAGGGCATTTGGGGGGCAGAAATAGACCAGCCTAATTGCTCCACCATTGGGTGCATCCGGCTACATAGTGATTACTTCAGGATCTCCATGTCAAACTATCACTGAGGCGTGTTCTGAGCTAAACTAATGCCTACAGAACCTAATTCTACACGCTATCATCTGGTTCTGCCCACAACCAAGAACAGCAGAATGCACAACTGACACCATTTCATAGAGATCTCTTACAAACTGGAACTGACTAGCTGAACATTGTTGTCTTCTTCAATCAATACTGATAATTGATATATGAACACTACTACTATTACTAATGTAAAATAATCAATCAATGAATGTCCTACAAATAACGTCTAAGCTAGACCAGCCATGGACTGACGGAGTAATTATTATTGTATTAACAAACATGAACAGAAAATGCTAAGTAAGTTGACTCATACGAGTTATTCAGAACATGAAACAATGGCGTAGTAAGTTATCGTTCATTAAAATCTCTTCCCAACTTTCCTGTCATTATTAAAAATAGGTCAAGGACACTGAAACTGGTATATATTATGTAAGGAACATAAAAGAATATGATCTGCAGTAAATGTTTTGCAATTAAACATACCACTGATTTTACATCAGTTTTATCGAGTGACTTTTTTTGCACACCATGACCATCAAAAAAAACTTCCTTCACAAGCTCATTACCATACTGTACGCTCTTTTACCGCACTTCATTCTGATGTCACCAGAATGCCTTTGGCATCATGGACAGAACACCAGCAAGCTCTCAGTTTTGCATACAGTTCATGGAAGAAATGAACAGGGATTGCAATCATTTTGTCACTAAGTGTTTTTATCTCTGTAAAGTGAACTTTTGATGATGCATTGCAGTGTTCTAGAAAAAATGCACATCCCTGTGAAAAAGGCAAAGTCTATTAGGTTTTACCCCAGTCTGTTTTTTTAATTCAGCCCAAAAAATCACCTTTTCGCCAAATCTGAGGCTAGCTCCTTTAAAGTTACTCATTATGTTTGTGACTGAGTCCATAACATAAGTATACCTGTTACTGTGTTAGGCAAAGTTCAACTTAAGTCAAGAAGATTAAGAAATTGGGTGATGAAATTAAACTCTGATTTTCATTCTTTTAACAATACTGTCACCTTGAAATATGACATCAAAAGCAGTATTCACACTATGAAATATATAAAGTGCAAAAGCAAATGGAAGTTATCAGCAATGAATATATACAGCAAATGGCAGTTATCAGCAATGAATATATATATATCACCATGCAAAGTTTGAGAAACAAACAAACACAGTCTTCCCAAAAAAAACGAAAAAAAACCCACTAAAGTTTTAGCTTAATTTAAAAAAAAAAAAATTTTATAAAAAAAATTAAGTGCATGCTGAGGTCAAAAATGTTTTTTGTGTGTAATGTCAATGTATACATGTAACAAACTACCAAACAGTAGCAAACATACAATGTTCAAACTTTATACTAAGGTATAAAACTTACTGAGAGAATAAACCTTCAATATTACATTTTGGATCAAACTTTTTTTTTAAACAAATCTCTGTGACCTTAAAGTATGGTCACTGTGAGGGTGACCAAAACTGGTTTTGGTGTACAAAGTGCAATGGAGATTGTCATCATGACCATGCAAAGCTTGAAACATTTCTGTAATCTCTGAAAAGAGGCCAAAGATATTTGTAACATATTGTGTTTAATGGCTAAAGAGACAAGCAAATACTCTGCCATCACAACACATCTGTGTCTGAAGTCTGATGCATTTCATGCAAGTCAAAAATACACATCAATTTAATATGATAATTTATCCTAATGCCACTGGCACTGCCAGTGGCCAAGGTCACTGGAACTTGTATAAATTGGTAAGTATTACCGAAGAACTAAATGGAGGTAACTATGTTCCCATCAAACAAGTTTGAAACATTTGCCAATGTTGGCAAAAAGATCTGTATCTGTTTGCTAATATCAAATAAAATACACCTGGAATGGCACATGGTGCTGAGAACGTTCATAATTATGTACAGTAACAAGTTTTCACATGTGTATGTAAAACATGATTGCAAAGACCTGGAGTGTGCATACTTCTTCTTTTTTTAAAGAATTATCTGTACAAAAAAGTAACACCTGATGTAAAAGTGTGGTTTTGTTGTTGTTGTTGTTTAAGCTAAATCACTAAATGACATTAATGTTTCTGTCCATGCTGCATGCAGAAAATGTGCTCATTATTATAAATAGTAATGAGCTAAATGAAATAAATACAGAAACAAATAAAGCAACAAATGAATAACACTATCAAAAGCTGTGTTTAGGAAAGAAACACATGGAAAACAAATTCATCCCATATCTCTTTTTTCCTTTTTTCTGGTGGTGATAGTGGTATGTACATGCATTCACGCATGCGTGTGTGTGTGTATGTGTGTGTAAACTACTAGACTACAGTGATTTCACAAACAGACTGTCAGTTTCACTTTCAGGTTTAGTTTGGCCTTATATTTACAACAATATAAATGATTATTCAATTTTCAGAAGAAATAAACTTGCCCCTAGGTCTAAACACTCATGTAAAGCTAAACAGCTGTCACATGCCAGTAATTGTACTGCAATATATAAATCTACCTTTATGGCTTTAATAATAACAACAGCACTTCAGCAGTCATTTCTATAGCACAGTATTTCATCAACAAAGATGAGCACATCATACTTCACAAGATCAATGAAGATCTATGTGTGCATACATACACCTCAAAAATAATTATATTAAACATAACATTCTACTCCTCATGAACCACAGCTACACACACACACACACACACACACACACACACACACACACACAAGAAATGTAACAGGTATAGGATGGAAGGTGGGAGGCCAAAGAAAGAAGACAAAATTTGAAATCAATTGTTGTGATATTGTTCATAAGGGTGAACTTTTAAATTTAACATAGTTTCAAAGGCGTGGGAGGATTGAATGAGATGGGCATGTCAGATGGGAGAAAATTCCACTGCAGCACAGTAATTAGACTAAGTAAGAGTACTAAGACTAAGAGAAACAGCACTGGCAAAAGGCTTTAGTTTTAACAAAGGGGATGCAAAGTATCTGTATGTCTGCAGAAGAATGAAGCTGCCTGGAAGGGGTGCATACAGTCTCTGAGTGAGAAGCTTAGAAAAAATTGTTTTATTTTGGGTAAAATCCAAGGAGACAATCAGAAATTCCTGGACCATTTTAAAAGTTATTTTGGGTCACAAATATCATCACAATCATTAAATTAGGTCCATATCTACCAATTACATCCAAAATCTGCAACAAAGGGTGAGTTTTAACTTTCATCATAAAATTCATATATTTTTGTCTTTGAGGGTTGAGTCAGCATCATGGATTGCAAATGGTGAACGAAGCTGACGAAGTGCTGCTAGATAAGCAGCCTCATTAACAAGCTACAGCAATTAAAAAACATGGAAAATTTACGGGGAAAAAATGCAATCTCAGAACACTGAGTCACAAATATGACTGCCTTGCCAGCTTTGGCACTTAAGGAAGTGTTCACATTGTTACTGGGAAACCAGGTCAAACGTCAAAGGGCAACATAATATGCCAACATGAAACAATCAAAGACAAAAACATACAATAAAACTCATCTTTTCTTGTGGATTTTGGCTGTAATCAGTAGATATGGACCTCATTTAATGATTGTGATGATATTTGTGACCCAAAATAACTTTGCTGCTCACTTTAAAACAGTCCAGGAATTTCCAACCGTCTCCTTTGATTTTACCTTGTTTTGTTACAAAACAGGTTCTAAATTTTTATTTCAAACCAAATCAACTGTTCACACATGGGCCCACACTCCGAACACCGCTTTCCGGCACCTGCCTCCTTGAAGGAAGTATGTCGTAAACCACTGTTTGGAGTTTGACATGGGCCTAGTACAGACTAGTGTGTTGATCATTCTACTCTTCAGAAAAGAACTTCACTGTTTTAATGTATAACCATAATAAACAATATATATCACTCAAGAATTAGAAGTTAAGTTCTTCACCATTTTTATAAAAACATATTCATGTGTTACTTTCCACCAAGGATTTACTATAATAAATAATGTTCTGGAATAATGATCTTGTAAGTTGTATCATACAACATTACAAATAAAAGTTGTTTTTATTGTTTTCAAATCTTAATCTAATGTTACTGTCATGAGTTTTTATTTCATATTCTCTTGAAAAGGAAACAATAGTTAATTATCATGATATATTACATAATATAGCCATCTCATTTCATTTGCTGAGTCCTGTGTTCTAGATTCTTACTGGTCTGGTATTAGAAGTAGACAGACTGGTATCACTATGAGTAACACTAACAGTAACACAAGGTGCTACTAGTAGTAGTACTACTACTGGTACATGTACTAGTAGCAGCAAGTACTAAGTACTACTAGTCCTAAGTACCATTATGCATTCTCCTCACACACAAAAACTGGATTAAGAATAAGATAACATTAACACACTGGGTCTGTCAGTGCAAACATGTATGCATGTAGGCCTGTTATGTTCTTGAGTTATTTAGCATGATTACTTTGTTCTCCACTATAAATATAGTCTGCTACTGAGTACTGTAACAAAAGCTAACAGAAACACTAATACTGCACCAGTGTGTGCATACATTATTGTAAGAGGGTCCATTTGGCACAGCCACAATCATCATTCTCTGTCTGTTAATTGTTATTTAAGTATACCACCAGCCATTATCATCCTTTTTTTCTCTTCTTTTTTACTAAAGGATGGCCATGGTATCTTTAACTTGCGCAACGATCTCAGTGGCAGTGCATGCTGTGCACGTGAAGGCGAGACGGGCACTGGCGACGATTTTGCACTTCATGAATGAAACACACGCATGACGTATATATTCACAATTAAGATTATATTACAAGTCAAAAGTTTCAAATCGAATTGAGGCTATCTGTCCTTAGCGAAAAGTATGACCCTAGTCTTACCTACTTTCTCGTCACACTCACAAGCGCTCTTGGCCGAGCATTTACAAGTGCAGAATTCGAGAGGGCTTAGAACTGCCCTCTGGGCTTGTTTTGGTTCTGATTTAACTGGTCATGCTCCTCATTTTTCAACAATTCTGATGTTGTATCCCAACTAGATATATTCACCAGCAAACACGTCTGATTTCATTTGAAATATTTAAATTGTATCACTTTTTCTGTGAAACAAAGATAAAGAACAGGGACAAAACAGCCTCCGAAAGGAGATAATTATGTATGAAAATGACAGGGAAATAGAATGGTATTGTGCATTGCTTACCTTCTGAGAGCTCCAGGTCGAGCTCGGCAAGTTTTTCTCTGACATCTTCTGGTAAAGACGCAGCATCTACTTCGATGCCAGCCATGATTTATATGCTGTGCGACGAGGAATAAAACTTTACTACATTACATGATGAGACATCGATTCCCTGTCGCCATTTTGGAAAGCACCACCACACCTAAGTCTCGCGAGAACTTCCGGGAGGAAGATCGTGGAAGGTGGCGGAAATACGGCACCGCAACAGATTCACGGGGAGATTCTGATCATTCTTACACTTTCTACTATTCCGTCGACTTACATGGATGTTGACTGGTTAGTATTTTATTACCCTCAGACTAAGGTCCTGTGAAATGTAATAAAACAGATTTAAAGGAACTGCGTAGTCGTGTCACGTTGATGGCAGCCTATGCGCCAAATGCCAGACCCTGAACAGCAACAGCTGAGAGCTAGAAAGTAGAAATTCAGTCTCAGAAGACGTGGGAGGATTTTAGTTTAGGTAGGCCGGTAATCTTGAGGCCTGCTTGTACTACATCAAGATACGGTTTGATGTCATCGATTGTGTAATACATAGTGGGACTGTGGCAGTGAGTGTGCACTGTGACCTTCGAACTCTTGAATTTTCAAGTTGAAACTAAAACTAAACGAAAAGACTTTCCAAAACGCACTTTTAACATCGCACTTCCACAGTTTGTCAGTAGAACTAGAAGTGGAACAATTTTCAGTTCACTCTCTCAGTCAGTCATAGTCCATCGCCTGCGTGCATCACTCCCGTCAGGGATGTACACTTACAAAATTGTCTTCCGACATCCATATTCGGGCAGCACTGAAGAAAGGTGAAAAGATGGCAGCCTCAAAGAGTATTTGGGGGGAGGGAGACGAGTATGGAGGAAGAACTCAAAAAGGCTAAAAGTAAAACCTAGATTTGAAAGATAGATCATATAACATGTCTGTATGTTTTTAGTTATTTAAAATACAACTTCAGTTTCATTGTAGTATAAACATGACAGCTCATGTGTATTACTATTATTACTATTAACTTCTGCCATTAGTTTATTTGATACTGAGAACTTTTATGACCTTTTTTGGGGTGGGGCGGGGGGGGGGGCCTTCTGCTGTTACAGTTTTTCTTTGTATCTTTCTTTGTGGTGTAGTTTACATGTGTGTGTGTGTATATATATATATATATAGTGTATGCATGCCAAACTCCAAGTCCAAGCACTGGTTTATGACATCCTTCCTTCAACCACTGCTGTATTTAGTTACGCCATAGGTCCCTGAAAACTGTCAGCTAACGAGCAGTTTTGTGTTGGTGCTCAAACAGTAGTATGTTTGTAATAAACAACTCAGATTATATCAGACGTTTACTTTATAACTGACCATGTTGCTTATGCCAGCTGAAATAAAACCAAAATCGTTTGAATCGAAAAGGACCCTTTTTATTTTACCCGGGGTGGATGCGTCTCATGTTTACGTGCGTGCTAGGGTGCTTGGTTGCTTCCACAGCCTTATCAGTACTGAAACCTTTCAGAGGGCGCTGACCACGTCGCTGGACACCTGCGCGGAGATAAAGAGTGCCCCTTCAGTGGCGTAACTAAATCTGGCAGAGTTTGGAGGAAGGTGCCAGAAAGCGGTGCTCGGAGTGTATATGCATACATGTGTGCATTTTGGCCTTTTCTTCTTTGCAGAGACCATGGATCAAAATTTTCGGAAGCGCCTGCATAAAACACTTTACTCTGGTGAACTGGAGCCAGAGCACACCCCACTTGCTCTCACAGGTCAGTTCAGTAATTGCATTATGTGTTAACTATGTTTGTTTGTTTTTTGTTTTTAGACTGAGACAGTGAGAATGTACGTTTATTTATATATTATTAATTATAATCCATAGCACAGAAATTTAAATACACTTGTGTTAAAGTAAAACAAAGGAACTAACTGTCTCAAAACCTGTTTTGTCTAACTCTAAGACTGGAAGAGTAAGACAGCCTTTCTCCAACATAGCAATAAGTTTACAAAAGAGATCAAAATTTAACTTTAATTAAAACTATTACTATATAAAATTAAAACTTACAAAAGGGGGATTTTGTTTCAAATTAAATGCTCCATCTTGATTTAAATTTTTGTATGAGAATCCTGCATGCATCATTTAGTGATGCTTAACGGGACAGAGCTGGAGAAAACATTCAATGTCTTGCATGGTCTGATTAACTTATTTAATGTAGTCAGATGTCAGCTGGCCTGTTACTCAGTCAGTGCCCATGTCCTCTCTGATCTGGTTCTGAATTTTGGAATTCATATTTTGTGCACCTGCCTGCAACTGCAAGTGAAACTTGTACAAGTACTACAAGTTCTACAACTAGTACAACTACAAGTTTGTTTGTTTTTCTTTCTTTCTTTCTTTCTTTTCTTCTTTTTTTTAACTTGAGTACTCTACTTTTTAGAAGGTATTGTAGATCAATGTCTGTGACTGTGTGAGTGTATTCTGTTTGGTTAGTTTGTATAATCTGTTGTATCAATCGTTTGAATCTCATATTTTCTTTATTTTTTTTAACTTTAGCAGGTTTTCAACTTCAAGGGAGATAATAAACTTGTTTTGTTTTCTTGGTTATCTTTTGAAAGTTAATAATAATAATAATGGGCATTTTATGGTGCATGATCCCTAGCAAAATCTAGGGCACAATACGCTGTACAGAAAAAGCAGAAAAATGTATAAACATACAATGGACAAAATAAAAAGGTTTCAGGCCTTACAACCACCAAACCATGCAATTTCAGTAAGTAAACCAAAGTTGTCAGTAACCAAACATGACCAAACTCCGATCTGAGCACACATGCATAATAATAATTTAAATAATACAAGTAGATATATACTGCTGACAACAGAAATGTTATCATTTTTCAGACCAAGACACTGTTTAATTTCAAATGAGCTCAGTGGTAAGTACAATACATTGCAAACAGAAATGACCTGTGTTTGAATGTGCTGGTGGAATATATAACAGTAATTTAACAATGTAAATTTGACTTTCAGACCTGGCAGTGGAGTATTTTCAGGACCTGGCTCCTCACAAACTTGGCCATGTGGATCTTCACTCTGCTTCTACTTTAACCAGGTTAGACAGAGGATATAATATATCTTATTTCACAGATTTGCTGCCAGAGAAATAGCAAGAGCACCACTGCCACAGCTTTTTTTTGCATTTGTTGGAGGAAACATAAATTTTCCATTTTTAAAAAATCTGTAAAATCACATTTTGGTCAATCAAATCACAAAAGATAAATAAACATTGTATAAAACATTAAAAGAAAAATCTGGAGCTAAAAGATTCAGTTTAATCATGACGACATAAAAAATTCACACTGACACACACAAGTATTGTAAAACGCCTAGTTACAGTGCAAGTACAACACACATACAACACAATAAGATAATGTGTTTCATCTTGTAAGTTATATTCTTGGTGCCTTGTGTGGATTTTTTTCCTTTTAAGGTGTACACTCTGCTATTATGTTCTGCACATTTTTATTTGCTTGTAACTGATGTCAATATTGTAAGTATAAATCGTTTAAATTGGTAGTGTCAGTCTGTGTGCATGTTATTGTTATTGTTGTCTGTTGGAAATTTATCTTTGTCATGCATAATATCATCTGCTCCAGTTGCTTTCTAAAATTCACCGCTGTTTACCTTTAACAGTCAAGAAACGGTTTCGCCCACCTCTGTGGCAATGAGCATGATGTATGCCAAGCGACTGCAACGTAAACGTCCTGACTACATCAAGAAGGTGTCCTCCTCTGATCTCTTCATTATCTCCATGGTATGGCTTAGACAAACATGTGTGCCTGGTGTTCATAAATGTATACATGCAAGTGTGTGTATGTCAAAATGGTTGTAAATGTAATAACAAAGATCTTTCAGCTGCTTTTATTTCAATAGTGAATCAATAAACAGTGAATTAATATTGCAGTGGAGGAGAAAATGGCCAGTCCATTAACTCTTTATATATGTGCAGAGGCTTGGGAACCTATCAGTCCACCCAGAAACAAATCTTGAAAAACAAAATGAATCTGACAGTGACTCGCAGCAAAATATTTATGAGAAATTCTAGCATTTTCAGCATTTTCACTGGTTCTGACAAAGTGACATGCTAGCTGGAACAAAGTTTCATTTAATAAAAACACCAGACCAGTCTGTTGGGTTTGTCTTTTTGTTTATTAAATCCCATCTGTACAAATCTGAAATGGAACAAGACCCAGAGCGCTCGTGCAGAATCAAGACACAAGGGAGTTAATTAGCACTTGTAATACATCACACAGTACACCAATTGTGTTACATATTTTGAGCGTTAATTAACTCCCTTGTGTATTGATCCCCAACTCTACAGGTAAACAAACACCAAAAAATGAGAGCAGATCTATTTGCCTGCAGTTGAGCAGAATTTGCGATAACAGAACTTTGCATACTTTTCCAAGGAACTGTGAAAATTTGACTCATCCAGCACAAAGTTTATGTCTGCGGAAAATTGTGGTGGAAAAAAAATCAGTGAGAAGTCATAATGAGGATTTCTAGAGCACCCATCTACTGCACAGGGTGGGAGCACAGGGCACTTTACAATAACACTAACCACACACACACACACACACACACACACGTTTGACCATTGGGTATAACAACTGAAAGAGCCAATACTCTGTACAAATGTTATGTCATGTTTATGATACGAGAGTTAACTCTTGTCATATGATGTGTGCAGATGATGGCCTCTAAGTACCTGTACGATGAAGGTGTGGATGAAGAGGTGTTCAACGATGAGTGGGCAGAGAATGCGGGTTTGGAAAAGGAAGAGGTCAACAATATGGAACTGGATTTTCTGAACGCCTTGGTAAGTTTCACTTAAGCTAGGTTCAGTGCATCTGATGGTGTGCTAAAGAAAAGAAACTGAAGACAAAGAGCTGGGGGTGGGAAGGGTGGAGGGGTTTAGCCTTCACTCTGACTCCAAATCTGAGCAGATGCGTTCACTTGTAACCCCCAAAGTCTTGAGTACCAACAGTTTCTTTTCTGCAAGCACACAAAACAGTAGAGTGAGTTAGTGTCTTTTAACAGCCAGTCAATCATATAGGTCATATCGGGAATACAGCATACAAGCATCAAACACCAGAAAATGGTAGGAACTAGGATTACTAAGATTTTAATATGTTTCCAGGCGGTTGATTTTCATTAACTGATTAAATGCTAATACAGGTAATTAATTGCCTGTCCACATCAGTCCTGATGGGCAGATGACACTGCAGCTTTTTTTTGTGCCAGAATGCTGTGAACGGGTTTGAAACTGGGGGAAGGGTATTCAAGTGTGATGCACAAACACTGGTGTTGACAGAACAGTTGTGTGTCGGCTTCACAAGTGTCTTTTACGTCAGCACACACCACTGATTGATTCTTTCCAGCTGCTTGTACACATCCCTCTTTCCCCCATCCAGACAACTGACCAGCAACAGCAAATATTAGTGCAGAAAACAATTTTGTGTTTGAAGGAACAGATTGACAGATATTGCAATGTTTCTGATCCCAATAAATTACCAGTAATTGTCACCGTGACTAGTCCTTGTTGAGACTTGAAGGTTGATCTTGTACAAATATTCATGTGAGTCTATATTCAAAAGCGCTTTCAACTGAGGATGTACCTCTGGTGGGGTTTATGTACCTTGTGTTTACATGCATGCCAGGTGAGTTACCGTAGGCGACTTGGGTCTTTGTTGCTGTGCTTGTGTGATGTCTTTGAGCACTAACTAACTCCCTTGTGTGATGATTCTGCTTTCAACTAAACTGTTTCAGGACTGGGAACTGTTCATAGGAAAGGATGACTTTGACCAGGCCATGTTATCCATTGAGAGAAGGTGAGGCAGCAGCCATGTGGAGACGTGTTCATGCGCTTGTATGCTAGTCATGACCACATGACCCTGTACATCTCCTTCACATCGCTTCTCAGTCTGTCATGATGTAAAGCTCAGGTGTGCTTACCTAGGTGCATGCAAGTAACACACTTCATGGAGTTGTGAAGACGAAATGGTCACACAATGCAGTGAGTCTGCTCAAGAGCGGAGAATAACGGCATATAAAAGCGATCAATAATCTTCTTTTTTTTAACTCCGTCCTACTCCCGTTTTTGGACGCAGATACTTGGGAGTATTTCTCATGATTTCTTGAAGATGATGGATAAGCATTGAAACACTGCATGATCTATCATCTATACATGGTGTGGTCCAGGGTCCTCCCTCAAAAAACCCATCTGTGCATGCACTAGGACCTCAAAGTCACTCTTCAGACTTTCACTCTGTGCATAAGAATTGCACTTTAAAATACACAGTAAGGAGTGAAAATACCCCTTAAAAATCAGTCTAGCAGGTAATGGTAACCACAAACTTTTCATTGAAACAGTCAGCCCATTGTAAACAATGCAACACTGAACAAACAGCGAGCACATAACGCCATGTCAAATATGTTATGAATCAGTGACCAGAATGTCTTCTTAATTTTCATTGGCTGTTGCCTTTCACATTATCCGAGCTGTAAGTGAATATGAACTTTGTGTGCACACTTATCATAATAGCACTGGTCATGGTTAACTTGTAGCCAATGCAAAAGCAAAAGCGCCCAGAAGATTCAGCCGACATGTTTTTTCAACCACCAAACTCAAATTCAATAGGTTTACAGCAAGAAGTAAGACTCATAGTTTACAGTGTTTTGGGAGTGCATGGCTGTGTGAGTCTAACTTGCTATTCTATGACAATCATAGCAGCCACGTTTAACTTGCTGTTCTGTGACAATCATAGCAGCCACACAATGAAGTGCTGTGTTTGCACGAAAGCGATCTGCAGTTATGCTTCAACAATTAAGCTTGTCAAAAAAAAGATGGTCTGATTCCTGTCAAATTGATGTCCTCATTTTGGTCCAAATACCATTACTTTGTAGCAAGATTTGCAAGATATGGTATTTGTCATGGCATTTTGTTCAGGTTCAGGTAATGGCTCTAAATCAGTGAGAAAAGTTCCGCAGTCTGTCAGTTTTCAGACAGGGCACTTTGCCCCCTGGACCCCCACAAAAATGCTGACACAATGTCAGTACCACAATACCTGTGCATAATTTCAGGATTTTCAAAACTGTCACCTTGACATAATAGAAAACGAGACAAAACCAGACCAACTGTGGCTTGTTTCAGCATTGCTCTGAAGGAAGGCCTGAAGAGGGGCTGGTTCTCCTACACAGACCTGCGCCTACTGCTGGACGATCCCAGGATGCAGCTCTCCATGTCTGGCGTCGGGTTTGAGTGGCTGAAGGTAGGTGTCTCTTGTGGGTGAGCCTTAAACAAAACAAATTATGTGAAGACCGCATGAGAAGTGAAAGAAGAAATACAAATGTGAGCAGCACATCTGCACAGGCTGGTGTGCAGCAGAAAAGGAGTAGGGGTAAGCTGTTATTTTTTTACTTACATTTTGATGGGAACACCATACAGATGAAAATTTGTACTTTCTGAGGTACCACACTCAGCATCCATGAATGTTTTTCGCTTGAGGCTGTACAGAATTGGGCACAGTATTCTAACAGTTTTCCAAGATCTGACCAACTTTTTAAAAAGCCATGCAGCAGTTTGTATATTTGTGCTGAAAAATAGATCTACCTCGGCTGATTTGTAAACATTGCCACTTGCAAGTGATTTTCACATAAAGTGGCCACCTGTGTGCAGCTTTCATCCACTGATTTAGTGCAATGGCTGCTGTCAGTTTTGAAAAACATGCTGTGTAAGTTCAGTCTTGGATGCGGCAGTGTTTGGTTTTGCAGGTGGTGATGGTGAGTTCAGCTGCTTACTTTGCCGGCGTCATGACCATGGTGGGCTCCACTGTGCTCGTGACCAACTCTTTGGCCCTCGCCTCATCCGGTATGCTGCCAATCCTGCTGCCTGGATTGCCCCTCACCCCGGCGGCCCAGCCTGGCCTGGCTCCATCCTCTTCTTTGTCCCCGCTGCCCATGCTGGAGTTCCCCAGTGAGTTTTCACACCCCAGTCATGCTGGTTTTCCCTGCAATGAAACAGGGGATGCTGCAGAAATGACGGAGGAAGAGGAGTCCGAGCCGGTGCCTGGAAGCGGAAATCTTGACCCATCGTGGATGCAAGGGAAGTCCATCGTCGACGCCATTCTGTCGCAGCTGATGGCAGTGCTGACACTCAAGTCACATCTCGTGCAGTTTGTCTCTGCTGTCTCAGATGGCTGCAAGTCAGGTGGAAATGGGAAGCACTCAGCGAAAACAGCGCAGCACTTCCGCGCTGGTGGCTGGGGCAAAGCTGCTGAGGAAACCAAAGTTGAGGATGAAGAGGAAAGGTCCCCTGCTGATGCTGTGATTTCACGATGGTTTGAAATGGAGGAGTCTTCTGGTGAGCTGGATGGCGCTGTTGGGTCATGCACATACTGCAGAAGGAGGAAAGCCCGACCTGACAAAGGTTCTGAAATGGACTTTGGCACCATGCGCTCTGGTTCAAGTCTCCAACAGCGTCGCAGGAATCGGTGCTGGAAAGAGACTATGGCTCAGCAGAAACATGGCTGCAACGAAGGGTGGAAAGGTCATGGTGTCAGACAACGTCAAGGCTACAGAGTTTGCACAGAGTCACCCCAAGGTAGACCTTGCTCAAGGGAAGCCTTGAACAGCATGCAGAGTCTGTTCCCTGACATCGTCATTGGGTTCTCAACAAGCATGCCTCCACCAGTGTATGCCACCTAGTGCTAACAGCCACCACAAACTTCTGATCCCAAGTTCCCAGTGTGTGTAATCACCTGTGGCAGAGAGCTACATTTCTAAATTTAATCCAAAGAATACATAGCAAAAAGATAAGCGCTGAAAATAGTCCATGTCCACAGTCATAGTAATTATTGTTATTACACAGCAACATGTGTTTCTGTGGTTTGTGAATTTCAGGTACAGTGGAGCCCCTCTCTAAAGACCACTCTAAAAATCGAGCGATCTGGGAGGTCTTAAGAGGAGGGGTGTTGTGTCCCTCATGAGTTCACTGACAATGAAATATGAAAGGGGTTGTTTAAGAAGAAAAAGTGGTCTTCAAAGAAGGGTGGAAAATTATCTTGAATCTCAAAGTAGGGTGGCCTCTCATCAGGTTTGCTGCTGTTTTTTTTTTGGGGGGGGGGGAGGGGGGGGTATATCTTTTCTCTATGTTGTCTGTCAGAGTAAGGTGCGTAGTGTTAAAGAGAGAAATTTTGCTAACAATTTAAACCATCATTCAGTAAAAGACCTATTTTTTACCAATTTATTATGATCCCTGGTGAATCAGGATGGCAAGCTTCAGTAGACTGGCTTTTTCCCCTTTCTTTTGTTTTGCTATCGGTCCCCTATATCCAGTTTGTCTGGGGTTACATAAAGAAAAAAGGATATTTACGTATTTTTCTATATATAGATATATAAATTCATCTTGTACCCATAATGGATTCCTGTCCTCCATAACTATCACTACTAGTAAAAGGCATGTACTTTCTCCCTTGCCAAAAAAATATATAATATAAAGAAGTCCTGATGGTTGCTTTCGTTATATATAATAATATATATATAAATATATCATAACAGAAATCCAGAGGTAATTTTTAATTTGCTGTTTCTGTAGTTTTGTGTATTTTTTGTCCCCCCACAGCACTTCTGTTGTGTATCAGCTATATCATGGTATTATTATACTATTACATTTTCCCCACAGTTTTACAGTTGATGCAGGCAGTTGTGAATGTGTGGCTGGACCTGTGTCAGTCTGTATCTATAAATACAGACATGTATAAACACTGGACTAAGGTCAAACACAGTCTTTACAGTAACAGTGCAGTAAAGGCTGTTTTAACCCGTGGTGTTTTTCAGTAATCATTTGATTTTAGAATTTAGGGTGTTTTGGGTGTGTTTTCGCATGAAATAATTTTAATTTCACTATTGGATTTGGAGTAGTGCTGTAGTAAACTTTCTGCTCATTACATAATTTATTATCCCTAGGCTGAGGTGAATTTCTATTATTTTCCTTTATTTTGTTTTCTTGTTTTTCATTTATTTTGTTGTTATTTTGATTAAACATCACTCTCTTGTATTCACAGATGTCAGGCATGTAAATGTAAGGCATACCAGCTGTTACACCATAAAACAGTTCAACACCAGCCTGGTCTTGCCCCACATTACTGTACCAGACTTCAAAAGTGTCCAGGTTTCAGTAGTGAAGATTATATGCTATAACAATTAACATTATATAAATTTTAAAAATGTCTCTAATTCCTTTTCTTTTTTTTTCTTCGTTCCTTTTCTTTCTTTTTTTCTTTCTTTCGTTCATTCTTTTCCAGACCAATTCTGGTGCTCAGTATGCATGCAAGCAACTAGCAAAATCACTAACTAAAATTCAAATTGTACAGGCAAAAACAGCATGAGGTAAGCCAAGTGAACTGTTTGCCAAATTTAATGGGAGCAGGTCATTGAGTTCCAAGACTGACAGACTGTTTCTGCACCTGACAAACCAGCGGGTGACTTTGGGGTGGTGAGGTCAGGTCAGGTGTGCAGCAGGCCTGTTGGATCCACTCTAAATGTTTTTTTTTCTTTTAAATATGCTTAGGGCTGTTAGGGAAAACCTGATAGTGATCAATATTTTATTAATTTTGCTTGATGAAGATGAAATTGCTACTGCTTTGCTGTATCTGTGATTGAAAACAAAGCATATATATGATTAAATCAGACTGACTGGTAACAAATTAAAAATTGAGTTTGATGTGTGTGCACGTGTGTGTGTTAGTACGTGAATTTTCACATGCATCCATGTTTCAACATGCACAATAGTTACACTTGTAGTTGTGATGTACATTCCACACACAAAAATATTGAACAACTGCAGATCTCAAAGACAGTATATACAGAAGATATACCCATGGAAGAACAAAGGTGCATGTATTTATGAGCACAAAGATTAAGGAAGAACAAAAAAACAATTCTGGGTCACAGTAAGAAAAAAATGACTAGCTGCCCAGGCCGAACAAGGAAAGAATAGTTTTTCTTTCCAGTCATGTGATAATTTCATACAAGACAAATATTCCACAGTGGTTTGGATTTTAGTGTTCTGCCAGCCACACTGATTTTGTCTCCAAATCTCGTTTCTCAAGTCTGATCATCCAGGTAAGTAAATAAATATGTTTAAAAGCCCAGTCAGTGCTAGTTATGGTGAAACAGAAGTATGATTTACAGTAAAATAAAATAATACACTTAATAACTGCTGAATAGTTTGCAAATTAAATGGGACACCTTATAAATGTTGATTTAATTGGGTACACCTTATAACCGCTGAACACAGAGCTCAGGCGCTGTGTGAGAGCCAAGGTGGGCATCCTGGGCTCCCGTCCCTAATAAACCTACGGTTTCTGCAGATGTAAAGCAACACTTCAGCAATAACAACTGCTGAAGAGTTTGCAACTTATATGGGTAATGGGTACACCTTATAAGTGGTGAACAGTCTGCAACTTAATGGGTACCCCTCATAAGTAATGAATTTTTTCAAACTTAAATGCGTACACCTTATAACCGCTGAACAGTTTGCAATTTAAACGGGTAAACCTTATAAATGTGAAAATTCGAGGGGGAATGGGGTAGAGCGCATATGGACTTTCTCGAGCGCTTAAACACCATCTCGAAATGAACTTGAGCGTCTGGGTTGACATGCCGCTAACGCTGGTTCCAGTCCCCGGTGGGCAATGTATTTTTCTCCCAGTCGGCTTCCGTTGCGTATTCGCTTACCGTGGTCCTACCAGGAGCAGCACACTACTTGCTGTAGTATGTCTAGTCCTACAGCCCCTGTGTGCAATCAGACGTATAAACAGCTGTGCGTATGTCAATCCCCCACCCCAACCCTCCACCCCCGCGGAAGTATTGGCAGCCAGCTACATTATTTTAAGGCGTACAAAAATACTGCTCGCACTAGGTCAACCCTCGAGAGCGGACCTCTTACAGTGTTCCTACAGCCTTCGTGTGTAATCGAAACCACGAACATCTGTGCACATCAGTGTTAATAACAGCCACAAATGTTGGCAGCCAGTCATGCTATTGTTTGGACACATGACATAAAAACATGCACTCGGGTCAACCCTCGAAATCGAAGATGAAACGTGGTTATTCGAATGATAGGAAATTTTAAACAGTCGTATACACGTTCGATCGTCTGCAAGCAAACGGGTGTTACCCACAGAAGAGAGGAACGTAGAAGAAAAAGCAGCCGAGCGAGTCAACATAGTCAAAGAAGCCTAGAGAGTCGACAGTCATTTTGCAGCAGGTATCTTAATTCTACTTGGCAATGAGTCTAAGTCTGGTAACAAAGTAAGGCCGCGTAACCGTAGGGTTTGAGGACAGGCCAGAAAACTTAAAAAGCCGAGATAATCATCAAAGCAAGGCAACAGGACAAGTGGTTGCATCAACTGACAGCTGTATTCACGATGCAAGAGACCAGAGCTAATCCTACCATCTGCTGCCAGGATCAAAGCGGGCGGTCGTTGTCTTCAGCCGACCGTGGCACAGTCTACCACCTGCTTGATCTCATCATAGTTTAGGAGCTGTGAGAGAATAGAGGTGGCCGTCCTGGGCTGTCCGTCCTAACGAGCCTTCTGGTTTCCGTGGACGCAAAGCTATATTGAGCCATGCTTCGGCACTGGTCACAGCTTGTCCCTAATATGTCAACTGACATCTGAGGACATTAAGCATCACTTCATCATCATCACCATCTGTTTGATCTAGAAGTGGACCAAGCTCATCTCGTCTCCCATCCCCCATTGGTTTCAACTATTTCAGTTACATCCAAGACAAGCTTGTTGAACAGATTGTCCCTGATATAATACTCTTTAGCGTCTGAAGACAGCAAGCACAACAACAACAAAAAAAAAAAAAACAAAAAAAAAATCAAACCAAAAAAATGGAACTGTACATCAGACAGACTTCAGGGGCTGTGTGAAAGTCGAGGTGGCCGTCCTGGGTTCTCCATCCTAACGAGCCTTGTGGTTTTCGTGGACGTAGAGCAATACTGAATTATGATCACGCATTGGTCCCAGCTTGTCCATAATATGTTAACCGACATCCGAGACATTAAGCAACACAACAACAACAAGTATACATCAGTCTGAGCCGGTTTGGCCTAGCGGCAAGGCGTTAGGCTGATAAGCAGAAAGACCTCTGCTTCGGCTCTCCTTTTTCTTCAAAAGTTGTGGTCTGTGGACACTGTGTTGTGACTTTGTCCCTCACAATTATGAACATTAAATAGCTCTCATCGCTGCCCACCTTAATGCAGAAGTCATTCTGGTGGTGACAGGGTAGCGATAGGTATATAATTCCCCCTCCCCCCTGTCCCTAATAAGCCTCGTGGTTTCTGTGGACGTTAAGCACCATGTTTACTGACTCATACATCATTATGTGTGTCCATGGGCCTATACAAGTCAGAGCTCAGGAGCAGGGTGAAAGTCGAGGTGGACGTCCTGGGCTCCCGTCCCCAATAAGCCTACGGTTTCCGTGGACGTAACGCAACACTCAACCAACCAACTATACAAGCAGAGCTCAGGAGCTGTGTGAAAGTCGAGGTGGCCGTCCTTGGCTCCCGTCCCTAATAAGCCTACGGTTTCTGTGGACGTAAAGCAATCACTTCAGCAACTATACAAGTGGCTGAAGCAGCACCTCCGGGCAGCAGAATTGAGTGAGTTCTGCCTCTCGCCAGACCATAGAGCTAGACAGTAAATTTTCTGTCCTGCTCTGTGGTCAGACCAGCAGTGCCACAGCTGCACGTGTATCTGCTGCAAGTATTCCCACTCAGTGCAGCACACGAGGATTTGGAATTTAAAACGCCTCGTTGGTCTGATTAAAAAAACAAAAACAAAACAAAAACAACTTTTTTTTTTATTCTTCTTCTTATTGTTCTTGTTGTTCTTCTTTTTATTATTACTATTATTTTAACAGATTTAAAGCCAGTCAATGACGATTAGTGGGACTGGCCTGGTGTACAAAACACCGTCAATAAAATGTCGCGAGTCGCCTGTCTCACGATGCGGTCTCTTCGAGTTCAACTGAGATGGCGATTGACACGGACAACTGAGACGCATGGCATTTTCGCCTCAACCAAAACAGTGTAGCTGTGCGTGCGTGCGTATGTGTGCGTGTGAGTGTGCATGTAAGTATGTGTGTGTGTGTGGGTGTGTGTGTGTGTGCGCGAGTGCGTGCGTCCGTGCGTGCACGTACGTGTGTGTGTGCGTGCGTGTGCGTGCGTGTGTGTGTGTGTGTGTGTGTGTGTGTGCCCGTGCGTGTGTGTGTGTGTGCGCGCGCGCGTGTGTGCGTGTGTGTGTGTGTGTGTGTGTGTGTGTGTGTGTGTGTGTGTGTGTGTGTGTGTGTGCCCGTGCGTGTGTGTTGCGGGAGGTCGGGGTGAGTGGGGGGTGAACAAGGCGAGAGAGGTCTCGGCCCGTTATGACAGTTCACTGTATGCTGTACAGCACTGACCGAGTCAAGTCCTGCAAATCGTCTTTCATGAAATTTAGTTTGCCAATTCAGATCATACCGTTATACCGTTGGGGTCTTTTAAAACAAAATCCGTGCTTTTAAGCAGCCTTTTCTCCGTTTGGATCTTTTGTGTAAAAAGCTTGTTTTGACCGAAGACTAGTCCCTGTTATGTTCTGAGATCAGCAACAAGGGAATGGGAGGGTCTTGGAGACTGATCGAGTCAGTAGGTCTACCGCTCTTGCTCGGATTGATACCGACCGTCATGCCGGCGAGAACGCTGGTCACGGTATTCAAACACTGACCAGACAAACCATGCACACTGACTTTCCAGGAGCTCAGGAGCTGAAAGTCGAGGTTGACGTCGGCTGGGATCCCCGTCCCTAATAGTTCTTATCAGTGGTCTCTGTGGACGTATGGCAACATTTGAATGAAAGAAGAAGAACTGAGAAGAAGATGAAGAAGAAGAAGAAGAAGAAGAAGAAGAAGAAGAAGAAGAAGAAGAAGACACTTTCTTAATTTGAATAGTCGATTTAGTACCTCAGTCGATGCAGATCTTGTTTTACAGCATACAGAGATTATAAATTTTGTATCGGCCGAACTCGGAGTCACGAGTATGCCCGGCACTCGGCGGCGGCATGATCCATTCACGTTTGACTAATGAACGCTATCCGTGAGACATAAGTGCTATCCGTGAGTCACAAGTTCATAATAATGGCTACACTCACTAACGACTACCCCATCCAGATAGACTGTAGCTTGGCTTGAGGTGGGAGTGGGGGAGGGGGGGGGCGGCGGGGTGGAGGGCAGAGACACATTCGGCATGGAGTTTACACAAAGTACTGCTCTTTTAGACCGATGGCCTTCATATTTATTGATAGTCTTTATCTTTATTGGTCTCCGACAAAAGTTACCATCAAAAATGACTCAGTCGTTTCCGATCAAGTGGAGATCCACCTACTAACCGTTGATGGGCCAGGTGAACAGGCTAAACTCTAAAAAGGGCCACGCCCACATTAGCGTTAGGAGTTATTTCCCCTGTCAACATTTCTTGCAGGTAAAAGAACGTTAAGCGTATACTTCCGTTTCTTCGTTGGTTCTGCTAGACAACGCACGGAACTAGAGATGCGTTAACACGTGTAAGCCCCTGTTTATTTACTGTATTTACCAATACGATGACACCAGAAGAAGAATAAACGAATGAAATGTTACTACATAGCAGGCATTTGTTCAAAAAGGGTAAAGAACGTTTCGTGTAAATATACTGACGATTTCGTGTCGCTGTGAGTGTGACTGGTGTTCGGTTCCGAGTATGAAGGCTTCTCGTCATCGTCGAAAATCGATGCACTTGATTAACAGCAAAATCAGGGTAGTAGAAAAGGAGAGCGATATATGAAACTGCCCAGATAAGTGTATACAATTTTAAGAAGAAAATAGTACCAGGAGGGCTCCGCAAGTTGACACTGGCCGACTTATGTCCTCAATCATTCCAGAGATATTACAGCAAGGGGATAGCCAAGTGAGCGAGCCGTGTCACGATAAGCCTGTAAACGGAGTGGCGCAACGGGCGGGTGGTTGGCGGACAGGCACTCCACTCTTCTGGTCAGCACGTAACCGTAGCTTTTTGTAGCTAAAGTCGGTGGGGAGGGCTGAGATTGTTTCGATTTTAAAGTGCATTTTACGCTTAGTCATACCTACCACAATGCCAGTTCAATTTTGAAGGTATCTACTATATAATATCTTCAGATTATTCTGAGCTTTTGTTGTTGTTTTGTTTCTGTTTGTTTAACAGTAGGTTATGCAGCATTGACTCCTGTTCAGTTCTTGTTCAGTAGATACACCAGATTTATCTCATGGTTTGAAAAATAAGTGAGAGGAAGACAGGATATCTTTTTCATTCCAGCATTGTTGTTTTATATTTATTTATTTATTTTTAATGTGGATAAATCAACGACAAAAACTGAGCGACATCAGTTACCGATCTCCCGTCAGAAACTCTCTACCTGTTTTGTTGTTGTTTGTTTTTGCGTATCAATGTCCACCCATTATAATATTAATAATGATTATATAGCTGTCATAACTGAATGTAAAAGTTTTTTGTTTAAAAAAAAAAAGGTTGTCTGTCTGTATGCGGGTTTACCTCATTATGCCATCGTGTACACATATTGATTTAAAAAAACAAAAAATCCATTCGGAAAAATGTTCCAGTTTACAAACTAACTTTTTGCCATGCAGTGAAATAAAATGGTAATAAAAAACAATATTAAAAAAAAAAAAAAAAAAAGGAACACACACACACACACACACACACAGAGGACAGTACATGACAGACCTTTTCAAATGTTTCAACTTTTTTGACTTGTTTGGTTTTCTGATTGAAGTAATTTTGGAAATCGGCTTCCTGCAATGCAGTCTATGTTGTGAGGAAAATTATGAAAAAGAATTGACTGCCAGCATTCTGAAAACAACAAAAACACATCAACTGCAAATACATAAAAGGAGCAGACTATGAGAGGCAGATTAGCTTCAGATCATGTGTTTTTTTGTTTAAAAAAAGAAGAAGTGATTTATACATTACTTGCATGCGCTAAACAAGCAAGCCACACACACACACACACACACACACACACACACACACACACACACACACTCACACACACACACACACTCACACACACACACACACTCACACACACACACACACACACACACACACACACACACACACACACACATGCACTCACACACACACATACACACATCCCGTGGCGGTCAACTATCTGGTGAATATATAGTAACCGGAATGTTAAAGAATAAAATTATAGATCGAAATGACGGTGTAGATGTATAAAACCCTCTATAGCCGGTCACTGCATGGCACAGACCGGAAGTTTCACTTGCCTGTTTGGTTGTAGCCTGCTCCCGCGGCCACTCCATTAGGCTAGCAGCGAGTTGGCAGTCCCTGTAGTCTAATAAATGCCAAGTAGTAGTAGTATGACTATGACATAAAACATGAACATGCATGAAATTACATCAGCACAGTGCTTCAAGACATTTTTAAAGTGTTGTTAAGCACTGAAAGTTCTTGGTACAAAACATTTTTTTTGGATTCTGGTTGAATGAACGAAAGTATGCATGAATGCTCTGCTAGCTTTCTATTTCTGATTGCTGGTAAAGATGAAGGTACAATGACCTGTACTTGACTTTGTTTTATTTTCAGTCAATGACACTGACAAGGAGATCATTTGATGCAGGATGAGTCTGAGGTCCCGGGTAACAAGACTGCGGCGACATGCCCGCTCCATTCTTCTCTTCATCTATTTCTCCCTGCTGGGCTTTGCTCTCTTCAACTACAAGAGTCACTGTGTCTACACCATGCCAGACGCATTGCTGCAGATGTCACAGATCGGTCATTCCAGTGAGGGGAAGTGTAAAATCAACATTGAGGAATTAGGTAGGTGTAGTAATGCTGGAAGGTGTATTGCATTTTACTTTTGTTGTGCTATGTGCGTGTGTGTGTGTGTGTGTGTGTGTGTGTGTGTGTGTGTGTGTGTGTGTGTGTGTGTGTGTGTGTGCAAAATTTGTAATTGCATTTTAATTTGTTTTACTCTATTGGTCTGCATATGTGTGTGTGTGGTGTGTGTGTGTGTGTGTGTGTGTGTGTGTGTGTGTGTGTGTGTGTGTGTGTGTGTGTGTATAAAATGTGTAGGTGTGATAATGACTGAGTGAGTCATTATTACAGAACTAGTGGAATTGCCCTGTGAAAATGGGTCCTATAAAACATTTTTGATGGGCACTTTCCAAACAGAGTGATCTTCAGTGCAAGTAAGAGTGCATAACAATATTTGGTTGTTTTGGCTGATCTACTTACACTCCTTATTTTTGAGTAGATTTGTGTGACCAACCAGTAGATCATGTGTACATGTATGTATCTCATCATCTTTTTCTTTCTGGTGGTCTTTTTCTGTTTAATAGATGAAGTCAAGGTGGACATTTTCACACAGCCAACTGAAGAAGAGATCAAGGCTCGTAACCCAGAGGTTGAGAAGGGAGGGGTTTGGTCCCCTAAAGATTGTCAGGCATGGCAAAAAGTGGCCATCATTATTCCCTACAGGGACCGCTACCGCTTTCTCATGATTCTGCTGAACAGGTTGCTTCCAATGCTGCAGCGACAGCAACTCAGCTTTCGTTTCTTTGTCATTGAGCAGGTCAGTGCCAGTGTCCACTTTAAATCAATTTTTAAGTGGTGGGGGGGGGGGGGAGAAGGATTTTGAAAACAGATGCTTCATTCATGTATGTAAAGAAATGTTTTTGCATACACTGTCACACTGCTTTTAACTTTTAAGCAGTCACAGTGGATAAGTTGACTTGCTGTGTGGTTAACCTGAATAACAGCAAAACTGCAGGGGCCAAAGTACATTCATGGTGCTTTGTTTTGTGAATAATAATAATAATGTACATTTGAGTGTTATGTGCTCAGTGATACCTTGAACACTCACAAAAAAACTGCTCATCTGAATATACATCACATGTACAGTCAGTCATATTGACACACACACACACACAAACACACACAAATGACATACATGCATGCACACACAAAAAGAGATGAGGAAACTGATGTTAGCTGGGGTAGAACCAGAAGTGTTGTGAAAAGATGAAAGTTTTTTTTGTTTTTGTTTTGAAAGACGTCAGACTTTCTTGTATGTATACATGTGTGTATTGTTGTCTGCACTATTACTATACTGAGCAGAGTATGTTTTGCAGGCTGGAGACAAACAGTTCAACAGAGGCAAGCTGATGAACATTGGCTACCTGGAGGCTCTCAAGTTTGACAAATTTGACTGCTTCGTCTTTCAAGATGCAGACCTTTTGCCTGAAACAGACAAGAATCTCTACATGTGCGACCCCCACGCTCGACACTTGGCCTCTGCAATCAACGAGATGAGATATCAGTAAGACCTTGAAGTTAATCCTAACTTGCATGAAACGATACAAGTCTATACTACAGTGGTGGTCACTGTTAGGCTGCCCAGCTGTCAAGGCGTCTGTGTTGAAAATCTTAAGGAACTGAAGTGAAGAAGCAGCACACATTCACAAGCCCTGTCAATAGGAATGGTATAAAACAACAACAACAACAACCAGACACCAGGCAGTTTTGATCCAGTTGTTAGTCCTGTTTGTTAAAACTTCATGTTTGAAAGAACATAGACACTGCTCAACCCTTTCATCTTTTAAAGCCAAACTGAAAACCTTCCTCTTCTCACAGTATTTTCATCCCAACTAATATCAGTACCCAGTTTCTGCTACAGTCATTGTGTGTGTGTAGTTCATGTGTTTGTTTGTTTTCCGTATATATTACTTTATGTAAATTGTTTTGGTAGGACTGTGCTGTACATGTGTATACCATATTTAGGTTAATATGTATCATGTGAGTGCTCAGGGTGTTGATTTGCACATGATAAATGTACATTATTATTATTATGACAACCATGAGTGCTGCCATTTTATGCCCAGCAGTTGGCATCGGTGATGTTATAATCGAGGCTGGCAGGTGCGGCAAAAGTATCCAATAAGTCATGAGCAAATCCTTATCTGCCCTTTGCTGACAAAGAATGAACCAATGTGGCTACGCCCCGAGGAGCTTAAATTCGTAAGATCAGTCTAATGTAACTTATATGATTATTTTTTTTAATAAATGAAAAGAAAGAAGAAGAATCAGGTTTGAATCAGAAAAGTACTTTTGTGTAAGAAAAAGCAATCTCAAAAAAGAATGACTGCGGGCATTTTAAAAGATGATCCAAACACAAAAAAGAATGCTATTTATTATGACAAAACAGCATGAACATTTTGGGGTAAGCCCCTTTTTTAAGGTACAAAACAACACTTAAACAACAGTTAAACAGTGGAATATGAGATGTAGGATACTTACCTGCTTGTGGTTTGAGCTGTTTTGTTATGTTGTTTTGGTGTCCAGTGCTTGGAAGAATGTTGGCATGACCACCATTCATTAATAATAATAATAATAACGTACGTTTATCATGTGCTCATCAACGCTCTGAGTGCTCACGTGATACATATTAACCTAAATACGATATTCTATACACATGTAGAGAATAGTCCTTCCAAAACAATTTGCATAAAGTATTATACAAAAACAAAAACAAAACAAAAAATGTGCTACAAACATGCATGCATGCACGCACACGCACAGTGACTGTAGCAGAAACTGGGTACTGATATTAGTTAGGATGGAAATACCGTGAGAAGAGGAAGGTTTTCAGTTTGGCCAAAGTCATGCCAGGCTCTCTTATACTTTGCATGATTCTTACTGTTGTACAACTACACATATTTATAAGGGGTATTTCATACTATTAAGTAGCAACATCAAATCAATAAATTAGCAATTGCTGAGAGAAAAAGTTGTGATCCTTTTTTTTCCCTTTCCCTTTAAACCCTTTGACATAACCATATTTACTGAAAGATAACATATCAGCAGTAGTAATGGAACTGAGTGGAAGATTTATATGTATATGTTTGTGTTTGGGCAGTGTGATGTACTACAACTATGCTGGAGGCGTCATAGCCTTGAACAGGGAAAACTTCCATCGCATCAATGGCTATTCCAATTCCTACTGGGGCTGGGGCAATGAGGATGATGATTTCTCTGCCAGGTGAGACTGTGTGTCATGTACATGTGCAAAATTAAAAAAAAAGCAGATACTGCCTGTCTGTGATGACCATCAGTATCACAAGAGAACATTACAGCTATTGGGCGATTCAGGCGGGGTTGTTAACTCCCTTGACTTTTGCCCGGCACCGCTTAAGTCCCTTGGCTGCTTTTACTTCCGGTGCATACTTTCTTCACAATGGAAGGCGGTGATAGTGAATTTGTGGATTTTACACTGCGAACTTTAAAGGCATTTTTGGAGTCCTGTAGTCATAATGTGTCCGGCAATAAGCAATAACTTGTTGCTCGTGCTGTAAGATGCCCCAAAATGCATTTTTTCTACGAACTCGCGATCTTCTGGGACGCCAAAAAGCGTTGCACAGACACTTATTTTCCACTCTCCATCCCCTTTCCATGGTAATTTTTGCAACTGCAACAGTATTGGCATTTGTACTGCTTCGCGATTCTAGGTTCAACCTCCAGTGTCATACACAGCATGAAGCAACGCCTACTCAGAAATCGGCCCGGAGTGCGCTGCGACCTCTCGTGACTTCTTGTGCGAAAGATTACAAAGCGCATTCACTCTAGCAAACCAGCTTCACTGAATCGCCCAATAGGGATGTGCAAGTGTTGTACCATCCTCTGACTGCAAATGTACTGAGTGCGTGTGTGAGTGTGTGTGTGTGTGTGTGTGTGTGTGTGTGTGTGTGTGTGTGTGTGTGTGTGTGTGTGTGTGTGTGTGTGTGTGCATGATTGCACACATGTATGCACGCATGTATGCATGTGTACTGGGAAGGGGTGGGGACTGACTTTTGATGACAAGTTTGTGTATGTTACTACTGTGTATTTTGATGTCTTTTTAAATTTTAATAAAATAAAATAAAAAAACGAGTATGAAATGGATGCCTGTGGCTCTTTTGAGAAAGGGTACTCCACGACCCCACTGATGTTATTATTGTTGATGCAAATGAGCCAGCTGATCAGCAGACTGAAATTTGTATGCATTTTGTAATGTTCCCTTTCCTTGCAGAATCTTGGAGTCGGGATTATTGCTGACGAGGCCCCCCGAACACATTGGGCGCTACAAGATGGTGCGACACAAGAAGCAAACCAGATCAGATCATGGGTGAGTGCCACAGGTGGCGTGACAAGAAGTGAACCAGATCTGAACATGGGTGAATGCTATAGAGGATTATTGTGAGTGTGGTCCGTGTTAGCAGGGGCTCCAGGATTTTAAAGGAACTGGCCTTCTCAAATTAGTTGAGGGGGGGGGGGGGGCACAAATGGTTGTCATTTTAGTTATTATTTTTTGGCAGCATTATGCTTCCATCTCAGTAGAGCTTTGCAATCTTGTTCTAGAGCCACGGTTTTCACCATTCTAATTCGTTTACCAGGTGGTGGTGGTGGGGGGTGGGGGTGTTCATTCAGTTGCATTTTCAACCCCAGTCATTTACAGTATGAGGCGACATTATGCCATGAAAACAGTGCAGCAGACTTTTGTTTGCAATTTGATGCAGTGTGCTTCACCCCTGATGTGACCATTGCTGTTGATGGGGTGACGCTGGATACCAAGTCTCTATCTGCTCTGTGCTTGGACAGAAACGAAATGTTCCTTGGCTGGCGGTCGCGGTGGATGACGGATGGACTGAGTGACGCAGCTGGCATGAACTACACCCGCGTGCTGCTGGAGGAGCTGCCCCTCTACACGCACATCAAGGCTGACATTGGGGACCCACCGGCCAAGATGAGGCTTGGAAATCCAGATGAACTCGTTAGCCTGTGGTGGTAGGTGCTCCTTTAACAGAACTAAAACAGCAACCAGTCTTGCTCTCTCGACTGTAATGTCTGTGGTGGCGGTACCGTGGGTGCAGACCTGTAACAGTGCTGTAACATCAACCAGTCCTGCTCTCTCTCTACTGTAATTCCTATGGTGGGGGTACTGTGGGTGCAGAAATTAACCCCCCCTCTTACTCTTTGCTATCAGAGGTGCCCTCTTTTAAGTCTGGAGTAGCTCTGAATAGAGCATTCTATTGCTAGGTTGTGGTAGATGAAGTATGCAAGAATTCTGATTTGATGTTATTTTTAACAACAAAAATGCGAGGGGGTGGAGGGGTCCTCCTCACTGACTGGATGTGAACGAAATATTTATTCCCCTGCCCCTGCCCCTCTTCCTGGGCTCGTACAGGGTTTTGACTTCAGAATTCTCAGAATTAAAGAGCATTTTCCTGGATCAAGTTACTGCTCATGACTGGAGTGGTAGAAAATGTGGATGGTGCATGTGCAGTTTTAACGTCCACAACTCTTGCCACATGTCGCATGTGACACACCAATCTGAACCAGGTCCCTGAGGGGTTGTAGGTTATTTAGATTTTGTATGTTCCTTTTATCATTCACTGCATGGCCTCCCAGTCCTGTTTTTGTTTTTGCTTCTCCAAATCCCCCTTTTGCATATTTATCTGTTAACCATTATCAAGGAATTCCCAAACTTTCCAAGACCGTGGCCGAAAACGACAGTTTTCCCCAAACATTCCAGCCCTGCAAAGATGCACCAGTTTTCCCCAATTTTCAAAGACCATACAAGCCCAGCCCTTATCCTTCCAACCACCCCAGTCCCTTCCCCAGGAAACTGATTGGGGAAACTTAGTTTGGAATGTCTGCCTGCAGCTCCTTTTATACAGTGTCACGAAACTCAAGGACTGGAAACTTACTTGGGCTTGCAAGCACAGTCTGTGTTTGCCGACTTACCAAGTAAGAAGGACTGAAGTCCTTTTGAGCAGAAGCTGTGGTTGCGGTAGCCAGCCTTTGGTGATATGCAGCCTTTTGCTGGCTTGCTTGCTGTGCTATCACTCAACAAACAACGGGTAAAAGTGCCAAATCTGAAATCATCAAGGCTTTTTTTCTCCCGTATGCATGAACGTGTGAAAGGAGTTTATAAAAATGTACAGCGTTGAAAGTAGATGTGTTATAGGACCATCAAATATTCTGTTTGCATGCACGTATGTGTGCACTTTACAGCCCGGAAATTTCACAGGCCGGGGGCAGTAAAGAGTTTAATGTTTGTGTAGCTTGTACTCCAGGGTATGTCTTCCTTGACATTGTCCTCAGAAAATGGGGCATCTTATTGGATTCAGGAAGGTGCAGCTGGTATGATTTGGAAGGTGTAAGAGCAGGGGCAGCGTAGGCTTGATACTGTAATAACTCAGAAATGTTTGTTCTGTTTCAGGTTTCTGAAGTTCTACTTCCCATGACAAGTTCCTGTGAAATCTGCATACACTGTGTGTGTGTGTGTGTGTGTGTGTGTGTGTGTGTGTGTGTGTGTGTGTGTGTGTGCATGCATGTATATTGTGTGCTTGTGTGTGAACATGCCGGTATGTTTGTGTTTATTACAGTGTGTGAAATACCTGCATATTGAATAGGGAAGTAGAGAGAGAGAGAGAGAGAGAGAGAGAGAGAGAGAGAGAATACGAATGTGGAGAGAGAGAAGAGAGAGAATATGTCTACATTATCTATTGTATAGAAAATGTCCAGCATATATATATGCAGATAAGTGAGATGGAATATGTGCTTATGTATTTCATCTTAATGAAGTCATATTTTTGCAAGTCAGTCTTTTGTACGTGTACAATATACACTTGTCTTATTTTTGTGTAAATCAAATATGCTTTTAACATTATGAACATGTGTACATGTTTTTTCTTAACCATAATTTATATGGTAACATGATTATGTTTGTACTGTGTGTTTGGCAATTTGTGTATGATTTATTATTGCATTGATTTTTTTATGAATGTTGTTAAGCATGATGTCATTTTGTTGCGTAAATTCCCCCTGTAAGAGCTTTGGCCAGTATTGCCTGATCTGTCCACAGCTGTAATTGAATGTTGGCTAAATGTTTTTCAAGGGGTCAGTTTGAACAGCTAAATAAACAGTGTTAAGTTCCCTGTGAAACTGGCTCATGACCTATAATGCATTTTTAATTCCCACTTTCCAATCCATGAAAAAAAGAAAAGAGGATGCTCAGCTCATCTCGTTGACCAGTTTGACAGGCGACCATCATCATGGTCAGTCTTGCATTGTCACTGTAGCTGTGCCATTGGAATTCAGATCATGGGCGTATGCTGATTGGTGTTATGTAGTTTGTAGGTCTGCATGTGAATTTGGAAGCCTGGGCTGTGCTGTGCAAAATGCACAGATAGATTTTTAACATTGGACAACTTTCATGACCAACATTTGTCACAATTTGTGCATAAACTTGTTCTTTGTTTGGAATGGAGTACATGTAAGAGTTTGTTTGGTTTTCTCTCTGCTGTGTCGGCACACTCTGAAGGAATGGGTTGTTTCATTTGCTAGTCACTGATCTGCAACAGCATTAAGCAAACCTGCAGTTGCACATTGTAGCAATAAAAAAGAAATAGAGATTTCCAGGCAGCCAGTCACCTAAGCACTCCAGCACTGAGAATGTCACGATTAATACTGAGCGCACCCATTTTACAGAAATCCATTTTTATAATGGTCCTTGTTTTTTGAGGTAGCTAAATAATTGGTCAGTGATGTGTGCGGCGTGCTGCCAGATGGTACTGGTATTAGCTGTTATGCAATTATTTGTTTTATTTGTAACTGTTCTTAAAAAAACTATTATACCTGGTATTGAAAAGTTACACAGAAGGGTCAATAATACTGGCATCTAGCCTTATGTGACCTTTTCAGAAGTTGTGTGTAATGGTGGTAAATGTACATACTGCGTGCTTGTGTGAACAATTTAATGAACCATGAACGAAAATTGTTTTTGTAGTTTTATAACTTGCTTTGCTCTAACTGAAATGTTTTACCGGTGTGGAAAAAACAAACACCACACAGTTGTTTATCCGCTTGCATGGGAACATGCCCAAGCTACTCATCTGAGGCATGTGCTCATGTCTGTTCCTCAGAACCCATTTCACATTTCCTGGTCACACCTGAACCATCACCAAGGTCACTCAGGGAATTGTGGCTGTAGGTTCATGCTTCACCCACTGACCCTATTCACCCCCTGACCTCTACCAAGGGGCATCACCCTAGGACCCCAGTTGGCAGCCCCCCAGAACCCTGCCTTGCAGGATTGGGAAAAATTCTCAGTCCCACCCATGAGTATGTGTGAAAACATTCCAGAACGTCTTCTTCAACATTATTTCTTTTTGCATAATTATGCTCTGCATATTGGATTACAAAAGTAGCTATTGGCAACAAGGCCATTGGCTGGAACAGTGATAATACACTGGTATTCCACAGAAGAAATTGCTGATGCGCCCATGCATTTTGTTTCAAGAATTGGGAGTTGATATTTCTAATGCAGTTTGTTTGTGCCATGAATGTGCGCCTGAATCCCTACAGCTGAATTTGCTGGTGGGCCAGCAATGCATGAACATATTGGCTGTGTTTATGAGTAGTAGCTTCTAGTGTGTGTATGTGTTTTTTTAATACCATGTGCCTAATATAAAGGGGAAAAAAGTAAGTATTTTCTTAGTTGTAAAGGTTAAGTGCTACAGTGGTAACTGATAATGATTTAGATGGGAAATGTATGTAATTAGGTCAGCCAAATCTGGGTGAAGAAGTGATTAAACATGTGAATGAAGTATTCCCTGTTGTTTAACTTTGTAAAATGGAAGTACTCAGAACACAGCTGATCCAACCAGATTGCTGTACAGCATTCTCAGTGGGTTTTACATACACACACAATCATGCAGACATTCACACACCTCCTGCTGAAACTTAGAAAATTAAAATTAATACAGTTTCTGGCATACTCACATTTCCATTCCTCGGTTGCTTAGACCAATTTGTGAGCTTCCGACCACCAAAAAAAGTAAGTATGAATGTAACAGATACAAGGAAACTAAATACAGGCACACTTGGGCATGTGGGTACAACGAAAAGCTTTGGGGCCAACAGTGACAGAAAGAAAATGCATACATGCTTTCACAGGGGACTGTATTTATTTGAAAATTCATCAAACACTCCTTTGAATGTAAAGTGAAATATTTAGTAATGAGGCCAAGAGCAAGGGGGTTAAGTGCTGGTTGTGTCCCTTGATACAGGGTGCAATGCCTGTTGAGTGCTATTAACCTTTCAAAAAGTCAGTTCCACTGTGACTGCATGCTGATGACTCTTGCTGAACAACTGCTTTATGCCATGCCAGTGGGGCATGTTGTCAAAAAACGAAAACAATGCTGAGACAGTGTAGACATACAGCTAGTCACAGGTGTGTACACACGCCAGAGGTTTTTGTTTTATATTTGTGTAAGGATTGATTTTGTGGATTTCACTGTCAAAGAGACAGGGTTTACATACACATGTATGAGAGTTCAGAAATGTGCATTTGCTTATGACAGTTTAATTATCCTGAAGTGACACTGTGTGGGTGATGGGACGTTAACATCCAATTACTAACTTTTCCTCAAGGACAGCGTTAACATAATCGTACATACACACATACCAAAAAACATCACACACACAACCATAAATATATTTAAAAAATCACTTTTATTTCATAATTTAAGACAAAACAAAAAAAGACAAAAACATAAAAGGATACATTACATAATTTTCAAATATTCTTTTGCCTGTCATTCAGATTGCGTGATAAGTATATCCTCTCAACGTCATTACTGAAGGAATGGAATGTGAGGAATATAACGACTGATAAGTAAGAAACGTTCATGAGCATGAATACAAGTGGCTGCATACAGTTCAGTCATAAATTTACAGTGATTGCAAAAAACAGTCATAAAAATACCTTTGTGTATTTTCAAGAGAAAAAAGCCATCAATTTGGATAAAGATGAAAAGGCCTCTACGTTATCAGCAAAGTACAAGATATGTGCGATTAAAGTATTGCTTCAGTCATCACTACCTTTGCAACAATACATACATCAACAATGATCATAGGTATGGAAACTTCTATCAAAATGTTAACATTCAGTAACCCCAAAATTGCGCCGAAACAATCACATGCAGTATTCTAAAATACAGTACCAGTTCCATTTCTAACACCCATCAGCAACTACAAAGTGCAAACTACCTGTTTCTTTTTTTTTGTACAAGCCCCTCATAGTTAACAGGCAACAGCTAACTGGGTTATCTTGGATGAAAAAGATGAACAACCGTGTTTTAGCTGATAGTGTTTCACTTTTCTTGCTTTGGACCGTAACTATGAAATGCCTGAAAGAAGCAACCATTTCATTATCAGGCACCAGACACAGTCATGTTATCAGTTATTAATTCTGACCTCTTCTAGTCCTCATGCCAGTAGTTGAGGTAAAACAGAATCCCCCCCCCACAAAAAAACACCCCACACACATGCAGATACTGTGCTAAACAACAACAAAAATCACAATGTAATACAATTACCAGTAACACACAGACATATGTGACAAACATATATTTTGTATTTAATATTGAGTAGAAAGTTCAACTGCATAACCTATGAAAGTCTGATGGTGATATATACAAAAAAATTATATATAAAATAAAATATATAAAAATAAATTTAAAAAAAAAAGGGGGGGGGGGGGGGGGGTGTAGAGGATATGAACTTTTTGCACTAACAAGAATGTTAGTCTGATGAAATTGGTTTCAACATGTCAGGACAAGTTTAAAATGTTAATGAAATTTTACACGATATATCATTATGTAGAGAGGAGGGGAAAAAAGTGTTAGATTCTTTTTTTCTATTCTTTCTGCATTTAAACCGATAAAATCAACATACAAGGGAGTTTCAAACAGGAAGAAATGAGACTGAGACTGCTTGCTTGCAGCCCAAGACTCTGAATCCTGAGTAGATGACAATGACCAAACTCTTGCTACATACAATACACATAACATCATCCACTGCAAGTCAATGAAATCTGTCGCAAGCCTGTACACAGCAAGCCAGAACTGTAGCATTACATCGCCAGAGGTGCCAACCCCCTGAACTATTTGCCAGGCACATCTTTCAGCACCTGACAGTATTCTTTCCCCAATAATTTATGAACAGTATTGCACGTTTTTGTGGGTATGGGACCGGACAAGCCAATGCAGCCTTGCGTGTTCCTGCCCACCTCCTTCCCCTGCTCGTCCTGAGATAACTGTAATGGTTGACTGGGCGTAAAACACCAATTTACTTACTCCTTCTCCGCTGCTGGCTTTCTCAGCCCAATGCATTAACTTTGAAAAACAAACAAACAAACTTCACTGATTAATCCCTTGCAGGAAATTTGGGTTGCCTCATCTGGGTAAGGCTAGTACCCTCAAGAACAATGCTACCCTTTGTACCAATGAATGTAGTATTTGTGTATGTGGTACGACTGCTTGTGTTCAGGATTTCCAACATTATGTGTTTAGATGTTGATACAAGTGATCGCACAAGGTGGGTTGTAAAAACAGTATACGAGTCTGCGCAGAATGTGGGAGAAGAAAAAAAATCCATGCTGTACTGAGAACCCACATCAGCGTGAGTTTATAATGCACCTGTGTGCATGCAGGGGAGAGTGAGGGATAAAATGAAATAAATAATGCATTATTAAATTGTGTGTTGCAGTAATATTTTCTGTGTAGCGCTTTGAGCTTCACACATGTATAGTCACAGGGATTTGGCGCATTAGAAATGCATTTATTACTACCATTATTACATCACCTGGCACTCTGGTCCAACGCTCTACCAGTTAAGCTAGCTTGCTATTCCCCCCTGCTTATTTGAGTCATCTACACACTTTGATGAATAAAGACACTTTATGGGTGGGTATCCTGTCTGCAGCAATGGATGTGATGGGCTCATAAAAAGAATGATGCCACTGGCTAACAGTCTAAGATATGTTATAGAATACAGTTACACGGGTGTGCTTGGAACATAGACGTTATGATTTTGTCATCTGCTACACACACAACTGGCTCCATGCCATGTTTAAACAGTCTCTAAATGTGACATTCTGATTCACCAGGACAAAATTAGAATGACAAGGGAGAAAAAAAGGAAAAACAATTGGCAAGTGAAAAAATGTGACCATTTAGGGGTGGTTGGCACCTCTGCATCGTAACATTCATAAATGTGTCCAACATAGTCTACATCAACAACTAAGCAATAACTTGCATACTGCTCACATTGTGAAATAACAAACTGGTATGTGCTGATTGTTGCCGGACTGATATGTGCAAGTGTAAAACAGGTAGGTAATACAGGCAGGGGTGGGACGGCCACACTACATCAGAGAATCAAGGCATGACAAAAGGCACAGCGCTTCTTTGATAAAAGACCACAAATTTGTTCATTTCACGGACAAAGATGACAAAGAAGAAAGGTACTGCTTTCACGAGTTTATCTTCATTTTCTAGCATCGCTCACAACTGTTCTAACACACCTAGCAAAGTCTGTTGTGTAACGGTAACCATATTTTGTGGCAGGTTGTTTTTATCCCTCTGCTGAAACAAGGTTGTGGTTCAGAGCTGCTTGCTATTTTGTGAGCTGGCTACTATTTTGCATGCCAAAGGTTGCCTGCCAAAACTGATTGTCTCTACTGAATAAATGATAAAAGAAAGGAGATAGTCAGTTCTGGCAGGTAACGCTCAGAGTGTGCAACAGTTTCCTTACATGTTATTGGCAATGGAAGGCTGATTTCAGGGGTTGTTACTAGGGCTAATACTAGGAAAAACTGACGCTTCTCTCTCTCATCATTGTCCCCCATCTCTGCCCCCCCCCCCTCTCCCATTCTGTCATCATCCCTTAGCTATGTCACCATGATCCTACTCTGTCAGCATCGTTATCCTCTTGCTCTGTCATTATCACTATCCCCCTGCTCTGTCACCACTGCCACCCCCTTATTGTCATCATCCCTCTGCTATGTCACCATTATTCTACTCTGTCAGCATCGTTATCCTCTTGCTCTGTCATTATCACTATCCCCCTGCTCTGTCACCACTGCCACCCCCTTATTGTCATCATCCCTCTGCGATGTCACCATTATTCTACTCTGTCAGCATCGTCATCCCCTTGCCCTGTCATCATCCCTTGGCTATGTCACCCTTATCCTCCTCTGTCAGCATTGTCATCCCCTTGCTCTGTCATTATCACTACCCCCCTGCTCTGTCATCACTGCCACCCCTTTACTGTCACCCCTCTGCCATGTCAGCATCGTCATCCCCCTGTTCTGTCATCATCATTGCCCCTGTTCCACCTGAATTAAAATAGGATTGGACTGGAAATGCCGATTCTTTCATCTCACATTAGTCGCTCAATCTTCCTTCATCATTTCTGCATGTTTTCCATGGCCAAGCAGTTGCCATCAACTAGATGTATCTGTGAAGCATTGCACGTCCTTGTACACAATTGGTTTATGAAGCTACAATGGCACACGAGAGTTAGGAATCATGTGAAGTACAATCAATGTCATGTCCCAGCAAAGGATAGCAATCCAGCAAGATCCTAGAATAATTATGATACATGTTGCTATTCATAAAAGCAGAAACAGAAGAGTGTAAATATCAACAATGAGAAAAACCCATTGTACAAATGGAATAAAAAGAAATCAGCCTCATTTTATCAACTCTTGTTTCTGTCCTTACACATTCAGTCTCATTACATTCACACCACATCTATGTAATACATGTACAAGAAATGTACTAAATAGTTTCTTTTACAAAACAAAACCACAGTTGTGCCCCCCCCCCCCCCCCCCCATCTCTATCTGAAAAATGAGAAGGAAAAAAAAAAAAGGAAGATGGTACAGGTTATTAGTGACCTGCATGCAAAAGCAGGACTTCTGTGGATTCTTTCATTCTATTCTGCAGTCTTGCATTAGTGCAGTCCATTTAATGTGTTATGGAGTTCTCCTTATTATTCAATTTACTGCCAGTAAGCTACAGAAATCTAGGCTGCATGTTTTACTATCTATCAATACCATGAACAATATTAGTTCAGGAGGTTGCAAACAAAATGTTATTTAAAAGAAAAGGGAAAACAACTCTGGGAAGCTTGTTCTTATGATCTGTACAAGATCTCATGGACACAAAGCATTGTCAGACTTTTTTGTTGCTTGTTTTTTTTTTTAGCAAATGGTGTCAAAACACAAACACAGAGAGCACTGAGCCTGTGACAATCACTGAAATATAAATTTGCCCTTCACAGAGTCAGTGACTATGACTAAAATTAAATTTGCCCTTTCCATTCGCCTCATTCTAAAGCAGACTTGTCTCCAGCTGAATCTGTACTTCAGAATTGACCGACACAATTGTGGTGTAGAAAACAAAACAAGCTCAAATCTTTTAGTGACAGAACGTGAGTGGCATGCATCACAATCTGAAAGATCAACAGCAAAAATCATTTCCCAAAATAAACCCATCAAGATTCAAATGGGCTTTGAAGGTGGGGACAAGTTGAGGATCAGATGCTAAAAAACATCAACTAACCACACTACTTATTCATCCAGTCTCAAGGCTGATCATTATAATTACACACACTATAAAATGCTAGTAAAAGTCAACATTATCATTTCACTTTTGGCCCTTGAAAATGACAAAATACCTCTTTCACAGTTCACTGTAGTAAATGACACATCAAACGCTGCCATTGATAAACATTCAGAATATGAAATAGAAATATCAGAACCAATTACCCTCATGTAATGGTCCCATTAAAAAAAAAAAAAAAGAGGGTATTTACTTTACAGATGCATGTCAGGTTTAAAGGAACAGTTATAAGCATTGAGCAGAAGACTGCTCCAACCTGGAAGTCCCTTTAAAAAGGTATCACTGATGCATTAAAAGGACTGGATTGTGTGTACTCCAGCTTAAAAGACAGACGGAATTCTGAAGGAGCTGAAACACGGTCGTCCCTGACAGAAAAATAAAACCCAGCTAAAAGGGGGCGGGGGTGGGGGCAGCGGCAGGGGGAAGAGAAAAAACATCACCCCCAAACTGGTTATCAGACAACTTGGAACCCTATGGCTATGCAGGAGCAAGACCCAGCTCACTTTTGAAGCCAAACAAACCGTTGGATTATAGCCAAACTGGGGGACACCAGGAGGCAAAAGACACCACAGTCAATTTGCAACTAATCAGGCTGCTGAGGTGAAGTTAGGTCACCACATTACTGTGATCCAGGGCTCATCTCAATGGCAGTTCTCAGAGAAGCCACACACACTCAAAAGTTTGACAAGCCTGCGACTACGAGTGACATGAAACTCTGATGAAAACCAGCGGAAGTAAGCACATTGCCGTACATAACATGCCAACTTCAGCAGCCAACAAAGTGATGACAACTCAATCTGTCGATGATCACGCCATGAGCAGTTGCACCTTTTATTTCTCAGTGAAAAAATACTTACAATTTATAAGACATACATGCTTAGTCCCTCTTCAGCACACCCAGCTGACCGGCACCCACTGCTGTTCGGATGTCAGATCGTTCAATGATCGGCGAAGCTGGCGGTAAGTGTCCTCAAAGGAATCGTTCACAATTATCTCGTCGAAGTAGCTGTTGTAGACACGCTCAATCTGCTGGCTTTCCTTGACCGTCTCAATGAAATCCTCCTCCTGCAGAAGAGCAGGTTGAAATTAGAATCATCACAAAAACAACAACAACAAAACACAGAAATCTTATCTCTTTTTGAAGAAAACAACCCCAACTAAATAATATCTAGAGACTTGCTCAATGTACATGAGCCAAAAAATGAATCAAATGTTTGATCTTTAAATGTCATTATCTGAAGTTCTGAATGTGCAAAAATAAGCCTCTGCACTTTAGTCACTGATGTTAAGTTTCTTGGTAAGAGTGTGTTACAAAGTAAACTGAAGTCCAGAAAATGCAGGCAAACAAAGTGGTACCATACTGATTTCTCAGCGGATCATAGAAACCGATACACATGCCTCATCAGATCATGTGATCTAATATGCATTCAGTGAGTTAATGAAACTTAATTATGCTGAAAACTTACTACTAAAAAGATCCGCACCATACAACACTGTCTTAGGAGAATCCATAAATTCAAGCATGTCATATGAAGGCAAGACAGAATCTTCAAGCAGCATTTACAATCTGTCCTTCAGTTATCTAGCTATTCCTCTTAGAGTGAAATAAGATTACTTACCGTTTTCATTTCAACTCCCCCACGATCCTGAAATCAGAATTTTAAAAATGTTTTATACTGAAAATGTCATCATGGAGCGCATTAAGATTTCATTCTTATACTCAGCAAACATAAGAGAGAGAGCCCGAGAGAGAGAGAGAGACAGGGAGAGAGGGAAAAAAAGAAGAGAGAGAGAGAAATGGAGATTGAGCAACTAATTAAATTTTACACTTAAAGTGCATAAAACCCAAAATATAAAATGCACGCAACCCAAAAGAAAGTGTTCTTACCCTGTTGCCCCGTGCAAAGCGACGTCCCTCTTGATACATGACTTTGAGGGCTTCCACGCTGGGGGCAGCAATGAAGACTATGTAGGGCAAGAACTCAGCTGTCTTCAACACTTTCAACGACTGAAACCGTCAAAACAGAGCTCAAAGTATTGTTCACCAATCCGTTCATCAGAACGTAACTGTCACCAATGGCTACATCAGAAGGGAATGAACTCACTGCACAGTTCCATTGTAACAACAGTAATAATGGGAGACTTTTACAGTGCATACCCTTCAGAAAGCTTTACAGCGAACAAAACAGGGGAAAAAGAATGCTCTCTGCCTCCCCCAGATCCGCCCTATAGTCTCACACACACACACACACATGAGTGAGTTTTTTTTCAATGTGAGTATTAATTATCGTTTACACCTTCATCTAGTCAATGTCCAAATGAGAAGACTGCATATATGAGAATTTTATACACCAGCAGTTTGCAGAAATGTGTCACAGGTGCGGTACAATTCAAGTCACAAAAGAAGAAGAGAGAGAGAAAAAAGAAGCGGTTACTGAACTTACAGTAGGATTGACGTCCAAGACACACATCTTGCCCGAGTCGATGACCTCACGCACTGTATCCAAGCGAGTGCCGTACAAGTTGCCGTTGAAGTCTCCGTACTCCAGGTATTTACCATTCATGATGTCTGCCTCCATTTTCAGCCTGTCCTCAAAGAAGTAGCCCTGCCCATGCACCTCCTTTTCACGTGGTGCTCGGGATGTGTCTGATAATGCAGAGGACAGGAATTAATTGTCTAAAGGAATAACAAGAGTACAGAGGAACAGGTAAAAATGGTGGCTAAACTCGTGCACAAACAGCTAAAATACAAACCAACCTTTTAGCACAAAAAGCTAAAATACATGTCAACTTCATGCACAAACACCGAACAGCAAAACTAATAAATGTCAACCTGATGCACAAAGGGACTGCTAGAAGGGCAGGTCATCCTCATGTTTTGCAGAGCACAAACACCAGTGTGTATCAAACACAAGGCAATGAGACAGTGGTTTGTTTGTACCCCCTCTGACTATCAGCCCTAATCATCCTTTGTATAAAACTGACTTGCATGCTACATTGTGAACTCTTTTCAGTAATCCAAACCATACAGGAGAAAGAATGGCGACATCCTTTTCCAACTGTATGGAAATACCTTTCTGCCTCAGTTAGGACTGAAGATGGGCAAAGTGCAAGAGTGCAGTCCTTGTCAGGCTGAAGTATTCACCATTAAACCACCAGCACACATCCACATTAACAGAATTACCCCCCCCCCCCCCCCCAAAAAAAAAAAGAAGCTGAAAGAACAACCATGCAACAGCAAACAAACAAGGTTACAGTTCAACAAGCAACCACAACAGCATAAAACAAACAACACATTAAGAGTGAAAGACACAAGGGGCAACAGCAAAACAAACACACACACAAAAAAACATCACTGACGAGGCATGACGCCTGCAAAACGCCTGGGATCGTCTTTGATCAGTCGTTCTTTCAGTGATCTCCTTCCGACGCCATGTGCTCCCACCAACACCAGAACGCGCCGCTGGAATGGTGCCATACGCCGCACCTCTTCGTAACACTGTACATCTGCTGTATCAAACTCTGCAAAACAGCCAATAAAATACATAGAGTTTAATGAATGTGGACTGCAGTGCTGTTAACTGTGTACATTAGCAGTAAGTAAAGGCAAACAAACACAAACCTGGCACAACTTCAAATCCAGACACACTGTGATGTTAAAGAAGTCTATATAACTGCTTGAATTCAACACTGAAACTGGTTGTCTGCATTACTGTAATAATTAAAATGTTTTCAAGTGTTGGTATTTTTTGCTGTTACCTCTAGATCTTTTTCACATGAACTGCCCTCTGGATTTAACCAGTGAAGACATAAACTCTACAAGATAAAAAAAAACCTGATGACTTTACATAAGAGTTGTATGCAAACAGGCATCACAATCTGAAACAGAAAGAAGCCCAGAGCACCTGTTTAGAATCAACAAACAAGGGAGTTAATTAGTACTCGAAAGATGTTACACATAAACACAAAATGACCTGAGTTGCCAACAGCAACTCTCTCCTGGCATGCAAGTACACACATGGTAGATAAACTCCACATACCTCTTCTCTTTGTTGTTGTGTTTATGTGTGACGTCTTTTGAGCGCTGATTATCTCACCTCTTTGTTGCACAAAACATGCATCACCTAAGAGCTTCCTCTTACAAACATACTGTCACCATAAACATGGGTCACAATCAGACGACAGAAATTGAAACAACACAAGCAAACAGAGCTTAGCTGGAATACACATATCAATCATAAACATTAGAAGAAGGCAGATGGGAGGCCTCACTTGGGTCGCAAGCACACCCAAGTTCCCTGCTTCAGGAAATATGACAACAACCATATCAGGGCTACAAAAAAAAAACTGCCGTACCTTTTGATTCCTTAGAACTGTACTTGATTGTCTTCTTTTTCCTCTTTGTCAAACCACAAACTGGAAGAAAAGAAGAAAAAAGGACACGAATAAATAAAACTGTACCTGAGCAAAGTTACAATGACTTTAGAGGAAACAATTGCAGGAGAAAAAAGAACCAGCATTCATCTTCAACATGAAACAGTTGATTAAATCAGCTTTATTGTGTCCTGACTTGCCTTTGTGACCAAAACATTGACTGAAATGTAAGTCTTCAGACTCGAACATCAGTAACGGTCAGCTATGTTGACTGTGGATGAACTTGGAAGAAGAAGCAGAAGATGGTGATGGGGAGAGAGGGCTCATGCTCACTGCCCAAATGCCAACCATTAAAGAAAAACTAAGTGCAGACAATGTCACCATAAGACAGTATAATAAAGGAGATTTGTACAGAGCATCATCCACCATGTGCACAATGTGCTTCACAAACTACACATATGTCTGAAGGCAAATAATGTAACAAGAAGAAGAAAAACATACAAATAACACTTTGTGAGTAATGCATCATAAATTATAATCCATAAACCACCATTTTTAAACATTTGCTTTTTGGAATTTATGAACTTCAAACATTCAGGGCTGGCAAAACTGAACAAAGGCATTATGACTTGGGTGAGTTATAACACTGCACATTGAATTCTCTTGCTACTCTCATGCAGATAATTAGACGAAAACCTTACTTTGGACAAGGCTTAGAGTACTAAAAGACTAAAAGACCATGTTTATAATTTCAGCAGCAGGCAGTACTTGTAAAGAGAAATCAAGGAAGAGGAAACAGGTTAGACTGCATCATCTTCCACAACCCACAGGGCAATAGAATCTTACAGCATAGTTCTTCATCAACCTTAACACAAAAACACCAAGTGCGACACTTTGCTTCACGAAGTCTAGTATGGTCAGCAGCATAACTCTCCATTCTGTAGACCAGAACTTGTCCAAGAAGAACAAGAGAAAGAAGCACTGATGCTGACTTACACAAGCTGCTCTTAGAATAGTCATTTGTTGAGGGAACAAAGGCCTTCCTCTTCTCCTCCAGCGTTGGGGAAGGTATCAACCCTACTGGACCATTCAAGTCTGCAAGACGAGCCTGCCAGGAAACAAAACAGCTTTACAATCAAGTACAATTTCACAACTGCTGGGAGACAAAACAGCTTTACAATCAAATGCGATTTATTTCATGTTTACTGGGAGGTAAAACAGCTTTGTAGTCAAGTGTGGTTTCATGACTGCTGGGAGACAAAACAGCTTTACAATCAAGTGCAATTTCATGTTTGCTGGGAGACACAACAGCTTTACAATCAAGTGCAATTTCATGGTTGCTGGGAGACACAACAGCTTTACAATCAAGTGCAATTTCATGGTTGCTGGGAGTCACAACAGCTTTACAATCAAGTGCAATTTCATGGTTGCTGGGAGTCACAACAGCTTTACAATCAAGTGCAATTTCATGGTTGCTGGGAGTCACAACAGCTTCACAATCAAGTGCAATTTCATGGTTGCTGGGAGTCACAACAGCTTTACAATCAAGTGCAATTTCATGGTTGCTGGGAGACACAACAGCTTCACAATCAAGTGCAATTTCATGGTTGCTGGGAGACACAACAGCTTTACAATCAAGTGCAATTTCATGGTTGCTGGGAGTCACAACAGCTTCACAATCAAGTGCAATTTCATGTTTGCTGGGAGACACAACAGCTTTACAATCAAGTACAATTTCATGATTGCTGGGAGACAAAACAGCTTTACAAATCACGTGCAATTTCATGGTTGCTGGGAGACAAAACAGCTTTACAATCAAGTGAAATTTCATACTTCTTCACTTCAATTCCCCTTTATGAGTTACTTATGTGATCTTCAAGTTTAATACCCAGTCAGTTGTGTAGGTTATATCAGGATGAAATACAGTATAACAATTAACTGTACACAACCAAGACTTATAAAGAGGGCAAGCACGACAATTAGATGAAGGAAAAGTAAGTTATTTGATCTCTTCATTGTTTATGACATATCACTTCTTTTTTTCATGGATTTGGGAATGAACAGGAAAGGCAGGTATTATAAAATCAGAAATCCAGGCAGTATGCAAAGCTATGAATTTGTGGAGTCAGTCAACCAACAAGTGGACAAAATATCTATTATTAATATCATGCAGAAAGAAAAGAAAATTTGCAGCTACGTCAAATAATCTTCTGTCACTGTGGATGCTCAGCGGCAGGAGTCTTACTTCCTGCTCCCAACTGTGGGAAAGATAAAAAGAGAATACAAAAAAGGAAATGATGCATGAAGAGATGAAGGCCAAAAGGAAGACCAAAACATATTTTTATGACAGCCCAACACACAAAACCCCACTTTTAGTTCTACAAAGGCATACATGCAATAAGAGAAATCTACTGTGTGCTTTTTTTGTTTTGTTCACTTGTTTCTTTAATGGGCCCAAGTTTTTATTACCTGCCACCAATTGGGATCCTCAGAGCTGACAATTTCGAGGACATCACCTGACTGAAAGGGCATTCCAGCTTCTTTACACGGCAGAAGGCGATCTTTCATGGGATCGTAGTTGAATCTGGCACGCATGAAAATCTGCAAGCAAATAACATTCAGAATAAACACTTTCAGAATGTCTCTAAATCTCCAACCATTCCAACAGAAAGCAATTCTCACACTCAGACCAGTCAACAGGGTGTGGTGGTTAGAGTTCCAGAATGTGGATCATGGAGATCATGGGTTTGATTCCTAACAGTCATGTGGGATTTGGGGGCCTTGACACACTTTTATAATGATATTAAAATTACTTACACAGTGCAAAATCTTGTTTGGAGAGACTGTTCTAAATGCATACATGTACACACATACATACAGTACTGTGCAGTAGTCTCAGACTGAAACAGATCATCCTCATAACATCATTTTGTCATCCTTACTGACCCCCATCACAGCAGCATAAAGACCACATCTGCTTCAGTGGTGTTTCAAGACCACTGTCTTGGTGCTCCTGCTCTTTTCAGTTCCGATTTAGACCTATAGTATGAGAATCCAAATGAGGATTTATGAACACAGAGACAGACTGTCATTTCTCTGAAGGGGATGCTCACTTTGTCTAGCTCCATTGCTACTACCGCTGTCAGAAAGTGGCACTCTTAAAAGGTATTACGGAACACCACCTGCAATGATTAAGAGGCAATGTTAGGATCTCCTCTACTAAGTTCCGATAGGACACCACGTTGCAGTTACTTGTAACCTTTGAAAGCTTACAGGCTTGGTTTGTCTTTGGTTCCGATAGGATGCCACAATACGGACAATTAATGTGGCCCTAGAAACCTTACCGACTTGGTTTCCACTTTGTTCTGGTAGGATGGAACAACTTTGAGCGTGATGGTAGGGTCCGACTCCATGATGACTTCCATCAACTGTTCTGGTGTACACACTGGGATCCCGTTCACTTCTCGCACAATGTCATTCACATGCAGCAGACCTACACAGGGAGCAGGAAGTCTCAGTGCTACCATTACAGGCTTAGAGAAAAATAACATGTAAAATAATGACAGCCACTTGCCTTGCTGACTGTGCACAATAAGCAGACCCAGTGTTAACTGTACAATATGTTGGCATGGCTTGATGCTTTAAGCTAATCTTTCTCTCTCTCTCAGCCCCCCCCCCCCCCGCCCCCCAACCTACCACCCACATCCTCTCTCTTCTCTCATTCCTAGCAAGGGCACTTGGTGTTTAAACTCAGGTTACACCTAACCACCACCTAAATGCGTTAGGGAAAAACAACAACAGAATCAATATAAAAAAACAAATGAAGACATAATTGCCTCCCCCTCCCCACCCAACCCCAACTGACATTTCTTGGAGAAATAAAATAAAGATCCCAAGAGCATAGGCAGTTGTGTCTGAAAGGTCAAAAGGGAATCAGGAAACTGGTCTACTGAAAGTCAGAAGAAAAAGAAAAAGGGACATAATTTCATGTATCTGTGTAGTATGCTCGGTGTGGAAAGGTCAGGTAAACAACTGTACCTTGTTTGTCTATCAGACATCCTTGCAAGATGCGGGCAATGACCAAGTCGTCTTTCTCATCCAACTTCACTGTGATTCCCTGTCAAAATACAAACTGGATCCTTCAAAGTGATTCAATTCTCAAAGAATGAGATGGAAAGGACTGAAAAAGAGGGTTGGGGGAAAGACTCATAATGGGTAGTTAGTTACACACTTGTCCCTGCATTCTGGACCCATGACAGTTCTGAGTGAAGTGGATGCTCTGTGAATGTCCGGATAAAATTTAAGTCCCATGTTACCTACTCATTCCCACATTCAGTGTTTACAAATGGTGACATGAAACTCAAAGGGAACGATTCATAATTTTAATATGAATTTTCAATTTCTGTTACTGTATCAACAAGTATTCCCTGTTATGTTTGCCATTCAGACTTCTTTGCTTTACAACTAATACAAGAAAGAGTGAAACTCACTGTAACACTTGCCGTGATATAACTGTAACGGTTGACTGGGCATAAAACACCAAGTTACTTACACTGTAACACATACACATGGTCAATGGGAAAGACTTACCAGAGGTTCGTTGGGTGACTTGCGAATGCTGACAAAGCGCACTTGCTCTGCCGCACTGTTAAACACAGGGGGAGGGGGCTCAGACAGCAGCATCGTCTCCAGATGCTCCTCATAACGCTTGTTGCACACATCATCATGTGCCATCAAAAGAGCCTGCACAACATCAACAGCTACTGTCAACGCCAAGAAGGAATGGGGAAGAGAAGGGAACAAAAAGAGGAGAAGGGAATATAAGGTGGGGGAAGGAGAAGGGGAGGGAAGGGAGGGGAAAAGAAAGGGAAAGGAGGGGGAAGGAAAGAGGAAAGGGCAGGGAGGGGAAGGAAAGGGGAAAGGGAAGGAAGGGGAAAGGAAAGGGAGGGAAGAAAAAGGAAGGGATGGGAAAGGAAAAGGAAGGGAGGGGAAAGAAAAGGGATGAGAAAGAGAAGAAGCAGAAAGGAAGGGAACATAAGGAATGGGAAGGGGACGGGAGATGAAAGGGAAGGGAAGGGAGGGGAGAAAGAAATGAAGGGAGGGTGAAGAAAAGGGAAATGAACAGGGGAGGGAAGGAAAAGAAAGGGAAAGGGAAGGAAGGGGGGGGGGGGGGGAGACATCTAAAATTGCTCCTTCTAACAAAATGCCTGTGGCAAACATCATGCACCACATTAACATTTCTCCTCAATGAAAGTGGGAGGTAGGAGTGTATCCATGTATGATATGTGTGTGTGTGTGTGTGTGTGTGTGTGTGTGTGTGTGTGTGTGTGTGTGTGGAGCATGACACTAATGATAGCATTATCATAAACCCATCCTTAAAATGCTGGTTCACTTGTTGAAAATGTTATTGAAACAGTCTGCACAGTGGGTCAAAATAACGACAGTGTCCTTCTCAAAGTACAAGTGGATGATACTGTTTTTCAACAACAAAACAGTTCCTCCTGTCATTGTATCATATCAACAGGGCAGGTATATTTTACACAAATAATATCTGCAGCTGCTTGATAAAATGACAAAATGGTGAAGCAATCACATTTTTTACTCCATTCTCCATTATATTCTCTTCAACTGATACACACTGATCTGATTACATTTCCACTGAAGTGATACAATTATATATTTCTACCTTCTCTTTCTGCACACTTTCGTTTCAGCAGCTATAATTAAAGTTTTAAACCATCCAAATTAAGGTTCAAGGACCCTTAGTTCTCCACTACATAAAACTGAAAGTATGATCACTGGAAATAGACTCAAAGTTCTGCTTTTAGTCTTAGAGATCCCTTTTTACTGCCAGAAGAAAAACTGTGAAATGAATGTTTAAAAAAACTGAAACCAAACTGTTTTAATGGCAGAAGCAGTCTGTTGCTGTAGTGGGCCAACAAAAGATAGTAATTGTTACCTTTTATCTGTCATTCACCTACAAGAGTACAAAATCACATTTTAACCATCATTTACCTACAATAGTGAAACTGTTAAAGCCACAATTTTTAGTTCTCAGTAAATCTACTTTGACTGATCTGTACAATTACTATGTGTGCTAAGCAACACAGTAATGGTAATCTGATGTGGAATGTTTTTTAATAAATTAGACTTCATTGCTTTACAGCTGGATTACTATACAGAAGTAGAGATATTATTATGTAAAAAAAAAAAAAAAAAGGACAGATACTAACTCTGAGCTGAAGTGTGGTGACACACTTCATAACAATTAACATTAACAATGGAAAGATCAGTGGCAACAAAGATGAATAACTGATTAATTATGATTTTTTTAAAAGAAGTGAAAACAGACACCGACTCTCTTTGAAGTGTTGTGACACATTTCATGTGACTTAAGTAGTTAAGAGTGTGAAAATCAGGAAAATTATATACGTAATAATTAATATAATTTATTAACTATGATTTTTTTTGTAAAAAGTGAAATTAGACACTGACTACCTTTAAAGTGTGGTGACATTTCATAACAGTGTGAAGATCAGTGGCAGCAAAATATATATTTTTTATTAAACATGATTTTTTTTTAAAGAGGAGAAAAAAGTGAAACAGCCACTAACTTTGAAGTGTGACTTCATAACAGTATAAAGATCAGTGGCAGCAAATACATTACTATTAATTATGATTAACAAAACAAAGAATGAAACGAAAACAGGCACTCACTAACTCTGAAGTGTGACAAACTTCATAACAGTGTGAGGATTAACTGATCAATTATGATCAACAAAAGAAAGAAAGAAGCGAAAACAGACACTAACTAAATCTGAAGCGTGGTGACAAACACTGCAAAATAGACTTCATTGTTTTACAGATAAATCACTATATAGAAGTTGATACTATTCTGATTTTTTAAAAACAAGATTTTGTAAAATGATCAGATATTGTCTAACTTTAAAATGTGATCATGTTTCACAACGGTGAGAAGATCAGTGGCAGCAAATACACACACATATATATATATAACTGATTAATTATGATTAACAAAAGAAGTGAAAACAAATATTATGATTAACAAAAGAAGTGAAAACAAATATTGACTAACTTTGAAGTGTGGTGTGTCCATGACAGAGCGAAGATCGGCGGCAGCCTGGTTACTGACAGCCTGTACGCCACACAGGTCCAGGACATCACGAGCCGTTTCCACTGCTTCATGGTCACGGGCTCGTGGCATCTTCACCTCCAGATTCTCATGCACCTGCAATGTGACCACCTTTCTTCTTCAGCATGTGGTTCAAACAGAAACAGCTATGGGAGAAGAAAGCCGCACAGCAGGGAAAGAAACTGAAGCTGTAGGATCAAAAAGGTCAAAGCAAAGGCTGGCCTGAGAAAAAATAATCCCCTTGCTCAAGCTGTTGAGCAGAAAGATGTGCCTGTACAACTTTTTCATTGAAAGATCACCTGCTGTTTCTATCTTTGTTCTCACAGCTTCTAACACATTTACACACCAATAGAAGGTGGGAATGTAGTCAACAGAAAAGCAATAACTACAATGGTGAAAATGAATCACTCACATCAACAACCTTTAACAAGGTTGGGTCCTCGAAAATCTGTCTCAGAAAATCAAGGTCACGGTTGTCAGCACCTATATCCCCCAGCTCCTCCACATGATCTCGGAGATGTTCAACAGCATCTAAGAACGGTGAGAAAAAGAAAAATGAAAAAAAGTTTTAGGCTCAAAATGTGAATCAGATATATAGGTGGATGACAGTGAAATGAGCAGAGATGTGCAACAGCATCTAAGAACGGTGAGAAAAAGACAAATGAAAAATGTTTCACGCTCAAAATGTGAATCAGATATATAGGTGGATGACAGTGAAATGAGCGGAGATGTTCAACAGCATCTAAGAACGGTGAGAAAAAGACAAATGAAAAAAATGTTTTAGGCTCAAAATGTGAATCAGATATATAGGTGGATGACAGTGAAATGAGCGGAGAGGATAAACCAAAGGTAAAGCTTTATGATTTGCATAACTTAAGAGAAGGAAGGAACTGTTTTTATTATTTTTAATTTGAGGTAAAAAAACAAAACAAAAACAACAACAGCAAAACCACATTTTTGGTCTTTCACCAGTCAAGATTTCTTGTTAAAGTTTTTGCTGTCACTGCCCAACGGGTTTGTGTTACCTCAAGATGAAGCATTCTTCCTGATTGCTGAGTCTGGTGAAAGCTTTAATTATGGTACTTGGTAGTGTTCCTTGGTTTTAATCCTTACTCATTCTCATGATTCAACAACTAGGCACCAGTAATATAATGTATTCCAAGTACTACAGTCTATACTCTTTCTTCCCATTACTTCAGTCAATGACTGTGACATTCAAATATTCAAATATTGTACTCTCTATTTAGAACTATTAATGGTATTATTAGCATTAATCACCTAGAGGCAAGACTCAGTTACTCAACTTCTGAGTTCTGTAGTGTTTCTGGTGATCAACTAGCAACATTACCTTCACATGATTGATGCTGATGTTCAGATAACATGATGAATGAGAAAGGAACCAAAAGTGATGAGCCTTGACACACTAGACTGAAGTAAGCTGCAAGCTCAACCAACCCCAAAGTCCATCATTCTAAAGGCTGTCCCACTGACTAAGCTGCATCAGTGCAAACATGTCACGTATGTCAACTGTCATATAATAATCCAAATGTACAGTATGTAAAGTCAGATGTAGTCCTGTCTCCAGTGTAGTCACAAGAAGACTTGCTCCTCACCATTTTGTGAGAATTATCTGAATCCCCCCACTTTTTCCACCAGTGACAGTGTGCCATATTTGGCATATATCATGCCACATCAGTCTGATTTGTTCTTGATTTCTGTGTGTGTGTGTGTGTGTGTGTGTGTGTGTGTGTGTGTGTGTGTGTGTGTGTGTGAGTGTGATTTTTCTTGTTCAATAACCATACTGCCCATGAGAACTGAAGTGATACACAACTGTTCACAGTCTTATTCACAGCGTTTTGGATTCATGAACAATAGATTCCCACAAAGTTTTTAAACTAGTAATATTCCTGGCAGTCAACTGATGCATCTGAACTAAAAGAATATCTATAATAAATAAATTCATATGCTCAGTGTGTTGTCATGGTGCTAAGTGGCTTCATAGTTATCCTCAGTGTTCTTTTCTCTCTCTAGTCTGATACATGATATACTGATCATGATACCTCTGATGATCAAGCCAAATAGGATATAATATATATTTGTTTGTGTAATTTTTAACACCAAATTTGCAAACTTTATTTGAGTAACGTACAAATGATTGGTCCTAAAAGCTTAAATTAACCTCATATAATGATGTATTATATTTACACATCAGCAGAAAATGAGAACACCTAAAACATTTTTTTTTTAATGTCTTCAATTTCCATGCCTAGTTAAGATTTTACTGAACATCTACTTTTGGTTTAAAAACAGCAAGGGGATGACAGGCAAAGATTTCATGTTTTTTGAAACTCTCATATTAACATTATTTTAAAAGGGCATATCACGAAAATGATACAAATTATAATCAACACTGTACAACTACAGTTACAAATCAAAACAAAAATGTACCTTTTGCACTCAGTGCCTCAGATGTTGCTGCAGGCATCTTGCCGTTTCTACTTTCCTCAAACTTCAAGCCCAAAATCTGAAATAAAAATTACATACACATGTAAAAACTAACTGTATCAGGATTATACAGTGAATGATACTTAATAGACAGAAAACAATCAACAAAACCAGTTAATAAACACACATGTAACGATACCCGTGGATTCCTCATGAAACCTTCCTAATTTCTTAAGTTGAAAAGTCTTTACAAAAGTCAAGCTGTCACTACTTATAATTTAGATATCCTTTTCATTACTATAAGTATAAATGATATGGTGATATGAAGGTGATCAATCATGAATGAGATATACTTCGGCTAAAACTAAAAGCCTAAAGAGGAGTAAAGTTAATCTGGCCTTTGCCAGCTCAAGCTATTCTACTAATTCTATCCTAACTTTGAACACCGAGGTCACTGTGTGGGTGGGCAAAATTCACTAAAGAAATTTGCTGTCTTGCCACAAAGAATTACACACAGTTTGTAATTTGTACTGCTTGGCAAGGCCAAGGGACTGGCCATGGCAGAAAATAAAAATAAAAAAAATCTATAGATTTTGCACAAACAAGAAACATGATTCACATATTGGGTCATGAAAAACAAAAACAAAAAAACACCAGGCTGTAATTCATACATCAGTCATACTATGAAAAAGTTTGATACATGGACCATCATTGCTAGTCTGGCAATTATTGAATTAATTCATTTCAACAATCACGGTGTCAGAATGAGAAAGTGATCCTGGATAGGCAGATCATATGAATTATAACTTATATGGAGCAGGTGAGCATGCCATGAATAGTTAGTCATATAATTAGTCTGCATAGGCGCGACAGGTCAAAGGCGCGTGGGGTGATTGCGTACTGGAACGTTTCCGGGTTGACACCTGTAAGACCCAGTTACACTTGCACAAGTAACACTTATTTGCATTGACAAACACTGAGACCAAAGCGGTTCTGGTAGCAAGAGTGATATTAGCGGTCACAGATAGCACCACCCACGCACAAACTTGTGCCGATACAACAATCACTCCTAAAATATCAATCGTAGCGTTGCTTACATGCGTCTCACTGAGTTTTGCAACGATGATCGGCATGCGCGATCGAAAGCAAGCACTGCCGCCATTTTCCCATGAAAACGATGACACTTTTATGGGACAAGTTGCAATCTCAGAACATTACAAATGCCTGGATTGCAAAATGACGAAAACTCTCTAAATTTTCACTGCAACCTTGTTTTGCTGAGTTTCCACTTTTGCTTTAGTCTGTTATTGAGGACATTTGCACGAAAACACTTACCTGCAAAGCCGTCACTCTTTGCCCGACTCGCCAAGCATGTTACCTGTGTCACGTGACACAATTTCGCGAAACGTAATGCGATTGGCTACTCTCTCGTTATTGAGATTTTTGTCTGCTGTTTTGTTTTTGTATTCGTTTTTGGTTCATCATGGGTTATCAGACGTGGCCAGTCACGTTTTGTTTTAGTTTACTCTAAATGTTTTTGTTTTAATTTTGAATTTAGAAAATTTGTTGCTTGACTTTGTGGTGAAGTTTATGTGTTTTACAACTAATTTTACGTACTACTCAAGAGAGCCTATGGCTAGCACGTACTTAGGACATCCTGCCTCTGGAAGAAGGGTGCCGGAAAATCAGGCTTGGAGTGTGAACGTTGGGTTGTGATATATATTCAGAAGAAAGCTCAAATGCGCTCCACTTCATCTCAGTCTCAGATGCTTTTCAAATGTTGAGTGTGAAGCAGACCCATGTAGTACTGTTGCCATATTTAATGCGGTTAAACATTACCAAAAGTGACCATTTTTCCTCCTTTAAAAATGGCTTGTAGGCTGCTGCTTCAGTAAAAACAAACAAATAAATATATCATATTCTGATCTGCAGCGCGGCTGTGCCTGCACTGAGCATCAGTATAAATAAGTTCATCCTACATCCATTATATTTATTTTGCCTGGTCCCCAGGCCATTTTGTTAGGTTGAGACACCAATACAGTTTAGAGGCTGATCACTAAACATAACCTGCTGTTTTGGAAACAAGAAAACTGTTAGCTAATTTATACTAATTATTCTTACATCATATAGTGCATGGCCACTGTTGGCCACTGTGAGCTGCAAAAATTGGTTTGTGTGTTCTTGTGGACAGTGGTGAAGGTTTGATATGGATGTGTGCGATCAGAGAGGGAGTAGTGTGTGAAGAACACTATTTGCAATTCATATCAATAATTAACACACCAGAGCAAATTACTATGCTTTTGATTTTTTTAATTATTATTATTTTTGTTGTTGTTGACACTGACATTCCCTGACAATATAATATGCATATGAATTCAAAAATGACTGTTTTGTGCGTGTAAATGAGTGGCGGGTTTTTGTGGCACTTATGTTGCTGTCAAGTCAAGAGCCGAGGATGCTCATTTAGAATCTTTTAAAGACCACCAGGTCCTTGTAGTCTAGGTCACTCTCATCAGTGACGCGGACTGTTCTAGCGAAAGGGCTATCATTCATTTTTCATCAGCGAACAAGGAGCATTTTGTATACACAGAGTTACTTCCCTTCGAATAACAGAATCTGATCAAAAATGGCGACAACATCGCCTCTTGTGTGGCTGTGAGTGGCTCAAACCTTTCAGTCTACAATAATGGAATCGGCAGCTGCTGATTAGTGCGTTGGTGGGAAAATTTCAGGCAGCTTGTCATCTTGCTGATTCCAGCATGGCTACAGACACTCACTTTTCTGACAGTCATGTGAACCTCCGAGAAGGTAGGATATTTTTCGTTTCAGTTCGGAGTTCCATTTACTGTATGTTGCTCTGACGCACAGGTCAAACAGCAGTGTTACTGTTCGTCTGTCAGATTTCTTGTCAACACTTCGCCTGCTAGCTATGGCTGTATTTGCTTATCGTCGAGCAAATCAGTTCAGAAGAAAAGGCAGAAGTACCACTTCCACGCTTCCAATGATGATACATCAACTTGTTCGCCTTTTTTGTTTAGAAAACTTGGTGTGTGTTTTTAGCGTAAATTACACAGCTACTTCAGCCATTCAATACCCGGTCCTTTCTTTGACCGGAGAGCGACATTAACGTAGTGATCACAGAACATATTAGCTTTATTGCCTTTTGTGCTTCTTTTCACACTGTTGGTAATTAACAGTTAGCTGAGTTACATGTGTAACAGTAAAATTCATGATTGACGCAGTGGCCGTACTGATCAGTGATACTGATAGTGATACAGTTCAAGTTAAATCACAAAGGGAGATTTAATTTTAATTAACAGAACTGGCGAAATTTTACTATTTTGTTTCTAATGATTGGATTTGTTGTGAGTTAGCCAGTTTAGCCAGCAGTTGATCAGTCATTCAGTGATTCAGTGTTATGGGCATAGCTGGTGCATTGCTCTTTCTGTTTCTGTAGTTTATTCTCCCGATGACTAATCCAGCTGCAGGGTAGCAGTGTGTGTGTGTGTGTGCGTGTGTGCGTGCATATGAGCATGCATGCATGTGTTGACTGGGTGTGTTACTGCTGGTCTGTGTTTGCTAATATCAGATTTTATATGTGATCAAATTGGTAGCTAGATGAAAAATCTTGTACAGTTTAGCACTGTTTGTAGTGGCAGGAGATTTGACGTAATCTAATTTTTTATATCTGTACCCTTGGTGTGATTCATAATCAGCAGTACAGTGTTATCTAGAGCTGTATGCTGAGTGTCAAATTATGCAGATCATAATGCCGGTGAATCATTGATGTACCATAATAACTTATACCATACATGTTTCAGTGAGGTTGGCTGCCTTACTGTAGGAAAGTACAGGTGACACATATGCCACTTCCAGCACCATTAGTATAGTTACAATCTAAACATTATACTGTGTTAATGTTGGTTGACTCACTGCTACTGGAGTTGGTTTTCTTTTCACTGAGATTTATTTCCCTCTTTGCCATCAGTCTTTCTTCTCACTCAAATTGCAATAAGCAGTACTGTTTGGAGGAAGTTAATAACACTCTACATATAATGTACATTATCGAAATATTGTTTTACCATGCATCACTGCGTGTTGGTATTATATATATATAATATTAAATATATATATGGGGGGGGGGGGGGGGGGGTTGCATGAAAATGAGCTGATCTTCACAGTTTATTTGGAACTTCAAGGATTAATCATCAAGTTTAGTAAGATTAAGACTGTGGTTTGAAGTTTTCAACATTCTTAACTGAACAGTTGAAGTGTACCACTGGAGTAGATCTAGTCTCATTGCACTGAGTATTATCATTTGCTGTAGTCTTTCATGACACATGCACCCACCTTGGTCACCAGGTCACACAAGTTAGATTTTTAGTGAGTCTGAGAGGCATCAGTTTGGTCTGCCGAGACTAGTGGTGTACTGTGATGAAGATTTTTAGATTATGTAGCATTACTATTACTAGTTTCTACCACAGACTCCTGAAAAAGAAAAAGAAGAAGGAAAAAGAAAAGAAGGCACAGGAAACCATATTATGATATTTACAATATTATAATATGTAATACGACATCAATAGTTATCAGCTCTGCAGATGCAGCCAGTGTGGCCGTACACAAAGTTTTGCCTGTCGATCGATCTGCTGAAAGTAATCAGAGTTAATATGTCACACGTCACTATATTCATGGAATCTGCTCCTTTGCACTTGCATGTGGGCATTGATGGGAATGTGATCTGGGATGAGGAGCACGAGCAAGGAATTATCCATGCAAATTACCTGATAAATGGGGCTGTGGTAACTTCTGTTCCAACCTTCACATTCTGTTTCTATTGCCTAGAAGTAAAATCCAACTTAAGTAAAGGGAAAGGAAGAGAAAATCCCAAGCCCTTTTTAAATATTTATTAGCTCCATGCTGGGTGCAGTGCCCCAGCTTCCTGTCTCCTGCCTTTCATTTTGCTTTCAGATAGAACTAACGGGTTCTCTTCAGTGATGAAGAGGGTTTGAAGGGCAGTTTTAGCCTTCACAAAACATGTTTTGTTCAACAGGTAGAGGAAGTAAGATGAGCTTGAAAAATATCAGCGTTAAGTCAAGGATTCTGCTGCAGATTGCTCTGTTTACTTTATTTATTTACGCGGTTTGAGTTTTTAAATTTCTAATCTGTGTTTTGTCAAGAACAGTTAACGGGACAGACTCATGACTGCATACAACAACAACAGGCGGCCTAGCTCTTCTGTAGCGCACGCACTATTTCTTTGTTATAAATAATAATATCAGACCTGCAAGTTGCGTGCTCACGTCGCCTGAGGCAGAAGATCAAGGAGGCCCCAGTGAGTTCGCCGGGCCCACACTAACAGATATTTTTGTCTGCATGCGGCCGTGACACGCATGGCAGTGCTTTCTACGTCCAGTCCTGCTGATCATTGCTGACGAAAGTTGGGTTCACTTCTAAACTGAAAATAAAATCCACTGGGTAATGAAGACCAAATCACCACCGATATATAATATGTTATTTTTGATCTCTTCTGCCTCAGTGTGTTGGAGAAAGTCCGGCCTTTCTTGGACAGAACGTGTTTTGGGAAGCTAAAATCGCTTTGTCACGTTTGGGGTGGGGGGGGGGGGGGGGGGGGTGACTAACAACCGATCGTGCCGCTTAGTATTTGGGCAGCCGTTCTCTGGCTGCGGGTCAGTTTGACCGAGAGTCAACGTGAAGAAGACACCGGGGGCGGGAAGACATATCGGAACACAAATAATATGTGCTTGTGCATGTATGCAGGCCCGTAGTCCTTGCAGCCCGCCCCATCAATGGAGCCAAGTCCGTAATTAGGCCGGGGATCAATACTTCTTACAAATCCGTTCCAGCTGCCTGTTCAGTTGGAGAGCTCGGCACGCTTTCTTTCTCTCCCTCCCTCCCACCTCCCGTCTCCTTCCCCTCTCCTCTTCAGTCAGTCGCTCCGCTCCCCCACCCCTGCTGTTTGATTTATTGAAACGGGCGGGCGAGTATAGATTTGTGCTGACCTGTTGCTAAGTAACATATAATATATATTCAAACTTTTACGTGATTGACCCACCCCGAAGTGGGCTGACAGTAAGAGTTAACCGGGAACGCCGCCGGCAGGAAATGCGGAAGACAGGAAGAAGCGGAAGGGTATAGGGTGTCCCGGGCCAAGTCAGTCGGCCTGGTATTTACTGCGTAGTGGGTGTGGATCGGGTAACTTGGGGCAAGTCGAGACACTTGATGCTGGTGCTGCTTGACCCAACACAGTGCACCTCGTACGGCTACGCAGCATTGCTAAATTTATGTTATCGTTAGAAAGCTGAGACTAGTCATACTTAAAAACGAATAATTTATGCAGGTATTAGAAATAAATTAGACACTGAATTGGCGGCGGAGTTAAGTCACACGGTTTGTTGGTCATTAAGTCACACACACGAACATAGTGCTGTGCCTATGGTCTCTGTCTCAGTGTCTGTTTGTCTGTCTCTTTCTCTCTCTGTAGAGGGGGTGGGGCGGGGGATCACTGTGTTGTCCATTAGCGTGGAATCATCAGCGAGTATCCCAATGGTTCCAGAACTGAGACACCGGATCTCTCAGTCTCATCAGTGCCAACAACTCAGACGTAGCTAACTGTGGTGCGCTCTTGGCAACAGGTTGGCAAGACAAGCAAGACCAACAGTTACATTCGGCATAGCTGTTGTCAAACAAATGAACCATTTTAGATGCGACTTGGGGTCCGCTTAGAAAGTTGACCTACTACGGCGCTAGAGAAAACTACGTGGAATTCTTAAACAACCGCACTGAAATACACGTAGAAGAGGCTTGTCCTGACGGCTGTGGCTGCAGAAGGCTTTGAACAACGCCAGCTCAAATTTTAAAACTTTTATTTTTATTTTTATGAGTGACAAAATGGTGCTTGGTGTCTTTGACCGTGTCACAGACAGACCTGCGAAAACTGGACACAGGGCCGAACAGAGGCAGCGAGAGTCGTACTGGAAGCCGCTTCCGAAGGATGCGGCCATTGAGACCATGCAGCTGATGCTACTGAACTCCGGCCAGCCGATCGAAACCAGACAAAGTTGAACGGCTGGACGTGCAGACTAGCTTGTGTCAATGTTTGTCACCCGTCTTCTGAATATTACTCTGGGTCTACTGCCCAGGAATAATATATAACGTGCTGGAGCAGTGGGAAATGACCGAGCTAAGCGCCCTCTCAGAGTAAACCCGGAGAGCTCGAGTTACTGACTACGTGCGGATGTGGCAAAGCCAAGCCGGGCGTCCCTGAACCACACCATCGATCGCCTGGAGGAGAGAGGCACAGAACAAGGCCATGGTCGGCGATCTTTCTTGAACGGACAAGATGGCACCATTGTTAATCAAACTAACACTGGAACCGGCTCTTTGAAAGGCAGTATTGAATGAACCTTCTTTCTTTTTTTTTCCCGGAGAGACTGAGCACGTACTTAATGCCGTCTGGAACTAAGGTGAGCGGCCAACCATTTGTGCGTGCAGTAATAAGATTTTAAAAAAAGAGATAAGTTTTGGGAAACCCTTATGAGATCTAAACCGTTGAAACAAAACACTTGTTTGTGCGGCATTTCCATGTTCGCTTGCTTGTTAGCCGGTTTTAATTGAGATGTTATCGGCTCCAGGAAGAACATGTGGACCGAAACGGCGAACGAACACGCCGTCGACTGTGGGCGATAGCATCTGTTGAAACTGGAAACCAGAAACGCGATCTCGGTGTTACGGCATTTTCAGCATGTTGAGAGAGTTTTCCTCCGCCAGCCAGTCCAAGAGCATGGGAAAGGCCGTGGTGAAGATGGTCGTTAGTCGCTCGGCACTAGACCCCCCTCCCCCCCTTTACCGCCATCCCCCCCTCCCCCCACCTCACCGCCCTCTCTCCCCCTCGCAGAATGCCAGCTGAGCGGCATGTTTTAGGGTATCTCATGCAGAGAAAACACAACACACCTTGGCAACACTCCTGCAAACGCCACCAGCCGCACTGAACAGGCCGTGTGGTTTGCTGGGCCTGTATTTAGGACAGCATAACTTCAGTGTCGCTCTTGGCCGTCTGCCACTGCCGTGATTAATTTGCAATCTGAGCAAGGTGTAATAGAGGTTATTGAGATTACGCTGGTCCGGCCTGTCGATTCTCTCTTCCCCCCCCCCCCCCCCTCCCCTCTCCTCCCCCGCCCTCCCCCTCATCTTTCCGGCCTTCCCAGTTTCTGTACGAGTAAATGCGTTTGTAGTTGTTAGTATTAATAGCAGTCTAAATTTACTCTTAATAATGATTGTGTGATTGTAGCTGGAAGGGAAGAAAATAATGCTGAGATTTGAAAGCTGGTGCTCTGCTCATTTAGCGTGTGTCACATACCCTGCACTCGTCAGTTTGTCGACTGGAAAAGATGGAATCACACACACACACACACACACACACACACACACACACACACACACACACACACACACACACACACACACACACACTGACACTGACACTGTGACACCGTGCAGCCTGCCACAATAAAGTGGCGGAACGGGCGTTCTACCTGACACCAAGTGTCGGTGCCGAAATCTGCGTACTTGTCCTATTTAGAGCTAGCGGCAAACGCCGCGAAGGAGGTTCTCCACCGTACCAATTAGCTCGTCATTGACCCAAGGGGAAGAAAGATGACAAACACCAATGCCCGCAAGCTGGAAGGAGTCTGCATGTATTGGCGCGGGATGCCGCGGCTGCTGGAGAGAGGGAGGGGATCTATGCCGATGACATTCGTGCTATGCATC
>OY757541.1:30966415-30982328 GCA_963584105.1 Alviniconcha strummeri | reverse complement strand
AATTGCACTTCTTGTTTTTCAGACAAATTTGGGTTGTACCAGAAGCAGCCGCTGTACTGCTGTGTGCCCAAGCTTTCCTTTGTTCCTCATGCTGCAGACCTGGCCGCAAAGTTCCTTGAGGTATACATACCCTGCACTCTCTGTGCTTCTGTCTCACCATCTGTTGGTTGTCTCTTTGTCTGTGACCCAGTGCTGCTTGGTCTCTCTGCCCATCTTGATGTCTGTTGGTTGGCCGTGCCTTCTCTCATTTAAGATTTTGGCCCTTCTGTCTGGAACTTATTGTCGCCACACATAAGAAATGCTGCTGTAATCACTACTTTCAAGTCTGCTCTGAAAACATTTCTTCAGCCTGTATCACTCTGTCTAACTCAGCCCTGTTCAGTTTGGTATGTGCGTGTGTTTTTTGGTGTGTGTGTGTGTGTGTGACTGTTTATATGTTAAAAAGAAATTGTACATGTACATTAACTCACTCCTCCACCTTCCATCATGTTTTTGTCTTTCAAATCAACTCTGAAATCTGACCTCTCCAAGCTACCCTCTTGACTGCGTGTGTGCATGTGTGTGTGTGTGTGCATGCATATCTGCATGCATGTGTGTGTGTGTGTGCATGCATATCTGCATGCGTGTGTGTGTGTGTGTGCGTGCATATCTGCATGTGTGTGTGTGTGTGTGTGTGTGTGAGTGTATGTGTGTGCCTGCATATGCGTGCACACTCAAAGGAGTTTGTTTTGACCATGTCTTGGTTCTTTGCTTTGCAATGGGCTGTATGCTCCACTGTGGAGAAACAGCACATAAAAGAGGACATCATTGCTGTCATTGTTTCAAATGCTGCCAAACGTGAACGTGATGCCTTGCCAGCGATGCTGATGTGCTTGCACTTCCCCATTGTTGCTTACAGATGGAGCCAGCAAAGCGAATCTCAGCAGCAGCGGCACGTCACCATGACTACTTCATGGACCTGCCGCCCAAGGTCCACGACTTGCCTGACGGTCAGTTCCCAAGTTCGCCAGACAGCTGTCTGCGTGTGCTTGCTAACGCCACTCAGCTCATGGTCTAGGCAGGGCGAGGACGGTGCTTTGCTGAGACCCCTTGTTTGTTCTCAGTGCTCTGATAATGACTGTGGGTGTCGATCTTTCGGTTTTGGGGTGTTGTTGATGCCATTGCCATTTCGGGCGGTGTTAATTGTGCAGGTCGTGCAGAAGGCTGTTGAAGGTTGAAATATAGATGCGTACATTGAAGGGAAGTCAAACTGAAGGTGCAGGCTGGCCTCATAATGGAGAAAGTGTGCAGGTATTTTCTCAAAAATGGCAGCGCCTATGGTCATGCTTTGTGACTTTCATATGCTGATGTAGCAAACAGGATGAACATTTGGGCAGGAAGATGTGCGTCTGTTTCTGTTCCACCCCTACCAGTAATTCTGTTTTTTGTTCCACCCCTTTCAGTACTTCTGTTCTACCCTTATCTGTAATTTTGTTTTCTGTTCCAATCCTATCTAAATTCTGTTTCCTCTCAGTATTGAGTAATTCTGTTTTCTGTTCCACCCCTATCAGTAGTTCTATTTTTTGTTCCACCCCCTATTAGTAATTCTGCTTTCTGTTCCACCCCTGTCAGTAATTCTATATGCTGTTCCACCCCTTTCAGTAATTCTGTTTTCTGTTCCACCCCTATCTGTAATTCTGTTTTCTGTTCCACCCCTATCTGTAATTCTGTTTTCTGTTCTACCCCTGTCTGTAATTCTGTTTTCTGTTCCACCCCTATCAGTCTGTTTTCTGTTCTACCCCTGTCTGTAATTCTGTTTTCTGTTCCACCCCTATCTGTAATTCTGTTTTCTGTTCCACCCCTATCAGTCTGTTTTCTGTTCTACCCCTTTCAGTAATTCTGTTTTCTGTTCCACCCCTATCTGTAATTCTGTTTTCTGTTCCACCCCTATCTGTAATTCTGTTTTCTGTTCTACCCCTGTCTGTAATTCTGTTTTCTGTTCCACCCCTATCAGTCTGTTTTCTGTTCTACCCCTGTCTGTAATTCTGTTTTCTGTTCCACCCCTATCAGTAATTCTGTTTTCTGTTCTACCCCTGTCTGTAATTCTGTTTTTTTGTTCCACCCCTATCAGTAATTCTGTTTTCTGTTCTACCCCTGTCTGTAATTCTGTTTTTTTGTTCCACCCCTATCAGTAACTCTGTTTTCTGTTCTACCCCTGTCTGTAATTCTGTTTTCTGTTCCACCCCTGTCTGTAATTCTGTTTTCTGTTCCACCCCTATCAGTAATTCTGTTTTCTGTTCTACCCCTGTCTGTAATTCTGTTTTCTGTTCCATCCCTGTCAGTCTGTTTTCTGTTCTACCCCTGTCTGTAATTCTGTTTTCTGTTCCATCCCTGTCAGTCTGTTTTCTGTTCCACCCCTGTCAGTCTGTTTTCTGTTCCACCCCTGTCAGTAATTCTGTTTTCTGTCCTACCCCTGTCTGTAATTCTGTTTTCTGTTCCACCCCTATCAGTCTGTTTTCTGTTCCACCCCTGTCAGTCTGTTTTCTGTTCCACCCCTGTCAGTAAGGCTCATCATGCTTTGTCCGTTTGGTTTCTCTTCGAGGAAAGCCACAAAAGGCAGGGGTAGCCTTGCTGGTGGTGGTGATTTCACAAAATGTGTCTCAGTCCAGTTAAGCAGTTACATAAAGCTATTACTCTCAGATACTTTCATTGTTTTTTGTGTTATATTTTTATGACAGCTGCCTCCATTTTCAACATTCCTGGCCTGAAAGTCCTGCCGGAAACGGATGAAACTGTCTCATCTGCTCGCCGGACATCTGGCCGCAGCGGTATACGCACAACGTTAAGAGTCTAGTCCAAAAGGTGATGTGTCGTTCTTTGGTCTCTGTGTCTGGGGCTTTAGATTAGTGCATTTGATGATTGTTTGCCTGTTTGTGTGTGTCTGAAAGGTTATTTTGGTGCGTGTGATGATTGATTACCTGTTTCTGTGTCTGAAAGGTTATTTTGGTGCGTGTGATGATTGATTACCTGTTTCTGTGTCTGAAAGGTTAGTTTTGGTGCGTGTGATGATTGATTACCTGTTTCTGTGTTTGAAAGGTTAGTTTGGTGCATGTGGTGAGTAATTGCCTGTTTCTGTGTTTGAAAGGTTAGTTTGGTGCATGTGGTGAGTAATTGCCTGTTTCTGTGTTTGCAGCTTCAGCACAATGTAAGCAGTGATTGATTATCTGTGTGTGTGTGTGTGTGTGTGTGTGTGTGTGTGTGTGTGTGTGTGTGTGTGTGTGTGTGTGTATGTGTGTGCATGCATGAGCAGTTGTGAGCATGTGTGTATACCATGTATGCATGTATACAGATACATATATCTGGATCTTAAGCAGGGTGCTGACAACCAAACCCAACACCTTCTTGATTTCTGTTTTCAGAGAGAGCCTGTCGGATGAGTGCCAGTCATGAGTGCAGCGTGTGAGCAGACCTTCAGGTGCTTGGGGCCTGGCTACTGCCCACCCCCCCTTGCACTGAAATGACTCAATTCCATTTGCCAACACTGAGCTTCGTCAGAGGAAAGGGGGAGACTGGGAAATGCATCAGAGGAGTGCTGGGAGTGTGTGCGAGAGCGCAGCCAAATACTGAAGGAGACTGGACAGGAAGAAGTGCATCTGTAAGGATCTCTAAGACCACTGGGTTAAGAGAAGAGGTGGCGAGGATCTCCCAGGGGGCGCTGCAGGCGTGTGAGCAGAACGGTGGGTGGAGCAGGTTTCACCGTTCATGAGAGTGGTGCGTGCGGACTGATGCACATTGTCCCTGTTGGTAGGTGTGGATGTGGAGAGAAGCTGTGGCTGCTCTGCAGAAACATAACCACAAGGACCGGTGGAGTCTGAGCGGGTGAACATCGTGTGAGAGTCGTGATTCAGAGTGTTGCAGCTGTGCATGGCGGATGTGAAGTAATAGTTTGCACAAACTGCCGGACATATCATGGTAGTCGAAACGGTTTCTGTAGCTGCGTTCTACCTTGCTGGCACCCTGTGTTTGAGAATGACCGTTGGTTGCCAGAACAGTGGAAGAAATGGCCGATGGGACTGCAACTGACCGGGTTCGAGTGGATAATGCAGATATGTGTGCAGACAGCCATTTATAGGTTCAGTTGAACTCTTTCCGATTTGCGTGCAAGATGTCATGGTGAAAGCATCCTCACAGTAATTATGCCTCACAAGTGGTAGGCTCCATTGTGATACAGAAATAGGTACACCCCGGATCTTGTTTCATTTCCATGTGTGAGTATGCATGTGTGTGTGTGTGTGTGTGTGTGTGCGCGCGCTTGCGTGTGTCCATGTGCACCAAGATTTTGTTCAGAGGATAATCTGCACCAGGAGTCTGTAGTCTTGGAAGATATATTATGAACAGTTAGACACTCATTTGAAGATCTATGTGAACAGTTAGACACTCATTTGAAGATCTATGTGAACACAGACACTCATTTGAAGATCTATGTGAACACAGACACTCATTTGAAGATCTATGTGAACAGTTAGACACTCATTTGAAGATCTATGTGAACAGTTAGACACTCATTTGAAGATCTATGTGAACAGTTAGACACTCATTTGAAGATCTATGTGAACAGTTAGACACTCATTTGAAGATCTATGTGAACACAGACGCTCATTTGAAGATCTATGTGAACAGTTAGACACTCATTTGAAGATCTATGTGAACAGTTAGACACTCATTTGAAGATCTATGTGAACACAGACACTCATTTGAAGATCTATGTGAACACAGACGCTCATTTGAAGATCTATGTGAACAGTTAGATACTCATTTGAAGATCTGTGTGAACACAGACACTCATTTGAAGATCTATGTGAACACAGACACTCATTTGAAGATCTATGTGAACACAGACACTCATTCTCTGCTCTAAAGGTACCTGTGTGGAAAGAATCTGTTTTGTTGCTGTTGTTGTTGTGGTGGTGGTTTGTGCGGTAAAGAGTTGTGCCGGTGTTATAATTGTCAGCGCAGGCAAGTGGACAGTCTTTGTGTGTCGTTATTGTTCTTTTCAATTTTATGGTTGATTGATGGATCACTGTGTGAGTTTGACAGAGATGTAGAATCCAGCAGAGCAGTAGTAGATTTCCAAACGAGAAAATCCATTTTCCTTCAGAGTGATTTCTTTTTTTAAATAGTAATTTATAAATCCATGTGTTTGTTGAAAACAAATGACAGATTTCTTTTGACTGTAATGAAATCCACCGAAAAACTAGATTGATGAGGCTTGATTCATGGTATGCATGCTTATAAGACTGAGTGACTTTGTGCTGCTTCATACCAACTTTTCCTGTATGCGATCATGAATTGAGCTTATACAAAAACTCTTTCTCATTTATGTATATGTGCATGTATTGATGAATGTTGGTGAACAGCTGTGAACAAAAAGTGATGCGTTTGTAGCTGCATTGTGTACAGTGCGGAACAAAGAACTGAGATTCTCTATCGCAGAAGGGAGGTGACTAAGAAAGAGATTGAAACTTTGGCAGTTGGCCTGAGCGGGGAGTGGTACAGTATTTAAAACAACATGTTACTGTCATCTGGTACTGTGGGAACTTCATGGTCAATATATATTTCAGTAATTATAATCTACTGTGACAAAGTCTTCACGACCTTGAGATTGCTGACTGTGGTGATATACTTGGTGTGCTGTTGTGAATTTGTGCAAAATAAATGCACGAAGAAATCCCACTGAATTTGGACTGAGATATTTTCCACTTTTTTAATATATATATTTCTTGGGAAGGGGTGGGGGTGGGAAAAGCAGTTTTTATTTATTTCTGGAATCCTTGTGTAAATATTTCAAAGTGCTTTGATGTCTGCATTGTGGGAGAAATACAGCTTTTATGGACTTGGTTCAAGGTCGGTTTCTTTGCAAGCGGCAGTTTATGTGGTTGGTCACCAAACCTGAGAAAAATACAAAGGTATAGCTTGCATCACAGCTCTTTGGGACTAATTTTAGCCATTGGCAGTTTTTCCACTGTGACGTCATGGAGGAGAAGCAACAAACGAGCTCACAATAAATTTAGAACACAACAAAAACGACATGTATAAAACTTATAAGTAATGCTGCTTTGTGACAAAGCAGTTGAGTAAGTTGAAATGTTGGAAGCGCTTTGCTTCGTGGTGGAAGTTGGTGACAAGGTGAACGACATGTTGCTTCTATTGTGGTCAGGTAAGCTGGAGAGCGTAGGTGGTTGGAGAAGGCTTAGATGCAATCTATGCTTCAGCGGCACTTTCTTTGTTGATTGCTTAATGGAGGGTGTCTGCCCAGTGTCATACTCTGTCAGCTGTCCTTACAGATGAGTAACACCAGATGTGGACATTTGTGTCAGTGTCATAAATTATTTTTCATAACCATCATAGTCAGCGTTTAACCACCAAATTTCTTGTGTTGCCATGAAGATCAATCTCTAGTCATTGAAAGACCATCAGTGAGTGAGTGAGTGAGTGTGTATGTGTGTGTGTGTGTGTGTGTGTGTGTGTGTGTGTGTGTGTGTGTGTGTGTGTGTGTGTGTGTGTGTGAACGACAACAGTTAGACATTATTTTGTTAGGAAACCAGTGTCACTATCAGGCTGTCTCACTGTCATGAAGTCAATCAAGCACTTCACCTGAGTTTTGTTTCTTGGAAAATAGAATGACAGTGGTAAAGTGTAAAGTGTAAGCACTTCCTTTTTTCTTTTTTTTTCTTTTTGTCTTTTTACCTCTCATTTCTTTTTCTTTCTTTTCTTAGGGAAGCAATAATAAGACATTGGTGTTTACTTTCACATTTACAATCTTTAAATAGAACCAGACTCATGTTTGTAATTGAAAGGAAAAACAACAAAATAAATAAATAAAATGTTGAAAAATGGAGAAAACAAAAGCAAAAAGTGCAGCGCTGTGGCTAAAAGCTGGTCTCAGTCCTTTTAATACCTTCTTTCTTGCATCACTTATTTCATAAGACTTACTGAGTGACAGTGAAATGTGTCCCACTTGTGACTGGAATAATATACAGCTAATATACTATGGTGGTCAGGTCATCACTTCATAATGTCCCCCATACCCTCCACCCCCCCCCCCCCTCACTGTCCAGTTCATTTTTTTTTATTTTTTTTTATCTTCTGAAATATTAAGTTGGTGCAATAACATGTTCCATGTATCATGCCTATTATGATGCAAATTGTGTGTGATTATTAATAACAGTGGTCGTTATTATCAATTAACCAGAACTGTGTGCTGTGTTGAGAACAGCGGAAGAGAGAGTCAAAGGAAGTTTTGTTTTTGTGTGGAATTGGTTTGGCATAGAGAACTACCTTTTTCAGGAGAATATAAAATGGTTTGTTGTTGTTCATTTACAAATGTAATGTGCTTTATATTAAGTTTATCCTGTGGTTGGGTGATGTTATTAGTCAATTGTTGGCGAACGTGGACAGACATTTGTCACACACTATACAGTGGTCAGACTTGAGAGGACACCTCAGAGCGTAGAAGCATCATGGACCCAACTTACAGCAGTTTTTCAGTTGATTTGTAGTCTGTATTGTGAAGAGTTTACATCTGAAAGGAAGAAGGAAAGGGGGGAAAGAAAGAAAGAAAACGAGTCCTTAGACACTGCCATTTTGTGTCTGCCATTCAGTGCATGTGAATTCATGAGCAAGGTCGGCATGTTGGCAGAAGTGTTTGCTTTTGGTATTTCTCTAGACTGTTTTATGCTTGGATTTGTCCTTCAAGCTGTCAGACCATTCATGTTGATACCAGGTTCAAGAAAACTGTCAAATTAAAAAAATTAAGGCTGTTAGTGTTAGTTTTCAAAGCAGGTCACTGTGTGACAGGGTCCACTAAATTAGTAACAAGCATACCCAAGAAACATGTACCGATGCGTAGAAGTGATGTGACGACAGTCGTGCGGGTTGGAAACAGATAAAAAGTGAGTCACCGAGCTAGAGGTTGCATTAGCTTGGCTTTTAATTTCCACAACAAAATCAGAAAGGCAGCCAATGTTTGTACCCTCTTGTCTGCTCTTCAGATGTCTGGCAAATGACTTCAGATGCAATGAGAAAAGAATCATAGAACCATGTGTGTGTGTGTGTGTGTGTGTGTGTGTGTGTGTGTGTGTGTGTGTGTGTGTGTGTGTGTGAGAGAGAGAGAGAGAGAGAGAGAGAGAGAGAGAGAGAGAGAGAGAGAGAGAGTTTATGTGTGTATACGCACATTTTTTTTGTGTATGCATATTTGTAGGTGTGTAAGAGACATACACTATACTGACAGACATAGGAGAATTTTGCTAGTATGATTCTATTTGTCAGGACATCAATCCCTGTATGTGCACTTAGTGTTAACAGGTTTGAGACACTGTTTCTGTGCAATGTATATATATATATCTAAAGAGAAAACCGTATCAATGAGAATGTTCAGATGTGAGCATATTCACTACCATGCAGACTAGATTCTAAAAATAAAGTTTTCATTGCATTCCGTTGTTTGGAGCTTTTGGGAGGAGGGGGTAATTCGTGTATATCTGTATCCACTGTATCAACTCTCGCCTGTGTTACTTTTTTGTGACAGATGGAGCTGTACACATGGTTAGCTGCGGTCTCTTGTCTCATACCCTCTGTGTTATAACCATTTGTTGTGTTTGAGAGTCATGAGGAGAAAAAGAAAAAGAAAAAAAAAAGGTGGACATCACCGATGGCGAGAAGTACACAGTACCTTTTCTTTTATTTGTTACTGCTAAGAAAATATTGCTTGGACTTTGCTGTAGTATAATACAGAGTGAAATCAAGCTCTGGTAAGTATGGAGACTTGCTGTGGTTGTGTGACCACATTTAGTGAGTTCAGCCTTAGTGAGGAGTTATGCAAACCTTGATTTGAATTCACCAGTGTCTTTGCTTGGACCTGTGTTTGCACTGCATCCTATATATATATATATGTGTGTATATCCAAGACATGACATGTAGTCAAACCATCGGACAGCGTGTGCGAAAAGCTTGTGTACTTGGCTCTTAAACGCTCTGTGGCTACCACAGTAATGTAATGTGAAAGAATATTGATAGCTCATCTACACCCAATATGAGCTTGAAGTGCATAATAGAAAACAGTTGGGTTGACCAGAGTGTGCAGAATTAAGAGAACAGTAAAAATCCTGCTGATTATATAAACAAATACTCTACAACATTTCATTTAACATATTTCATGCACACACGCACGCACATGCACTCACATGCACGCACGCATGCACACACACACATGGGTAAGCTATACAATGAGCTATTCAGTATACTGTGATACCATGTTGCTTTTAGCCATATTTCCTTTAACCAAATCAACTGCCTAAACATTAATTTTGGTAAGTCAGAGACGGTACATAAATATGCTTTTTTTAAACTTTTTTTTATATATAGAATTTACAGCAGTGTCCTATCAAAAAAAGGGAGAGGAAAAAAAGAAGAGTTTTTATAAGACTTCTGGCTGCTTTAGCATTCCACTGTGACACTATCATCATCTGTAGTTGTTATGTAATTTGTGATTTTGCAAAGTTAAATCATTCAAAACCTTTTAGACACTGAATGAACATATATATATGCACACAACTAGTGGCTTTTATTTTTAAGAGAAAAATAATGTGCATTTCTAGTGCCTGTCCGTTTACCTAATACATGTCTCAGAAGTGTCTGAATGAAAACCATCTCACTTGCAGGATGTACTCTGGTTGAATTGTCAGATTTCCGCACAGTAGCTGGGGATGTTGCCATACTTGGCAGACTGTACACATTTAGGGGTGGGGTGGGTTGGGGTGGGGCTTGGGTTTGTGCATAGTGCTTTGCTCCGGCTTTTTTTCAGATGTTAGTTGTTAGACACCAATTTGTGAATTCTGTACAGGTTAATTTTTTTTAGCTTGCCAGGTTTATTGTGAAGTGAGATCATTTTTGACCATTGTACTTTGTGTTCGGATGTGTGTACATATATATATATGTGCCTGCGTCGACTCAGCATGTTGGTAGATCAGGAGGTGACTGCATAAATAAACTCAAGAACTGACCGTTTACATGCCAAAAAGAACCCTGTAAAATAAATGTGTGTGTGTGTGTGTGTGTGTGTGTGTGTGTGTGTGCGTGTGCGTGCGTGTATGTGTGTGTGTGTGTGTGTTTGCTTTGATGAATTGGTCATTACATGGTGTGGCTGTTTTGGGGAGTTAGCCATGTTGCACCTCATTCTTGAAGTTTGCAATGTTCGTATTGTGCTTGAAGGTGGCAGACAAGGGGATTTTTAAGAGTGGTGGTGTAAAATGAAGAAAAAAGTGAACTGATACATTTTGTACGGTTGAATATAGATGACAGTAATCCATCCTCCATTTCATGAAATGGATGAAGCTGTCATCATCAGCTTCTGCAACATAACAGCACTTAAGCACACCCGTTGCTGGTGATGATATCTGATAGTTTGGGTTTCATTAGCCTGACCACCCATCAATTACTTCCTGGGTAAATCCTCCATTTCATGAAATGGATGAAGCTGTCGTCGTCAGCTTCTGCAGCATAACAACTCTGAAGCATACCCTTTGCTCAGCTGCAGCATAACAACTCTGAAGCATACCCTTTGCTCAGCTGCAAGTGGCTGAAAGGGTTCCAGAACGCGATACATCCTAATTACAGTCTGTAATGTTTCCCAGCATGGACAGGGACCAGAAAGCTGATCAGGGTGAACAAGAGAGTTAGTTAGTTTGGTTAGCACTGGATTTTAAAGGTCCCATCAGCTGCACACAGGGTCACCTCAGGAAGGAAAGGTCACCCTGCTGAATGGTGTGAACTGAATCGTTGAATCATTTCTGTAGCCACCAGTTTTTTTTTTCTTGTTTCTTGCACCTGAATTTTGGTCACCATTCTTGTTGGGATTTTAAGTTTGAAGCAAATCGCTTGATTGCACATTTTGGGAGGTTTGCTTGCTTGTTGTTGTTTTTCTTCCCCCCCCCCCCCCCTGCTTTTTTTGTTGGGTGTCATAAATGTGCATATTTTTGCTGACATTTTCACAAGCACAATGCAGTTTTTACCACCCATGCTTGCTCACCACTCTGTCTCAATGCCCCCATTCTCAAAAACAACAACAAAATGTAAAACAATTCCTTGAGTACCCAAATGATACATATGATAATATCTTTTAATTAAGTGGCGAAATAGTGCATTTTTATCCTGTAATATTTTTTACTTATTTGCCTAGAACAGTTGAACAACCCACAGCGAACATGAACGATAACATACGCGCCTGTTTCTAAGTGGGAGGGCTGAATGGAAAGTCAGCATTGCCGAGGAGGAGGACAGACAAGAGATTACTCTGTTCAACACTCTTGAACAGAGCCGTTTGATTGGTGAGCTGGAGGTCTTTTATGACTTTGACTCTGCAGCTCAATTTTCTTTTGTAGCACATTTTGTTGAAACAGGCATAATGTATCACTATATGTGTGATGATTGTATGCACCAAAGGTCGTGTGCCAATTCTAGTGAGAATTAATTTTTGGAAAGGTCACTTTGAAGGTTATTGTGAGACTTTGTGTCCACGCCATTTTCACTTTACTTCAACGTTTATGCGTCAAAACATCCATCTGTTGAGTCTGGGTTCAGAGCAGATCAGTCAAGAGGTTTCTTAGTGGTGTAAGTAACATGGTGTTTTATGCCCAGTCAACGAGTTGGCTGAAGTGGTGATAATTCTGCAGAATGATGTGTGATGGTGAAGGAGTTGGGTGTAAGATCCAACTACAGCTCCCTTCCCTCTACAACCAACTACAGTTATTTGGTTTGAACAGATTTATTGTTATTTTATACCAGGTGAAACAAAATGTCAAGAGACTTGCCGCTTGTGAATGAAGCTCTCACCATCCTTTAAGTACTGAGAAAAGATAGTGGTTTTAACAACGGAGACATTTTTGACAGATTGCAATAATGGGAACAGGTTCTCTGTTGCAGTGTCAGTAATACCACATACTCAGAGGGTTCTGTGGTGCTTTTCTCATGAGTGAAGAAACACAAGGAGTCACACTCATTTCTTCCTCCCCATGACTGTTGTGTTCCGTGTTCATCTGTGTGCTTTGGTTTTTAGTGTCCACTGAATACTGTGTGTGTGTGTGTGTGTGTGTGTGTGTGTGTGTGTGTGTGTGTGTGTGTGTGTGTGTGTGTGTGTGCCATTCAAAACAGCACTTGTAGTTTTAAAGAGGGCGTATGTGGCACCTGGCATTTTCTGTCACTAATTTGCCAGTTGCTGTGTGTGTGCTTACTGACAAGAATGGTTGTGTCTGTGTGCATGTGTGAACTGTTATGGAGTGTGTGAACTGTTTTACCTGCTTGTCTCAAAATATGCCTTGAAATACATTTTTAAATGTTTGGTTTAAAATGCACTGGGAAATCCACTGTGGTAATAGTTTCTTAACAGCAAATTTGCATTCATCAAAACCTGCAAATCTTAACCATTAAGATATTTTTTTATTTTATTTTTTTAGTTGGGGCTGTTTCAGATAATGTGTGTGATTAGGAATGAAAGGGCTGTGAATGTTGATATAGTACCAGTCAAGTGTATGTTTGAACTAGCTGGTGTTGACACATCATTTTTCTCATGTATTGTAAAACCAAAGACAATTGCGAATCTCTGCTTGCATCTGTTTTTCTTGCACCAAAGTTAATCTATCATATTCGTTTCAGTCACAGATTGCATACACCACTTTACAACTTTTTTATAGGCTTTTTTTTTGTTTGTTTTTGTTCTGTACAACCTGCGCTTGCTTTTGATTTCAAGATGTTTTCTTTTTGTATGGGAGACCACATTTTTGTAGCACTTTACAGAATGTTTTAAATTAAAGTATGTGCAGTGTGTGTGTGTGTGTGTGTGTGTGTGTGTGTGTGTGTGTGAGAGAGAGAGAGAGAGAGAGAGAGAGAGAGAGAGAGAGAGAGAGAGAGATTTGAAATATCTCATTTGATTCTGATGTTTTGCTGGTTGGAAGCATGTTTACTGTGAATTTCAATTCAACTGTCATAAAATAAAGAGTGCTTAGAATAAAGAAATGACGACACTACATTTGACACATTTCAAGAAAGCAAGTTAAATAGACTGCATTCTAAAATGGTAACTATTTGGATTTAAGTGCATTATTTAATGACATAGTTCTGGTATTGGGCTAAAGACTCCTTGTGAACACTATTATTTGAGATTTTGGTATAAAGTTAGATTTTACGATGGTTTGTATAAAAATGTGACTGATATTTTTCAAATGTGCTTTGTTTTGAGATAATATGTTGTGCACATAAAGAAGACTGATTTATTATTATTATTTTTATGTTTTTTTAATGTGCTTGGTTTTCAGATAGTATATTGTGCACATAAAACAAACTACACATCAGCTTTGATAGAAGTCACCCCCACCCCCACTATGATAAAAACCTGGTAGTGTGTGTGTGTGCTGACTGCCAACACACGGTCGTGTGCATGTGATGTGGTCATCAAGCTTGGAAATAAAAAAAGAAGTAAAGGTTTTGGGCTTGTGTGTGCTGATTCTCCCTGGTCTTGGGTGTGTGTGTGTGTGTGTGTGTGTGTGTGTGTGTGCACGTGCGTGCGTGTGTGTGTGTGTGTGTGTGTGTGTGTGTGTATATATGTGTTTGTGTGTGAGAGAGAGAGAGAGAGAGAGAGAGAGAGAGAGAGAGAGAGAGAGAGAGAGAGAGAGAAATCATTAATAATATCCAGTACACTGAGTTTAGAAGTTTAGAAGAAAAAGGTCAGGCAGTTCACAAGATATGGAACTTTAATAATACATGGGAGAAGCATGTCATTTTTGAGGATTTGAACCTGGTCATCTTGAAGACGACAATGTTAAGGCTTTTTGCATACTTCACCTCAGGATGATGCACCAGAATAATGATAATGTTACTTTGGCAACTGACTGTTCAGCAATGGAAAAGATGATGGCCAAGTTGAAGAACTGAAGCCACACTGTGACCTTGATCCAGAATACAGTGATCCATGATTCAAAAAACACTTGACTTCTAATGAACATAAAGGTGGGCTTAGGGCCTTAAGGTAATCAATCAGTGTTATTGCAAGCAAACTAAATAGTGTGCACCCAGACAGCTCTCTGCACATATTACCATCAAGGCATATCCACACAAAATGCCTCAGTGGCATGTGTGTGTGTGTGCATGCGTGTATGTGATGATTACAACTAGGTAGTGGCCTGACCTGTGCATTTTATTGCTGACAACAGGCTCAAATGTGAATGAACCTCCCTGAAGATTTATTGTTGTCTGATAGGTCCGAGTGCATGCTTATGAGCGAGTGTGCTGACAACAATTTTTATCCTTGTAACCATGCAATATTTTGTGCTCGCAATGTCAAAAGTATAGAAGTACTTTGGCTCCCTTCTTAAGCATAGGTCACAACAATATGTACCTCACAAAAGTGTAACACATACACACACATGCACGCACACGCACACACACACACACACACACGTGCACACACACACATACACACACACACGTGCACACACACACACACACACATACACACCTGTAAATCTTTCACACACATGAAGTTGAAGCATGGTGAAGTTTATTTTGTAAAATAAAACGTCATGCAGTGAAATTAAAAGTGCTAAATGGTGGGATTTGTTCAAAGCTCTAGAATGCATGACCAAAACCACAAAGGTAAAATACGTATTATCACATCTGCCTGAGAAGCTCTTGTTTGAATGGAGCCACACAACTCGAACACAGTACGCACAACAAAGCCTGGGGTTACAGATGCCACACAGGAAGATAAACATGTACAATAATACCGTAGTAATGTCCAGGTCTAAACTAGCACTCACTCGCTGCACCCTACATGTTGCTGTGTTTTCAGCGCACAAGGACAATGGTAGCATACATTTTATTATGATTAAAATTTCCCAGGAAAAATCCTGTCGTCCACTTGAAAGTGTCACCAAAAAATGCCATCTGGGTCTAAACTAGCACTCACTCGCTGTACCCTACATGCTGCTCATTGTGTTTCCACCACACAAGGACAACGGTAGTATACGTTTTATTAGGATTCAAATTGCCCAGGGATAATACTATGGTGAACTTGAGACTGAGAGTGTCATCAAAACACACTCGATGTGTTCACTTAAGTCCTGTATTACCTGAAATGATTTTTCTGTGGACAAACTACACCCGACAAAGAGCTGACACTGAGCAACAACTCGCCCTTGCTTTGTGTAAAATGACACTGTTGACACCAAGCCAAACAATCACTGAATACTTGTATTATTGTAATGAGACACATATGAATAAAATACAATTGCCAGCGATAAAATATAAACACCTAAACATTAAATAAAAAGAGCCACACAAGATGAGTGAACATGGGGGAACACTTTAAAAAAAAAAAAAAAAATCATATAAAAGGATGTACACAGTAAATTAATCAATTAGCTGTTTAAGAAGAATGCACAAAAGAACCACCTTTGAAAGAAGATGTTTTTCATGGTCAAACAGTAATTTCCCAGCAATTTCCATAACATGTGTACTTAACACTCAACTGAAGTTTTTGCCCTGTTGACTTTTTTCTCCACGTTTGATGTTATACTCAATTTGAACACTGGCTCTGTCACTTACAATTCTACTTGCATCCACCACTACCGGTGTCTGTTTGTGCACAGAAACAACTGCTGTGGCTGTACATTAAGTCATCTAGGACAAAGCAAGGCTGAGAAAATATGGTGACACTGCAGCACAAAACAATGGCCCATGAGTCGGTCTTGTCTCTGAGGTGGTGTGTGTACACAACATGTGCACGTGTGTGGTGACACAATGCACCCACACACAGAGAGAAAGAAACCCAGTGCATATATCTCTCCGAAACCTACATAAAGCCGATGCAAAATCCCTAACTCGA
>OY757541.1:30884757-30966215 GCA_963584105.1 Alviniconcha strummeri | reverse complement strand
TGTTAGGAAACCAGTGTCACTATCAGGCTGTCTCACTGTCATGAAGTCAATCAAGCACTTCACCTGAGTTTTGTTTCTTGGAAAATAGAATGACAGTGGTAAAGTGTAAGCACTTCCTTTTTTCTTTTTTTTCCTTTTTGTCTTTTTACCTCTCATTTCTTTTTCTTTCTTATCTTAGGGAAGCAATAATAAGACATTGGTGTTTACTTTCACATTTACAATCTTTAAATAGAACCAGACTCATGTTTGTAATTAAAAGGAAAAACAACAAAATAAATAAATAAAATGTTGAAAAATGGAGAAAACAAAAGCAAAAAGTGCAGCGCTGTGGCTAAAAGCTGGTCTCAGTCCTTTTAATACCTTCTTTCTTGCATCACTTATTTCATAAGACTTACTGAGTGACAGTGAAATGTGTCCCACTTGTGACTGGAATAATATACAGCTAATATACTATGGTGGTCAGGTCATCACTTCATAATGTCCCCCATACCCTCCACCCACCCCACCCCCCTCACCCCCCCCACTGTCCAGTTCATTTATTTTTATTTTTTTATCTTCTGAAATATTAAGTTGGTGCAATAACATGTTCCATGTATCATGCCTATTATGATGCAAATTGTGTGTGATTATTAATAACAGTGGTCGTTATTATCAATTAACCAGAACTGTGTGCTGTGTTGAGAACAGCGGAAGAGAGAGTCAAAGGAAGTTTTGTTTTTGTGTGGAATTGGTTTGGCATAGAGAACTACCTTTTTCAGGAGAATATAAAATGGTTTGTTGTTGTTCATTTACAAATGTAATGTGCTTTATATTAAGTATATCCTGTGGTTGGATGACGTTATTAGTAAATTGTCAGCGAACGTGGACAGACATTTGTCACACACTATACGGTGGTCAGACTTGAGAGGACACCTCAGAGCGTAGAAGCATCGTGGACCCAACTTACAGCAGTTTTTCAGTTGATTTGTGGTCTGTATTGTTAAGAGTTTACATCTGAAAGGAAGAAAGAAAGGGGGGAAAGAAAGAAAGAAAACGAGTCCTTAGACACTGCCATTTTGTGTCTGCCATTCAGTGCATGTGAATTCATGAGCAAGGTCGGCATGTTGGCAGAAGTGTTTGCTTTTGGTATTTCTCTAGACTGTTTTATGCTTGGATTTGTCCTTCAAGCCGTCAGACCATTCATGTTGATACCAGGTTCAAGAAAACTGCATTGGGTCGAATTAAAAAAATTAAGGCTGTTAGTGTTAGTTTTCAAAGCAGGTCACTGTGTGACAGGGTCCACTAAATTAGTAACAAGCATACCCAAGAAACATGTACCGATGCGTAGAAGTGATGTGACGACAGTCGTGCAGGTTGGAAACAGATAAAAAGTGAGTCGCCGAGCTAGAGGTTGCATTAGCTTGGCTTTTAATTTCCACAACAAAATCAGAAAGGCAGCCAATGTTTGTACCCTCTTGTCTGCTCTTCAGATGTCTGGCAAATGACTTCAGATGCAATGAGAAAGGAATCATAGAACCATGTGTGTGTGTGTGTGTGTGTGTGTGTGTGTGTGTGTGTGTGTGTGTGTGTGTGTGTGTGTGAGTGTGTGTGTGTGTGAGAGAGAGAGAGAGAGAGAGAGAGAGAGAGAGAGAGAGAGAGAGAGTTTATGTGTGTATACGCACATTTTTTTTGTGTATGCATATTTGTAGGTGTGTAAGAGACATACACTATACTGACAGACATAGGAGAATTTTGCTAGTATGATTCTATTTGTCAGGACATCAATCCCTGTATGTGCACTTAGTGTTAACAAGTTTGAGACACTGTTTCTGTGCAATGTATATATATATATCTAAAGAGAAAACCGTATCAATGAGAATGTTCAGATGTGAGCATATTCACTACCATGCAGACTAGATTCTAAAAATAAAGTTTTCATTGCATTCCGTTGTTTGGAGCTTTTGGGAGGAGGGGGTAATTCGTGTATATCTGTATCCACTGTATCAACTCTCGCCTGTGTTACTTTTTTGTGACAGATGGAGCTGTACACATGGTTAGCTGCGGTCTCTTGTCTCATACCCTCTGTGTTATAACCATTTGTTGTGTTTGAGAGTCATGAGGAGAAAAAGAAAAAGAAAAAAAAAAGGTGGACATCACCGATGGCGAGAAGTACACAGTACCTTTTCTTTTATTTGTTACTGCTAAGAAAATATTGCTTGGACTTTGCTGTAGTATAATACAGAGTGAAATCAAGCTCTGGTAAGTATGGAGACTTGCTGTGGTTGTGTGACCACATTTAGTGAGTTCAGCCTTAGTGAGGAGTTATGCAAACCTTGATTTGAATTCACCAGTGTCTTTGCTTGGACCTGTGTTTGCACTGCATCCTATATATATATATATGTGTGTATATCCAAGACATGACATGTAGTCAAACCATCGGACAGCGTGTGCGAAAAGCTTGTGTACTTGGCTCTTAAACGCTCTGTGGCTACCACAGTAATGTAATGTGAAAGAATATTGATAGCTCACCTACACCCAATATGAGCTTGAAGTGCATAATAGAAAACAGTTGGGTTGACCAGAGTGTGCAGAATTAAGAGAACAGTAAAAATCCTGCTGATTATATAAACAAATACTCTACAACATTTCATTTAACATATTTCATGCACACACGCACGCACATGCACTCACATGCACGCACGCATGCACACACACACATGGGTAAGCTATACAATGAGCTATTCAGTATACTGTGATACCATGTTGCTTTTAGCCATATTTCCTTTAACCAAATCAACTGCCTAAACATTAATTTTGGTAAGTCAGAGACGGTACATAAATATGCTTTTTTTAAACTTTTTTTTATATATAGAATTTACAGCAGTGTCCTATCAAAAAAAGGGAGAGGAAAAAAAGAAGAGTTTTTATAAGACTTCTGGCTGCTTTAGCATTCCACTGTGACACTATCATCATCTGTAGTTGTTATGTAATTTGTGATTTTGCAAAGTTAAATCATTCAAAACCTTTTAGACACTGAATGAACATATATATATATATATGCACACAACTAGTGGCTTTTATTTTTAAGAGAAAAATAATGTGCATTTCTAGTGCCTGTCCGTTTACCTAATACATGTCTCAGAAGTGTCTGAATGAAAACCATCTCACTTGCAGGATGTACTCTGGTTGAATTGTCAGATTTCCGCACAGTAGCTGGGGATGTTGCCATACTTGGCAGACTGTACACATTTAGGGGTGGGGTGGGTTGGGGTGGGGCTTGGGTTTGTGCATAGTGCTTTGCTCCGGCTTTTTTTCAGATGTTAGTTGTTAGACACCAATTTGTGAATTCTGTACAGGTTAATTTTTTTTAGCTTGCCAGGTTTATTGTGAAGTGAGATCATTTTTGACCATTGTACTTTGTGTTCGGATGTGTGTACATATATATATATGTGCCTGCGTCGACTCAGCATGTTGGTAGATCAGGAGGTGACTGCATAAATAAACTCAAGAACTGACCGTTTACATGCCAAAAAGAACCCTGTAAAATAAATGTGTGTGTGTGTGTGTGTGTGTGTGTGTGTGTGTGTGTGTGTGTGTGTGTGTGTGTGTGTGTGTGTGTGTGTGCGTGCGTGTATGTGTGTGTGTGTGTGTGTTTGCTTTGATGAATTGGTCATTACATGGTGTGGCTGTTTTGGGGAGTTAGCCATGTTGCACCTCATTCTTGAAGTTTGCAATGTTCGTATTGTGCTTGAAGGTGGCAGACAAGGGGATTTTTAAGAGTGGTGGTGTAAAATGAAGAAAAAAGTGAACTGATACATTTTGTACGGTTGAATATAGATGACAGTAATCCATCCTCCATTTCATGAAATGGATGAAGCTGTCATCATCAGCTTCTGCAACATAACAGCACTTAAGCACACCCGTTGCTGGTGATGATATCTGATAGTTTGGGTTTCATTAGCCTGACCACCCATCAATTACTTCCTGGGTAAATCCTCCATTTCATGAAATGGATGAAGCTGTCGTCGTCAGCTTCTGCAGCATAACAACTCTGAAGCATACCCTTTGCTCAGCTGCAGCATAACAACTCTGAAGCATACCCTTTGCTCAGCTGCAAGTGGCTGAAAGGGTTCCAGAACGCGATACATCCTAATTACAGTCTGTAATGTTTCCCAGCATGGACAGGGACCAGAAAGCTGATCAGGGTGAACAAGAGAGTTAGTTAGTTTGGTTAGCACTGGATTTTAAAGGTCCCATCAGCTGCACACAGGGTCACCTCAGGAAGGAAAGGTCACCCTGCTGAATGGTGTGAACTGAATCGTTGAATCATTTCTGTAGCCACCAGTTTTTTTTTTCTTGTTTCTTGCACCTGAATTTTGGTCACCATTCTTGTTGGGATTTTAAGTTTGAAGTAAATCGCTTGATTGCACATTTTGGGAGGTTTGCTTGCTTGTTGTTGTTTTTCTTCCCCCCCCCCCCCCTGCTTTTTTTGTTGGGTGTCATAAATGTGCATATTTTTGCTGACATTTTCACAAGCACAATGCAGTTTTTACCACCCATGCTTGCTCACCACTCTGTCTCAATGCCCCCATTCTCAAAAAACAAAACAAAAACGTAAAACAATTCCTTGAGTACCCAAATGATACATATGATAATATCTTTTAATTAAGTGGCGAAATAGTGCATTTTTATCCTGTAATATTTTTTACTTATTTGCCTAGAACAGTTGAACAACCCACAGCGAACATGAACGATAACATACGCGCCTGTTTCTAAGTGGGAGGGCTGAATGGAAAGTCAGCATTGCCGAGGAGGAGGACAGACAAGAGATTACTCTGTTCAACACTCTTGAACAGAGCCGTTTGATTGGTGAGCTGGAGGTCTTTTATGACTTTGACTCTGCAGCTCAATTTTCTTTTGTAGCACATTTTGTTGAAACAGGCATAATGTATCACTATATGTGTGATGATTGTATGCACCAAAGGTCGTGTGCCAATTCTAGTGAGAATTAATTTTTGGAAAGGTCACTTTGAAGGTTATTGTGAGACTTTGTGTCCATGCCATTTTCACTTTACTTCAACGTTTATGCGTCAAAACATCCATCTGTTGAGTCTGGGTTCAGAGCAGATCAGTCAAGAGGTTTCTTAGTGGTGTAAGTAACATGGTGTTTTATGCCCAGTCAACGAGTTGGCTGAAGTGGTGATAATTCTGCAGAATGATGTGTGATGGTGAAGGAGTTGGGTGTAAGATCCAACTACAGCTCCCTTCCCTCTACAACCAACTACAGTTATTTGGTTTGAACAGATTTATTCTGTTATTTTATACCAGGTGAAACAAAATGTCAAGAGACTTGCCGCTTGTGAATGAAGCTCTCACCATCCTTTAAGTACTGAGAAAAGATAGTGGTTTTAACAACGGAGACATTTTTGACAGATTGCAATAATGGGAACAGGTTCTCTGTTGCAGTGTCAGTAATACCACATACTCAGAGGGTTCTGTGGTGCTTTTCTCATGAGTGAAGAAACACAAGGAGTCACACTCATTTCTTCCTCCCCATGACTGTTGTGTTCCGTGTTCATCTGTGTGCTTTGGTTTTTAGTGTCCACTGAATACTCTGTGTGTGTGTGTGTGTGTGTGTGTGTGTGTGTGTGTGTGTGTGTGTGTGTGTGTGTGTGTGTGTGTGTGTGTGTGTGTGTGCCATTCAAAACAGCACTTGTAGTTTTAAAGAGGGCATATGTGGCACCTGGCATTTTCTGTCACTAATTTGCCAGTTGCTGTGTGTGTGCTTACTGACAAGAATGGTTGTGTCTGTGTGCATGTGTGAACTGTTATGGAGTGTGTGAACTGTTTTACCTGCTTGTCTCAAAATATGCCTTGAAATACATTTTTAAATGTTTGGTTTAAAATGCACTGGGAAATCCACTGTGGTAATAGTTTCTTAACAGCAAATTTGCATTCATCAAAACCTGCAAATCTTAACCATTAAGATATTTTTTTATTTTATTTTTTTAGTTGGGGCTGTTTCAGATAATGTGTGTGATTAGGAATGAAAGGGCTGTGAATGTTGATATAGTACCAGTCAAGTGTATGTTTGAACTAGCTGGTGTTGACACATCATTTTTCTGTATTGTAAAACCAAAGACAATTGCGAATCTCTGCTTGCATCTGTTTTTCTTGCACCAAAGTTAATCTATCATATTCGTTTCAGTCACAGATTGCATACACCACTTTACAACTTTTTTATAGGCTTTTTTTTTGTTTGTTTTTGTTCTGTACAACCTGCGCTTGCTTTTGATTTCAAGATGTTTTCTTTTTGTATGGGAGACCACATTTTTGTAGCACTTTACAGAATGTTTTAAATTAAGGTATGTGCAGTGTGTGTGTGTGTGTGTGTGTGTGTGTGTGTGAGAGAGAGAGAGAGAGAGAGAGAGAGAGAGAGAGAGAGAGAGAGAGAGAGAGAGAGAGATTTGAAATATCTCATTTGATTCTGATGTTTTGCTGGTTGGAAGCATGTTTACTGTGAATTTCAATTCAACTGTCATAAAATAAAGAGTGCTTAGAATAAAGAAATGACGACACTACATTTGACACATTTCAAGAAAGCAAGTTAAATAGACTGCATTCTAAAATGGTAACTATTTGGATTTAAGTGCATTATTTAATGACATAGTTCTGGTATTGGGCTAAAGACTCCTTGTGAACACTATTATTTGAGATTTTGGTATAAAGTTAGATTTTACGATGGTTTGTATAAAAATGTGACTGATATTTTTCAAATGTGCTTTGTTTTGAGATAATATGTTGTGCACATAAAGAAGACTGATTTATTATTATTATTTTTATGTTTTTTTAATGTGCTTGGTTTTCAGATAGTATATTGTGCACATAAAACAAACTACACATCAGCTTTGATAGAAGTCACCCCCACCCCCACTATGATAAAAACCTGGTAGTGTGTGTGTGTGCTGACTGCCAACACACGGTCGTGTGCATGTGATGTGGTCATCAAGCTTGGAAATAAAAAAAGAAGTAAAGGTTTTGGGCTTGTGTGTGCTGATTCTCCCTAGTCTTGGGTGTGTGTGTGTGTGTGTGTGTGTGTGTGTGTGTGTGTGTGTGTGTGTGTGTGTGCGCGTGCGTGCGTGTGTGTGTATATGTGTGTGTGTGTGTGTGTGAGAGAGAGAGAGAGAGAGAGAGAGAGAGAGAGAGAGAGAGAGAGAGAGAAATCATTAATAATATCCAGTACACTGAGTTTAGAAGTTTAGAAGAAAAAGGTCAGGCAGTTCACAAGATATGGAACTTTAATAATACATGGGAGAAGCATGTAATTTTTGAGGATTTGAACCTGGTCATCTTGAAGACGACAATGTTAAGGCTTTTTGCATACTTCACCTCAGGATGATGCACCAGAATAATGATAATGTTACTTTGGCAACTGACTGTTCAGCAATGGAAAAGATGATGGCCAAGTTGAAGAACTGAAGCCACACTGTGACCTTGATCCAGAATACAGTGATCCATGATTCAAAAAACACTTCTAATGAACATAAAGGTGGGCTTAGGGCCTTAAGGTAATCAATCAGTGTTATTGCAAGCAAACTAAATAGTGTGCACCCAGACAGCTCTCTGCACATATTACCATCAAGGCATATCCACACAAAATGCCTCAGTGGCATGTGTGTGTGTGTGCATGCGTGTATGTGATGATTACAACTAGGTAGTGGCCTGACCTGTGCATTTTATTGCTGACAACAGGCTCAAATGTGAATGAACCTCCCTGAAGATTTATTGTTGTCTGATAGGTCCGAGTGCATGCTTATGAGCGAGTGTGCTGACAACAATTTTTATCCTTGTAACCATGCAATATTTTGTGCTCGCAATGTCAAAAGTATAGAAGTACTTTGGCTCCCTTCTTAAGCATAGGTCACAACAATATGTACCTCACAAAAGTGTAACACATACACACACATGCACGCACACGCACACACACACATGCACACACACGCACACACATATACACACCTGTAAATCTTTTACACACATGAAGTTGAAGCATGGTGAAGTTTATTTTGTAAAATAAAACGTCATGCAGTGAAATTAAAAGTGCTAAATGGTGGGATTTGTTCAAAGCTCTAGAATGCATGACCAAAACCACAAAGGTAAAATACGTATTATCACATCTGCCTGAGAAGCTCTTGTTTGAATGGAGCCACACAACTCGAACACAGTACGCACAACAAAGCCTGGGGTTACAGATGCCACACAGGAAGATAAACATGTACAATAATACCGTAGTAATGTCCAGGTCTAAACTAGCACTCACTCGCTGCACCCTACATGTTGCTGTGTTTTCAGCGCACAAGGACAATGGTAGCATACATTTTATTATGATTAAAATTTCCCAGGAAAAATCCTGTCGTCCACTTGAAAGTGTCATCAAAAAATGCCGTCTGGGTCTAAACTAGCACTCACTCGCTGTACCCTACATGCTGCTTACTGTGTTTCCACCACACAAGGACAACGGTAGTATACGTTTTATTATGATTCAAATTGCCCAGGGATAATACTATGGTGAACTTGAGACTGAGAGTGTCATCAAAACACACTCGATGTGTTCACTTAAGTCCTGTATTACCTGAAATGATTTTTCTGTGGACAAACTACACCCGACAAAGAGTTGACACTGAGCAACAACTCGCCCTTGCTTTGTGTAAAATGACACTGTTGACACCAAGCCGAACAATCACTGAATACTTGTATTATTGTAATGAGACACATATGAATAAAATACAATTGCCAGCGATAAAATATAAACACCTAAACATTAAATAAAAAGAGCCACACAAGATGAGTGAACATGGGGGAACACTTTAAAAAAAAAAAAATCATATAAAAGGATGTACACAGTAAATTAATCAATTAGCTGTTTAAGAAGAATGCACAAAAGAACCACCTTTGAAAGAAGATGTTTTTCATGGTCAAACAGTAATTTCCCAGCAATTTCCGTAACATGTGTACTTAACACTCAACTGAAGTTTTTGCCCTGTTGACTTTTTTCTCCACGTTTGATGTTATACTCAATTTGAACACTGGCTCTGTCACTTACAATTCTGCTTGCATCCACCACTACCGGTGTCTGTTTGTGCACAGAAACAATTGCTGTGGCTGTACATTAAGTCATCTAGGACAAAGCAAGGCTGAGAAAATATGGTGACACTGCAGCACAAAACAATGGCCCATGAGTCGGTCTTGTCTCTGAGGTGGTGTGTGTACACAACATGTGCACGTGTGTGGTGACACAATGCACCCACACACAGAGAGAAAGAAACCCAGTGCATCTCTCCGAAACCTACATAAAGCCGATGCAAAATCCCTAACTCGAAGACTTATTTCAATCTCTTCTAACCACTGGACAAATCATGTTTCAAGGTGACCAGTGCCTTTAAAATGACCAGTCGCCCCCCACCCCACCACCCCCCCACCATCTGCAGTTGGGTTCTTGTTTCCCTATGAAATGCCAGATAACCTTTCGGAAACCCCATCTGTAACTGGGATCCTATTGCCCTAAGAAATGCCAGATAACCTTTTGAAACTCCATCTGTAAGTAGGTTCTTACAGCCCTAAGAAATGCCAGACAACCCTTTGGAAACCCCGTCTGTAATAAGGTTTTTACTGTCCTAGGAAATGACGGGCAACCTTTTGGAGCGAATACTGATTTACAGACCACAAGAACACAAATTAAGCAGTCAGATTATCAACATATTTACAAACCCTCAAAACAAATTTAAACTTATATGAAAAAAATACAACACATATATAAATATTTGGGCTATGATGTTTTATATCAATTTATTAAAACACAATGTGCAGCGAGTGGTAACATTATTTTAATCCTTTAAAAAAAGTTTTTAAAAGATACAATATACTGTAAATGTAAGTCCCCCCCCCCCCCCCCCCAATAACAACAAAAAACATTGACAACCCGACCAAAATGAACACAACCATAATGTTTATATGAACCGTAACACTGAACAATAAATACAGTACTGAAAACATCAAGAATGAGGTATGCGGGTGTTTGCGGGGAAAAAAACTGGAAGAAAAACAGGCTGGAGGCAAGGAGTTAAAACCTAATTAAAGCTTTCCCGAAGTATGAAACAGGACTGCAGTATCACAAGGACAACAGAAGAAACAAGCAACATCAGATCTGCAAAGGAATGTCAAGCTGAAAGATGGTCAACAATGTTCCAGACAGCAAAAGATCAAAAAAAAAAAAAAAAAAAAAAAGCAACAACAAAAAAGAACACAACCTTATATGATACAGAAAAAATGTCCCAGTAACTAAAATAAATACTTAAAATGTTTGTTAGTAATTGGATTTTAATGTCCGGTCAACCACACAGGGTCACCTCAGGACAGTCAAAAAGAATTCAGACGCTAAACAACAAACATATGGAAGAGTGTGCTGAAGGGGACACATACCAAATTAATTTGACAAGTCGGAGAAATTCTGCTGTTTTTAAAATTCTCCATTGCACAAAAGTTGGTTAACTGAACTGCAAAACTCCCATTATTCCCCCCCCCCCCCCCCCCCCCCCACAATGCATTCCATACTGGCATCCATGTAAAAGAGCCCACCAAACACAGTGGAGTAATATCTTATTGATACTACCCACCATAAAAGGCAAAAATGAATGAAGAACAATGGTAAAATCAAACTCTCGTGGAGACATGTTTGTGCAAACCAATACAAGTCATAAACAGGATACTCAAACTGTACCAGTTCACAACCGTAGAGTGAGAGTGCACTCACACAAAAATGGCAAACTCAGAATGTGAGAACAGCAAATCAAATTGGACTGACTAGATATATATGGCTCCTTATTAGTGCTTCCAAAACAAAAACATGCAAAAAAGAGTAGATAAAAAATAGTGCACTAAACAAAAGCTGAATGTCTCCACTGAACAAAAAAATAAAAAAATAAAAAAATGATAAAGTGTAATCACATACCGGTGGACAGCATACATAAATAATTATGTTGATCAGCATGTTTTAGTGACACCCCAATCATATGTGTGACCAATTAATATCATGGTAATAAAATCACTGTCCAGACAATGGGGACTGACTGTGTCTGCTTACAATATGAAAACAGCACCACTACAGTCTGACACAAAAGAAAAAGAAGAAAACACGCCCAGTAACATTCATTTGAAATAAAAATCCAGCAGCAGCCACTTAAAATCTAAACACGGGGTGCCACAGTGATACACACAAACCTGTTTCTCGTGGCTACATAATAACATGGACCATAATGGCTCAGGCAGGGCCTTTCACCTGCATTTCTTTTTTCACAGGTGTACAGATGCGTACCATTGGTCTCAATCGTGATGGGAATCCTGGGTACAGGAGCACGATGACTAGATAAAACTGAACATGCTGTCACACAACCTATGACAATTAAGGAACAGTGATGAAACACACAGACAGCAATATTCAAGGTATATTCTTTTGGAAAATTCATGCATGTTATGTATCCTTTGGTAAGAATGGGAAAAAGGGAATGAAAGAGCGAAAAACCTCCAAAGCGGTTTCCATTTATAAAAATGCGACACTGTGACCTCAGGTTCCTTGAAATAGAATTCCCCTCTTTAGAGATAAATATAAAAGTCAAAATCTTTGGACAACAGCCTTAGGAATAACTCTTTTGGGAAAAGAAGGAATAAAGCCACAGCAAATCCATGCAACAATGACAATCATCTAGCATCGTCTAATCAAAAGACGAAAGGCTCCAACACAGCGTTAACTCAAAAGTATATATTGCACACACTGTTAGTACCCACATGTACTGACACTAAAATCATTGACACAACCCTGCAAACTGTACAGTAATGACCCCCCCCCAAAAAAACAAAAACAAAAAACAACAACAAAAAACCAACAAAAAACCACAACAACAAAAAACAACAGCAAAAAGTACTTCAGCATAACTACATAGTTATCTTCAATAAACAGTCATGTTGGCAAGAATAGTTTTTTCACATGCCAACACAAGGATTGGGAAATGCCATTCAATTTTAAGTCTACAAGGAATGAAAAAAAAAAGAAAAAAGAAAAAAAAAGAAGAAGCTTAAATGAGGTAATAAGGCAGAAGGGAAAAAGTCTACCCCCAATAACTGTTTAGCAATCCAACTTTCTGAAGCCAGTTACCATCACTTGCCACACAGACAGTGAACCAACACACTCCAGTAACTGAGTCAGTCTTAGCACCAGTCTTAAGTGTTTCACAGAGGATTTATTGGGACTCAGGGTAGGAGAGGGGAAAACACACACACACATGCACATGCACACACACACACACACACACCCTCTCTCTCACACATGCACTGTTAAAGGCCACAGACTGAAAACACCAAAGGAAGAGTTACATTTCGGGATGCAAAAATATAAACTGATGAATCAATCACCTGTAAATCCTGTAAAATTTCTGTTGACAGACAATTTAAAGATATACACTGGACCAAACACAACAAAAACAAAATGTTCCAAATATGGAAAATTCAAAGGAATGCACGGCAGAAAAATGATTGCAAGAAAACGACTGAAGCACTAACTCCACAAAATAAAATATTTTGACTAATGAAAGATGACTGCATGCACATGTATGCTATTTACATGACTGCAGTAATTTACAGTTCATAATCCAATCCCCTTCAACAGACCCCTTTCATCACTTTTTAAACCTGCAAAATACCAACACCAGCTTGAATCAATACCGACACATTGCAACTCTGCCAGAAGCATGGCAGGGGTCAAACACGCATAATTTAGTGAACATACTGAATATGCATGCAAGCTACAGCAAACACTGTAGTAGCCATGCAGAAAGGAAATCTGAAAGCACAGGCACATAGGCCTTTAACTATGACAGGAAGGGAAGGAAACAAACCAGAGTACCAGGAGAAAAGCCCTGACAATCAGTCCAAGAACTGGCACAGTGGAACACCTCCTTTGCGACCACCCTAAAAAAAAAAAACAGGTGTGATCCTCCGTGAGGGGTTTATTTCCATGGAAACATGAAAAGAAAATATTTGACATAAAGGTCTTAAAACATGGGTTGTCCTCGGACATGCTCACTTCCATGGAAATGGGAAGAGAACGGTTTAAAAAAAGAAAAGAAAAAAAGGGGTAGAGGGGTGTAGAGGGGTGGTCCTTGATAAGCAGTTCTTTTGTTCCACGTAGTACAGTGGCTGTGAAAACTGACTGCCCTCAGTAAGAATGGAACCCTCATCCTCCAACTCTGGTATAAAGTTTGTTTTGGTCAGAACACATCCTCTGCAGCCATGACTGAGCTACGGGCTGCTGCCCCAACTGCTTTTGTACTGGTTCCTTTGTACCACATAGCGGAGGTGAAAACTGATTGCCCTCAGTGAGGATGGAACCCTCCAACACTGGTGTTAAGTTCGTTTGGCCAAAACACATCCCCTTGTAGCCACAACATTGCTACGGGCTGCTGCCCCAACTGCTTTTGTACTGGTTCCTTTGTACCACATAGCGGAGGTGAAAACTGATTGCCCTCAGTGAGGATGATACCCTCCAACACTGGTGTTAAGTTCGTTTGCTGAGCTATGGGCTGCTGCCCCAACTGCTCAAACTGCAAGAGGCTAACTTATGTAGTTAAATACACTAGAGCTGACCCCTAAATGATCTCCAGCAATGCCTGCTGTTGCTACAGAGTTCCCAGTCTACCCATGCAACTCAGCGTACTGTCCTGACAAACGCTTGAAGCAGCGGTACAAGGGTTGTGAATGCTGAATTTCTCATTTTCCATCTCCAATTTCTGCCGAACAATGGACATTTTGTAAGAACATTACTTGCGACATCCAGAAAAGGACACAGCCACAAGCTCAGCAAAATGGTATGTAAAAACACACGCAGGCAGGCAGGCACGCACACACACACTGACACACACACGCAAAGAAGGGGAAAAAAAAGCACGTTATGGCCAAAGAAAGCACACAAAAACACAGTGGGGGCAGTAGTTGTGATCTGTGGACATAATAATACTACATGTAGTACAGTCGACGGATTTCTGTACTGAGTCTATTTTCCTGCTTTTGCCTCTGGAGCCCCCTGCTGCTACTTCCAGTGCTTGTTCACTGCAGATTCCAGGATAAAAGAGAGCAGGAAAGGGCCATTAGAAAGCTGTTTTTAAGGCATTACTGGATCACAACCCTTTAGACAACTACCAGCAAAACAACTGTTCTCAAGTCACAACACATGTCCATATCTGTCCCAGTTCCCAATGCCATTTCACACAAACATGCACACAAAAGCTCAGAGGCTCTGTTGCTTTCATATAATACATCAGATACTGGCAGAAATCCCAACATTTGTGGCACAAAATAGTCAGAACATCAGTTCTTTCCTATTGTCATACATAATCAACGACTTTACATACTGTACATCACGGACCAGTCAATACTCCCAATGTCTATCCCAAAAATATTGAGGAATTCTAAAAATCCAGTACTGGACAACTGCAAGCCAGCGGCTGAATTATTCCAAATCAGTGATTGGGCTACCGCAAACCAGCAAGTGGGCTACTGCAAACCAGCAAGTGGGCTATTGCAAACCAGCAAGTGGGCTATTGCAAACCACCAAGTGGACTACTTCAAACCAGCAAGTGGGCTACTGCAAACCGGCAAGTAGGCTAGTGCAAACCAGAAACTGGACTACTGCAAACCAGCAAGCGGACTACTTCAAACCAGCAAGTGGGCTACTGCAAACCAGCAAGTGGGCTACTGCAAACCAGCAAGTGGACTACTGCCAATAAGTGACTGGGTCACTGTGAACCAGCAAGGGACTAACACAAGCCAGTAAGTGGACCATTGCATTAGCCAGCAAATCAGTGACCAGGCTTATTGCAAACCGGCAATTGGACTTCTGGAAGCCAGCGACTGGACTACAAGCAAGCCAGATGAAAAAATCTGTTGTAAAAGTAGGAAGAAGCTATGCATGGCAAAACATGTCTCAGTGCAATTTCTTGCCATAGCCACACAACAATCAGCCCTGGGGCCACCTCATCCTCTTAAGCGCAACAGCCACACTACATCAGCACACCTTGGTCAGCACCCAGAGTCGCTCAACAGAAAACTCATCTCAGACAACCCCTAGCAGGCCACGTTTACAAGGAAGGCTGGCCGCATCTACAAGGAAGGCAGCTCAGCTTCCCTTCAGCAGAGCTGCTGCCTGGGAAATGGCTCCCCACTACAGCGCTGCAAGACACAAGGAGGCGGGAAGCTCAGTACAGGTACAACATGCTTGAGGTAGGGTTGGAGAGCTGGGGAGGGAGGGGCAGGAGTCGGAGGAAGAAGACAGAAACAGTCACGTCATGATGGCCGTGACTGTCCGCTCATGCTGCACCAAACATCTCCATGCACAGCATGCTTGTGGCACAGGATGGGATACATCAGTTAATACAGGCGAAAACAGTTTCAACAAAAGAGGGTACAGTGGAAGGTAGGGATCAATGGGTATGACAAAAGAGCTGGGTGGGGGCAAGAAAGTAAACAGGGAATAAGTCTAGAACTCTGAGAAAATGAAGGTAGGTCTTCACTCAGCTCTGTACATCACATGGGCATGCATGTACTTAAAAAGTACTGCGGCTTGCAAACTGGCAGTGTGATCATGAAGAGTATTCCAACAGATGCCCGTATGACTGAGAGGGGGAAGAACTCTCACCTCTTCCACCAAAGTGAATCATTTTCAGAAGAAAAAGTCCACAAGCATGCAAGTGGCTATGCTTGTGTATGGACAGAAAACACGACAGCTCCCTCAGCTACTATCTGTACCATGTGAACAGTTATGAATAATCTTCCAAGAGGGAAAAGAAAAAGAAACAAACAGTTGTACATACTTCAATATGTCTGAGTGGTCTTGACAAAAAATGTCAGAGTATACAAATTATATATGAATACTTTCTTGAGTGCATGTGTGTGTGTGGTGATCTTTATAAATACAAATCGTTCTCTTTAAGACACCATGATAACCTCCATACTCTGTGAAAAACATGTCAACCATCTCCATTCTCCATCAACAACATCAGCACCATCATTGACACATATACTATAGTATACATCAAAAACACCACCATCAACACACCATGCTATATACTATAGTATACATCAGAAACACCATCAACACACCATACTATATATATACTATAGTGTATATCAAAAAAACACCACCATCAACACACTATACTATATACTACAGTGTACATCAAACATGTCACCATCAACACATTGGACTATATACTATAGCATATATCAAAAACACCACCACCAACACACCATACTGTATACTACAGTGTACATCTAAAAAACACACACCACCAACACACCATACTATAAACTATAGCTTACATAAAAAACACCATCAACACACTATGCTATAGTGTACATCAAAAACACCAACACACTATACTGTATACTATAGCGTATATCATAAACACTGCCATCAACACACTATACTCTATACTCCAGCGTACATCAAAAATAAAGCACTGCATTATGTCTAAGCAGGAAGTTCCAAGCCCTTCAAATGGTCGCATGTGAGCACACACATGCACACCCCTCTGTCTCTCAACTCTGGTGTTTGGCTGACCCTCAGTATCGTGCTTTCGGAAAGACAGATGCAAAACACTGTGTTGCACACACACTTCATTATTAAAGCAACCCTGGGGGATCAGCTGAGATCATATGAAATGCAGAATCAAGTTTCACCAACTAAACACAGGACATTATGCCAAGGGAAACTAGCACGCAAGCAGAAACAATCGGAAATGCTGCCTGGCGATACCTACAGCCTAAAAATACTTTCATCCTAAACCAGCCACAACTCCTTTTCTGATATGCAACAGCAGGGTACGCTGGTTATTCTCACTCTCAGAATCATCTGATTGCACACAACAGCCAGAGAGAAAAAAATCCTCAAACATGTGATAAATTCTGCCCCCTGAAATGCTACATAGTAAAATGGTGGGTGATTCTGCATGGAACGCGAAGAGCAATATTTCCAGTTCAGACTCCTCCATCTGGACGTCATATTCCTTGTAAGTCAGGCTGCACAATGCCACTGGTTGTCGTCACACGCTGTTGTTTACTGACATTCGTTGGGATCCTAAGACAGTGAGAGCACATATGCCTCTCAGGAAAGAGTGAGTTGTTTATTTCCTTTGTGGCTGGATGTCAATTACTGTGGAGTCTACTGCTGCACCAGGGATCATTCTTAAAGATGCAGGTCGCAGTGGGTCACGAGATCCAAAGCGAGGTAGGGTTCTGCAGTGACAGTGGGTCATTCTTCATGAGCTAGGTCGCAGTGGGTCACGAGATCCAAAAGCGAGGTAGGGTTCTGCAGTGACAGTGGGTCATTCTTCATGAGCTAGGTCGCAGTGGGTCACGAGATCCAAAGCGAGGTAGGGTTCTGCAGTGACAGTGGGTCATTCTTCATGAGCTGGGTCGTGGTGGGTTATGAGATCAAAAGTGAGGATGGACTGTCATTTCTGCACAGTCCAACTTCGCTTTCAATCTCAAGACCTGCTGCAACCTAATTAACTGGTTTGTTTTTTATACTCAGTCAGCCCAGATGGTCATGTCAGGGCGGCTGCTGCAGCCCAGCTCATTAAAGACTGAAGTCATGCCAGCTGGGACCCTAACCTCACTTTCAGTCTTGGTTACCTTGGTGACCGCCCTCACGAATATTCTCAAGGAGGGTCCATGAACTGCCACAGTCCCTGGCCACACAGCAGGGAATAAACTTGTGTAACAATACTCGTGGAACCCCAAGGCCCATAATCATTAACAGGGGGCAAGTAACTGTGTGCTCATTCTCTATGGGGGAACAAAGCACTTATCTTCAATAACTGGCGACGCTTTGCGCTGCTTCAGTCAGTGAAGCAACAGCAAAGACTGCAGCCCCCCCATTTAAGTTGTTTTTACTTTCAGCAATGTTTATAAGTCATTTCTTTTTTCAACTGTCTCAATCAAATTTAATAAAATGCAATGCTCTTGCTATAGCAAAGATATTCTACACCAAGACAGCACAATTCACAACCACCTATGTGATGCTTCTGTTGTTGTCAGCAAAGAAGAAATGTTGCCTGTCAAAAGGACTGCATTATCTTGGTATGGAATATCTTTGATACAGATAAAAGAATGCAACACAAACTGACTGATGGAAGACCAGTGGGAAATGCAGCTTTCAACCTAGCAGTTCACATCATCATACTTCATTACAGGAAGGTGAGGTGATTAAAGGTGATTATACGGTCAAATGTGCCAAAAAGATTAAAGCAAATTTCTGTTGCTTTGGTGGGGCTAGTGAACAACATGCACCAAGCGCTAACACTTGCAACAGTGAAAAAGCAATGACTAACAACACACAACTACTACACAAACATAGGCACAAGCTATGTACTGCTGCTGCTGTTCCTTGCCAGCACTCAACCAGGCCATGATAAGACACTGCAACTTGAACTCTAGAGCGTGGTTTGACACTGTAACCTAAGCTTCACAGACACTACGACTTGAACTCCAGGGCGTGGCTTGACACCACAACTTCAACCCTCGAAACACCACAACCTGGACTCTAGGGCGTGGTTTGACACCACACCTTGGGCTCCACAGGCACAACTTGAACTCCAGGGTGCAGTAAGACACCACAACTTGAACTCCAGGGTGCAGTAAGACACCACAACTTGAACTCCAGGGTGCAGTAAGACACCACAACTTGAACTCCAGGGTGCAGTAAGACACCACAACTTGAACTCCAGGGTGTGAGAAGACACCACAACTTGAACTCCAGGGTGTGAGAAGACACCACAACTTGAACTCCAGGGTGTGATAAGACACCACAACTTGAACTCCAGGGTGTGATAAGACACCACAACTTGAACCCCAGGGTGTAATAAGACACCACAACTTGAACTCCATGGTGTGATAAGTCACCACAACTTGAACTCCAGGGTGTGCTAAGACACCACAACTTGAACCCCAGGGTGTGATAAGACACCACAACTTGAACCCCAGGGTGTGATACGAGATCACAACTTGAACTCTGGGGTGTGGTAAGACACCACAACCTGAACTCCAGGGTGTGATCAGACACCACAACTTGAACTCCAGGGTGTGATAAGACACCACAACTTGAACTCCAGGGTGAGATAAGACACCACAACTTGTGTGATATGACATCACACCTTAAACTCCATGACACTGTTTGATACCACAACCTGAACTCCAAGGAAGGGTTTGACACCATAACCTGAACTCTAAAGCATGGTTGGACACCACAACTTGAAATTGCAGTGCCTTCTCAGACACACAGGCAATGGAAGTTATCATAGCACCATACATAATAAAATACCAGCTGATAACGCCTGCCTCTCTCTCTACAAAACCATGGTTTAAAACAGTTCTGAGACATTCAAATAAATATTTCAAAAGCCTCTGCACACTCAAATGCTGTGCAACACCTCATCAGCAACACTGGCCATTTTTCTGACAATCAAAATGCATCAAACTGATTGGTGGGAAAGAACTGAATTAGTCATACTAAGAACCTCACAAAACAACAACAGCCTTGTTTCAAGCCTGCAGTTGAGTTGACTCTGAGCTTTTGTCTTTTTTACTCTCTTTTCTGTGGTTATTAAAAAAGCTGTTTTAGACATCACAGGGCATCCAGGCACTTTCAATTCCTGTGCCAAAAATAAAGACAAAAAATAAAGATATCAGTAGTCCACCTAAAAGTTCATGAATAGAATGATTTAATTCAGTGTAATACTAATATTTGCTGTTCATCCAATAACCCATCCATTAGATCACAGAATAATATTCAAAGACAGGCTTCATCTCTGAAAGGTCATCTATGACAACAAACACCATGGGACTCCTTTTTTCCAAACAGCAAAATCACTCAATACACGAAAATTGGTCACAAGAATATGCTCCTCTCAATGGGAAACATCCATTTGTCTCCAAAAGAAGAAAAAATAAAATCAGCAAAAAGCCACGTGCATGCCTGGCAGAGAGGAAACGCGCAGCTGATGCAAAGACATAAATGTCCATCACACAATCAGCACATGACAATGCTGACAGCAAGCACGCAGAAATGATCACATCCCTTGTCTTACTAGACATCAATCAGAGGGTGACAAATTACTTAACAAAGCCCAGGCCATCGCTGTGCTGTTCTGTGCACAAAGTAGCAAATGGATACTGATCCTGAGTTTTAGCATGAGAATTTCTGTTTAAGTCCAAGCGGTACCATTTAGCTAATCCACATGCTCAAAAATGGAAAGCATCTATTGATATCTATATTCCATTTGCTTAAATCTTATTCTACGTCCTGTAGATTCTATCTTTTCTAGTCAAATCCAAAGAACAGAAAAGGTCGAGTGAGGTGATGTTGCCTGCTCATCCTGTCTTGTCTAAGGCAAAGGGTTTGTTCATGGACGAGGTGCGATAGACGCTGTCTGATGGTCCGCTGATGCTCAGCTCATTCTCACTGCCACTGGAGCGGAAATCGTAACTGCCACTCCCTCCCCTGCTCCGCCACTGACTGCTGGGCACCGGAGAGGTGCGGTAGTCGATGTTGTACTGGGAAAGGAAGTAACATCAAATCAGAAAGGCTCACATGCATCTTCTTCTCTCTCCCCCCCCCCTTTGTGCATTTTAATTTTGATGTTCTGCTGCAATTCTACCCTCTCTGGCCTTTCACTGTCTTCACTGAACCAACTACAAAAAATTCAAAACAATGCTGCTAGACATGTCCCTTGCAAATGAAAATCAGACCACGTTACTCCCCTTCTGGAAAAAGTACACTGGCTCCCTGTTGATGCCTACATCTGCTACAAAGTTGCCACACTAGATTTCAGGCACTTTCAGAATTCTATCCCTCCGTACCTTTTAAAACTGCTTCACACCTACCAACCCTCTTGAACTCTTCGGTCCAGCAGTGAAATACTGTTGAAAGTCCCCAAAATTAACCTGAAATCTGCTGGAAACAGGTCTTTTCACTTTCAAACAGCTAAAATTGGAACTCTCTTCCTACAACCATCTGCAACTCTCCATCTCTTCTTCTTTCAAACAAAACCTGAAACATCTTTTCAAAGAACACTTCTCTCTTGGTTTGTAAAGCACCTTTTCTGCACAGTCTGACTACTGATTGGATGTATGTATGTACAGGAGGTGGCATTGATATGATAACTAATGTCCTGTATGGTGTAAATAATTATGTACGTACTATTTTTCTGTAAAGGACTTTGAACTAAGTCATATTATGGACATTGCACTACAGAAGTGCTATTATTATTATAGTCATATTATGGACAATGCGCTATAGAAGAGCTATTATTATCATTATTACGTGTGTATGTTATTTGTTTCAATCCGGCAAAGTGACAGCTGCCTCAGTAAACACATGAAGCATGGCTTCCTTGTAAATGTTTAGAACATGCCACAAATTCACAATCAAAATAAAAAGTTAAGTCTGCTGCTGGGTCAGAACAGTGGTGAGATGGCTTGTGCAGTACTGGAAGCAAAGTAACACAAAACACGCAAGCTGACTGATTAGTATTTAAAGCTGAGACAGCTATGGAAGAGAAAAGCTCAATGGAGGTTATTATTGTAAAGTAACATGAAACTGGCAAGCTGACCAATTAGTGTGTAAAGCTGAGATAGCTGCAGAAGTGAAAAGCTCAGTGGAGGTTAACACCATTTAGAAAGATCTCACTTCAAAAGTCCGCAAGAAAAAGTCAAGGTTAGTGTTTTTGCTGAGCTTGGAAATGTGACCAACTGTCACGCTTAAATATATTGTGGACATTTATACGTCAAGAAAAGCATCCTGCACATGGGAATGTGAATAAAAGTCTAAACTGGACAGGAAAAGATGTAACTCAAGCAAACTAGCAATTTTACCTTTAGTTTCCAATGCCCCTGTGACATTACATCAAAGTCACCAAACCTGGTTGGTATTCCAAGACTGTAATGCTTAATGGAGGTTTCCAGCATGGTAAGTTCCACAATTTCTGAGATACCTTTTCAACACCCCATTGATCTTACATCAAAGTCACCAAACTTGGTTAGTATCATGAGACTGTCATGCTTAAGTTTTAAGGAAGCTTTCAGCACGGTAAGTTCCATAATCTCGGAGATAACATTTCAATTCCCCTTTTACACCAGTCACCAAACCACCATGGTTAGTATTACAAGACTGTAATGCTTAAAGTAAAAGTCCAAGGTTTTTAAGTATGCAAAATGACCATCAAAATGATTGACAAATGAGTCACTAGTTTCAGATTTAATGAGATAACAAATAAATAAAAATGTTTAATTGGGTTTTTAATCAATTTTATTTTCTGTAGGCTTCCCCAGAAGTGACGTCAGTCTGGGGAGTCAGTGCGGTTGCCATGTTAGATTCTTCAGTAAACTGTGTATGTGTGTGGTTGACAAAAAAGTTAACTATGCCGGCCTACTGTGTTGCTGTGAACTGTAACAATTCGCAGACAACCCCAGGTTTAACAATGCACAAGCTCCTGCGCAATCGACCCGCAGTGAGGCGAAAGTGGATTAAGTTTATACAATTCAAACAAGCTGACTTTATTGCTGTGCCGCATCATGCCCATTTGTGTAGCGAGCACTTCAGTGAGTGCGATTTCGCAAACCCCATGGAATACCGCATGTCGAAGCTGATGTGATGTTCCAGTACTCTTTCAAAATCCTGCCTGACAGGCTCAAACTAATACGGCTTATCCTTGTGGGTCTCTCGGGCAAAGTATCAGTGTCGTCTTTGGAGCTTGAGTTGGCCATTTTGCAGCGACTTCCCAGAGTGACGTAGTAGGCATATGGTCACGTGACTTGGGCATCATGGCGATGCTTTCGGAATGACAGAAAATGCCTTTTTTTCGTGCATTTATAACCCTCAGATCACAATTTCACCTACATCATCGTTCTCAGTGAGCTTTAACGGAAATCGTGTCAAAAATCACCCCTAACCTTGGACTTGTCCTTTAATGGATGTTGTCAGCATGGTAAGTTCCATAATCTCCGAGATAAAAAGCCAGCCTTCACCTGTTTGCTAGAGACAGTCTCTTGGCCCCACGTCTGGTTAAACATTCATCATTGCATGGGCTCCTGTGAGTTTTCACAAGAACGTAAAAGGCAGAGACTAAGAGAGAGAGAGAGAGAGAGAGAGAGAGAGAGAGAGAGAGAGAGAGAGAGAGAGAGAGAGAGAGAGAGAGAGAGAGAACAAAAAAGTGGTGTTGAAGGTCAGCTTACCTTTGTAGCACAGATAAAGCAGGTGGTGACAACTTTGGCAATGATGTTCATAAGGTTCTTGGTCTCCTGAATGGAATTGTCCACCTGAACAGTGGGCAACATAATCATGAAACATGTATCAAGATCAGTCTACTAAGTAAACAATGTGTCGAGACTGAGAGATGGAGAAGATGGGTGCATGAACATTTGACTGTATGAAGCTGTGTTGCTGGGTTGGTTTTAAGTGTCAGCATGGGTTTAAAAGCAGTTTCTTTTAGGTCTGTTGGAAGAGTGCATTGGAGGGTATTTAGTACTGATGCCCAAGAGCCCATGGTCATATTTGCAGAATATTACCAGTTTTGCACGAAAAAATTCTGGACTAAAACATGAGGCAGTTTAGTCCTGCAATGCTACCTGCAGTGATCATAAGGACCCATGGGAACTGACTGATTCCTGAATTTAAGACCCAGTGTGATAGTCCTAACAACTCAACAAATAACCGATGAATAGCCTGATTCGCTGCTCAGGCCACATGACATTTTACCTTTGAAGAGAATTTGTCCAAAAGAAATGAAGTTAAATGAACATGGAAGGCAGACATTTGAGAAGCAGAATTCATGGCAGTCGGTAAAGCAACCAAAGCTATATTCTTACCTTCTCCAGGCTTGGAAGAGGCAACCTTTGATAGCTCTGCATTCTCATTAGATGGGAATAAGTACCAGCTCACCTTATTAAATGTAGCACTTTTGCCAAAGGTTGGAGTCTTCAGGGTAACATGCAGCTGGTGGCAGCAAGCAGGAATTCTGTCAATGTACGCCAACAGTTCATCCTTGGATGAGCACGATGGAACCTACAACACACGGGGAAGAACTGAGTTACTGACCTACCAAGCAGTCTGGTGTTGTTAAAGTCTTCTTTTCTTTTTTTAATGGCACTGATTTGTTTTAGTGTAGCTGCATATATAATTAAATATGGTAATGAGTGGCAAATCTCTGAGTCATAAGCATAGAGTTTAAACAAAAAAAAATCCTGATTTGGTCAATACACTGAAAACGCATACATGCACGCACACCAACATGTATGTGCACACTCGTGCATGCACATGCACGAAAATACACACACACATGCACACTTGCCCACATGCGCACATGCACGCAAGCAAACACACACACACAAAACAACAACAAGAACAAAAATGCTGTAAAGCCAGACCCAACTGACCCTCGAGGCAAAGTCCTTGACAGTTCTGTACAGCTTGTTTCCTTCCTCAGCAAAGAACTCTGCCTGTAGAAACAAATCATGTGTGGTGTGCAGCCGCCCCTCGCCTCGTGTGAACAGGTACATGGAGAATGCCATGGCAGCCATGTTTTTGGCACGACGCACCACAGCGTTGTCTGGCTCCGCCCACTTGTCTGCCTCCGCCTCCATTTCGGATGTGATCAGTTTCATTTCCAGGCCCAGTTTAGCAATCTTGGCTTGTTCCTGTCAATGAAACAAATGACTCATGAGCATTAATGATGTAATGTATTCTTCCATGTACAAAAAAGGTATAAGCCAAATGAGCACTGACATTTGCAATCATCCAGCCTACAATGAATCTGTCATCAAGCTTTTGTTAACATGCAAAATCATAATCTAAGCAAGTATCTGCTACAACTAGCTGACGCTAAACACAGAATGATGCACTATAACAGAGGAATGCTCCTTTTTGGGTCGAGAGGGGGTTGGGGGGAGGGTAGGTGGGGACAATTTCTTTAAATTCATTTCAGTGCTACCTAAACTTAACAATCCAACAGGGTGATGACACTTGCTGGAAATAAGGCACTGCAACTATAAATTGCAGCCCTGGTAGAAGCAAACCTTGGTATATACATAATATGTATATTACACTGTAATTAAACTAACTTCTATACAGAAGCAGAAGACCAGAAGCAAAGCAGGCCAATTCCTACCTCAGCATCAAGCTTCACTGGTTTTAGCCCTCTGGACTGCGTTCCATGTTTCTGAAAAATGAGAAAAAAAGATAACTGAAGCCATTTGCAAATGTATCAGGGGATTAAGAAGGATGCATTGAGTATGAGTAGATATGATAGCTGCTAAAGGATATAAATGCCGAGTCAAGTGTGAAGGCCAAAGGGTGAGAAAGAATTTACCAAACCTCACATCAAAGCCTGATGCACTGTTTATGACACATGCAGCTTAACATCTGAAGGGGATTGGGAAAAAAGTAAAAGGAAAGTGATGCTGAATAAATCAGAAAGCCAGAAATGAGGCAGAATCTTGGCAGCAGATGAAGCAAGCAAGGCTATACTTTGACCTACTCAAAGCTTTAAAGCGGGAGCCTTTGATGGCCCTGACTGTCAGCAGAGTGGATCTTAATTTCTGCACCCATAGTGCAGTGGAATAGAAACATCACAGAGGCAACTTTTACAGCGGCTCCTAACAATCCATAGGCACAGTTTGAGATCAGTTCTTTCTGCCCATGTCATCGCAATTCTAGAATGCTTCCCAAGCACGTCTTGAATTTATTATATTACTTTCTGTTATTGTATTTAATGTATTACTTATTTTGTAATTTCTCTTGTCCCAGCACCTGAGCTAACCTCAAAAGTGTTACTCCCATGCCACTCATCCAAATATCCCATATTATATGCCCAACGATACCCAAGGTCTATTATGCATCACGGCCATGTTGCCAGTGGTCCATGAAGGAAGACTGTAGAATATTGGTAGGCTACCATCTGAAGAAGATTCTGCACTGCTAACAAGTCACTTTGGAGGTGGTCAGTGATGTCGTTTGCAGATACCACCAACTATGTGCCCTACTGACAATGATATTAGTCACTGAGTCAGAATGATGGTGTCTTTTTGAGTGTCCCCTGTGGAGAAAGACTGCTGCTATTGGGCGGTTCAGTGAAGCTGGTTTGCACGAGTGAATGCCATTTGTAATCTTTCATGCAAGAAGTCGCAGCGTCACTTCTGGGCCAATTTCTGAGTAGGCATTGCTTCACACTGTGTATAACAATGGAACTTGAACCTAGAACTGTGAAGAAGTACAAATGCCACTACTGTTGCAGTTGCAAAAAATTACCGGGGAACGGGGATGGAGGGTGGAAAAAAAGTGTCTCTGCATCTTTTTTTGGCTGACCAGAAGATTACGAGTTTGTGGAATAAATGCGTTTTGGGACATCATATAGCATGAGTAACAAGTTATTGCTTGTTGCCAGACACATTCTGACTACGGGCCTCCAAAAATGTCTTCAAAGTTGGCAGTGTAAAATTTGCAAATTCACTGTCATCGCCTTCCATTGTGAAGAAAGTATGCACCTGAAGTAAAAGCAGCCAAGGGACTTAAGCGATGCCAGGCAAAAGTCAAGGGAGTTAACAACCCTGCCTGAACCGCCCAATACCCCTTCATCAATCCCCCCAGGCAGGCTCTCTCCTGTTGAACGAAGGCTTCAAAAAGGACTCCTTTTGATTAGCACAGGCTTGGGCACATTTATCTGACTACATCAGTCAGAACTGTAGAGCTCAAATCAGACTAACCACATGCCTCTGTCAATTACTCTGCAATGCGATGCATTTGGAAAACAAATCTGTCAACTTGCATGAAAAAAGTGGGAAAGCCAGACTCACTCTTTGCAACTCTGAAGGGTATTTCAGCTGGGTATTATGTCTGACGTCAGCAATTGACAATTTTGGATGGCATCTTTTCTCATTAATTTTTTTTTATGGTGAACAATTCTGTAACCACAGTCTTATTTATGATGAACAATTCTGTAACCACCACACAGTATCAGAAGTGTTGCTATATGGCATATATGTAGGCCACAACTCCATGGCAGATGACATCTGATTACCTTTCTCATAACACAGAGTCACAATGCCATATTAAATATCCTACTTGTGTGCAGGCAGGCTGATAAAGCAAACATTTTTCCACAGACTAGTTTTAACCAATTTTTACTTTAGTCAATAAACAATGAAATGCCTGGCATAAGCCATCTTCATGTGGCTGTGAGGCCCTCCCTTACCCCCCCAAACCCCCCCCCCCCCCCACACACACACACACAAAAAAAACCCAAAACAAAACCCACACAAACAAAATAAAACAATTCATCTCAGTTTGTGTTAGGTTTTTTTAGCATATTGATGGACTTAACTGAAGATGAAGTTTGACGACCACACTTGTGTCCTCAGACATGGTTCCTGGGAGATCATCTGAGTAAATGTTTGCTCAAGGGTTTGATACCCATGGCTGGTTTGGGTGCACATACCTCAGATGTCAAATCTACAAGTGAAAACCTATCCCTAAAGATTTCCCAACTCATCTCTAGGACTAGGGGCACAAACTTGGTTATAAATTTAAAAAAAAGAAAAAAAAGAAAGTAGAGCCAAAATGCATACAAAACTTGTTTGCAAGATGATGAAAAAGAAAATGATAAAAAAGTTCAGCAAAGCTTCTGATTTACAAGTCTGAAAAAGAAGAAAAAAAGAAGAAAAAAAAAACAAATAAGAAGAAAAGAAAAGGAGTCACCAGGTAAGAAAACAGCTACCTTACTCAGTAGTTTGTTCGATCTCCAAGACAGTATGTTCAAATCTCCAAGAAAGTATGTTCAAATCTAAAGTAGACTATTTGTAAATGACTGAATGTGCATTTTTTGTGAGTCTAAAACATTGAAAAAAACTTCACTGACACTGTGAATTTGATTTTTTTCTGGGGGGAGGGCGGGGGGTGCTGATGAAGACAAAATCTGAAAGGATTTCATTAACATTACAAAAATAAACAGAATGTGCAGGGCAGTACAACATTGTTGACAACATCCACATATCACAATAAACAGCAACTTTCCACTGAGCATAGTACGTGTATGTATATCCAAGGGCCTCAGAAACACGCAAGAACTCAAGAAAAGCTCACACGACTCACAGTCAGAGTGCAAAAATACCATTCCCTTGTCACGGCTTTTGAAAATGTGTTAAACTCAAAAGCAACTCATCATGCAGAAACTGTAACAAACATTAGGTTTCTTTTGTCAAGTGTGTGTGTTTGTGTGTGTGTGTGTATGTGTTTGTGTTTGTGTGTGCATGCGTGCGTGCGTGCATGCGTGTGTGTGTGAATGTGTGTGTGTGTAAGTGTGTGCCAACACACCAGATAATATCTCCCCAAGCACATGGTACAAAATCTTGCCAATGTGCATAACAACTGGTTTAAACAACATCTATTTGCACATAGTAAACACAACAGGTATAGGAAACACAAAAGCAATATGCTTATGTAAGCATAGCCTATGATGAACAATTAATGAATTATATAAAGTTGAAAGTCAAATGGATAAGACAGTACCAAAAGACACACCTTGAAAAAACATTGTACTGATCTTTCTGATTCTGCTGTCACCTTAACATCACATCAAGGTCTTGTGAACTGGTACGACTGGGTAAAACCCAAAAGAGGCTATCACAAATTAAGCCCATTAAAACTGTCCAAGAAAGCTACATCTTGGTTTTTGCTCAATCTGGCAATGAATTAATAATTCCCTTGAATACATGCAAAGAAACTAAAAAAATTTTTAATGCGACTGTTCCAATGCAGACATAAAACGAAATCAACTTAAGAAAACATGTTTCATTTCAACCTGCTGTGACCTTGATGGGTCGATGCAGCCTGTAATCAAAACTGGTATAAGCTGAGAAAGTCCAAAAGAGTCTACCATCACAAAAGGTTTCACAGATTTCACTCTTACACAAACTCCAGCCATTAGGCTTTTGTCACAGATGGCCAGAAGAACACTGATCATAACACAGGCTTAAACCAAAAACTGTTAAAAGGTAGTCAAGGCTGGGGTAGGCAGCTTCCTGTGTTATATCTTATGACTTATCTGCTATTCTTATATGGGAATAAGTATAACTTCTGTTCTCAATCATACCTAATCCTGAAACTACATCAAGGCAAAAAGCAAGAAGTTGTGTAAATTATATCAGGAGATGCAGGAAAAAGGCAGACCTAAAAAAACTGACAGTACCTAATGACATCAACAATTCTGACTTGTTGTGTACAGGGTTTGAAAGTGACAGGCAACTGACAGTTATCTAATGACCGCAGACGTTCAGCATTGCTGTACACAGGGTTTCAAACTGGCAGGCAACTGACGGTTATCTAATGACCTCAGAGGTTCTGCACTGCTGTGCACAGGGTTTACAACTGGCAGGCAACTGACAGTTATCTAATGACCTCAAACGTTTTGCTTTGCTGTGCACAGGGTTTGAAACTGGCAGGCAACTGACACTAGTGACTGTATCTAATGACCTCAAAAGTTTTGACTTATTGTGTACAGGGTTTGAAACTGGCAGGCACCTGACAGCATCTAACAATCTCAAAAGTTCTGCATTACTGTTTGAAACTGGCAGGCAACTGACAGCATCTACTGACCTCAGACGTTCTGCATTACTATGCACAGGGTTTGAAACTGGCAGGCAACTGACAGCATCCAGTGAACTCAAAGGTTCTGCATTACTGCCTACAGGGTTTGAAACTGACAGCATCTAATGACCTAAAACGTTCTGCATTACTGTGTACAGGGTTTAAAACTGGCAGGCAACTGTTGTTAGAAGCACCCTCAGTTTGCTCCAGGCGCAAAGTGTTACAGAAATTGGAGCTTTGCAGACTGTCTGAATTAGAAGTTTGGCAAAGCCTTGCACCTGCACCAAAATGTTACATCCACACTCCTCACCAGTACCCTCTGATGGCAATTATTAGAGAAAAATGAAAATACGAGAACAAATTCTGAGATACAGCAGAGCATGAACACTTTTACAAAACATTACAAAGATGACATGTTATAATATGAAACATAGGGAGGGGAAAAAAAAGAAGAAGTTATACTACAGACAAGACCTTTACATAAAATCCCTATGAGAAAAGTGAATCACAATATTAGAATAGGTAATTTAGAAAGAGCATTTAACCTTAAGGACTTCGAAAAAAGAAGGTGGACATAGGTTGTAATAACTTTTAACAGACACTGCTAAATCAAGATTATGCACAAAAAGAGACAAAACTGCTTGGCCATTTGACACTAGAAGAGCAACAAGTGAGAACAACAAACAAGGTGTGCTTGGAGAAGGACAGAAACCTCACAATATCCAAAACTGCCTGTACTTACAGGTGGAGTTTGCATCTGTGGTGACCACAAAACAAACATAGGATAAAATGCAAACAATGAATGTAGTAGCACTGTAACTTAAGCATTAGAACTGTCATTTATTTACAATGATTAGACAGTGTGCATATAGTGTGTGTGTGTGTGTGTGTGTGTGTGTGTGTGTGTGTGTGTGTGTGTGTGTGTGTGTGTGTGTGTGTGTGTGCATGTGCACGCGTGTGTGCATGCATGTTTGTGTGTGTATATGTGTCTACACATGCATGTGTAAAAACACAGGATAGAAAGAAAAGGTTAATCGCTTTTGCAACAAAATAATATTTTCAATTTCAAAACTAAAAGCGTATTTTGTTTACAAACTATGTAGGCTATTTATCAGCTGTAACTACAGAGACAAAAAACACTTCTTTTTTTCAAACACAAGAGCACCATCAAGAGCTTACCCCTGGCCTTGGCAAGGAAAGGTAGACGACCTTCTCCCCACGACCCTGACAGACATCGTTGACCTCCTTGACTAGAATGGAGAGGTCGTTGATCTGCGATTCCCAGGCATCAGCGAACACTTCCAGATTCTCCCGAGCTATTTTGCTGCTTGGGTACTGTGCTAATGTTTGAGCTGCAAACAGTATCTGTAAACAAAAACCATCATATCATAAACAGGCAATGCAGATATTAGAATCAAACTGGGCGCACAGTTACAACTGACAGAAAACGAGAGATAATTAGGGAAAAGAGTGCAGAGGCTTTGACAGGACAGACTAGTTGAGGCATGAGCATTTAACTACCACACACTTCATTCCATGAAGTGTTATTATGAGCAACGAGTGACACAATTATTGAAATAACTAATCTTTTTTTCTTCTTAAACACCCGCGGTAAAACATAGTTGTGGAAACAAGAAAGTTAGTTTATGTCAAGACTACTGAGAATTCTGCTGCAGATAAAGCAATTCTGGCTTTCTACACCATATTCCCCAAGATTAAAGATCAAAACATTGATGCCACTGACCATAGGTCCAAGACTGTGTATGAAGGACTCGTTGTGATCAGCAGTGATGACCAGAGGCTCTGAGCTGGCCATGTGACGGAATAGCTTACACACCTGCAAATGTGAATAATTATTCATTCAGTTCAAACTAGTCCTTCTAGCCGAGGTTTGAGCATTTGACTGCAGCATACACCATTCCAGCATGTGCTATTTTAACCAATGGGAGAAAAGGGGAGAGGAAGGCAAGTGTTCAGAAGAAGAGGAAGAAGGGGGAGAGGCGGAGGAAGAAAACAATTACAAATGCTCGGTCAGGCAAAATTTAAAGACATAACCACTACTTTTTGTTTCAAATTCTCCTGCAACCTTGAATGTAGTTGAAGATCACACATGCACGTTAAATATCCTGTAGTCCATGTCAAGAGTTTGGTGGATTACAGCAACATCAAAATAACCCAGCATGCACTAAAAGGTGTCAGAGGGTTGAAGCTGGATGCTATAAAGAAGAAGAAGAAGAAGAAGAAGAAGAAGAAGGAACAATGTTTCAGAAAACAACCCTCCGTAAGAGTGGATAGTGGCAATCATTCCAGACCTCCTCCAGTTGTTCCTGGTGCTCAGCAAACTGCACCGTGAGCTGTTCTGCGCGCTGCACCTCCCCCTCCAACCCTGCTGCCCTCAGTCCCGACAGAAGCTCATGGTCTTCATTCCGGCGAAACAGCTCTGACGCCTGCTCCATTGCTGACTCTAACAGCTGTGGAAAAAAGTCACTGAAAAGTGTCTTTGATTCACAATGCACATCCTTACAATACGGTGATGGCTGTACAGTCGAAACCTGCATGACGACCAAGCCAGTCCAATCCATAAGCATGATTATTTTGTCTCAGTCCTGATTTCTTCCTGCAATTTTATGTTTGTTGGAACCTGCTTTCCAGTCCCAAAGTATATTTCTGAACTAAGTCCTGTGACCACTGAGGCTTTTTTCTCTGGGTGATTGGTGAATTGGTTTTCATTTGTTCTCTTGCCCAATTTATTACTGTGACTACCACAGCTGCTGTGAGTCTAGCTTATCTCCCAACTCTTTGGACAGAAAACATGCTGGTTTCACCTGACACACATACAAAGCTTTCAAGTCAATAACATCTGGCAGTCTGACCCCATGGCTGACCTGACCCTGCACACCAATCAGGTGACCAACCCATTATGCGACCACCTTTTGGCAAATCTCACAGCTGGTTGCATTAGTGGGTTTTGACTGTATACAGCGTAAGTATACAGGCTCAACTGTCTCATGCTTTGCTCTTAGACAGGTCATCATCACGATAAAGAGACTGTGCCGAACAGAAAATACTCTTTAAAAGCCCAGTACTGCTCCAACAGCACTGACCTGCACTGTTTAAACTTCAATATTAGATGCTGATCAGCACCACATGCTCTTCAACTGCTGTGGTGAGTGGGAGAAGGAATGGGAATAAAAATCTAGGCCTACATCTAATTTTCCTCTCACAAAACCAAACGCACGAGTCGCATAAAAAGTTTAAACTAACTCAACACGGGTTATGATTACAAACAGTTGAGAAAATATTTTGCATAATATGTCCTACAAAAATGCCAACAATAAAGTTGTTGTTTTTCTCCATAGAAAAAAATTGCTTCCAAGCTGAAGACCACAGCATACCTGCTTTCGTAAAGACCTGCACATTTCCATGGTCTTGAGAATGGCTGTTTCCAGGTCTTGAGAAGGTGCTGCAGCTTCTCTGGAATTCTGCAACAAGGTAATCAATTGTACATATAAATGAATCCACACCTGTGTGACAGAACCAAACTAAACTAAACTACTCCCAGGATATAAACCATAACACATTTTGTCAGGCTCTATGTGGCTGACACACTGCTTGCTTTTCTGTAAATCAATTTTTTGAATTTTATTAAATGGTTAAAGTGAACTTAAAAATGATCCATTTAACAAATTATATTAAGACTGGTAAGGCCCTCATATCACTTAGATTGGTCGACAGATGAGGCTGATTGTCTGGCAGTAAAACCACTGAAAGTTGTTACAAACGGATGTGGATAATACAATAAACAAAAACAGAACAGCAAATCCTTACCAGGGTGCGTCCAATCATGAGCAGTGTTTGCATTTCTTCACGCAGCTTCTCTGTAAGTTGCAGAACTTTTTCTCGGTTGTCATGTGATGTGTATGGGGAATCTGTGAAGTCATCCACAGTCTCTTTGGCCAGTTCAAATGAACTCAGTAACTTCTCCTCGATTCCTGGGTCAATCATTGTCACTCGAGCCATGTCGATCAAATCCTGCACAAATAAATTACACAAAATGAATAAGCAACCAGTACACACATGCAAAATAAATAAGTAATATGAAATAAAAATTACTCAAATGACAGAATGTTTTAACCTTGAAATTTAAGTCACCCAAACCAATAATTATGGTCTAAGAACCTTTCAAAGAAAATACACCTTTCAATCTAATCTTTTAACACTTGTTATGATCTTTGAAACTACATCATGTGTCATCAAAACTTGTTGTATCAGAAGTAGGAATCAATACAACTTACAAGCTAGCGTAATATCATCATACAAAGTTTGAATAAACTCGTTAAAACAGTCCCCAAGAAACACCAACACTGAAGTTTTGACACAGATGGACAACCGGACAGCCAGGTCAACCCTATTACAGACTCATAGTTATAAAAGCATGGCAGTTAAAAAATAAAATAAAAATGCACTTGATTCAAGACCGTTTATAATCTACAATCTAAGAAAACAGCTGCCTCAATCACGTCACTGGTGAAATTCTCAGCAGCATAAATTGTAGCCAACAAACTTAAGGCCAGTAACTCATCTGCCCATTTTGGCCAGCGCTAACACTACAGTCAACGAAAGCAGCATTTGCTATCTCTGCCATTGCCAAAGCTCACCTCCAGGTCTTTGAAAGCTCTGCTGGCTGTGGGGTGCATTGCAGACAGCCCTATGCCAGAGTCCCCATTGAGTGTCGGTGAGGCATTTCCGCTGCTGCCAACAGTGCCCCCATCAGTGACCACATGCTGCACCAGATCCAAGGCATTGCGAATCAACAGGAACACTGCGTCACGATTCATGCGAGCTGTGTGACATTCAGGGTGCCGTAGGCAGGTCTGCAGTCAAAAACAATCACAACATCAAATGGGATCTTTTTAAACACTGACGCGATCCCTCAGGCTGTTACTGTGTTGGTTGCTGGACTTTCTTAAGAAACATAACAGGACTCTTGTGCATTGTATCCCAGTAGTATTTGCTCTGGGGTGCTGGCTCACAATTCATTTATTTTTAGATGATTCAAATAATGACAGATGTAGCTGAACTCAAAGTTCTCAGATATTTAGATATTATTCTTCGGTACTTGAAAGCATAAAGCAGTACTACTCTAACATCTGCAAAGCATACATAACTGAACAGTGACTGAATGACTTTATAATTACTATTAATTACAGCTATTTTAAAATGATACTTTTTAAGAGATGAAAGGCAGTGAACCCTGACCGAATGACTTATTAATTACTATTAATTACAGCTATTTTAAAATGATACTCTTTAAGAGATGAAAGGCAGTGAACCTTGCATGAGGTGAGAAGCATCATTGTGGATTTCTCCAAAATGGCTCGTGCTGATCCCATCTGGGCCCTCTGTTTCTCACTTTTAAGATCCTGAACACACACATACACACACACACACATGCACACACACACACACACACACACACACACACACACACACACACACACACACACATATACAGAGAACAGAATAAGTCAAGCGTGACACAATAATTTTACCTGAGTGTTTTTAACAAATAAGGTTTAAAACAATTAATTTTGTATCCTCCCAGTAGAAAGAATACCATCATACATAAATGTGAAAGGCACACCCTTTGTAGATCTGTTCATCAGTAAGAAAAACAACATGTTCTTTTAACAGTGCACAAAATCTTCCTGGAATCTGATCAAAATACTATGATGAAGGATGTTTAATGTGTTGATAGGCAAAAACATAGGACACGCATATGATAAAGATGAGATGGCAACACTGCTCACATTTTGCCTGTCTCCAGTGAGGTGTGCCAGCTCCACCATGTGTTTGCCAAACTGGCTGAAGGTGGCCACAAAGTCTTGGAATGAAGACACACTTTCCACTTGGGCAAGGCACTGCAACACCTGTCGACATGCAATATTGTAAAATATATAATCTATGCAGTTCATCTACATGGCATTCAGCATGCTTAAATGACACAGCAACAAAAATATTTCATCTGTTCATGTCCAACCTTGCATAATTATGGATAAACATTCCACAGGACAGGCCTGTGTACGGGGATGCCATCCTTCTCTGTGATAAATAGAGCATCAGAGTCTTTAAACTCCTTTTCACTATTCAACAGTAATTCACAGAAATGTAATTTTCCTTGCAACTGTTGTTGTTTTTTTTTTTTTTTTTTTTTAATATGCCTGATGCATAGTGAGGCTGATGCTGTTGTCTCAAACTGATTTTGGGCAATGGCTGGGCCTGATCAGCAATGTTTCTATTTTTGCAGGGACATGTGCATTTCTGGACTGCATAGATCTTCACACACACACACACACACACACACACACACACACACACACACACACACACACACACACACACACACACACACACAAAGTATCTCGAAGTCTTTTTTATGCTTTCAACAAACTAACTGGGTCCTCACCATCTCCCATAAACATTTGACCTTTCCTGAATCCTTTCCAGGCTTTTCCAGATTTCCCCACCACATGTTCAAAGTAACTTCTTTCATCATAGTTTATTCTCATCAACAACCATGCATGCAATTGTAATTACACACAATGGCACACACAAACAATTACAAACCACCTTTCAAGCAGACCATCCAGTGGCAGTGCCTACCCTGTCTTTGCTGCAAATAAGTTGTTTGATGACAATGCGGTCAGCAAGAAGCAGCACTTTGGTGATGGCTGACAGTAACTGTCGTGCAGCGCGTACCATGGCTGTTTTGTCAGCTGTGCTGCGGCTGCTTGCTGATGCTTCTGCTGCTTGACTGCCAACTGCGGTCTGCAGCTGAATGCTCTCTCCTGGTTGTACACAAATTACATGACTTACCAAACCAATTCCATCTGATTTGCAAGCATGTATTGTCCAACACCCAGTGTTTTCAACCATCCCCTTATGTATACATGTACACCCTTCAATTACAGATTACCAAATCATTTCTTCAACTTAGCATTTCAAACCACCCTTAACCATATATATATATATATTATACCATCCATTGCAGTTCTAAATCTTGACATCAACTTTACACATTTTACACCACAGTGAAACTGACAGCATTTCAAACCTTCCTTAAACACATACATCAATCACAGTACTTAATCATGCCATTAACTTTACAATTACATGATGGCATTTCAAACCATTGAAACACTATCAGTTACAGGACTACCAAATCATTCTACCAAGTCACTATTACATATATATATATATATACACATACAGCAGCATTTTGAACTATCCTGAAAAACCTACCTTCAGTTTCAAACACCAAATCATACATGTATAACAACACTTCCAGTTCCATTCCCTTTAGCAGCTAAATACAGCTGGTTTTGCAATTTGTTGGCAATGTTTGTTCACTTAAAAAGACTTAATCAAACACAATTTCCTCACTTTGCCCAACTTCCCAACTTTGCAGAAATCAAATAAGAATGATTACTGAAATGCAGTGTTAGCATTCAGGATCAGATTAAGAATAATAAGAGGATTATATCAGCCGAAAAATCCTGGCTAGTGGATATGAAGTTTACAGAGCAAGCAGAATCATTCTGTTCAAGCAGGGCAAAGAACACAGAACATAATATACTTTACAATCCAGTGGATTCCCTTCACGTTAAACTGAATTTGAATATCAGTACTGATCACAGTCTGGACACACATGCATACCTGCATTTCTGGCTTCTCGACAGGCTTCTTCCATCTCTTGCCTGAGCTCTGGGTGGTCCTCTACAATGGAGTCACCCACAGCCACAAATCTCCCCACAGCCATGTTCACTGCCTGGCCCACGCGTTCCAAGGCCTGCTGGGTCCTCTCTGACAAACGTGGCTTCTCACGGTGGTTTACCAGCGTTGTTATCTGACACAGAGATACAGTGCTGGGCTATTTACTCATTGATTCATATAGACATGTTGCTCTTGGTGCTGGTACAGTTAAGCAATGTTGGTACAGTTAAGCAATCCCTAACTATAGCATAAATTAGGGATGGAGGGAAATTACCACCTTGATCCTCCATTTTGGATGTTGATGTGATTTTTATACAAGGAAAGTATGTGTTAAGAATCAATAATCACAGTGATGATAATATGAATAAGCAGTTCTAATTTTTCCAAACCAGTTACCGCAGGAATAATTCTGAGACTGAAAGTGTCTCTTATTGTCTGAACTTAGAAAGGACAAGAACTGATAATTCTCACTGAATTTCATTGTTCAACACTGATGAAAGGCCTGTTCGGCATTGTAAAAGATGATCATGACAAAGACAAAATTTGGGCAAACATGAAACACAAAGGAAAGTGAACCGGAAAAGTAAAATGACCTAAACAGAAAGTCTGAACTGATAACAACACAGCATGCAGGACCATTCGCCAGAGGTGAACAGTACGACACTACCTGTCCTGGAGGCAGTCAGAAACATCGCTGGCCCGGGCAAAGCTGTGGATATACCTGCAGAAGCAGATGCTCACTTTTTCCCGAACATCAGCATACTGGGTATACACCTGGAGTTGTTCTTTAAGACTCTAAGAGTGTGGAATATTAAGACCCCCCTCCCTTCCATCGAAGTCAGCTAGCTACACCACAGCAAAAAAACACATTTGTGCAGCTATTCAAGTTACCCCATTGCCCAAAGCGTATCCGCTGAAGTGAGGAAGCAGTGAGCATCATCATAATGAAAAGCAACACTTTAAAATGTCAACAGCCTCCGATGACACAAGGCCGGCGTCCCCGCATTCGATAACGTACATTCCTTTCATTGCAAGGTTCAAAACATAAACCGTAAGCTACCACAACACAATAGTAAACACTTGGAAAAGCCTACCTGTGTCACTAGTGGAACGAGTGTTTGCTCAACAGATTTTGTCCTTATTTCTAAGGACAGTCTGGAATCGTTCTTGGGTTGCAGGCCTGCCATTTTGTTGTGACTGGTGCCTCGTTCTGCTCAGCCGGAAATACACGGACTGTACAGCAAATGCAAATTATTGCTTGGCTGTACCCATGCATAGACTGTGACGAAAAATCATTATGTGTTGTGCAGGTTAAGTACTGCTTCTGGCATTACTCTGCATAATAGTCATAAATAACAACACAAGACAATGAAATACCAGACCTACAAAAGCAGATGGTCAGAGTTTTGAGATAAGCCACGATCGAAATATGTCGTCTGCAATATTATAAAATTGGACAAAAACGTGGTTCTACTTAAAGACTTGTATTAGAGTTTATGCAAAGAGAATTTTGGAATGTGCGGGCGAGGGAAGAGGGGAAGGAGGAGGGAATCAAATATTCGTTGTAATGTAAATGGCAAAATATTTGACAAATTTAGCTTTTTTATAACTGTAAATCAATTTTGTTTTTGTTTTGTTTTTAATCTCTGAATCAGAGACATCACAGGCACATGACACTGGTCAATTTTATTCTTAAATCTGCCATTCGTCTCTCTTGTAAATAACAATTTCTCGCTTAGTTTGACTTTGATTAATACAGAAAAATGCAAGTGATACATAGTGTTTCATTAAAAACAAAAATAAAATAAAAATAGAAAGAAGAAGAAGAAGAAGAAGCAGAAGAAGAAGAAGAAGAAGAAGATTGCTAGCGTTCTAAAACAAGAACCAAACACATTAAACGCTTATTTATTAGGACACAAACATGTAGTCTGCAAATTTTCAGTTTATTCCCTTTGTCAAGCTACAAAATGACACTTAAACAACAGTTAAACGGTTAAAAATGATGAAAAATGAGATGAGAAGTGAAATAACTTATCTTTTTTGGTTGAGCTTGGAAGAAAAAGATTTTTAACCATTTAACTTTTGTTTAAGTGTTGTTTTGCAGCTTGACAAAGGGGATTACCCCCAAAATTTGCAGATTGTGTGTTTGTGTTCTAATAAATAAGCTTTCTTTTGAACCGTTTATATGTTTAGACATTGTGTTTAAATTCTTACTTTTTCGGGGGGGGGGGGGGGGGGGAGGGGGGAGGTCATTAGAATGAATGGAACTGAATGCAAAATGTTCTACTTAAGTTAATAATATGATGGAAAATATATGTATCTCATCAATACTGTAGATGACAATACATTGTACTGGATGAATATTTCAAACTAATTGGGAGGAGAAACAACAACAACAACTAATTCAATGTTGCAGTAGCATCGTGAACAGGAAATTCAAGTGGCAACTTCCATTATTCCAGTTGAATATGAATTACTTTTGTTGGAATAGCATGGAAGGGGGAGGGAGTATGGACAGAAGAAAAAGCAACTGAACAAACAAAAAATAGACAGCAAGTTACACTCCCTCACTGCCCCCCGACCCACCCCTCCCCCAACAACAGCAACCCAAAGCAGAACAAAAGAAAAAAGCCAAAAACATTGCAAAATATGTTCCAGATTAGCACCTTTTTGAATAGTCCAGAATTAAAAATGTCAGTGAATCTCAAACACTAAACACTTGTCTTCAGATGGGGTGCAGCAATAAAAAATAAAAAAATTACAAAGAAGAAGAAGAAATGGACTGCTAGACAAAATGGCATCACCTCACGACCGTGTTTGTGATACTTTTGAGTGTCAATTTTTCAGAGATACAGCTACCGAAAAACTGCTATGTTGTCGATTTAAAAAAAAAAAAAAAAAGTTTTATCGTTATGGCTGTGATGCTTATTTTGGGGGGTCCTCTAATAGAACGTTTCACGTTTCATGTTCACTCTTTGCCCATATCCAGCATTTTCTAAATTGCTGCGTCTTTTCGTTTTCTCTCGCTTACAACGACAACAAAATAACATCACTCAAAAGAATACGTTCTTCGTAACTATCTTTTTTCTTTTCATTTTTATCTTGCTCTGTTGTTTTATATTTTCAGTGAGAGCAGACATGTTGTTGATCTCCTCTTCTTGCTCCAATTGTGACGATGTAAGCGGGCGAGGGGGCGGGGGGAATCGCTGAGAGCCGACAGAAGATATCACACCTGTCAGCACGGAGTGTCGCCTACTGGTACGCTTGCTTTCACTATGGATCGTGTTCGCCGTTAGAACGACACCATGCTTTGGTCAAGACCGCCTTCTTCGGACAAAAAAAAAGATCTAACGGATAAGGTACGTGCATTTATTCTAAACATGCGATGATCTGAAAATTATGACATCACGACCTGTATCGCACATTACACGGCTGGCTGCTCCTTGGATCACGGTTAACGTATCTCTACGGACTCGCTTTCTTGATTTTTTTTTGGATTTTTTTTTTTTGGTGGGTTTTTGGATATTTTATTTTTACGGTCAGCGCGGTCGGTGCTTTAAAACTTGGATCGTAGTGTCTGCTTCTTGTGCACAATGTGAAAAGGGAGGCAGGCTATTGATTTCAACCGGATTGCAATATTTATGTACATGACAGTGTAAATCTGCATGTGTGCTGTTTTCTTTATTCGTGGGCTCTGATCCGGATCAGTTGTTTTCGGCAAAGCTTTAGGGGGCGTTGCCAAGGTTTGGCTGGTAGTGCATGTTTGTGTGACTTACATCTTACAGTCACACAATGAGCGAAGTGTACAGCTGATTTATAAACTGTTATACTTCAGTTAGTGGTATGCATTGGTTGTTGATTTTTCACTACACATGCTTATGCTGTAGGCTTCATATTGGTGTCTGTAGCACTGTAAACATGTGTCTTGAATTTATTTTCATGTGTTTTCTATTCTCCCCCCACTCCCCCCCCCCCCCCACTCCCTATTTTAAAATTTTATTTTAAATTCATAGTTTTGTTGTTGTTTTGTTTGTTTTTTGTCACATTTTTTTTAAGTGGATCTTATGATGAGTGTAGTTGTTTCACTGTCACTGGTGTCTGGGTGCCCAACCCTCTGGCCATGCATCTGGCTAGCCACATGGAACACTTTTAACATGGGTGACTGTTTTTCACAGGCTGTCTAAACAAGATCTGTCATATGCTGAGTGATGATAAACACCATCAAGTTCCCAGTTTAAAACCAGTTTTGGTGGCAACGCATGATTGTGTATTTGTAACTTTTGCTCCACTCTCATCAGTATCATTGATATATTAGTCCTTCAAAAAATAAATTAAAAAATCATATCTACTGATGGTCATAATGTATTACGTTATGGCAATACTAATTATGTTAATACATAATGTTTTTCATTGACTGCGAAATTGTATATTTTAATTTCTGACATTATTAACAATGGTATTGTTTTGTAATTAGTACTGTTATTACCCCCCCCCCCCCCCACACACACACACACACACACCCACACACCCATACCCTACACCCACACCCTATGTTACATTATTAAGAGTAGCAGTGGTAATATTATTATAAGATTATTATTATTGTTGTTGTTACTGTTTCTGTTTATCTGTATCTTTATGGTGACAACAATAACAACATAAAAATAATAATTCTTATTATTGTAATAAGAACATTAGAAAAATTCCTTGGTACAGCTAAACAACAATAAATGTAAAAGAACAAGTGTACATAATTCTGTTTATTTTGTATATATTTTGAAGACAGTCATACCAATATCTATAGGTGCAGCAGGGAACAGCAAAGTAAAATGGGTCCGTATATTTTGTTAGATTTTTTTTTCTTCTGACATGTTCCAGTTTTCTTCTAGTTCAAGGTCAGTCTCAGATCTTCTCTGACTAATTTCCTGGTTCATTTCTTAAGTGATTAATCTTTCAATCACTCAGTCAGTTTTTTTAAACGATTTAGTCAGAGGTCTACAATTTGTGACTGAGATTTACACACTTGTAAACTACTTGGAAGTAATTTTTATGCACTTTTGCCTCATATCAGTTCTTTTTTAAATTGTGATGTATGCATACACATTTGTATGCTTGCACACACACACACACACACACACACACACACACACACACACACACACACACACACACCACACACACACACACACACACGCTCGTGCACACACACACACGCTCGTGCACACACACACACACACACACACACACACACACACACACACACACACACACACACACACACACACATTATTGTCTTTTGTGTAACAAACAGACCCACACCATTAGTAAGAGAAGAAACAGAAACTATGGTGCAGGCCAGTGGAACTGTATTAACAAAGTGTGTCCAGAAACCTCAGATGTGTCTATTGATAAGGGGCACAGTCAGAAGAGTGGCCCTTGTGCCCTACTGCAGTGGAAATTACATGTCCATTTACTCTCACATGCCAGCACTTGGGCTGCCTCAAGAGGCCTCTGAATGGCCTAGCTGATTGGACCAACAAGACAAGACTGATTTGGAGGCCCCTTGGGTTTCGCCTTGTGTGTACACACACTGCGGAGAAGACTTGTCCAGGGAGGTTGTTTCAATAAAGTATTTCTTTTCTCTCTCTCTCTGTCTCTCTTTTTTCTTTCCCCCCACACCAAACTCTTTCACCTGAAACTGCAGCCTGTAGTGAAGTGAATGGTGTTGATATTCTGTCTTAAGTCTGTGTTGGTGTGCCTCGTTGGGTTGATGTGTTTGTTTATTACTGTGTTGTGAGTGTAAGTGTATTTCAAATTTGGCTTGCCAGTGAATAGATGGACCAGTCTCCAGATAGTATGACTTTATAAGTATACTACATTTCTGTGTGTGGTTACTTAGGTATTCTTATTCCCAGGATCAGAAACACACAGCATTTTCTGAATGTGATGGTGGGTGGGTGGGTGGGTGGGGGGGTCTTTATCCAGTAGAAATAGTACCGGCATGTAAGATAATCTGTTTTAAAATGTACAAACTATCATATAACATCGGCTTCTTTTTTCTCCTATTTTAGTTTTTACTACTGCTTGTGTCAGCTGCTCCAAATTATCAGCCCCATGTGTTTTGACTTACAGAGGTGGGTAAGGAAAACAAAGGACAAGTGAACTACTTTTGCTCCACAATGCCTCTACTGCTGTAGAGCACCTGTTGAGCATTCCACTGGGGAAGAGTGAGGTGAAGTATGTGTGGGAGAGGCAGCTCACACTCTGAGAAGAGGATGCTGGTGTTTCAGGCAGGATAGGCTCACAGCAACATGTACTTGGCGGTGCTGCAGGCGCCAGTGCTGTACGCATGTACCCCCATTTTTTAACATTAATTAGTTGTGACGGTGACTGACCAAGCAGTAAGTAAGTAAGTTGGTGTTTTACGCCCAGTCAACTGGTACGGTTATACCAGGGCAATGATTAACCAAGCAATTTAACAAAAACAGCTGTTTAGGCTGTTGAGTGTACCATTCATGAATAAAGCAACTAACAATGTTTTCTAAGTATTGGAAACAAATTATGCAACAGTTGAACAATAACAGTAAATAGACTCACAAACAGGCAGAGGTTGCTTTTACAAGTACCAGAGTAATCTGAAAACAATTGTATCTTTATAGTTGTAAAGGGATGGGGGGCCGGGGGTGTGTGTGGGGGGTGGGGGAGGGGGCAAAACCCTTTACTGAAGCTGTTTGCTCAAGAATCCGGGTGGTGCTGGGGGGTGGCAAAGCTGTCCTGAACCTTTATTGTGTGTGTGGGGAGGGGAGGGGCGTTAATTATTAAACTGTGCAGTGCTGACATTGAATTCCATGTATACAGGAGGAGATTTGTGATAAACAACACTTTATTTAAGGTATGAGTCGATGGCATAGGTGTGCTGAAGGATCTCCCCTTGCCATGTATAGGTGTACTAAAAGATCTCCCCTTGCCATGTATAGGTGTACTAAAAGATCTCCCCTTGCCATGTATAGGTGTACTAAAAGATCTCCCCTTGCCATGTATAGGTGTACTAAAAGATCTCCCCTTGCCATGTATAGGTGTACTAAAAGATCTCCCCTTGCCATGTATAGGTGTACTAAAAGATCTCCCCTTGCCATGTTTGGTCTTGCAAGGCAACGGCGCACTTGATGCTGAGTGTGTGTGTGTGTGTGTGTGTGTGTGTGTGTGTGTGTGTGTGTGTGTGAGAGAGAGAGAGAGAGAGAGAGAGAGAGAGAGAGAGAGAGAGAGAGAGAGAGAGAGAGAGAGAGAGAGAGAGAGCGTGCGTGCGTGCGTGCGTGTGACGCGGTGCGTGCTCCTACATACGGTACATGTTACATTCATCAAGGACAGTCAATGAACCGTTTGACGACCATTGTTCAAACGAACACCTGGCCGATTAGCAGCAACGCAGCCACGTGTGAAGAGGCCTTAAGTGGCTGAGAGGAAGCGAGTTCGACGCACGATCGCCGTAGTGGGTGCTGATAATTCGGGACTCTAGTTGTTGCGGCCCGTGGTTGGTGGGAGGGGATATGGCACTTAACGTGGGGGCCGAGTCAGGTCTGGGCAGGTGATAACGCAGTGCATGTGACTGTGTGTTGAGGTTGCACCCTTATTTGTCTGTCTCGTGTTTGCTGACACTGTCTTGAGACTTTGTCCCTCACAGTTAATGAAAGACTAAAATGGCTCGCGTCGTTGCCGATCTTAATGCAGGAGTTATTCTGGTGGTCACAGTTGTAGCGATAGGTATTTAACATCCCTCTTTCCACTTTGTGTGTGTGTGTGTGTGTGTGTGTGTGTGTGTGTGTGTGTGTGTGTGTGTGTGTGTGTGTGTGTGTGTGTGTGTGTGTGTGTTTTATTGATTACCTTTACACGCGGCTTGGTGCGTAATTGTAACTTATCATCAATCATGGAGTACTCACGAGCATCCCAGGGTTATCGTCACGTGGCGATTCGGGAGGGAACTTAACCTTCAAAGTGACGATCGCGGAAAGGACCTGTGCCTGTCACCTGTGGGCATAGCATACTGACCAGTGTCCCGAGGCTGATTTGCCATGCAAATGTCCGTGAATATGCTGCAGGATGTCCGTGACTATAAGCTGCAGGCAGGACTTCACCAGCTTTCCTCTTCCGCTGACCGCCACGCTGCTTGCTTTCACTTTCAGCAGTCGAGATGGACTGACATTGACAAATTATTTCTCACAGTGTCGACAAGTCCTAAACGTACAGTTTTATTACTTTTGTGATTTGAGTGTACGGTACTGACAGTAAAGGCGCTTATGACAGTACAGAAAAACACGAGTTGTAAAAAAGTCATTTCTCGTGGAAATTCATGTATGACGAACAGGCCTTGAGTTCTTTGCAGGTGAAAAAGATGTCAGAGATTGCCACAGACAACAACCCTGCACATCGCAGTTACAAACAGTTCTTCGTAGATCTGAAATGCGTGCCAGTTGTAATGAATGGTTTTATTTGAGAATACTTGATCTTAACGTACTAGTAGTGGTAGTGAAATTTACCGCTTTTATTATTATTATTATTTGTTTATTTATTTTACATTCATTGCATAACATGAGGACTCGGTGGAAGAGTTAGAGGGGGCAAAGGAAATGCCTCTGCTGGATCCTGTGTAGTCTTTGATAGAACTGTGTCACGGAACAGCTATTGCTAAGCGTTTTTGACTCGCATGAACAAAATCATGAAATGACGTTCGCCGGTTGAACCGTTGCATATCTTTAATTTAACTTTAATTTAATTTAGTTTGGATCTTGTTTTAGAACGCTAGCAGTCAGTCTCGTTTTCGGGGTTTTTTCTTCTCTTTTTTCTTTCTTTTTTTCTCCTTTTTTTTCTTTTCTTTTTTAATTTAACGTCACGGGTGATTCTCTTGGGGACTGCAGTCGAGATCTTTTAGACTGTGCCATTGATTCACTGAACTTGACCCAGCTCAGGGGCGTCGCAAAAGTAAAACTGTTGGTCGTATTGCTGAGGAAGTCGGTTTTTGTCCAGTCAGACCCAGGACTTAATATATGGTCAAACCCAAGCTTTCTACATTTGAAACATGAATGGACAGTATTGCACACTAACTTCGTTCCGGTACCTCAGGCAGATATTTAGGAAGAGAACTCATGCGTGCCTGGCCCCATCGGCAAAAACTTTAATGAGTACTTTTCTTCGAAGGACGTTCGAGTTAAATCTGTCAAACTGTGCACGATTCATAACCTCTGTTAAGTTGAACTTTTTCATACTAGTTGCCGACAGACCATCGAGATTCATGGCCATAGCATTTTTTTTTTTTTTATATATTTTTTACTGATATAGTGAAATATACTTTATGTACTGTCAGGTCTAAGCAAACAACTTGAATGTTGACGTTTAAATTCCGGATTGTGTTTACACGGGACGTTTCAGCTGTGGATTACAGCAATCTTAGTAACACTTTCAGCGCAGTTATCTTGCCCTCGTGTCGTTGACTGCGACAACTGTGAATCGACTGTTTGCGCCACTTGTTGAATAATAATAAGCCGCCTCGGCTTACTTGTGGGTTGGCCTATTTTTTGTCCGTGAACAGCATAATGTCTTAACGCCAAGAGCATGTATTTTAGCTGTCTGGTTTGGTTCTGAAAACGATATACGGTATGGTTTTCAGAATAAGGTGCGGGTGGTTCCTGCAGTCACAAAGATCACCCGCGTACGTGTCAACGTGTCAATGTCTTATTAGGGCCAACGGCATGGTTGTAGACACCGTTACCCGCAACTGCGGTGCCAACGTGCCTTCTGCCTGTAATGGAGTAGTGTTTGTTCACCAGTTTGTTATTAATACTTTTTTTTCTTTTTCGTTTGTTAAGCATACACATACGCACACACACACACACGCACGCCACGCACGCACGCACGCACGCAGAGTTGCTGAGTGCGTTGTATGCTAATTTGACCAGCACTGCTTGTGCCAGTACAGATGTACTGAATGTGTTTCGGGGCCAGACTGCTCATTAATTCTGTCGTGTTCACAAAGTACTAATAAAGCCAGTTAGTTGACCGTGTGCTCACTGGTACTGTTTTGCAAGCATAACAAAAAAAGTGACCGAGTTACTGCTTGAGCCAGCACTGCTCCTTGACTCTCCCCGACCCCCCCCCCCCCCCCCCTCTCTCTCTCTCCCCGCCCCTTCGCCCTTGTATGTTACCGCGGAATGTGGACATCAAGGTCCTCTTTGCTGAAAATACAGACCAGAGCTCAAAGGTTCTTGGTTAAATCTGGAGTAGGTCAGAATATAAGCAACTGTAACTTTTGCATGCTTCGCAAGTGCCAGGAATTCTGCTCTTTCCGGTTCATTTTAATTTGGAGAAAGAAAAAAGAAAGAAAAAAAGAGAGAGAAAAAAAGAAGAAGAAGAAGAAGAAGAAGAAGAAGAAGAAGAAGAAGAAAATCTAGCATAAAGATGGTGACTTGCGTCATGACCAGTGCAGAATCAGACGTTAACGTTTTAGTTGAAGAATTCGATTTCGCCCTTCGCGGTTGACTCAGTGGTCTCTCTCTCTCTCTCTCCCCCCCCCTCCCCCCGACCCCCCTCTCTCTCTTCCTCCTGTCCTGAGATGTCCCTGGACCGTAGAATCCACTTATTAACAAATTCTCTCTCTCTCGCTCCCCCCCCCCCCCCCCCCAACTGTCTCCGTCTGTCTCTCTCCCTCTCACCCCCAACTCCCACTCTGACATGTACGCATTTACCCACGTACATCGTCATGAATTATTACTTGTGTCATTTCGTTGGTATTTTTCATTAGTGTTTGTTCTTTGTATAGATGAGCGTTAAAAGAGGAAAGGTGGGGACAACAAAACAACGACGACGACAACAAACCGCCAGTTAATTATACAGATTTGGACAAAGTGAACTTAAAAAGCGACGCGAAAGGCATTCAGTGTCGTACCTCCACAGTCTGACGTGACAGACTCCTCTGTTTGTCTCAGTGCGGCTAGGTGCTACGAATGCTTGCTGTTGTCATCATGACGTAATGCCGACGTCAGTTCCCGCCCGCGGAAGGTGATCCAGGTATAATGACCCCTGTTGTTACTTCTTGCGGAAAACAGAAACCTTTGTGTGGCTCAGCCTGGACCGCTCGTGGTTTATACGACTGTGGCGTGGACTAGTCAGCTGTTACACAAAACTAGTAGTCTTTAGTAGAAGTTGCCAGACACTATAATTGTAAGTTGCAGTGCCCGGTCAAACCGGTGAGCCGGTGTGGCCTAGCGGTAAGGCATTAGGCTGGTAAGCAGAAGGACCTCCGGTTCGATACTGCCTTCGGCTCTCCTTTCTCTTCAAAAAGGTTGTGGTTTGCGGACACTGTCTTGCGACTTTGTCCATCACTTCCTACTGAAACATTAAATGGCTGTCATCGCTGCCCATCTTAATGCAGAAGTCATTCTGGTGGTGACAGTGTAGCGATAGGTATATAATCTCCCTCTCCCCCAACCTCCATACCCCCCTCCCCCCCCCCCCTTCTCCCCGTCCCTAATAAGCCGTACGGTTTCTCTGTGGACGTTAAGCACCATGTTTACACCTCCGTAACCCCTCCCCAACCTTCTCCCCGTTCCTAATAAGCCTCATGGTTCTGTGGACGTTAAGCACCATGTTTACTTACCACAGAAACCATAATGCTTATTAGGGACAATGAGGGGGTTGTAACGGGTGTGCTAATCAGATAAGACGTGTTTTACAGGACAAGACGACGAGTTGCCCGGGTTTGAACAGGCGTGGCGGCCACACCCTCTGCTACACAGATAGGATCTTTCGTCTGACGCGGACATTGGTTCACGCTCTAAGTCTACGCGGACCACGAAAGCGTAATGTGCCAAGGTCCTAGTGTTTTTCACGTCACAGTTCAGGAGCTGTGTGAAAGTCGGGGGTGGCCGTCCTGGGCTTTCAATCCTTACGAGCCTTACGTGGCTGGGGGGGGGGGGGGGGGGGGGGGGGGGGGGAGGTACGTTTAGGTAGAAATTGTAACCACAACGTTTTTAGTTTCAGCGAGAAAAACTTTGTGTTTCTCTAGAGGACGGGATCGAGGCCAGCCGAACGCAAAGCACTTCATTTACAACAACGATTATGATCCTCACACTCAACGAGCCATGGCAATTATAGAGGCATAAAAAGACACGTGCTGTTGTAGAAGAGATCGCAACTATAATAAAATCGCATTTGGAAGCTGTAGTAAGTAACTTAACTCGGTAGGTGGTTTGTTGTTGTTGTTTTTGACGCCCTGTCAACGAGGATAGTCAAATAATTATCAGGGCGAAGTAGCCTACAGCAGCTTGTTTGCAAAACAAGTATTCTTCGACAAACGCCTATGGCTCACTTTCTACGGAAAGTGTGTGTGTGTGTGTGTGTGTGTTGTGTGTGTGTGTGTGTGTGTGTGTGTGTGTGTGTGTGTGTGTGTGTGTGTGTGTGTGTTTTGGAAATGGGCGGGGACGATCTTGATGTGAATCCATCTTCGTCTCTAGCGGAGTCTTGTCCTGTCGTGTTAGGCAGGCAGCCGTATTGCTGGCAAACCAGACCAGCCCACCGGTAACGAAGAGATCAGCGTGTGTGTGTTTGTACACATAACAAGTGTCAACTTCTGTGATTGATCCACTGCATAGGCACCGGACAAGGATTTGAACTGATCAGATTGAGTTAAAAGCAACAACAAACACAAACAAAAAAACAGCTCAGGGATCGAGGTTCTGAATTTACAACGAAAGGGATCGAGGGTCTGAAGTACAACGAAATTTTTTATTTTTCCGTTTTGAGAGCGAATCGTATGAATATCTGCTCTGATTCTTTTTATTATGCCTTGCGCTGTACAAGTCCTTCTGTTTGTCATTGTTGACTTTGCACCATTAGTCAGAAGTGTCATTGTCCCCGTGTGCGACAGACAAAACCATTCCCTTGACCTGGGTCACCAGTCTGACTGTCCAGACATGAACTATTGAGGTTCCCAGGAGAGTACTTACTTACTCGCATCTTAGTGTCACTCTGCTGTAGGAGAGCTAACAGCCGGTTGGATACATTTTACTCTGCGCACTTGATTCAAGTGATCCTTTTTCGGTGTCACCAGACGGGATAGGTTTTTTCTTTTTCTTTTTTATTGCGAGCTTATTCCGCAGTGATCAGATTGAGTTAAAAGCAACAGTGTGCCCACCTCCCCAAATGACATGGATATGCTATATTTTGTCCGTTTTCCAGCTGTTTGCCCCGAACCGTGGGCTTACATTTACGACCATGCCTCAAGTAGTGTCTGTTTTTACGAAGGTACTTTGGTGTAAGTTGTTGACGAAGGCTGTCCCTGCACCAAATAGTGTCTGCTTTTGCGAGGGTACTTTGGTGCAAGTTGTTGACGAAAGCTGTCCATGCCCAAGATAGTGTCTGTTTTTGCGAAGGTACTTTGGTGTAACTTTTTGACGAAAGCTAATAATTGTATCGCTCAGTTTGGCCATTGTAAAAATGACTATTTAAAGTCGAGAGTGTAATGCAGTCTGTAAGTCCGGAGCGTGGCAGCGGGTCTCGGGATGCAGTAGAATTAACCCCTTTTTGATAGTAGTAGTAGTAGTAGTAGTAGTAGTAGTAGTAGTAGTAGTAGCATTGGCGGGGTCTTTGAGCGCCTTTTCTCAAGTGAGCACTATAGGCACGTACATTTTCTAATCAGGCTAAATCAAACCGACATCAAAACACACAATATTAACATACACAAATTTGTCATCGAACAATACCCCCCTCCCCCCCACCTTCCCCCCTTTTCCCAATACACACACATGCACGTATGCCACACATGCACGAAGGCACAGAGAGAGAGAGAGAGAGAGAGGGGGTGGGGATTTGGAAGTGTTTTGAGTAAGAGACAGAGAAAGGGTGAGTCTTGTAGCTGCGACTTGATGAAGGAAGACAAAGTTATAGAGTGTGTCGCACAGAAAAAGGGAGATTGTTGCAGACGGAGAGATCAGCGAAAGACAAGACGCGCCGCCCTTGAAATGTGCGTCTGTTAGCACCCTATAAAAGATATACATATATATATATTTATAAACAAACAAAAGTGGGTGATCCTTGGTGCAGGGCTGCGTTTCCATCAGAATAAGTATGAAGAGAAAGGAGTCTTAAAACTGAAAGAGGGCTGGTCTCTTATCGGGATTTTTTCCCCTTGTTTTTCTCCAAGGTTTGACTGTATCGCCATTAGTTTGCTGTCTTTCTTACACTCAGTAACAGCGCTAAACTGTGATTTTTGAAAGTGTATGTGATAGCACTCAATTGTGAATTTTGAAAGTGTTGGCAGGCCTGTATAAACAGCTTTTAGATTAGTTCAGTCGTCTTTTAATCTGCTTCGCATGCGTCTTCAATGTACAGCCAGTTCTTGAATGAATGAATGATGATTGCTTTTATGTCGCGCTATTCTCCGCTCTCGAGAAGACTCAGCGCGCTCGCATGTGATTCTTCAACGGCCGGATCCACTTTATCAGGAAAAAGAAAGCAAAGGTTTTGAACTGTGACTATAAGCTGACCCAGAAGTAATTATGTCTTTCGTAACTTATCGGTCGTTTATCTGCGGCAACTTACTACGTCAGCTAATCGTCCTTGGACGAGGCAGCAAAATCTTCACTTACATGCATGTAGTTTTCAGTTGCAGACGGGCGCAAAGAGATTAAAATGCGATCTGCAAGATAGAGTTTAACGTTTGTGTCATCGAGGATGTACTCTGGTGGAGTTATTTACCTTGTATTTACACGCACGCCAGGTGAGAGTTACTGCAGCAGGTGACTCATGCCTTTGTTGTACTTGTGTTACGTATTTCGAGCGCTAATTAACTCCCTTGTGTCTTGTGTTTGTGTCATATGTTCTCCACACCGATCTGTGGGCTGTCCGTCGCTTGAGGTGGTGCAGGCCTACTACTTAGGGAATAGTATTCAGTTCACATTGCCCTGTTAGCCGGTTTGGCCAGTTGGTAAGGCGGTAGGCTGGTAAGCGGAAGGACCTCGGTTCGATACCGCTTCGGCTCTCCTTTCACTTCAAAGGTTGTGGTCTGCGGACACTGTCTTGTGACTTTGTCCCTCACAATTAATGAAACATTAAAATGGTTCTCATCGCTGCCCACCTTAATGCAGAAGTCATTCTGGTGGTGACAGTGTAGCGATAGGTATATAATCTCCCTCTTCCCCCTCCCCCTCCATACCCTCCCCTCCCATCTCCCCGTCCCTAATAAGCCTTGTGGTGTCTGTGGACGTTAAACACCATGTTTACTTACTTTCTACATTGCCCCTACTCACGCGACCAACATATTAGCCCTGTGAACTGTGTGTGTGACTAGATTTCGGACTGACTGTATACACCAATTTGTCTCATTCACTCGACCGTCTTTTTCGCAAGTAACTCCCACAGCCAGGGGAAAGACCTACACGGCCATTGCCTAATAGGCAAACAGCCTCAAAACCTGTTGACAAATGGACAGTCGATTCATAGTATACTATAGTAACAATGGAAGTTGGGAGAAGAGTGGGAGAGGGGGAGGGCTGGCACGCGCACATACACACGAACAGTAACACTCGGAAAAAAAGTTTCAAAATTTACCATCTACATTTGCATGTAGCTGTAACTTCCGGGCTCACACACACACACACACACACACACACACACACACACACACACACACACCACACACACACACACACACACACACACACACACACACACACACACACACACACACACACACACAGTGTTGAAAAGAGATGAAACATTGCGAGAGGTATGCGGTTCTGTTACAACTGTGTCTTCTCAGTCTTATTTGACAACAAGCACTGGATCTTCACATTCATGTCCTTTGTGAATAGCCGCATCCGTAACACCAGTGTGTTGGACAGATTCACTGGTTATCACTAGTATCAGTATGCATTGTTTATTTAAGGCACGGAAAGTTGAGCAGAAGGGCAGGCAACCCCACTGCACATGGAGCGTTATCGCGCCGGGTAATTAGGATTTAGTTCTGTTAGATACACGGTGACAAACCTTCTTAGCATTGTCGCCGCTGAGATAAACTGGCAACGCTTTAGTGGTAATGACTGATAGGTATGGGCCCGCACTGTGCTCACGAGAACAATCACACTTGGAGAAAGCGTAGTAGCTGTCTGCACCTGAGATTGGACGAACGAAGTTCAGCCGCGTATGCCTGAATGTTTTCACAGGAGAGAGAGAGAGAGAGAGAGAGAGAGAGAGAGAGAGAGAGAGAGAGAGAGAGAGAGAGAGAGAGAGAGAGAGAGAGAGTGTGTGTGTATGTGTGCGCGCGCGCGTACATGTGTGCGTGCGTGCTTGTGTGTGTGTGTGTGTGTGTGTGTGTGTGTGTGTGTGTGTGTGTGTGTGTGTGTGTGTGTGTGTGTGTGTGTGTGTGTGTGCGTGCGTGCACGTGTGTATGTGTTTGTGTGTCTGCGCGCGTGCGTGCGTGTGTGTGTGCTTGCTTGTTTGGTTTAAACCAGAAATTACATTTAATAGTGAATCTTGATACCCCTCTTCGAGTAACTGTTTCTCGTGTTTCGTGCTGCAAGCCTAAAATACACAACAATTTTATAAGTACACCACAGGCACTTGACATCGTGGTTGAGTTTTGACTCGCGTGAAAAAATCAAAGCAAGCAAACAAAAACAACAAACAAAGAAAATGGCGAACGAGCGAGTGGTTAAATTGAAGCACTGAAGTTAAATTAAAGCACTGAACTTGGATTGGGGAGGCTCCGGTCACAACTAGTGGCCTACAGCGGCAGTATCTGTGTTTGAGATGTTTCATGTAATGAATGTGTGGGTTGACAGTTAGGGCGAGGCTCAGCCAGCATAAAAAGGCTTAAGCATTTCAAATTTCCTACTTTTATTGGTTGTTTTCAAGTGAGATCGTGGCAGTGAAAAGGTTTACAACAAAACACACCAAGCGTTTCCTAACTTGACGAAAGGCACATCGTTGGCTTCATCTCGGAGGCCTTCGCAATCTCCATTGAGCTTTACACTTCCGCATCGGTTTTTCAGTCTTGTCGTAAGTAAGCATGGTGCTTAACGTCCACAGAAACCACAAGGCGTATTAGGGACGAGGGGGGGGGGGGGGGGGATTATATACGGGGAGGGGGAGATTATATACATATCGCTACACTATCACCATAGTTCAGGAGCTGTGTGAGAGTCGAGGTGGCCGTCCTGGGCTGTCCGTCCTAACGAGCCTTCTGGTTTCCGTGGACGTAAAGCTATATTGAACCATGCGTCGGCATTGGTCTCAGCTTGTTCCTAATATGTCAACTGACATCTGAGGACATTAAGCATCACTACCACTGTCACCACCAGAATGAGTCTTGCATTAAGATAGGCAGAGATCAGAGCCATTTTAATGTTGCATGAACTGTGAGGGGCAAAGTCACAAGAGAGTGGCCACAAATCACAACCTGTTTGAAGTGAAAGGAGAGCCGAGGATTGCCACAAGTATCATTTTTGTTGCGACAAAAGTTTTGTCACGACAAACACGTGTTTGTTGTGACAAAACAGGTCTTTTGTCGTGACAAAAGTATGCTTGTTGCGACAAATGTTTTGTCGCGACAAAATTATGTTTGTCGTGACAAAGTATTTTTGTCGCGACAAAAATGATACTTCCGGCAGCTCCCGCTAATGATAATGCGCAGTACTCTTTTAGTAAAGTAAAAAGTGTTGGTAGCATCTAGTAATAAAGTCGGCGTTTTGTCCGTGCTGTTTCTTCTTCTTGGCCCTTTTTTGTTTTGTTTGTTTGTTCGTTGAAACAGCTCACTGATGAGTCTGTCGAGCGCTACCTGTTCATCCACTTTTAATGTTCTTGATGACGTTCAAGGTCACACGGGAGCTAGGCTGAAACGAATCATGAAAGTTATGTAATGGAGTGGAGTGGTCAAAGGACAAGACACAGGCAGCGGAGTCAATAAAGTGGAGACCACAGCAGGCGTATGGCAGCAATCAGTTTTTACTTGTCCAGCCGCAGACAGTTTTCAACACACACACAAAATCATCACGCTCACGCATAGATAAGAGAACGGCGCGGGCCACAGGGAACACACGCTATCGCTACAGTAAAATCGCCCCTCTGGACTACAAAATGGCTGACAATTGTGTTTCCCTGGCCCGCACAAATACACTTTCCTCTACAATAACTAAACTAATTAAAACATCAAAAACATCGAATAAAAGCTACAGTTACAATCTTTTAAACCGTATAAACAAAATGTACACACATGACTTATTTTATTTACACAAAGAGTGGGAAGCGTGGCTTGCGCCTGTCTATATACAGATTCGTACAACTAAATCACAACTAACACAATGTACAAAATATAAACGTGACTAAAACTTACATCGGAATAAAGATCACGCTCCCACGGTTAAAATGGTACATAACAATTACAATACAACGCTCTGTAAGAGGAGCAAGACAAACTCAAAGACCAGCATTAAAACAATCGGTGCGAACTTTCGCCTGGGGCGCGTAACCTTAGTCGCAGCAGCGCTGATAGTGATATTAAGTAGTCTATGAATACAACTTAGCTTCTACAGTACACAATACTTAATAAGTTAATTTCAACCCAAAATAAACACTAAACATGAAGTCAGCTAAGTAAAATACTATACGACAACGCATTGATTGACACGGAATTACTTTAATCGAATCAAAACAACATTTCACTACCATTTACTAGTACTAAACAAAGCGCGCCATGCAGACGACGGCTATAAAAGATGAATGGACCTAGAGAGGCATCGGCTACTAATTAAGCTCGATCCGGCGTCTGAATAAACGTTAAATAAACATTCTAAGATGCCAAATTATATTATACATAGCTTAGTGCATAAAAAGGACTAGATAGACAAAGAGTAGGTAAACAAACAAGCGGTCAAAATGTTAAGGGAGAAAAACAGATTTGAAAAAGGCGCGCACTGGCGGCTATCGCCGGTCGGCTGTGTGAAGGCCATGTGGCGTTACGCCACACGCCGCGCTTCAAAACAAAAGCGTCGTCTGCTCCGGTTCCCGGGTTACTAAAGTACAGTAATGAAATTGCATTGATCCGTTAAGCGGGGCGGGATTAGTGTAAAACGTACAAAGAGCACTTGCTCACAGTTATACATTATGTACCTCTCTCTTTCTTTCCCCCTCCTTCCCCACTCCCATCCCACACATGCCTCTGTTTCTTTCTCACCTTGGTTACAGTAAGAATACTATGAAAGCGAAAAAAGGAAGGCCGTTGTGGTGTTCCTCAGAAACTGATCAACCGATCTCTTGTACTGAGCAAACCGCAGTGCTTTTGATTGCATGTCTCATGATCACAGTTCACAGCTTACTGTAGCACACAGTTACAAAGCCAACCCCCCCCCCCCCCCACCCGCCCACGCCCCCCCTACCCACGCCGCCCCTTCAAAAAAAAAAAAAAAAAAAAAAAAGGGGGGGGGGGGGGAGGGGCGGGGGGGAAGACACTGCTAGCAAGCAGATTATGTAAATTGCGTGTACTGGTGGAGTGTGGCATAGATCGAGACTACGTGTATGTGTGTGTGGGTGTGAGTGAGTGTGTGTGTGTGTGTGTGTGTGTGTGTGTGTGTGTGTGTGTGTGTGTGTGTGTGTGTGTGTGTGGAGAGAGAGAGAGAGAGAGAGAGAGAGAGAGAGAGAGAGAGAGAGAGAGAGAGAGAGAGTTCAGACTTCAGATGGTTTATTGTATTTTGGCCATAGGCCCATATACAAACCGCAGTTACAAAACTAAATTATGCACACAAACAGACAGATAAGACATACAAACAGCAAAACACACAGACAAACAAGACATACCAACAAACAAACAAATAATAAACAAGAGAGGGAGAGAGAGCGTGCGTGCGAGCGTGCCAGCCTGCGTATGTGTGTGTGTGTGTGTGTGTGTGTGAGAGAGAGAGAGAGAGAGAGAGAGAGAGAGAGAGAGAGAGAGAGAGAGAGAGAGAGAGAGAGAGAGAGAGAGAGTGTGTGTGTGTGCTGCTCAGTGTCTCTGTACTGACGTCTGTCTGCACCAGCCTACCAGGAAGAGTCCCCGAAGGCCTGGCACCGCTCCAAAGACACAACAAGCAGCTAAGCTTAGGCAGCTAGCTGGCCCTATACTGACTGATACCGAGATGAAACAAACGGTGTTTTACTTAAAAACAACCATGGTTGAAAGTTTCTAACACGCGCCCTCGCCCCAGTGATGATGATGATGAGTTGATGCTTAATGTCCTCAGATGTCATTTGACATATTAGGGACAAGTTGTGACCAGTGCCGAAGCACGGTTCAATAAAAGCCACATACGTAAGGTGTATGCGTGTTTAGCTGTAACCTGCCACCTGCACTTTTGGCAGAATGACCGGGATTTTTTACGTGCTACTGTGGTAACACGGGGGTGGAACGGATACCGAAATAAGAGTCAGCACAGAAAGTCGACCCTGGAGAAGAAAATTCTCCCGCCGTTCCAGCAGGGATTCGAACCCGCGACCTTTCAATCACGAGTCCGGCGCTCTAACCACTGAGCTATCCCCGCCCCCTAGTAGGCATGCAGGTGTCACCATAATTATACCGGTGTGGGGGGAGCTGTTCTTTGCCCCTCCCCCTTCCCCCCGCCCCGTCACACTGCTTTGATGTCGCGTGTTACTGTCGGCATCTTCAAAGGGGTTTATGCGTCATAAATTATGTGTGTCAGGTGGTTTTTGTTTTTAAATTGTTTTCACATCAGTTGGCGCGTTCGTGTAATCGGACACACGCACGTTCTCGTCGCCCTTTGTCTCTTATCACTGCTTTGTCTGGAATAGTGGCGTGACTCTGTGTGTGTGTGTGTGTGTGTGTGTGTGTGTGTGTGTGTGTGTGTGTGTGTGTGTGTGTGTGTGTGTGTGTGACGGTGTGTGTGTGTGTGTGTGTGTGTGTGTGTGTGTGTGTGTGTGTGTGTGTGTGTGTGACGGTGTGTGTGTGTGTGTGTGTGTGTGTGTGTGTGTGGTGATTTTGGCATAGCTTGTGGGTCATAAACTACAGGCATTAATAAATGCTGGGGTTTGTAATCTGGGTATGACCTAAATCTGTTTTTATCGCTGCAAAGAAACACGAGGACTCAACTTTAGTTGATCAGCTTTATTATACAACTTGGTTTAGTGGTGTGATACGTAACTATTTAGGAAATGTGAAGCCACGTTAGTGCCACTCGGCAGCTAATATGGTGTGTGTGTGTGTATGCACGCACTCACACATATTTGTGCATGTGTGCATACATGGTGTGGGTGGGGTGTGTGTGTGTGTGTGTGTGTGTGTGTGTGTGTGTGTGTGTGTGTGTGTGTGTGTGTGTGTGTGTGTGTGATTGTGTGTGTGTGTGTGTGTGTGTGTGTGTGTGTGTGTGTGTGTGTGATTGGGGTAGGGGTGTGTGTGTGTGGGGGGGGGGGATGACAGGGGGGGTATGAGGAATACAATATTATGTTTATATATTATTTTGAGGTTTTGTGTATACATTTTGTTGATCTTGGAACCCGCTGTGTGCTCACCTTTGTTGGTGAGATACTGTACTATAGAAATAATGGCTAATATTATTATTATATTTTAAATATAGCATAGTTCCTTACTGAACTTTACACTTTTATGCCTTTTTTTGTTGTTTTTGTTTTAACTTATTTTTTATTCTGGTTTATATTTATATTCATTAGTCCCCACCATATTCTGTTACATTGCAATAAAAATGCCTCAGCGTAAATATAACCTGTTCTTTAAACTGCTTATTCAACCAATACTTGATAGGGTAACCTCTTTCTACAAAATATAGTATGTCATGCCAGTTTTGGTGTTGAAAAGCTAGAAAATTGTGCGTTTGAATTTTGTATCTAGTGGAGTTCAAACTTTGTGTGATATTTACCTGTGTGTACAAAATTACACACAAAAAGTTTTTATTTTGTTATTTTTTAGTTTTTTAAATTGACCTGGAAGGGACATGACTTAATTGTGCATTTGTTTTTTAATGTCCAGCTAAATGTAGCACAAACCAAGAACAACCTTTTTTTCAGAGACTATTTGAGATATGTATCTGAAAGGTATTTAAGACATATATTTGAAACGTTGCCTAGTGGTACTACACTTTGATGACTGTTCTAAAGATTTCAGCCTATTTTTGGATCACTGGAGGGAGCATTTGTTTGTTATGTTTTCATTATGAGAAGATGAACATACAGCCAATGAACATACAGCCAATGTTTCAAGACTTGCAAATCTGAAAATGGCATGAGAATATGTTACGCAAGTACTCTCATGTATGTGTATTTAAGTAATGACAAACTAGGAAAATACACTTTCAGATTTTTTGCTGGAGATATTGTGGTGCATAACATCTATTGCTGTGGTTAAAACTAATCAAAAGGAACTAACTTTAAAAGAAAAGTTTACTAAGGGACAATTTGACAATGCAGATATAATGCATTCTCATCATGTTTTGCGGACCTTGTCTAAATTTTAAGTTCATTTGGATGTCAAAAAAATAAAACTGCCTCTTGGTCATTCTTGATATATGCAGATCAGAACAAGTTTGGCTTGTTTGCTGTTAAATTATCTGACATGATCACAGTATAATCTGTTCCAGACTTGGCAAAAAATAAAAATAAAATGAAAGATGGCCCCCAAACCACATTGAATGAATTTTGCTTGTGCCATAATTGCAGGGTGACCTGATGTGGATGGGGTCAGTGGGCAAGGAACTACATCATTTGGAGAAGGAGCGAGCCATCCAGACAGACCCAGGGGAAACACGGAGGCGCCGCACCATCCAGCTTGTTCGGAAAGATGCAGACAATGGCTCATGGGGTTTCACTCTTCAGGTAGTCTTTAGTTATTGAAGTGTAATCTGCTTTTTTTCGTTGTGGCTGTGGTCATTAGAGTCTTCTTGGAAGTTAAGAACCCATCAGGCACCCAGGGTTACTGTGGGACAGTGTATTACAAAGACAGTAACACAGTTTGAACAAATAAGTGAAACAAAGAATTCATGCAGCCTCAGTACAATATGATTATATATATGAGATGATCAAGGCTGAGACTTTGAAGATGATTGGTTGTAGGTCCCAGGGAGGAATGGCATGTTTTGCTTGGCAGCTGACTGCTGAGAACTGGGACCTGAGCCAGCACAATCGTCTTGTCTAGTCCCTTGTGCGTTTTGGAGTTTTCTTTAAACACTGACAGACAATTTGGTTTCAGACTTTTCATAGTCTCAAAATTTGGGTGGCCATTTATGCTATTGCCCAGACTTGGCCTGGGCCAAGCTTGGCTCAGGCCAGGTGTGACTTCAGTGATCTGGACCACACCTTCCTCAGAAGTGTGATGTCATCGTCATTCTAAATGTGTCATTTGTATATTGCACTTCCAGACCACAAATGATGTGCAGTGAAATGCATTCCATGCTACGCCCTAGTCTTGAGCCAAGCAGAATGTGACTGGCATCTGTGCCAGAATGAACGGCCAAGTGTTAATGCCATAGTTCTTTTTTTTTTTCCAGCAATGGTCTGAATAATACCGCCCAAAATAATTGCTCTTACAGAGTCTAAAAGTATCAGAGTCTTCATCACGTTGAACAGCATAAAAGGCCACCCAATAAATTTTCCCCATATTTACAAAAAAACTTTTATAATCAATCAGTGACTTTGCTTAATTAGACTGTGCAACTTAAGATGAATGTTGACACTTCATGTTGCAGACCTATGGCATCCGAAACAAGCGAAGCAAGCAGGTGGAAGTGATGACCTATGTGGATTATGTGGAGATGCATGGACCAGCCTGGATAGCAGGCATGCGCAGAGGTCAGTGGGCATGACTGAAATTTGTGTTCAGTGGATTCCGTCGATTTCTGATGACTGAAAGGTTGACATTTTATTTACACATACTTCTGGAGTGGACCCTGCAGCTTTGCTGCATCGTGCCATACCAGTTTTCAAAAAACACTTTGGTGCAAACTTCTGAGACAGAGGGGAGCATGTATAGGTTTGCCCAAACACATAGATACTATTTTGGACTAAATGGATTGTGATTTCCAGTCAAGTTATTACAATGTATTTTTTGCAGTTGTTATTGTGGTGTTAAACGTATGCTGTTTTCAATATTATGTCTTGAGGTCTGTTGAATTGCTATCAAGTGTGTGTGTGAGTAAGTATGTATATATATATATATCTGAACAACCAAACAAATTATGTGTTCAGGCGATGTTTTGCTGTCGGTGAACGGGGAGTCAGTGGAAGGACTGAATCACCCCAAGCTGGTGGCCAAGATACAGGAGAGTAAAGACACACTCAGGTACAGCAACAACATTCAGAACATCACCATTAACTCACATCACCATCGGAGAGTCAGTGGTGCAGAGCAAGAGTACTCACTCTCTGAGGCCAAAGTTAAGCATGATTGAATGTGGTCACCAAATGGATGGGTGACTGTTATGTGCTAGGCTTTGCACCCACCCTGAGGTTTCTCTGGAAATTCTGTGCAGACTCTACAAAAGACCATCAGATGAGACTATAAACCAAGGTCCACTGCCAAAAGATCAGATATGCACGTTAAAGATCCTGAAGTCCTTGTCAGAGTTCAGTGGCCTATGGAAACAACAAAATAAGCCAGCATGCACTAAAAGTGTCAGAGTCTTCATCATGTTGAAGTTGGACACAGTACAGAAGAAGAAGAAAAACTCTCTGAAGATGAGATGCTTTGGACCCAGGTGATCCCTCCAGAAACAGCATTTTAAAATTTAACAAATCTAACAATAACAACAGAAGAAAAATATCTGTATAAGTCTAAAAACTGAAAAAATTGCAAGGTTCTTGCAGTATGGCCAAATTTTATTCAGCAAAAAATAATATTTATAAATTTTTGTTCTGTCTGTGTTGATGGTTTCAGGTTGGTGGTGTTGTTTGAAGACTGCTGCCGCAAGGTTGAACTGTATGAACGCTTCATCAAACTGAAGGTACATGTTGTTAGCTGTTTGTGGAAGATGCATTTAGATGCAGACATACAAATGCATATTTACATGGAGAATTGTTTGGAGCCAGGGTTGTACTTTTTATGTGTGACATTGTTAAACATACATGATGAGCTTCATTGTCAGACAGTTCCTCCTGTGTATTTTGAAAACGTTTCAGTAAAGTGTATGTTTGATCAAAAGGTTCTGATGTTGCCTGTAGTGAAGAATTGTCTGCAAACTAATCTGTGTGCAGAGAATTCTGTCCCAGAAAATGCGTGACCTGCGGCACCTGGAACAGGAAGAAAGAATACTTAGCTCAGGTGAGTCTTTTCCTCCCTAGTTTTGTTTTCTTTCTGACATCATCAACTGTGCAGCTTCTTTTTCTGACATCATCAGCTGTGCAGCTTCTTTTCTGACATCATCAGCTGTGTGCAGCTTCTTTTTCTGACATCATCAGCTGTGCAGCTTCTTTTTCTGACATCATCAGCTGTGCAGCTTCTTTTCTAACATCATCAGCTGTGTGCAGCTTCTTTTTCTGACATCATCAGCTGTGCAGCTTCTTTTTCTGACATCAACAGCTGTGCAGCTCTTTTTTCTGACATCCTCAGCTATGCAGCTTCTTTTTCTGATATCATCAGCTGTGCAACTTTATTTGTACAAGTTGACAAGATTCATTCAAAGGAATTGACTAATGTATTTGGGGGTACCTGAATTCTACTGAATCTTTTTTTCTCCAGTAAGTAAGTTGGTGTTTTATGCCCAGTCAACCAGTGTGGTTATATCAGGGCAATTTTGTTCTTCTTTCTCCAGTACACATAGAAATGTCAAACCAGAATAAGCTAACAAAACAGCATCATTGCATAGAAATGTTGAACCAGAATAAGTTAACAAAATAGCATCATTGCTCTGAATTATCAGTATTTATTTATCTAACAGACTTGGTATATAATACTTGGTATGTATTTGCTCCTATATAGTGGCTTGTTGGGTTTTTCTGCTGGTGGTTTTTGTTTGGGGTGGGGAGGGGGGTGGAAGTTGGGGGGAGGAGGAGAGGGTACAATATTTTCTGGTATGTTGTTAATTTTCATTTATATTATTCTAACTTCAGTAAGTTTCTGAAGATCAAACAACAGCACTAAATAAAAGCAATCTATTATTATCATTATGTTTTCAGGTGGACAGCTGAGCAGGGTGGGCCTTTTCCGGGACAGCATTCGAAGTACAACCTCCAGCGACTGGGACTGCTACAGTGAGCTGGCCTCACCAGGCGTGCTGGACACGGTGGCACCCAATCAGAGAGTGTGGCGCAAGCACTTCTTCGCCCAGAGCACTGACACTTTGGACACAACCAGTGAACTCTCCTATGAGTATTCAAACCCGTTCAGCTCTTCCGGAGAGAGTCTCAATAGAGCTTCTCAAGAAAGCTTGTCACTAAAGGACGTATCCAGTGATGTTGCTGAAAAGGTGTCTGAACTCTCCAATGGTGCAGAACAGTCTAATGGTGCATGTGGGGTGGATCCAGGTGATAGTGCTTCCATGTCAGTGAAATCCACCTTCAGGATTGGAGCTGACGGTGATGGTGATGGTGCAGTCTCGGAAATGGAAACGCCAACACTCAGACGATTTAAGGAAGAAACTCAAACTGCGTCATGCCCTGGAAGCAGAAAACGATCAAACTCCACCCTGCTCAATGACATGAGGATGAAACTAATTGCAGACATCGTCAGTACAGAAGCTAGAGAAGCGACGAAGGAAATCAGTGAGGGCAGCTGTGGTAGCAGCGTGGCTGAATCTGAAGCCACTGTCAAGGTTTGTGAGGACGTTGATCCCTGCAGGCTGTACAAGGGAATACGAATAAATGACAGCGATGAGGTCACCAGGCTATGACAGCTGGCTGTGTTGCTGTTGTCTGCAACTTGGTCTATGTTCTCATGGAGACTAAGAAGCTTCAGATTGCATACTTTGTGTATCACTTGGTGATATCAGGACTGCAACCACTCTTCTGATTGCTTTAAATGCATATATAATAGATGTATACACTGCTGCTGTTTTTCAGGAGATAGTGTAATACTTTATTGGCTCCATTCCTATGCATGTGCGTATATAAACAACAACAATGAAACTCTGGTGTTACGCTTTACAGTTGAGTAGAAGTACCTCAAGTTTCTGCTGGGGATTTTAGCAATCCATTTTTATATTAGTAACTTTTAAATGATCACCTCTGATGAAAAAGTGGCAGAGAGAGACAGAGTGCACTTTGTATGCAGTCTCATTATTTTTATTTGTTTAAACAATTTGTTTTTTTAAAATTATTTATATATAAAAAGTATTTAAAAAAAGTGACATGATAAATCATGCAATCAGTCTGAAGGTCAAATGAGTAAATGACAGTAATTGATAAAAAAGAAAAGTTTTTGGTTCTGCAGCAGTTTTTCTTTGAATGAAGTTGATTGAGGTTTTGCTCTCTTGTGAAAGTGTTGCAATGCTATGAGTTGTGATTTAGCTACCAAAGAAATTTGCTTCATGCTATTCATTCCTGGTTACATATTCATTCCAGACGTAATTCACCAATTGCAGGCTTGCATGGAAAAGGCTGTGTCAGTCTGTGTGTAATGGTCAGTGTTTGTTCAACTGGCTGTGAGTGTGAGGCCATCCATGACAAAAACTACAATGGTGGCCCTATCAGAAGGATCTTTGAGTAATAGTAATGTCCATGGAGCTTTTCCAAACCTTTCATTAGGATTCATTTCTGTTAATACCAGACCTTATTTCAGTATCATCTTGGCCTCCAGGAAGGTCAGACAGCACATTCCTTTTTGTCCTTTTTTGACATTGTTTGAGCCTATCAAGTTCAAACTATGTATGATTGTTACAAGCATAATTATATGGACAGAATCCTGCACATAATTCATAATTCATTTGATGATTTTGGCGTGTCTTTAGAAGGGAGGCCATTGTTGCAGTTCTTACTGTGGTAAAAACTTTATCACAGGTATTTGTTTGGATGCTGCTGTGCAGATGTTTTTAACTCTACTTGGTCATACCTCTTTTAGACATCACACATTCATACCAGTGTGTGACTTTGGCCATTTACTGATGTCATGGATGGACTTATACCTCCACCCCCCACCCCACCCCAAAAGAAAGAAAAGCAGAAACAAAATGTGCATCTTTCCATTTTGAATGTGATTTGACTGGAGCATGTTCTTATTTTGCTATTCAATTTTAAATCATATCATTTTAACAGATCTGTGTTGTCAAAACACACAAAAGGTTAAAAAGAACACTTGTTTACAAAACATGTGTAAATTTCCAGTGAAAAAAACTTTTTTAGTAATGACCATACAGATAATACACTAACAATGATATGGATAAAATTTGATCTACTTACCTTTCAGTTGATGTAGAAGTGTTTTGCACTGTGTATATGTGTGTGTGTGTGTGTGTGTGTGTGTGTGTGTGTGTGTGTGTGTGTGTGTGTGTGTGTGTGTGTGTGTGTGTGTGTGTACATGTGTGTGTGTGTGTGTGTGTGTGTGTGTGTGTGTGTGTGTGTGTGTGTGTGTGTGTGTACCTTGTGTGTGTGTGTGTGTGTACCTGTATATATTTATCCTGTTAAGAACAAAATATATTGAAGGGATTGGATGAGGGGATGGAGGGGAGGGAGCAACGGCAGATTCAAAAACCCTCAAAATATTAACGGTGCTGTACATCAAGACTAGACTGTGCTATGGTATTATACACGCATTATTGCCTTCTTATGTGTGTTTATAAATGGCTATTTTGGTTTACATCAGGACTACGCAGCAATGTGCCATAACCATGAAACAGCCAAAGAAAATGAAATTTGAGCTTTTTTTATTTCTTTTTTTAAATCATATTGAATGTCTGAATGCCATCCTAAAGTGTGGAATTCAACACTGTGTTTTTTAGAAGGCATTAAAAAGAATATTTTGATTTTTTTTTAATGTGGACTGTTGAGGTATTTTTATATTCTACTTTTTGTGGTACAGGATACGCTTTGACTGCCTGTTTTACATTAAGCCTGTTTTACATCCTGATTGATGCACTGTACTTGGACAAGTGTAAGTCTGATCAGTCAATCTGTTCAAATATATTTTAGATATATATTTATTACCAGCTAGTATGCTGTGATCCTGAGTGTCAGAAATGTAGGAACTTATCAAACTGACTGAGCCCACAACTGATCATTGTCAGGCTATGAAAGGCTTTTGTTTCTCATTCCTGCTGTTGTTTTCCATTATATAATTTCAGGTGTGTCATATCATGTGTTATTGGTTGATGGCAACATGTATTCTGTCTTTAACTGAGTTTTTTGTTTATTTTGTATTATAGGGGTTGTTATAGTCTGTATTTTGAGATGAGGGGAAATTATTTTTTGAATGATATGCATTATACTTACATTGTTTTGTTAAGGCCAGACCACCTGTAACATGTAACATGCATATTGTCAGTGCTGTATTTGTACATTTTAATATTTCCTGAATATGCATGAACCTGGAGGCAACATCCCTCATTCATTGTTAACAGCTTTGCTCAGATAGTACTGTATTACAAAAATATATTTCGTTTAAACATAATTTTTATTCCCAAAAGCATATCAGTATACAGTGACAATATTAGGCAATAACTCTGTAGTTCTTGGAGCAGCAGACAAGTAAACTTATGTAAGATACTCAGAATGACAAAATATCTAATGTGGTGAAGTAGGCAAACACTTGTTTTTGAAATTGTATAGAATTGATGAAAAAGGAGATAGTTATGCGCATGGAAAATGATGTTGGGAGGATAGTAACTAAATCGGGAAAGAGGAGATAGAAAGTGAAACTATGCAATTCCTAAAGTAGAAATAGTTTGAGGCTGAAACTGATTATTGAAAATGAAGGTTAGTTTCAAAAAGAAGTGAATGTGATGAAACATACATGGTACATAATTATGGATACTTTTGCAATACCTTTTGTCCCGCTCCTTTGCTTTATGAATGTTGATCATTGTGTTGTAAATGAGTACTGTACTTAATTCACGCATCTGTGCACATCCCTGTCTCTGACCGATTTGATAGGGAACCACAGTGGCGTAGTAAGTTAGAAAGGAGAGAAAATCAAACCCTGACAGGAAAAGATGAAAAGGATGGAAGGAAGACCTCAGCTAAAAAACAAACAAAAAACAACAACTGTTTATTAGTTGTTGTTTTTAAAATTGACCACAACAAAAATGGCCCCTTGTGGGATGATGAAAGGTTTTTGAACTGAATTGAATTGAATAGCACAAGGAAGTGTGTGGAGATGTTTTGCTCTTCCTTTTCAGTACCTTTTACTGTTTGTATTATTTGCATGTATTTGATTATGCATGTTACAAAAGCGCTTCTGTGATTCACATTTTGGATTTTGTGTGTGTTTTGGGCCCACCGTGAAAGTTATGTGAGTCTGTGCAATGATCAGTCACTTGGATTGCTGTGAGACATAGTTAAATCAAAATTTGCATGATGGTAGCTTTCACTGAGATTTACACTTTCACAGTAGTTTCAGTCATCTTGAGCTAAGCTCAAAGTCATGTGCAAGGTGATGAGGGTGTGTGCAGACATGGATGTGTGTGTATGTGGTGTGTGTGTATGTGTGTGTGGGGGGGGGGGGGGGGGGGGGGGGGAGGGGGGTGATACTTTGTGTCTGTAAGCATGTATGTGAAACATGAAACAGGGAGTGCCAGGTGTGCAAGTGTGCTGATATGCAAGTTAAATGGGTGTTTCTGTTTAGAGTACATGATCAAGGTTGTGCACAGTGAGAACATTAACTTAGTTTTACAGTCATACTATTTTGGATGACCTACTTTCAAGACCAGTGGAGGGTTTAAAAAGCAGTGTCAAATTACATTTTCCTGTTTAAATGTGAGTCAGCTGAGCATTTTGTGCTGTTGTTTTTTCATGCAAATAATGGTCAAGATTAGTTAATTGTTGCTGTCAAAGATTTAAAGCCAAATTGGTTGAAGCTGTGAAGTGTACAGTTTTGTTACAAAAGCATTGTATTTTGTTACAGAGTATATGGAAGTTAGTTTTATATGAATAAGCCACACAGTGTGTTATGATATTCACCATAAAGCAACTGTTTAGCGTTGTGGAAGATTGTTTGCAATTGCTGGTTTTGTTTTGCTATAATTTTACCCACTGTGATTGTTCTCAGTGTGCTGCGCACAACTTGTACAACCATCCCTGCCCCCTGCTGAACCCCCACCCCCCACCGCCGCCCCCTCCCATCCCATCTCTAGTCATTTGTATAAAATCATTTAACATTTCATTGTGATACGCAAGCATTGCGTTCATTTTTTCCTACATAGCCTAACTGTTACATTTAGTGAACACTCATTTTGATTTAATAGTTCATTTGGCAAAGGTAATATGCCTGAGACCAACCAAATGGAAGAAAAGTTGGAAAAACTTGCTTGTGTCCTAAAAGTAGGAAAAACCTGCTTGTGTCTGCAGGACCATTCTGCAGAAATGTCACTTAAAGCGCAGGTTTATACATGCACAGACAAGCACAAAGTAAACTTGCCAGATAAGGCTGACACATGGAAGATTTTGGCTGCACATGCTTGGCCTTAAATGAAGGAATAAATTGCTTGCCACATCTGATTTCACTTAACCATGGAAAGCTGCCATAATGTCCAGTATTCTGGGCAAAATCAACAACAACAAAAAATAAAACACTACATGTTTGCACACATGCATGCATGCTTGCACACACAGGCATGCATGCACACATGCACGCACGCACGCACGCACGCACGCACACACGCACGCACACACACACACACACATGAAAAATAATGTGACTGTCTACATCAGCAGTGCAGTGTTGGAGAAAACACTCATTATGTTTTGTTCTTTGATCTTGTATCTCAATTCCCAATGCTTAAGTGTAATGTGTCTGCCAGATTGGACAAGAGCATATGCATAGAACGTGCACTTAACATGTAAGCTGATTTGGCCTTGTGGGAAGGTGCTCATGCTGCTCAGCTGGGAAGCAGACAGTCCCAGGTTCGAATCCACTTCAGTCCACCCATCTCGTCGAAAGTTGTGGTTTATGGGTACTGCCTGTTGTTGCTGTGTAATAGGCTCCTCTTTTTCCCCTGCTTCCTGTGATTTCTAATCTTGTTGGCTCTTGGCTGTACTTCTGCAAAGAATAGCTCTCCAAAATGTGCCAGACAAACCTGCATGCAAACGTGTATTTGTTGTCTCAGCAGTGTCTCAACCTCTGCGCGTGTGTGCGTGCGTGCATGCGTGCGTGCGTGCGTGTGTGTGTCTAGGTGCAGGTGCAACAATTTACACAGTTGTTTGTAGAAAATGTATCATCCACTGTATGTATATTTTGCAACTGGATCCAAATGTGTGACAAACCTGTCTGCTTTAAAGCAGCACGTGGTGAGTGTAATATCCAGTGTGGACAACTAGAGTTTTAATTTTTTTGAGAGCTTTAGTTTTTGTGAATGGTGTGATGTTGGGGAGTTTGGGGTTTTGTGTGTATATGTAAGTCGCCTGTATCAGTTGTTTAGAATAATGCATGATTTTTCATTTTGCATGTTAATTAAAGTGCTTTTGTTTAATTGGTGAAGAGATCATTGGGGTTGGGTGCATAACTTCACCCTTTCCTCTCTTTTGCACCAAAAAGTATGCCACCATAATCAAGAGAAGAATTTATAGTGACCAATAAATACTCAGTTATGAAAATACTATTTTAATTGTGTGTCATTGATTTCAGTAGGTGTGGATTGCTGAATGAATGTGTGTTATGACAGTAGTGTGTGTGAGTGCCATGTGAGTGCCACGTTTACATGTCTTTGATCGCAACACATAATGGTTAAAAAAGAATGCTAATTTAATGGGACAATGCAAAATGTGCAAATTTTTGGGGTGAGCCTTTTTTTTTTTTTTATTTGCTTTGATATAGGGGCTTACCCTGAAAATGTGCACATGTTTAGTTTCATCCTGTTAAATTAGCATTCTTATTAACTAATTTATGTATTTGGGTCTTGTCCTAGAATGCTAGTAATCATCTTTGTTTCATAGTTTTTTTTTGTTTTTTTTTACATGTCTTTGATTCATATGAAAAAAAGATCTTTGTAATGATCAGCGTTCATCTATCTAATCGGTAAGGGCAGTTTAAGTGGTGTTATTTAAACTGTGCATGATGACAGCAGGTATTGCCTTTGCTTGTGCACACCAGCTTTCATGACCTGACTTTGATTTGAAGGGCACATCAACAGTCAAATGATAAAAAAAAAAAAAAAAAATCTTGAGCAGTTCCTCTCTCAAATGAGTTTTTATATATATATATATTTTTTAAAGGTTAAACTTTGTACTGTTCCATATACATAAAAAAGACAGCACATATATACATATAGTCAGGGGGTGATTGACATGCACAAACAGTGAATATTATGCAATAGTGTAGAACTGTAACTACAGTTCATGGTATGGATAAACTTGCACATCAGCCTGTAAAATTACAGCAATAGAGTCAAGCAATACCTGCAATAGAGTCTGTATTGCAGGCTACCTCCAGTGTGTTTGGAGGTGTGTGTGTCCATGTCTTAGGTGTTAGGAAGAGGGCAGGATGAACATGGTTTCTTACACATGAATAAAACTACCCTCACCCCTACATCATATAGTTGGCACCATCTTAAGACCACCTCAGGCATGGTGAGTTTTCACAGAATAAGACTATTCCTCGTAAAAGCCAAAAGATAAACACGATCAAGCATGGTCAACAGATGGATGGGTGACTGTTACATACTAGACTTTGTGACTGCCTAGAGATGTTCACTGGGGTCAAATTATGTTCAGACTCTGCAAAGTCCTTAGCATTAGACTACAAACTGAGGTCGCCCATGTATACATGCATGCAAAATGTACGTTAAAGATCCTGTAGTACATGTCAGAATTTGGTGGATTATGGCAACACCAAAATAATAGAGCATGCACAGTGTCTTGAGAGTGTTAAGTTGGGGATCATATGGAAGAAGAAATGGAGACAGCCACAGCTGACCACAGTGTTCAAGGCATGGACTTACATTTACTCTCTCTCTCTCTCTCTCTCTCTCTCTCTCTCTCTCTCTCTCTCTCTCTGTGTGTGTGTGTGTGTGTGTGTGTGTAGTTCAAGCTAATTGATGGGCTTGGGGCGTAAGAAGGCGTATTACCGGAGCATGTGCAACTGGACCCATCGCCTAGTAGAGGTCCAAGCTGGCTAATCACTGCTTGAATCCGGTTAAGGCATGCAGAATAATTTATTCTTGTTTTAATGCTTATGGTATTGTCCTAGCATCAGCTGCTCAGTCCAGGAATAGAACACTGATTAGCCTGTTCTTACTTCTGTTCGGCAATAGGTCCAGTTGCACAGGCTCTGAAACGCCTCCCACTCACACGCTCTGGTCTAAAAATACACTGGCCGTATGAGGTCAAGACCGATAATCGGAATCGGCTTTATTCCGAACCAATCGGAGATCTACTTCCGCTTAGCCGAGACTCTCAAGTTCGACATTGGCTCGGTTGTAAATGTAATGTTTAGATATAGCTACATCCAAAAATTTGATAAATCATGCTAGCCAAGGAAAGATGGCAGAAAATCAAACATCCCGAGACTTGCCTGCAATTACAAGAGAAACTATGGACGCTGCGATAGAAACCTTAGCAGCTCGACGTGCTCTGAAAACGTCCCAGGTCATCCCACAAGCTGTGTATCTGGACCAGCTGCCGAACTATAATGACTTCTTTGCCAAGTTTCTGGTCCCCAACCAGTTGTGTATTCTGTCTGAGAGTGCCACCAGGCAGTGGCGCAGTCGCAGAGAATGGGTGTGCGAAGATGGCAGTCCCAACTTCGACTTCTTACAAGCATTTGGTAAGAGGACTGGCAACTTTGTCCAACGACAGAGCCATAAACCTCGAGTGCGCTCCCTTGGCATTGATGTTGAAGTTTTGCTTTACGTCCTGGAGAAACGTAGGCTTATTAGGGACGGGAGCCCAGGACGGCCACCTCGACATTCACACAGCTCTTGAGCTCTGAAAGCATGGATGATTTGGGGGTGGCGCATTTTATACTGGATAATTATACGGATTATATAAAGGGTTGCTTACACCCATCCCATCTTTCTTGAGTCCGAAATGCAGTCTCTTCAAAATCTGGATCTCTTATTGCTGGAAGCAAACAAACGTACCCGAGGTTTTTGACCTTGTTGTTTAACTTAACAGGCGGGCATTTGCACCACTGATTGTCATAGTTGAGGAGCTGTGTGAGAGTCGAGGTGGACGTCCTGGGCTGTCCGTCCTAACGAGCCTTCTGGTTTCCGTGGACGTAAAGATTTATTGAACCGTGCTTGAGGAGCTGTGTGAGAGTCGAGGTGGACGTCCTGGGCTGTCCGTCCTAACGAGCCTTCTGGTTTCCGTGGACGTAAAGATTTATTGAACCGTGCTTCGGCATTGGTCACAACTTGTCCCTAATATGTCAAATGACATCTGAGGACAGTAAGCATCAACTCATCATCATCATCACCACTGATTGTCGACACATCAGGACATTAAGCCCCACGTCATCATCAACCACAGCTTTAGCAAACACAGAAAACATGCATATTTTTATATCAAGTAATGCCGGTACTGCTCCGTAAGTATTTGATCCACTGACAGTCCCACAGTCACTCTTTCCAAAATGTGATCACAGTTGTGATTTATGGACACTTTGTGGTGATTTTGCCCTGCACAATTGACAAATCAGCAAAAAAACGTTAGTGCCCATCTTGAGACAAAATCATTTTGGTCATGACAGTTTAGTCTTATAGACAGTTTCTCTCCCACTTCCCAGCATGGGATTTCAGTTTCTACCATGCCTCTTTTGAAGATGACTTGGCATTATCATGATTATATGTCCAGACAAACCAGCTTTTCAAATTATACCAGTTGCCACCAGGGACTGGAATGAAAGTGAATGCCTTTGTGTGCAGGAACCTAAAGGGATGCCTATCCGCTGCCTAGACATGCTGCTACAAAGGTTTCTTGTGTCCAGCATTACTGTTAGACTTAGAGTACACAGATCTGTAGTTTGACACCCATCAGCAGCATCTGGAATCCACATTGGAGATAATGCAGTGATGTTCAGCTTTCTGCATCCACCATGACTTCAGTCCCACCTCAAAAGCCTCTATTCCCATGACCCAGCTGCAGCTCAAAAACTTGCAGACCAGTTTTTAACTCTACCCCCAGCTGAATAAATTTGAATGTAGACCTGATCAGCTTAAAAATCATGAAATTGTCTTTTAATCAGCATTGTATGTTGAGTTGTCTCCAGAGAGGTACTGATGGGGACCAAGATCCCAGGAGGCAGGGGAAGGGGGTATGTGACTATACCTAAAGTTACACTGTCACCACCAGATTGCTTCCTGCATTAAGATAGGCACAGAGCAACACTGAGAGCCATTTTAGTGTTGCATTAACTGTGAGGGGCGAAATCCCTAGACAATGCCCATAAACCACAACTTCTGAAGAGAAAGGAAAGCTGAAGCAAGGAATCAAACAAATGTCACCAGCTTACCTGCCAAACAAATGACTGTAAGGCCAAACAGGCTAAAACATGAGAGCAGATGTGCTTGATCCATTTTAATCTTTATGCAGTGGTTGAAGGACTGACAATGGTACTGAAAGCTTCCTTGAACTAGGCCCTAGCAAGAAAATGACAACTGACTCTATCGGCAGCTTTATAGTGAAAGTTGAAAAAGAAAATGAAGTTTTGAATCTCTCTCTCTCTGTCTCCCTCTCTCTCTCTGTTTTATATATATATATATATATAGAGAGAGAGAGAGAGAGAGAGAGAGAGAGAGAGAGAGAGAGAAAGAGAGAGAGAGAGAGAGAGAGAGAGAGAGAGAGAGAGATGACTAAGTGCTTGCTCCTTTTGTTTTCAAGGAGAGGTAACTGTTCCCATTGCCAACTGCAAGCACAAGGAGTTTTCTGCCCATGCCAAGCAAGAAATGACAATGAGTGAATTTCTGACCTACTGGCAGAAACTCCGGGAAGCAGGACATCCTTGTGATGATGAGAGTTTGTACCTGAAGGACTGGCATTTCACAAGGTATAGTGTTTATATATCAGTAATTGCATGGTGATGGTTGCACTGCATTGTTCTCTCTGAATTAAATGCTTCACCCAGTGGTAGACAGGCTCTGACCATACACTGTGGATAACTGAAATATTTTGTTATCTTTATGGCTTTACTTGGGGGCTAAATGTGTCCACCCATCCCAAGCTTTGTACTAAAAAAGATGCCGTAACGTGTAATGGTATTATAAACATACAACTGCAGTTGTTAAGTGTAAATCATGTGGATGGAACTTTGATGATTTACTGTTAGTGTTACTGTTTAAAAAAGAAAGAAAACTGTTTCAACTTCAGGTTGTTTTCTTAACTGTAAACAGTGAGTAGGAAGGCACATTTGATCAAAAACAGAATTGGAATGACAGTGGCTCATCAAACAACAATTTAGCAGATAATACCATCTCTCAATTCAAATAAATAAATAAATGTAATCCAGATGCACATGCTATCTCATATATGACTGCAAAACAGAGAAGACTGAATTAAAAAAAAAAAAAAAAAAAACTGTACTAGGTTCAGTGAGTTTGATAAAAGGCTTATAAAATGAAAAAAATGACCCTGACACAAATTCTCTATCAGAAAAACCAAAAGCTGTTTAGTTCTTAACCTTGTACAGTCATAGCTGAACATGACTGGCGGCGCACAGCTTTATTCCCCAGGTGCTCTGTTGCTGACATACCCAGCTCAGCCATATCACCCCCTGCTTAGACAGATCCCATCCAAAGCATCAGTCTTCTTGGATTAATCATCCAGTCTGCCATCGTCATCCCCCCCCCCACCCCGCCCTTTTTGAGGATCCATTTCAGCAGCTGGAAACTGTTTAAATGTTATTGGCACTTGGTACACTGATGTGAAGGGAAGTGATACAGCTCAGGAATTCTAATGCTGATTATCCTGTGCGTAGGTATGCAAGCCGGATATTTCCTCATTAAAGTGCAGATTGATTTGATGTAGCCTACAGGAACAAACAACTGTTATCTATGTGTTTTACAATCAAATTTTGTGCATACAAACAACTGTTATCTCTGTGTTTTACAATGCAATTTTGTGCATGGTGCTTACAAATATATTTCATAATGCTACACTTACTTCAGCTTGTTTTATTGACTGTTTTTGTAAATTCTATTAAATGTTTTATAAATATCAATTGGCTAAGTGGTGCAGTAGTTTGGATGGAAGTTTGAATGGGCCCATGCTGTCTCGTTTTGGTTCTGGTAGTGCTACATCCACAGCCACTTTTTCTGTTCCATACTGCTGTCTTCGTCCATCTCTGTTTGCTGCCCGTTTTAAGCTGTGTAAATTAAGTTTTGTATAGTCAGAATGCTTGTGTGTGTGGGTGCCTGTGTGTGTGTGTGTGTGTGTGTGTGTGTGTGTGTGTGTGTGTGTGTGTGTGTGTGTGTGAGTGTGTGTGTGTGTGTGTTTGTGTGTGTGTGTGTGTTTGTGTGTGTGTGTGTGTTTGTGTGTGCGTGCATGTGTGTGTGTGCGTGTGTGGGTGTGTGGGTGCACACACGCACACATGTGTATGTGCTTAGAATAGTCTCTATGGACAAGATTTTGTGCTTTACAAATATTTTAAATATTATTATTTATTATTTATTATTATTTACACAGTGTGTAGATCTGTCTCATCTCAGTGCCATACTTTCATTGGTAGAGCCTTCCCTGACTACAATGCCTACAGCACGTGCAGCTTCTTCCGGTCCGACTGGATGAATGAGTTTTGGGATGTGCGGGACGACATTGATGATGACTACAGGTTTGTGTACATGGGACCCAAAGGCACATGGACACCCTTCCATGCCGATGTCTTTCGATCCTTCAGCTGGTCAGCAAACATCTGCGGTCGGAAGCGATGGATCTTCTTTCCACCAGGTGAGCATCTGAGAATCATAAGTTAACCCACTAACTAACCTACCAAGCAACTGACCGGCTACCATGTTTTAAACCACCCACCAATGAGTAAAGTAACGAGCTAATAGACCTGCCAACTAACCAACCAACCAACCAACCAACCATCCAACCAACCACTGGTCTACCTAACACCTAGCCATCCAATCAGCCAACCTTACACAATAATTCTTTCTTCTTCTTCTTTTGTCTGAGCGTGGTGGACTAAGTGTCTAGTCCTTTGGGTGAGCAAAAAGGAGGTTTTGTGAGCAACAAGCATGCACAGGATTCCATGGCAGCAGATGAAAGTTGTGATGTTGAATCTTTGTGACAATTTGACCAGTGGGAATAATAAACAGAAAACTGATTTTAGTAGTTTAACTATGTTTGGCCTTACATGACCTTTGGGTTGACTAGATGTTAAATATCAGGTTCTTAGATCAGAAGGATGTATGTTTTGCCCTATTTCAGAGCACATTATACTGTTAATGTGTGAGCACAGTCGAGATGATTTGTGATCATGTATTATTTATATATATACTGAATAATGTCATAATCATGAAATAATTTGTGCGACTATTGCATCAGAGCCAGTATTTGCTACGAACAGTCAGTACACTACAATCAAATATACGGCAGTCTCTTTTCAACAGAAAGATTCATATTCCTAATCCATAGTATTGTTTGCTACTATTGTTTCCTTATCCATAGTATTGTTTGCTAAGCATGGCATTTTCAACCCATATTTTTTTTACAGCAAAGTCAATTTTGTGTGTGTGTGTGTGTGTGTGTGTGTGTGTGTGTGTGTGTGTGTGTGTGTGTGTGTGTGTGTGTGTGTGTTGTTCACGGTATTTCAGGTGAGGAAGAACATTTAAAGGACCAGCATGGAAATCTAGTTTTTGATGTGACATCGGAGGAGCTGGAAGACCCACACAAGGTCCCCAATGCCTGCAAAGTCCAGCACAGAGTTGAAGTCATCCAGCACCCAGGGGAGACCATTTTTGTGCCCAGTGGCTGGCATCACCAAGTAGAGAATCTGGTCAGAGACAGCATTGCTTCTGTCTTTGCATGAGGTTTAATAAGCTGGATGCCCCCCCCCCCCCTCCGCCCCACCCCACTCCTACACCATATGAGCCCTCTTTGTGTCCAGTGATAATAATAAAGGAGATTTGTATAGCTCCCATCTTCTGCACAAGGTGGGAATCCAGAGCGCTTTACAGTAACACTACCAATTACACACACACACACACACACACACACACACACACAGCTAAACCATTTATCTGTTTTTGATTGAGCTGTATCGTTGGGACAGGAAAACAACACAGTTCGGCCAAAAACAGATAAGTGGTTTAGCTTTCTATCTCGTTTACCATCATCGTTTGTCACCGTTTAACTGTTGTTTAAGTGCCGTTTTGTAGCCTGACAAAGGGGATTACCCCGACCATTTGCAAGTGGTGTCTTGTCCAAAGAAACAGCGTTCTTTGGAACCTTTTATGTGTTTGGATCATGGAATGTTGACCTGAAGCGGTGTTCCTTACCATTATTGAAATGCGCGTCCTGACTGAAAAGCCAAACTGAAAACCTTCCTCTTCGCACAGTATGTTCGCCCCAACTAATATCAGTACCCAGTTTCTGCTACGGTCATAGTCAGTGTGTGTGTGTGTGTGTATGTGTGTGTGTGTGTGTGTGTGTGTGTGTGTGTGTGTGTGTGTGTGTGTGTGTGTGTGTGTGTGTGTGTGTGTGTGTGTGTGTTTCCGTATGATACTTTATATAAATTGTTTTTGATAGGACTGTACTCTACATGCGTATAGAATATCATAAATAGGTTAATGTGTATTATGTGAGCGCTCAGGGCGTTAATGAGCACGCGATAAATGTACATTATTATTATTATCCTCTCGTTGCCAGGAGGACACCATCTCCATCAACCACAACTGGCTGAACGGATGTAACGTTCGGCTTTGCTGGGCCCATATCAAGGCTTCGCTGGCAGATGTGCAGCGTGAGATCAGTGACTGTCGCGATATGGATGAATGGGACCTGCAGTGCCAGGTGTGTGCCCCAAACTGACTGCTATAAAAACCAAATGTGACAAACAGCAAAAGACATGGGGGCGGGGATAGCTCAGTGGTTAGAGCACCGGACTCGTGATCGAAAGGTCGCGGGTTCGAATCCCTGCTGGAACGGCGGGAGAATTTTCTTCTCCAGGGTCGACTTTCTGTGCTGACTCTTATTTCGGTATCCGTTCCACCCCCGTGTTACCACAGTAGCACGTAAAAAATCCCGGTCATTCTGCCAAAAGTGCAGGTGGCAGGTTACAGCTAAACACGCATACACCTTACGTATGTGGCTTTTATTGAACCGTGTTTCGGCAGTGGTCACAACTTGTCCCTAATATGTCAAATGACATCTGAGGACATTAAGCATCAACTCATCATCCAGTGAGCCGGTTTGGCCAAGCGGTAAGGCTGGTAAGCAGCGGGATCTCGGTTCGAATCCGCTTCGGCTCTCCTTTCTCTTCAAAAGTTGTGGCCTGTGGACTCTGTCTTGTGACTTTGTCCCTCACAATTATGAAACATTAAAATGGCTCCCATCGCTGCCCACCTTAATGCAGAAGTCATTCCGGTGGTGACAGTGTAGCGATAGGTATATAATCTCCCTCTCTCTCACCTCCATATCCCCTTGTCGCCCTTCTCCCCGTCCTTGATAAGCCTCATGGTGTCTGTGGACGTTAAGCACCACGTTTACTTACTTAGAGCCAAAGAACAATGAACCAGAGCAAAAGAACAATGAGCCAGCCAAACAAAACTTGTCGCGTTTCAAGCATGCAGATCGTATCTTGCAAGCTGTCGAACATGGCTATTTCAGTGCTTTACAATTCACACGTGAAATGCACACATGGCATAATTATGTGTTGTTACACGCGTACACGGCATAATTATGTGTTGTTACACGCGTACACGGCATAATTATGTGTTGTTACACGCGTACACGACATAATTATGTGTTGTTACACGCGCAGGCTCAGATCCTTTACAGTCTCCCGACAGTTTTGCCTCTGTGTTGAACAAGTCACAAACTATTTAGGCAGTGCCATCAAAATGCTGAAGGCTTAAACGTTACTGAAAGGCCTGTAGGACATAGCATTTTCAACATGTTTTCGCTTTGTTGCAGAGAATTTTACGAGCCTTTGTTGGCCTGGACTACTGCGAGTTCTTCCGATTCATGGAATCCATAGCGAAAAGACGAATAGGAGCTTTGCAAGCCTGGAAGCAGAGAACAGCAAGCAGCTCAACTTCTGGATACTCCTGCTGCTGCTGCTGCTGCTGCGACTGCGCTGCATCACGGGGCAGCATAGGTGGTGTGGTTACAGAAAGCAAAGAAACAGCGACAGGAAGTAGAAAAAGTGACATGCCGCACGATGATCCACACAGAAATTGGGGCTCTGTGACCGGCGACGCTGAACGTTCAGATGGGAGGGCTGGAACAGAGAGACAGAGGACTTCTTCGCAAGATCCTTCAAGAGCTGAGGAAGACAGAAGCGACAGGTGTCGCTGCCACAGTCACAGTGAAACTGAACCTGCCGGAGAGGGTGTGACGCGATGTGGGGGGGAAATGCAGCCGCACGAGCTGTCGATCGGTGCTGGTGGTGGTGAAGTTTGCGCTCACACCGAAACACACGCACGCTGCTTTGCAATCTGACCGATCGGACACCCGATGTGTCACGCCGGATGATGAAGGGCTCTGCAGCCCCTCCAATGGAGATCCCCCAAAGCAACCACGTGTTTCAACGGGGGCATCCCAGTCTGAAGCGGATGCGTGCTGGAGCGAGCTGGACCTTTCAGACAGTTCAGGGGCAGATGATTCGGATCTCGCTCGACCGCACTGGAGCCGCTGCAACGTCTACCACGCGCTGTTTGACCTCGCCAGCGTGGCCATGGTTCTCAAGGACATGATGCAGACCTCAGAGCTGTCCGCATTGCTGGGCATGGAGCGTGACAAGGAAGAAAGTGGCCCGGAAGACGTGAGCGGTCGTAGGCCTGAACAGCCAGACAAGGACGAGTCTGGCCCAGAACAGGTCGCGGACGAGCTCAAGGCCGGACAGCTAGACGAGAACGATTCTGACCCGGACGAGCGGGTTCCAGAACTTGGCGTGGACGATCGTAAGCTCGGACAGCTAGACAAAGACGATTCTGACCCTGAACGAGGCAAGGGCGAACGTGTTCCAGAACAAGGCGTGGTCGATGTTAAGCCCGAGCAGTTGGACAAGGACGATTCTGACCCAGAACGAGGCAAGGGCGAGCGTGTTTCAGAACAAGGCGTGGTCGATGTTAAGCCCGAACAGCTAGACAAGGACGATTCTGACCCAGCGCAAGGCAAGGACGAGCGTGATCCAGGAGAGGACAAGGGTGGACAAGAACAAGACTCGGGCAACCTTAAGCCTAAACACTCGTTGAAGGAGAGCGATGCAGGCGAGCTTGAGCGTGGTCAAGGAGGCGTTTTGGGCCCAGAATTACTGCTGCGAGAAATCAGCCAGACACTGATCCAGTTCGGCGTCGAACTCAGTTTAGATTGTCAGTGATTTGTGGGGTTTTGTGTGATGATAATGTGTTTCTGCCCTCTTCCTTCTGCGCCTGTCGTTTTGTGTGTGTGTGTGTGTGTGTGTGTGTGTGTGTGTGTGTGTGTGTGTGTGTGTGTGTTTTGTGTGTGTGCGTGCGTGTGTGTATGTGTGTGTGTGTGTGTGAGTTTTGTGTATGTGCGTGCGTGCGTGCGTGCGCGCGCGCGCGTGCGTGCGTGTGTGCTTCCTTGCCTGCGTGTATGTGTAGAGCGTGTAGTTCTCGAATCAGTGACTTACACAACGCAAAAAGCCAAAACCGATCTCTCGATTCATTTACGTATGTATGTAATAGGCCCACGACTCGAGCGTTGTCAGTTTGTAACAGGCTTT
>OY757541.1:30867441-30884557 GCA_963584105.1 Alviniconcha strummeri | reverse complement strand
GGTGCACACATTTTTCAAAAAGTTCTAATTGTATATCTAGTGGCAAATTTAGCTGCCGACATTTCCTTAATAGTGAAAACATAGCCCTGTTTGCAAGTAAAAACTGTAACTGTTGTGCCTTTTTAAACTTGTTATTATAGTTAAATTTTACTCCCAAATATTTATAATCCCAAACAACGTCAACAGTTTCCTCATTAAAATTGAATTTCGGCATTTTTCTGATCTTCCCCCTTGAAAATATCATGACTTTGGTTTTCCTAACATTAATATCGAGACCCCATAATTCACAATATATTTTGAGTATATCTAACGCTCTCTGCAAATCTTCAGGACATTCGGCTAGTACAATTGTGTCATCCGCGTACAACAATAAAAACAAATACAAAAAATTGTCGATATCTTGAAGACACACATCCTGGGCCAATGCAAATGGTAGTTTTAAGCCCTGAACATTGTTACTCGTTAAAAAACCTTTTAAGTCATTCAAAAACAGCGAAAACAAAACTGGTGACAAATTTTCCCCCTGACGCAGACCAACGTTTGAGACAAAAAACTGCGATAGACCATGCCTAGTTTTCACACATGATTTTGCTTTAGCATACATATCTCGTATCACATGTAGAACCTTCCCATTCACACCAGAATTTAACAGTTTTCCCCACAACAATCCGCGCTGCACACTGTCAAAGGCCTTTTTATAGTCAATAAACGCACAAAATAATTTTTTTTTCCGCTGCAAATATACATCAATGAGACAATGTAAAGCAAAAACGTGATCCATCGTCGAATGCCCTTTCCTAAAACCTGATTGTTCATTACCAAGAATATCATTGGTTTCTAAAAAAGAATGAATTCGATCGTTTATCACACTAGTAAAGAGTTTTCCAAAACAACTCAGCACAGTTATACCCCTATAGTTATCTGGGTCATTCTCTTCTCCTTTTCCTTTATAAATAGGACTAATATAGCCAATAGACCAAGCGTGTGGAATTTTACCTGTCTGCAGTACAATATTAAATAGCGTAGTAACTGCGATTAGCAATTTAGAAGAAGAGGTCTTTAGGAATTCATTAAGTATACCATCATACCCACAGGATTTATTATTTTTAAGCTTCTTGATGCATTTCAAAACTTCGTCCGCTGAGATATCATTTTCTAAATCATCGTGTACAAATATATCAGTTTCGTTATCAAATGTATGAAATTCTTCCTCGGGGATGTTGCCCAGCTTCTGAAAATGCTCAACAAAAAGATCATGGCTAATGGCATCTACAGTATGCTTCTTTTGACGGTTATTACTATTCAGGATTCTCCAATATGCACGTGGATCCGAAGAACGCAATGATCTTATCCTTTCGTGGAACACTTTCGTGTGCATTCGGCTTTTCCTGTTTAGAACTTTTTTATACTCTTTATGCGCACGTGCTCTCTCTCCTTTGGTATAATAATTATCATGACTTTTATGCATACCTTTAGCTTTTCGATACTCGGCCCTTTTCTTCTTGCATTCTGCGTCAAACCAAGGGTATTTATTCTTTTTTATCTCCTGTCTTCTTGGCTCATTTTGATTTTTTTTGCCTTTGTCCTCTCTCATACAGGTTTGGCTCTGGTACATATCCAGTCTAACAGCTGCATTTGTTAACAAGCTGCATATACCATCCGTTATGTCGTCGATATCAGATTGGTTAATACTGTCAGTACTTTCTAGCAACTTTTGCATACGATCATAAATTACCTCTACTCCTCCCTCGTCAATTTCAGCTAAATAATCACGCTCAGCTCCTGGTCTCCAAACGGGTTTAGCAAACCCCATCATACCCTGACTAACATTTACGTTATGGATTGTTTTGTGGCTATCAGTACCAGTTTTCAGTTTTATAAATACAGGGCAGTGAATATCAGATAAACATTCATCAAAATCACCAACATAAAAGTCACAGATGCATGGAAAAACCCACGGCGACGCTATAACATAGTCAACAAGGCTAGCGTTTTTACAGGTCAATTTTCCCAAATCAGCGTCTCCGCCAACTCTGCCATTTACAATCAAAAGACGCTGAGTAATACAAAAATCAATGAGCGCATGGCCAAAGTTATTCTTACCTACGTCCTGCGACCTTCTGTCTTGTTGGATATTGTACATTTTCATGAGTTCAGTTGTACTAACATCATCCAGTACATTATCTAAAGCCGCAGTATCCCAAATATAGTCGCTGGAATCCCCAGTTCTTGCATTTAGATCACCCATGATAAGGACATTATCCAGGTTTATATGCAGAAGTGTTTCTTCCAACTCAGTAAAAGAGCTTCTGTTACTGTAGACAGACCCTTCTGGCGGTATATATAAAGCACAGACAAGTAATTTCTTACAATTAGTGTCGTTTTGGGTATCACACGGTAGTTCAAAAAATAGTCCATCATTAAAGACACAAAAGTCTACAAAACGATAAAACTTGCGTAAACGTTTCTCAATTCGTCTTTTAAAATCTACATGCTCCACTATCTTCACCATATTTAAGATCTGATTTCTCACTAGCAATGCTATCCCCCCCGATTTCCTTTTATAGATGCTTCTATTTTTCATAAAGCAGGTGAATCCATCAAAATCGAAGCTGTCAAGATCGTCCATTTTTGTTTCAGTTAAGCAAATGATATCATTCGACACCAACATTTCGCAAAATTCCGGGTATTTCATTTTCGACATCAATCCACACACATTTAGTGACACTATTTTTAAACAGCAGGTGGCACTTACTCCTGCCTTGTTTGGAACATCCCTGGTCCCGTCATTCTCACTATTAGCAGTAGCGCTCACTTCGTCTTCCACATTTACATCACTACGTACGTCCATCATCACATCTCTGGTTCTGTTCGTGTTATATTCCATATTAGCATAAGTACATGCACTCCTATCGGCATCATTTACAACGTTAGCATCACCACACACATCAAACGATACACCTTCATCAACAACATTAACATCACTGCGTGCATCAACCACTACACCTCCAAATCTGTTCACGCCATTTTCAATGTTAGCACCACTACACATGTCACCCAATACACCGCTCCTGCAGCTCACATCCTTTTCAAAGTCAACATCATTCCATACATCAACCACCACACAGCCACTCCTATTCACGTCATTTTTAGTGCTAACATCATTACATACATCACTACACATACCAGCCGGTACACCTTCACTCGTGCTACTGTCATTTCCGATGTTAACATCACTACATACATCAACCAATACACCTCCACTCATGTTCATGCCATTTTCATCGTTCACATCACTACATACATCAACCAATACACCTCCGCTCATGTTCATGCCATTTTCAATGTTGACATTATTGCACACATCAACCGCTATACCTCCACTCCTATTCACGTCTTTTTTAGCGTCATTTTTAGTGCTAACATCATTACATACATCACTACACATACCAGCCGGTACACCTTCACTCGTGCTACTGTCATTTCCGATGTTAACATCACTACATACATCAACCAATACACCTCCACTCATGTTCATGCCATTTTCATCGTTCACATCACTACATACATCAACCAATACACCTCCGCTCATGTTCATGCCATTTTCAATGTTGACATTATTGCACACATCAACCGCTATACCTCCACTCCTATTCACGTCTTTTTTAGTGTTAGCTTCATTACACACCTCACTACACACATCAGTTGATACACCCACACTCCTTCTCACGTCCTTTTCAATGCTGACATCAGTACAACCATCAACCACTATCCCTTCACTCTTGTTCATGTCCTTTTCAATGTTGACATCATCACACATATCAGACACTACACCTACACTCCTGTTCCTATCATTTTCAATATTGGCATCACTACATCCCTCGACCACTACCTTCCCGCTCCTGTTCACGTCAATTTCAATGTTGGCATTACACACATCAGCCACTACACTTCCACTCCTCTTCATTTCTTTTTCATTCATGTCATTAGTGTCATTTTCAACGTTAATATCACTACATACATCAACCACCTCACCTCCTTCCTTACTCTCGTCAGTTTCAAACTCTACATCACTGCGTACTACTTTATCCATCGTGCTTCCATCTCCGTTTCCGCACACCCCGTACTCAGCATCGTTACATACATCAGTCAGCACCTCACTATCCCCACTGTCATCATTCGCAACGCGATCATCCTTGCCATCGTTAACATTAACATCAGTACGTACCTCAGTCATTATACCTCCCTGTGTGACATCATTCACTACACTTTCATCAACATTCGGTACATCGGTCATCCTGCCTCCATTTCCAGTGTTAGTATCACTAACCACAGTTCTACACTCAGCACACCATCCACATCCACCGCAACTGCTACGACCGCCACGGGCACAGGTGGAACAGTAACGGACGTTCCTCTTGTCAGTGCTTGGCACACCTCTCAATGCCTCATCACGGTCACAATCACAGTCGCAATCACAGTTACAACCGTTCACGGCAAAACTGTCTTTAGGTAGGACATACTTACAAACACGGACATCCTCTGGCCAACGTGTTTGTCGAAGGAACAGACCCCCAGGGCGCCCCTATTCCTCAAAATCAGCCAGGTGGGTCAAACCAAGGGATCTGAAGTCAATCTGTTCCAAGCCCAGCTTGAACAGATCGTCAGGAGTGTCGATGACGACGACAGGCCTCTGGTTCGCTCCAGGGGCAAGACCCGGCGGGACCTTCTTGGTGCAGTGGATGCTCCCCCCGACAGTCCAGGCCTTGTCCACGTTGTCCAGCCTCTTTACCAAAGCCAGCAGTTTGGCCCGCAGAGGAGTGAGGTCGTCGTTGATGTAGACCTTCTGGTAGCCATCCTTTCCCTTCAGCGACTTCTTCTTCTCCATTACCTCACGCCTCTTCCTGCGGGAAACAAACTTCACCAGAATGGGTCGCAGTCCCCTCCCGACCTTGCCGACCCGGTGGACAGCCGCGATGTCCTCCTCCTTGACGTCCGCTCCCGCCTCCTTGAAGACACCCAGCGCCTTCTGCTCCACCTGCTCGGCAGTCTCCCCTTCCGCCTGCCTGATGCCGAAGATGCGGACAGACTCCCTGCGGCTGTATTGCTGCAGCCTGTCGTTCTCATAGGTCAGTGACGTGACAGCCGCAAAGAGCCTGTTTTCGGTGGCTGTATACCTGGCTGAAGTTCCATGACCGTGTGATGCCATGGTCCTCATCACTCCCTTCATCGCCTCCGACACGGCTACTGCAACAGCTGTCGCTAACGCCGGCACGAGCTGCTTGATGACCGGGCTGTCAAACTCTCCCTGGGCGTTCTTGTAGGCAGTCAGTGTCTCATTCACTCGTGTGACGACGATTTCATGAATATCTGCCGTATTAATACTGTCACAGATATCTGACTCCTGCATTCCTTCATCCTGTGATCCATCCTCTCCCGCCCCCCCCGACAGCCGTCCTGCCTTTCTTCGGATCTTTCGTCGCTGATGCAGGGGAGAAAGCGAGCATTCTTTTTCCACTTTTCCTGGCCTGTGATGCCATCAACAGTTCGCGCACACCCGCAAAACAACAACAGTTTAGTCCACAAGTCTATGTCGGCTGAACGCTCCATCACGCATGAACTGCATGAACTGTTATTTGGCTATAATGTGTGTGTGTGTGTGTGTGTGTGTGTGTGTGTGTGTGTGTGTGTGTGTGTGTGTGTGTGTGCGTGCGCGCGTTGTGTGTGTGTGTGTGTGTGTGTGTGTGTGTGTGTGTGTGTGTGTGTGTGCGTAGTGTGCGTGTGTGTGTGTGTGTGTGTGTGTGTGTGTGTGTGTGTGTGTGTGTGAGAGAGAGAGAGAGAGAGAGAGGGAGAGAGAGAGAGAGAGAACTTAAAGACAAATTATCCACAAGTCATAAACTATCATGTAAATGTTTTTGAACCTATTCGGCACATGCAATGCCTCGTAAGGGCGCTGTTGGTATACATGGTTGATTTATATCTTATCACTTAGTCTAGTCTGATGAAACTGCTTTACCTCCACGCTAGTTGATTTCCCCGTTTTCTTAAGCGTAACAACTGGTTAAGTAATGTTTCTTAAGTACGTTTTAAAAGCTGTCCAATATGCTAAATACTACATTTATTTCCAACCATACTGTTGTGGTGGGCTGGATACATACCTGTTAACTTTGACCGAGTTTCCTGGGTTGTTTTTGGTGTGTGTTTCTTATTTTCCCCTACGGGTTATTTCGTTTTAGGCATTTTTTCTCCTTTTTTGTGACAATTTGTTTTCTATTTTTCCCTTCTGATTTTATATTTGTCATTTACATTCAGATTTAGATTTCTACCTTTTGCTGTCCATTTTGGCTGGTCCACCTATCTGCTGTTCCAATTAGCGTCTTACATTATGCAGATGTCTCTGTTTCAAATCTTTCTATTATGCTCCACCGAGAGAGGCTTTCTACAAAAGATGGTACACTGTATCACATTCACCCTGGCCAGTTTGTTGTTCTCTGTACTTCAGGGTGCCATAACTTGAAATGAACTGTGATTTGTGTTCGTATAGAGCCAGGGTAGGTGGCTACCATGTGAAAGCAGTAGCATTAGGCCAGAAATTAGCGTTCTTAAACCATTTTAACCTCGTACCTTTTTTATTCTAACGTCGGTCAAATCCAAGAATCGGCTGTCGCTTGCTTTGCTTGCTTATATGTTAATTACTGTTTTGCCTCATGATGTCTTTGAACAAATACAGGTCGGGGATTAGTTTAAGTGTCGCTCAGAAAATGTATTGCCTGCCATCATAGATACAGCAGGTTATACTCTCGTAACCTTGCGTAAGCTACTCTTGCGCGCTGGAGACATTGAGGCAAACCCGGGACCAAGTAGGTCTGATACCAGGTCTGATCTATGTATTATCCACCTTAATGCTAGAAGTATTAAAAACAAAATAGATCTTATAGAGGCGGAAGCAAATCAGTTCGATATTATTACTGTATCTGAAACTTGGTTGTCCCAAATAGATATGAATACTTCGATACATCTGACAAACTTTCATCCACCCATTAGACGCGACCGACCGAACATGGTGGTGTTGCCATATATGTAAAAAATAATCTGTTCTGCAAACCGCGTCCGGATTTACAAGTAAATGGTTTGGAAGCAGTATGGGTAGAAACAAAAATAAACCAAGAAAGTCTGTTAGTTGGTTCCTTTTACCGCCCACCGAATTCTAGTGTCAACTACTGGGAGCTGATAAGCGACAGTATCCGCAAGGCCAACAACTGTGTAGTAAAATTTATAATACTAGGCGACTTTAACACTGACTTTTTTAATAACCCGTCACAACACCTATTGGACATCCTAAATGTGCACCAACTTTCCCAGCTTACAAACTCAGCAACTAGGATTACAGAATCAACAAGTTCGTGTTTAGACCTAATCATGACGCAAAGTCTAAACATAGTGAGTCGCACAGAGGTTCTCCCTGCCATGTGTAGTGACCACAGAGTCCCTTGCGCATACATTAGAAACTCTGTGATTAAAAACAAACCATTTAAAAGAATAATATATAACTACAGTAAACTGGACTCTAATAAATTCTGCAATTTACTCACTAATGTTAACTGGAGAAACATTATCGAAAACGATACGATAGATTTAAGTGCCGCCAACTTCACTGACACGTTCTTTGAAATTGCTAAACAATGTATGCCAGCTAAAACAATCTTAGTCCGCCAAAGAGACGCACTATGGATAAATGATGAAATTCGTATATTGATAGAAAAAAGGAAAAAAATTAACAAAAAAGCAAAACAAAGTAATCGAGAAGTCGACTGGAGAAAATTCCGCCAATTCAGAAATTACGTGATATTAAAAATTAGACACAGGAAAAGTGAGTTCTTACAGGAACTAGATAGAAAAGCATCTGACCCAAACGTTTTTAGACAGAAAGATTGGTGGCGGCTGGTCCGGGCATTCTTGAAAAAGAAGAGTATAGACAACGATGAAATTCCTCCAATAGACTATAACGGAAAAATATACTATTCAAATAAAGAAAAGGCAAACATCTTTAATGACTTCTTTATTAAACAGTCAACTCTAGAACACGAAGATGACACACCGCCAGACCTTCCTCAACTAGACTGTCAACTTAATGACATTACACTATCAGTTTCTGAAGTAAGCAATATTATCCAAAACTTAGATAAAAGCAAGGCCACCGGTCCTGACCAAGTCCATAACAGATTACTTATTGTCGCCTCTTCTATCATTGCTGAACCTCTTACTATACTATTCAATAGATGTCTCAGTGGTAGTAAGTTCCCTGCTATTTGGAAAGTTTTTCACGTTACCCCCTTGCACAAAAAGGGACCCAAGGAGTTTTGTAACAACTATCGCCCCTTTTCTCTGTTAAGTTGCATTGGCAAAGTGCTTGAAAAATGTATCCATAAGCATGTGTACAACTTCTTACAATATAATAATATTATTACACAATCACAATCAGGATTTATTCGTGGAGATTCCACAGTAAACCAATTACTCTGCATCTACAATGATTTATGTTCATCTTTTGATAAAGGAATAACTGCACAAGCGGTTTATCTTGACATATCCAAAGCATTCGACCGTGTATGGCACACAGGCCTGTTATCAAAACTGGAAGCCGTCGGCATCAGAGGAAAATTGCTTAACTGGTTTCGGGACTATTTATCATGTCGCATGCAGGCTACTGTAATTAAAGGGGAGAAGTCCGATTTTAAGAGTGTTTTAGCAGGAGTCCCACAAGGTTCTGTGCTTGGACCTCTTCTATTCTTGATTTATATTAATGACATTGTTAACAACATTCAGTCCGTGATTAAGTTATTTGCAGACGACACTAGTTTGTCCTTGGCACTGAACAACCCCGACTCGCGTTCCGAAATACTGAACCATGACTTAGAAAAAATTAATGAATGGGCCAAAAAATGGAAAGTTAGATTTAATGAAGAAAAAACTGAACAACTAAACTTTACTAGAGGTCAGAATCAAAATCAACAACTTACTTTTGGCAGCAAAACTCTGAAAGAAACACCGTCTCACAAGCACCTAGGAGTAATCTTACAAAACAACTGCAGATGGGATGAACACATTAGGTCTGTTATAAATAAAACAAGTATGTTATTTTCCTGTCTTCGGTCTTACAAGTACAAAATAAGCAGAAAAGCGTTAGAAACTATGTACAAATCGTTCATCCTCCCACTTTTTGATTATGCTGATATCGTCTGGGATAACTGCACAGACACTCAATCAAAAAAGCTAGAAAGCCTGCATCTAGAAGCCATAAGAATCATTATAGGAGGTATTCGTGGAACTAGCCACCAGAAACTGTACATAGAATCCGGATTCTGCACATTAAAGGAAAGACGGAAACGGCATAAACTCTTGATGTTCCACAAAATGATACTAGGCCTCTGTCCACAATATATAAGTGACCTCTTGCCCCCTTTAGTCGCCCACATTAATCCGTACCACAGACGCAGACCATTAGAAAGAGATGTGACTACATGCAAAACTGAACTTTATCGAAACTCCTTCATTCCATCTACCACAGCAGAGTGGAATTCTCTCCCCATTAGCGTTCAACAAAGTACATCTTTAAGTGTTTTTAAACGATCATTGTCCTTGTCCGACAGTAAAGTTCCAGCCTATTACTACTTTGGAGAAAGAAATGCACAAGTCATTCACTGTCGCCTTCGCCTAGAAATGAGTAACCTTAACAATGACCTAGTCAACCGCCATTTAAGTACCGACCCAAAATGTTCTTGCGGTTATTCTAGAGAAACGGCCGAGCATTACCTCCTTCATTGTCCTAACTACATAAACATCCGCGCAAGAACAATACTTACCCTCCCTAGCAGCCAAACCAATATTAGAACACTACTGCACGGTAACTTAGACCTGCGACTTCCAGAAAACAAACACATATTCCTAACTATCCATGAATTCATTAAGCTATCTAAGCGACTTTAAAAGCAGAACTGTAATCTAGCAGGTAGCTGACCTGTAATTTGATTATCTCTTGTTTGTTTGTTTTTGACAATATATACTGACTTTTTGTGCACATGTGATTTGTCCTTTTAACATAGTATACCAAAGGGACGTTAAAAATCCAAGAATTAATTCCTTCTGTTAAACTGACTATATGTTTTGATTATACAAATGACCGACTGCCTACTCATACCTCTGAACTTTGTCAAAAATTAATAATTATGCTACTGTAGAAAAAATAAAAAAAATTACTTCAAACCATCTTTCCCTTTTCCCATCCCTCTCTGTCTCCACATTCCAGTTCTCTCTCGCTAGTATTTATTTAAGCCACCAGCCAATCTATCTATCCACCTAACATTGTTTTGTTTTTTTCCACTATTTTGTTTTGACTGTTTTCTAGCGACTGTTCGTATTTTTGTGTTTTGTTATTGTAGTTTGTTTGTTTGTTTCTTTTTCTTTCTTTGTTTTCTCTTGTTTTTCGTTTTTATTGTTGTTATTTCTCACTCAGTTTTTGTTAGTTAAATGAAATTGTTCGTCCGCCTTATATTGTGCGTTTTTTCCAACTATAATATAATGAGCTCATCGCCTATAAGCTACAGCTTGTTGATGAGCACATAACGATTCTTTGTATCTTTATTTTGTCTTGAATAAAATTTTGTTTAAATCAACCAGAGTTAAATTCACTGCGCTGTACAAACATCTTATCACAAAAACCACATTAACAATAACATACATTTCAGCAAACAAAACCGTAACTATTGTAGCTTTAATTACCATTGTCGCCTATCGAACAATACACACACACACACACACACACACACACACACACACACACACACACACACACACACACACACACACACACACACACACACACAATGACATGCACACACCAGTCTCCGCTCGTCCATTCATACAACAATTAGCAAAATATTAATGATTAATTTATATAGCTCTATTCTCTGCTTCCGAGCAGACACTGCGCTCTAGTCGCATACGACTTCGAATGACTACAGCCTTGCACAGCGAGTTCTTTCTTTATTTCTTTTTTCTTTTGTTGTTGTTGTTTCGTTTTGTTGAATATCCATTGAAGTTGTGTTCTTACAGGGATGTTTGGTTGTTATGTGACTAGTGCCATGTGAAACTGCTCACATCTCGGCGCATGTTATGTGTACACAATGCAATCATGCACCAGTTTACAGTGTCACTTAATTCGAAGCCACATGTGTGTGTGTGTGTGTGTGTTTAGCTCTAACCTGCCACCTGCACTTTTGACAGACTGACAGTGATCTTTTACATGCTACTGCGGTAACACTTGATGAGTGCAATGTGATATGTTTAATGTTCAGCCACGTTTTAATTTCTCGAATGGGGTAATAAAGTAATCTTGAATCATGAAATGGATACAGAAATAAGAGAATCAGCACACACAAAACTGACCATGAATGTAGGGGAGCGGGGTGGGGAGTGAGGGAAGCAGGCGGGAAGCATGAATGAAGAGCACAAGTCAGCGGTTGCTATAACAACTTTTATTTACACCAACCAGGAAACAGTGTCTGTGTTGGAAAAGACACAAGCAAACAAAACATTTTGAACATGAAAGCAAACTTAAAGACTAAACAACAGCAATTATCTAATAAATACAGCAACCATGTAGTTTACCTGTAGGTTAATACATGATGGTAACTGTGACAAAATGATTAATAATCAAGCACATAAATTGTGTGCATGACTTGCACTTAAAACCAGTGTCTCACAGTGTCGCGGTGAGTATACAAGAGACGGCTAGTCAATTAATTGATGAACTCCCAGTATATAATATTAATAGTATACAAACAATAAAATAACAGTGAAAAAATACGGATTACCAAGATCATTCTTAACTAAACAGGAAGAGTGAGATAACTGTTACAGCAGTTCCACTTAAGCACACAACGAGACGGACAGTGACACGGGTGGCACTTGGGACCATGCCATGAGCGGGAGGAATAGTCCATGGGCCAGGTATCGAAACCCTCCCCCCCCCGCCCCCCGCCCCCCCGGGGGGGGGGGGGGGGGGATGGGGGGGATTTTTTGAGACAATGATTTTTGGATAGCTCAGTATGTGTCTTTTCAATATCTGCTTGTCTGCAAGATGAACTACTCTGCTTTTAGGGATTATCTGAGATGGTACATAGCAGCTTAATGGCATCTATTAAAATGGGCGTGTCCCCTACAAATCCCAAACAACAGGCAGCTATACCATTCTTTGGACACACAGAAATACTGCACATGCTGGTATCAATGGGTAGCACTGCTTTTGCGGCTGCTGTTGTCTTACCCAGGTATGGTGGCCTGAATTACGCGTGTGGGATTAATGAAGATTAAAAAAGAAAAAAAATCACGTTGCATAATTTTGTACAATGCTCGTATAAAAAACTGAACAAAAGTGCTTCATTTACCACCAAATATATCATGGCGACCGAAAGCGTCACAGAGAATGTTTGATTAACACCTGCATTAATGGATGACGTCATGGAATAGAATATACTCAAGTTCAAAAGTTAAGCAACCTTTTACAAAAATGCACATATGTTCAAATCTCAATAAACTACTTCCACAAAACCGCTACAGGTGCTGTCTTATTCACTGGTCTACCTCCATTTAACCTGAAATCAGTTTCACAGTACTCTATACCCCATGGAAGATAGGCGAGAAACATGCCCGATGAATGTACGGGGGCGGGGATAGCTCAGTGGTTAGAGCGCCGGACTCGTGATCGAAAGGTCGCGGGTTCGAATCACTGCAGGAGCGGCGGAAGAATTTTATTCTCCAGGGTCAACTTTCTATGTTGACTCTTATTTCGGTATCCGTTCCACCCCCGTGTTACTGCAGTAGCACGTAAAAGACCCCGGTCATTCCGCCAAAAGTGCAGGTGGCAGATTACAGCTAAACACGCATACACCTTACGTATGTGGCTTTGCATGAAGTGATATGGTGCATGGTTGTATGGTGTACACAGAACGCGCCGAGATGGCAGCAGTTTCGTGTGGCACCAGCCATGCCAGCGCTGTAAGTACACCACTTCGGTGGATATTCAAAAACGCGCTATAAAAAGCTATTCACACATGTAGAATCACACGCGAGCGCAATGAGTCTGCTCGAAAGCGGAGAATAGCGCTATATAAAAGCGATCAATAATAATAATGTAAAACTTACCAGCTTTGCCTTTGTTATGTCTCAGTAAAACAGTTTAGGTTTAGGAGCCTGATGCCACCGGATCGCATCTCTGGTCTGGCTTAATTCAGCATGCTGGACAGTCTCATGTATCAGCTTGCAGTCAGCAGGCTCTTTGCTATTATGCCAAGAATACAGACGAACAACTAGGAAATGTCAAAGATATTCATCAAAGTGATTGTCCACACTGTCAGTGATTTGACAAATCATTACTGACTTTCAGAAATTGTTATCTGATAAAAACAAACAAACAAAAAACAAACAAAAACCGCATTACTCTCTTTATTTCTTACTGCTTATCATTATAGCTTGGGTGTATTTTTCCCAGCCAAAGATACCAAAGCCGGTGCCATAGAAGGTTGCCAAACCTGAATGTCCCTTACTTTGAGTGTCACTGAATGCATGTCCAGCTTAGACATATATGTCAGCCTCAAACCTGAAGCCATCAAGATTCTCAAGCTCTGTATATTCTTGATAGTTATCTTCCTTTTGGGGGTTGCTTCACCTGGATTTCAACCAGATCTTGCGGCATGAAAAAACAGTCTGTCCAGTATACCTCCAACTTTTCCATTCACAGTATGCAAGCCATGGCCATCTGCTCGAGGAATGGTTTAAGTTACCTTAAATGCGGAATATCAAGAGTGCTCGAAAGCTGGCCCTTTCGATGTGCATTATCAATGCATCTCTGCATGGTTGCATTGTGACTGTTCAACAAGGATGAGGTGTGTTGACACATTTTGTTGACATCTATCACTTTTTTTACCTCTACAGAGAAGATGCATGGAATGTTCCAGTTTCATTATTTTTCCTTAACGTGGTAATCTCTTTATCTCTAAACGATTCTGCCCATAACATACTGAACGATGTACTGAAAATATTGTTTATATGGTCTTGTTGGAAGCTTGCTCTTCAATGGTTTTAGTGTCTTTGATGGTTTCCTGGTGTCTGTCATCCTCTCGAGTGTAAGCTCTCCGACAGGTGGCATGGTAATGAGCTTCTCCTCAGCTGGTTTTGACACATATTTGACTAATGTTTTCAACATGTTGTTTTCTTGTATTCAAGTCTTTTTACAAACAAGACATCTGTTACTGGGAAACAGCTACATTGTGGTTTTGCTGACGGATTTGCTGTTCTCGCTTTTTGGAGGATCTTACTTCACTCACTTCCGACGGGTTCTTTTGTTTTAAAATAATTCTGCAGTCATTCATAAAGTAGCACAATGTGTGATTCCCATGTAGATTCGGTATACACTCATATATTTCATCCAAGAAATACATGCATTAAAAACAACAATAACAAAAAAACGTATCTAGTTAACACATTTGCATCTGACATGACAATACCAACTGATATTAAATTTTGTTTTAAATAAAAATCGTATTACTGTAATGATTTAAAGCATACACGGGCTAACTTAATTCATTTTGATTAAATTAAAATACACTAGCAGTTTAACAGTAAGCCCCCCCCCCCCCAAAAAAAAAAAATTAAATTATAGAAAATCAGGTTTCTTAAATTTATATGTCACTTAAACAAAATGACATGGTAATAAACTGGCTAACATTATTAAGATCATCAACTAAAACAGTAAAAAGAAAGAAAAAGATTTAAAAAAAAAACTAATAACATCCAAGACACTGCATGTTTTTGCGATACCTAAGTAAGACAGTAAAAATAAAACAGCAAATTAAGACAATCATTCGTGCGCACGCGCTACAGAGGATATATATATATATATATATAGAGAGAGAGAGAGAGAGAGAGAGAGAGAGAGAGAGAGAGAGAGAGAGGGGAAACTGTCAGCTTTGCTCAACACCCTTGTGGGTCTGACTATGAAAGTCATCAGTACAGATGCTTTTTGAAGAGGCGTGTTTTCAGACTGGATTTGAAGGAGGGGAGAAGTAATGAGAGTCAATGCGCAAGGGAGTTAATTAGCGCTCTAAAGACATCACACAAGCACAACAACAAAGACCTGAGCCGCCTATGGCAACTCTCTAATTACTAATTGAAGTACTGAGAGTCATGCTGGGAACCACCAAGGACACACCCATTGAGACCACGAGGTTCATGCTAGGCTTCCCACCATCGCAAACCAGAGAGAATGCGGAACAGGTCTAACAACACTTCAGTGCAGTAGAAAATCCCCACAACCCACGCCAGGAAGCCAGGAAAAACACAAAGGGGTGCAGACTGGGACGGGGCAAGTACTGAATGGGTCAAACAGAGCAGACTGGGACGGGGCAAGTACTGAATGGGTCAAACAGAGGACTCATTACTGCAGGTATGCCAGCTGACAGAACTCAAGCAAACCAGGGAGTTGGAAATGTACCTAAACCGATTCCGGCATCTCTTCGAGACACCCCTGCCAGAAAACCTAGGAACGCACTGTCGAGAATGGCATCAGGCAAAACAGAGTCAGAGATCAAGCTTCTTATTCAAGTAAACAACAAACCGCAAGACCTCATAGTGTGCAATGATGGCTCAGTCATCAAAGACCGGCCTTTGTTTGTTTGTTTTACATTTAATTTACTCGTATCATGAATATAAGCGCCTTGCACCCTTTTCAGGACAGGCTCAGATAAATATTTAGTAGCAGCAGCAGCAGCAGTAGTAGTAGTAGTAGCAGCAGCAGTAGTAACTTCACTGTTTGCAGGGGTATTTCGTTTAAACTTTTATGAACGCCCTTGGAATGACATAATGCACTTACCCGTGCACCTAAAAAAATGAATAGAATGGGTTAATAAAAAGTTATAAAGGTGTGGACAGCTAAGAGTCACTGCTCTCTGTCATCAAAGAACAAAGCAAGTGGCATGATGGAACATGTTGGGGTGAACCAAGGTCATCTCATTTGTTAACTAAGCCCCCAGCCCCCGCCCCCCAACCCCCAGACACCCCCTACCCACCCATCCACCAAACCAAAGCCGGGAAGTCGACGGCCAAACCGACCCTGCTTTGCAAGGAAACAATAATCCAACGGTCCTCTTCGTAGAATCAATCACGACGTTGATTGTGGCAGCTGGTAGTTTTTTCACTGGCTGTGTTAAACACAGCAATCGAAATCTTTTCGGAAACTCTTCACCTTGTTGAGGTACTTATATACTTACTGTCTTCACGCCTTTCTGACGTTTAGAGCAGCAATGGATCGAAGTTCCTACACGTCGTCCTGTCTTTAGCCGGTCTCTTGATGGTGCCCCAGCTGTGGCCAAGATCACTCAGCTTCCCCCGCCTCTACAACTCTACTCCATGTTGCTGTTGTTGTTTTTTGCCGTCCTTTGCTCCTCTTCCCTTGATGTGTCCAGCGGATTGCGGTTCTTGCTGTTGTTGATCGCTTACATATAGCGCTATTCTCCGCTCTTTAGCAGGCTCACTGCGCTCGCATGTGATTCTACACGAGTGACTAGCTTTTCATAGCTCTTTTTTTCTTTTTCTTTTTCTGTCTTCTTTTTTCTTTTTAAATATCCACCGAAGTGGTGTACAGACTTACAACACTGACATGGCTATCGCCACGTAAAACTGCTGCCTTTTCGGCGCTTTCTGTGTACACCATACAATCATGCACCATGTCATTTCATGCAAAGCCATATACGTTAGGTGCATGCGTGTTTAGCTGTGACCTGCCACCTGCACTTTTGGCAGAATGACCGGGATATTTTACGTGCCACTGCTGTAGCACGGGGGTGGTACGGATACCGAAATAAGAGCCACACAGAAAGTTGACCCTGGAAAAGAAAACTCTCACGCCGTTCCTGCAGGGACTCGAACCCGCTACCTTACAATCACGAGTTCGGCGCTCTATCCACCAAGCTATCCCCGCTCCCCCAAGATACTAACTGTGATGGAGTGGCCTTCTTTCCGGAGCACATGGCCATCCATCCCCAGCACCTTCTTGTGACCA
>OY757541.1:30857970-30867241 GCA_963584105.1 Alviniconcha strummeri | reverse complement strand
GTGGCTGTGGACAGCGAGATAAACGGCAGGGTCTGGAGGAAGGGTGCTCCATAGTTCCGGAGCTGTGTGAGAGTAGAGGTGGCCTTCCTGGGCGGTCCGTCCTAACGAGCCTTCTGGTTTCCGTGGACGTAAAGCAATATTGAACCATGCTCACGCATTGGTCTCAGCTTATCCCTAATATGTGAACCGACATCCGAGGACATGAAGCTCTACTTCATCATCATCGAAGGGTGCCTAACCGTCCCTAATAAGCCTGATGGTTTCTGTGGAAGTAAATCACCATGAAAGAAAGAAGGCTGCCTCAGAGCTCAGGAGCTGTGCGAAAGTCGAGGAGGCCGTCCTGGACTCCCCGTCCCTAATAAGCCTGATGGTTTCTGTGGACGTAAAGCACCATGAAAGAAGACAGAAGAAGACACGGACGACTCAGAGCTCTGGAGCTGTGTGAAAGTCGAGGAGGCCGTCCTGGGCTCCCCGTCCCTAATAAGCCTGCTGGTTTCTGTGGACGTAAAGCAACACTGAAATGAAAGGTGCCGGAAAGCGAGGCTCACAGTGTGTGTGTAATGCCAGTAACCGCTGCAATCTTCTTCAAATGTTGCTCCTGAGCTCTGACCGCTTCAACGGTCGATCTATGTACTTGTGGCTTGGTGGGATCCCGCAGAATACCGGTGTAGCTTCCATACGTCGATAAATTATATTCGACATTCTAAGCCAAAATATCGATGTCCATCTGCCGGATGATATGGATGAAATCTGATTAATAATACACAAACAAACGATGATAGGGATGAAATCTGATTTCCTTATCTTGCCGTTGCTGGAGAAGTTTGTTGTAGAATCTAAATAAGTAATAAGCATTCTTTGAACCTTTTGTGTGTTGTGATCTTGTTTTACTGTTAGTACCTATAACAAAAAATCAGATTAAAAACAAAAATACAAACAAAAAACATCAATCGACCTTTGAAGCAGCTAGATGTGTATTTTACGGCAAATTTTCGAACTGAGCTATACTGTGTTTTGTTTATGTCAATCTGGTTCCGCATTCAGTACTGTGTTTTGTTTATGTCAATCTGGTTCCGCATTCAGTACTGTGTTTTGTTTATGTCAATCTGGTTCCACATTCAATACTGTGTTTTGTTTATGTCAATCTGGTTCCACATTCAATACTGTGTTTTGTTTATGTCAATCTGGTTCCGCATTCAGTACTGTGTTTTGTTTATGTCAGTCTGGTTCCACATTCAGTACTGTGTTTTGTTTATGTCAATCTGGTTCCACATTCAATACTGTGTTTTATTTATGTCAATCTGGTTCCACATCAATACTGTGTTTTGTTTATGTCAATCTGGTTCCGCATTCAATACTGTGTTTTGTTTATGTCAATCTGGTTCCGCATTCAGTGCTGTGTTTTGTTTATGTCAATCTAGTTCCACATTCAATACTGTGTTTTGTTTATGTCAATCTGGTTCCACATTCAATACTGTGTTTTGTTTATGTCAATCTGGTTCCGCATTCAATACTGTGTTTTGTTTATGTCAATCTGGTTCCGCATTCAATACTGTGTTTTGTTTATGTCAATCTGGTTCCGCATTCAATACTGTGTTTTGTTTATGTCAATCTGGTTCCGCATTCAATACTGTATTTTGTTTATGTCAATCTGGTTCCACAGTCGATACTGTGTTTTGTTTATGTCAATCTGGTTCCACATTATCTGAATATTCACAGGTGTCAGCGTAGCCAGCATCGAAATCAGTTGTGTCATCATCACAAACTTCGGGGTTTTATTTTCTCAGAGAGATGTTGATTAAGCGTTAAAGACCATGTAACCCGGACAGTTGTTTTCCTATGATTATTAAGGACGAAAGTGTTCGCAGATACTGTCCAGGAAGACTACATTATCCGCATCAAAATAATTATACACCATTTAAGAAGAGTTACTCGCACACACACAAGCACGCACACACACAAGCACAAGCACACACACACACACACACACACACACACACACACACACACACACACACACACACACACACACACACACACACACACTGACTGAAGTTGCAAGTGAAACACGCACACGCACGCTAACACGTTTCACTCCCCCCCCCCCCCCCCGCTCTACCCCATCCCCAATCTTTTCAGTCGGTTGGTCTCCCAGTCTGTCTGTCTCTCTTCTGTTTCTCTGTCTCTGTGTCTCTGTCTCTCTTCTCTCTCTGAGTCTCTGTCTCTCTCTCTGTCTGTCGGTCTCTTCTCTCTGTCTGTCTGTCTCTCTCTGTTTCTGTTTTCTGGCTCTCTCTCTGTCTTTCTGTCTGTCCCCTCTCTGTCTGTCTGTCTGTCTGTCTGTCTGTCTGTCTGTCTGTCTGTCTGTCTGTCTGTCACTCTCTCTCTCTCTCTCTGAAAGAGGGGAAAGGCTGGACGCGTGGATGAGTGGGCCGATGTCCACATACCTAGAGTCGCCACATTACTTCTGCTCGGGTCACTCGTGTGTAGCCTTGTGCTTTGTACAGGGCCGGGATTTGGGCCATTCTAAGTCCAGAGTAACACTATCTTTGTAATGTGATTCGATGGAAGACCTTCTGTGTTCCTTTCAGTCAGTTCAGGTATAAACGTGTATGCTGCGTATTTGTCCCGCTGCTACGAAGTATAACATCCGATTCTCTTAACAGCGTAAATATATGTGAGCCGATTTGGCCTACCGGTAAGGCGCTAGGCTAGTAAGCAGAGGGACCTCAGTTTGAATCCGCTTTGGCTCTCCTTTCTCTTCAAAAGTTGTGGTCTGTGGACACTGTCTTGTGACTTTGTCCCACACAAGTAATGAAACATTAAAATGGTTCTCATCGCTGCCCATCTTAATGCGGGAGTCATTCTGGTGGTGGCAGTGTAGCGATAAGTATATAATCTCCCTCTTCACCCACCTCCATGTCCCCCCCCCCCCCCTTGTCCCCGTCCCTAATAAGCCTTATGGTTTCTGTGGACGTTAAGCACCATGTGTACTTACTTACTTACAGCTGAATATGATCTTTCTCCAGGGCAGAACGAGAGACCAGGTCACCCAGAGAGGCCATGTCACCTACGTTGCAACTGGTCGAGTCGTGCACAACAAAGCTGCTCCGCTGTTTGATTTCGTGCGAAAGAAGGTAAGTATAGTGACAGCAGCCCAACTTTTCCATCCTAGCCGCAAAGAAAGGAAAAATATTGACTATATGTGTCACCATTACCACATGTGTAACAAAACCAGCGGATATCAAATGTGCTATTTGTTCGTTATGCGTGTTTAATGACGACTTCAACTCTCCGGAGAGTTACTGGCGGGGACCGAGATCCCAGAGGCAACACTCAGCAGACAGATGGAGGAAAGTTTCCACAGACTTGGTCAGACCCTGGTGAGAATTGAAGAGGATGTGATCAGACCGAAACATGAAAGGCAAGAGGACCGAAGGGATATCAACGAACTGTTAGAAGACAGAGAGAAAGCCCACACTCGACTGGACCGACTAGAGAAAGAAATGCAACAGCGAGAAACCGCCTGCAGGCAAAGAAATCTCAAATTCCTTGGAATCTTCAAGCCCACACCAGGGGACGACAGAGACGATGTAGACGAGCTGCTGGCCACGTTGAACTACTTCTCGTTGAGCAGGACGTGTAAACACGACGACATCGAAGGAACACACCGTTTCGGTCAAGTTCACAAAACGTCACGGCAGCACACACGCCCGCTGATAGTCACTTTCAGTCGCGGAGATGACAAGGTGTAGATTCTTCGAGACAGGCACCTCCGAGAAGAAATGAGAAAGAAGGGCACACCGAGACAAAGGGACCAACTGCAGCACTACAAAGAGCAAGGCAAAGTGGCCTACTACAAAAACGGTAGACTGCACGTTGTAAACGACCAGCGTGAGGACTACACGGACAGACAAACACCCAAACCGACACGCAACACGCAAGGGCGACGAGACGGACTACCTCCGCGAGGAAAGACAACAGTCTTACGCTCCACGTCAACGCCGTCTCAAAGACTACGACTACTTCCCCAGTGACGACCATCGATACCGCCAAGGAAGCGACAGTGATCAACACAACACCGATGCTGGAGACAGGAACAGTCAACGGAACACACAAAGCAGACGTGGCGGGATGCATGACCTAGCCCCATCACGGCACCCTCACCTACCCGACAATTCCAGAAGACAACACGGAGGATCCTGGCAACACGGAGATCAGCGCTACAGCCATGCCTCTGTCCCCTACAACACCAGAGACGGTGGAGAAGGCGATAGACACCTCCAAGGAGCAGCAAGCTACATCCCAGCCTCAACAGAGGACTACGACTGGCTCTACACGATGGAGCAGTACTGCATGGCACACAACGTCTCTCGTGCATTCTGGCCCAGTGACCTCACGACCCCTGTTATCCCACCCCCCATGTTAACCCAGGAGAACCTCTCTGTCGACCACGCCCCCTCAACCCCTTATGACGGAACGTCCATCACAGTGCCAGACCCCGCAGTCCCCCAGAGGGCTGTCGCTCCACCGGACACTGCCACACCCAACACGACAGCATCTACAGGCGTGCACTCCTTGCAGCAAGCGCTCCCAGAGGCCACGGCAGCGGGAGAGGATCACCCATGTCCAGCAGACTCGACAGCAGCAACAGCCCAGCAACAGCGACTACCAGAAGAACCGACGACGACAGTGCAGCAGTCGACAAGTGAAGACCGGCAGCAAACGGCAGAACAACCAGTGACAACAACGCTGCAACAAGCACAAGTAGAAACGGAAGACCAGTTCCAGAGTGGGGACCCAAGAGAGACGACTGACCACAGCGACAGCGGACAAGATGCAGAGGAGCAGCAGAAACACACACATGAAAACACAGACGAGGTTCCCGACCGCAGCACCTACGCCGATGCCGTGAAAAGTCCACCACGCCAAATCGTAACACCAGCGAAAGACACACCAACACAGACAGTGGGAAACCACCCAAACGTGTCTGAACCACCACAACACGTCAGTGAGGATTCCCTAGTTCACGCCCGAGATGCACGGCCCCAAACAGCGCAGGTCAGAAGCAGCTCAGTGTCTGGGGCAGAGACACGTGCAACACGGAGCGCATCACGCCCCGCAAGAGTGTGTGTACCCGGCAGACAAGTCTACAGTCAGCCTGGCAGACGACGAAAGACAAGACACAAAGACAGCAAACAGGCCGAGACCCAAAGACAGCAATTCCCAGAGGTGGGGAAAAAGAGGTTAGTGGTACTAAGCGAACCGAATCAGAAACTATCAAAATGTCTTGTTGGAATGTTGAAAACCTTGTGACTAAATTCAGTGAACCAGATTTCGTCAGCTACGTTAAGTCCTTTGACATTTTCTGTGCCATTGAAACATTCACAAGCACGCTCTTCGACTTCAGCACGCATTTTTAAAATCACCACGTACTTCACTCTCCGGCCATCAAACTTTGTGCACGTGGCAGGAGGTCTGGAGGTGTTGCTGTTTTCATTGAGAGGTCATTCATGCCTTTTGTCACACCTAGCGAGTGTTCCTATGATAATATGTATCAACATATCAAAAGCTGCTGTAGGGCTAAATAAAGACTTGATTTTCGTTGCAGTGTATATTCCACCATATCAAAGTCCGTATTACAAACAGACTGACACGAACTGCAGTATTCACCATTTGGAGGACTTTCTTCTTAAACCAGACTGGAGAAGATGCTTACTTAATGGTGTTTGGCGACTTAAATGCGCGTATTGGGGAATGGGATTTTCTGACGGATGACGAAACCGATTTACTTGGAAATGGAATTGGCAGGGACAGCACAAGGAAATCACAAGACAAAAACACAAACCAGTTCGGAAATGTGTTGATAGATTTTTGCGAAGTGTTTCATTGCATTCCATTGAATGAAAACCACAGTGGAGATGTGGACGGGTGCTTTACCTTTATATCTAAGCAGGGTAATAGTGTGATCGACTACTGTGTTGTCTCATCAGATTTTGTTTGTAAAACTGACATGCATTTTGAGGTTGGTAACCTCAGCTCAGCATAGATAGCAAACAGTTACAGCAAGAACAAAGTGCCAAAGAAACTAAAAGATTAAATGGGACCAAGAAAAAGCAGAAGAATTCCATGAGGCCATAAATTCTGAAACATCCAAAGAAAGCTTTCAGGAAGCTTTTGGCCTCTTAGAAACTAGTGTCGAATCAGCTCTGAAAAAATTTAACGACGCTGTATTGCACGCTGCCGAATGCATGACACGCACGATCTGTTTCAAAACTGGTGCTGAAGGAGACACAAACAAATGGTTCGACCGTGAGTGCGTGACGAAAAAGCGTGCTGCTCGACGAGCCCTGAATCGTTTTAAGAGGACCAAGGCAGATGTAGACAAACTAATCTATAAACAGAAAAGAGCTGAGTACAAATCAACTCTCAAAGAAAGGAAACAACACCACAAAACTTCAGTTCACCAAGCATTGTTTGACAATAAGCAAAACAGTTCTAAATTTTGGGACACTGTCCGAAGTGCAAGACAAAGGAAAAATAAACAGCCAGAAATAAGTATTAGTACATGGAAAGATCACTTCCAAAGTGTCCTCAGTAATAAAAGTATGGAGGTACCTAGTAAAGAAAATACAAATGAAAATCCATCTGAATCGCAGCCTGGCACTGAGAGTGAAGCAACTGTAACCCATATTCCTGAGTTATTTGACCCAATTACAGAGCAAGAAGTTCGGCAGGCTGTTGGAAACTTGAAGCAAGGAAAGGCCTCTGGATTAGATGGAATTTGTGGAGAATTTCTTAAATATTCTGAAAATATTGTCGCGCCCCTTCTTACAAAACTATTTAACAAGCTGTACGATATGAACGTTTTTCCCTCAGATTGGTGCAAATCTGTGATTATTCCTCTGTTCAAAAAAGGTGACGACAAAATTCTAGACAATTATAGAGGGATTTCCTTATTGTGGATGAGTGGGCCGATGTCCGCATGCCTAGAGTCGCCGCATTACTTCTGCTCGGGTCACTCGTGTGTAGCCTTGTGCTTTGTACAGGGCCGGGATTTGGGCCATTCTAAGTCCAGAGTAACACTATCCTCAGCTTACCTTTGTAATGTGATTCGATGGAAGACCTTCTGTGTTCCTTTCAGTCAGTTCAGGTAAAAACGTGTATGCTGTGCGTATTTGTCCCGCTGCTACGAAGTATAAAATCCGATTCTCTTAACAGCGTAAATATATGTGAGCCGGTTTGGCCTACCGGTAAGGCGCTAGGCTAGTAAGCAGAGGGACCTCAGTTTGAATCCGCTTTGGCTCTCCTTTCTCTTCAAAAGTTGTGGTCTGTGGACACTGTCTTGTGACTTTGTCCCACACAAGTAATGAAACATTAAAATGGTTCTCATCGCTGCCCATCTTAATGCGGGAGTCATTCTGGTGGTGGCAGTGTAGCGATAAGTATATAATCTCCCTCTTCACCCACCTCCATGTCCCCCCCCCCCTTGTCCCCGTCCCTAATAAGCCTTATGGTTTCTGTGGACGTTAAGCACCATGTGTACTTACTTTCTTACGGCCTAAATATGATCTTTCTCCAGGGCAGAACGAGAGACCAGGTCACCCAGAGAGGCCATGTCACCTACGATGCAACCGGTCGAGTCGTGCACAACAAAGCTGCTCCGCTGTTTGATTTCGTGCGAAAGAAGGTAAGTATAGTGACAGCAGCCCAACTTTTCCATCCTAGCCGCAAAGAAAGGAAAAATATTGACTATATGTGTCACCATTACTACATGTGTAACAAAACCAGCGGATATCAAATGTGCTATTTGTTCGTTATGCGTGTTTAATGACGACTTCAACTCTCCGGAGAGTTACTGGCGGGGACCGAGATCCCAGAGGAAGGGGGGGGGGGGAGGGGAGAGGTGAGGGGGGGGGCAGGAGGAGTGGTGGGGAGGGGGTCTATGTCTAACGCCACCGCTATGTCACCACCATAACGATTCTGCAATAAGACGGGCAGCAAAGAGAGACATTTTAATGTTTCATTAATTGTGAGGGGAAAAGTTACAAAGGCAGTCAGTGTCCATAAAACTTAATCAGAACTTTGGAAGAGAAAGGAGAGCCGGAACGGGAAATCAAACCAAAGTCGTCCCGCTTACCAGCTAGGCCAAACAGGCTCAATGCGTCAGTGTGCTACGGTTTACATGAGCGGTGTGAGCCGGTTTGGCCTAGCGGTAAGGCAAGCAAAGAGAAGCAAAGGGACCCCACCCCGGTTCGAATCCGCTTCGGTTCTCCTTCCTCCTTCTTCTTCAGAAAAGTTGTGGTCTGTGGACACTGTCTTGTGACTTTGTCCCTCACAATTAATAAAACATTAAAATGGCGGCTTGTCTTAATGCGGGAGTCATTCTGGTGGTGACAGTGTAGCAACAGGTATATAACTTGCCCCCCCCCCCAACCCCCACCCCCTCTCTCACCGTCCCGTAATAAGGCTTATCGTTTTTGTGGACGCTTAGCACAACGTGGGGATTGGGGGTTGGTGGATTCCAAGAGCGGGCCGTCGAAGCGCGACGGACAAAGTGCACTGTGACCAGTGACCGGGTCGGAAACTCGCTGGGCAAGTATTTTATTTGGCGAAGCCAGCTGTTGACCACAGCCCTTTCGAACACAACCACTACACAACCAGTCGACCCTAGGCCGGCGGAGAAGTGTAGTCAACAGTGAGTTCGGACAATGTTGCACCAGTAAACAAGCGACGAGTGGACGTGTGCTTGGTGGAACGACGGCAGCCAAGTTGTTGTCCAAGTTGTATTGCTGGCGTATGCTTGGAACGGCAGCCAAGTTGTTTTCCAAGTGATATTGCTGCTTGGCCCTGCACATCACAAACCAGGTGGGCGCTATGTACATCATTACTACAAGTACAAACCACGTGGGCCCTATGCCGTTTGATTTGCTGTACACACACACACACACACACACACACACACACACACACACACACACACACACACACACACACACACACACACACACAGGTCCATGGTTATACTGGGCTCAGTGGGAGCCCAGGAGCTGTGTAAAAATCGAGGTGACCGTCCCTAATAATAAGCCCTTTGGTTTCTGTGAACCGAACTGATGGGCTTGATCGAGGGTCTTTGCCAAAATAACTATAGTCAACACAGACTGTTAGGCTAAGAGCTTCGTGTCTGTTACGCAGCTACTTCCGCCGCGTCAGTATCGCCCCGTACGTGTTATCGGACCCTCTGCCACTTCCCTCACAATTAAGTGCCTGCTGC
>OY757541.1:30845470-30852970 GCA_963584105.1 Alviniconcha strummeri | reverse complement strand
GATTCTGCATTAAGACGGGCAGTGACGAGAGCCATTTTAATATTCCGCCATTACCTGCGAGGGGCAAAGTCACAAGACAGTGTCCACACATCACAAGCGGTTTTTCATGGACCTTAAATACATATTTACTAAGTATCTGAACAAAATTATTAATGATCGACGATGGACCTACATGTCCGGCCATGAATAAGACTGTGGAAGCAGTTTAGCGTCGAAGCACGCACGTAAACATAAGGACCTGCAGGTCCATGCCGCAGTTTAGTGACGAGAATTAAAGGAGAGCCGACCAGAACCAAACCGCGAAATCCTTCTGCCACCCACACAGCCCCTTAGCCTACCGCCAGGCCGAAGCCGTTCGGTAAAGAGCAGCAGTTAACCGTGACCGGCGGTCACTGTGGGCAAGCAGATCGACTGACAAGGTACACAGTACACGAAGAGAAAGCAAAGGACAATGCCGGAAAGACCCGGCTTTTTGTCCGCCAGGGAGGCCGCAGAAGCGTAGCACTGCGTGAGTAACACGGGTGGAAGGTCAAAAGGTGACTTAGTATGGCGGCTCGCTTGCGTCAAAAGCACATAATTGTGGCAGTGTTCACATCGTTGTAATTCGATCCACAGTATTGTAATTAGGTCCACAAAACTGCCATGATCGATGAGCACATTCTTGTAAATGTGTTCTTTTTGACTTATACTGTTAACGGCATACTCGAATCGAAAGCACATAAGTGTAATTATCTGAAATACATAATTACTAAGTATCTGAACAAAATTATTAATGATCAACGATGGACTTACATGTCCATGAATAAGACTGTGGAAGCAGTTAAGCATCGAAGCACGCACATAAGGACCTATATGTCCATGAATAACTTAAGACTGGGGACGTAAACATAAGGCACTTGCTTCGACGCTAAACTGCTTCCACAGTCTTAAATTCATGGACATGTAGGTCCATCGTCTTATTACTATGATTATTACCAAACCTTTTGGATGGGGGCTGACAGCGTCAGTGGACAGCTGCGCGGAGATAAAAAGTGCCCCTTTAGTGGCGTAACCAATTCTGGCAGTTTAGAGGAAAGTGCCGGAAATCGAGGCTTGGTGTGTGGGTGAAAACCTGCCCCTTTAAACCTTAGCTCTCAGACGTAAACGTAAATAAGGGTTTATGGAGAGAGAGAGAGAGAGAGAGAGAGAGAGAGAGAGAGAGAGAGAGAGAGAGAGAGAGAGAGAGAGAGAAATGGGAGGGGGAGGAGGGGGAGGAGGGGAGGTAAAATGCGGTCAATACATGCTCCTTTAAACCTCTAGTATTCAATCATCGTGGACAGGGCTTGACTCTCTGATTTAAAAATGCATGGCCCGGATGTATTTTTATCTCCGAATGACATAACTCCACTTGCCGGACTCGGTCAATAGCAGCCGAGCGTGGGAGCGTAGAGTGGCAAAGGTCAGAGACATAGTGTATCTCTGCTCACGTTAACGCTGTCTGCCAGTGGCAGTGAGCCGGTTTGGCCTAGCGGTAAGGCGTTGGTAAGCAAAAAGGACATTGCTTCGAATCCGCTTCGGCTCTCCTTAACCTTCAAAGTTGTGGTCTGTGGACACTGTCTTAATTGTGACTTTGTCCCTCACAGTTATCAAAACATTAAAATGGCTCACATAGCTGCCCAGTCGAGTCATTCTGGTGGTGACAGTATAGTAACAGGTGATATAATCTCCCTCTCCCCCCACCTCCAGACACTCTGCCCTCCCTCCTCCCCCATTCTCCCCGTCCCTAATAAGCCTTATGGTTTTTGTGGACGTTAAGCACCATGTTTACTTACTTACTAAGTTACTTGCTGTGTGCCAAGCGGGTACGGACACTAGGTCCTACTAACTTCTTCTGTTAGGGTCCACAGGACCCATACGGCTTATTATGGGCGGAAAGTAAGTAAAACTTGGTGCTAAACGTCCACATTAACTATAAGGCTTATTAGGGACGAGGAGAAGGGGGGGGGGAGTATAGTGGAGGTGGAATAAGAGGGAGATTATAAACCTATCACTACACTGTCACCACCAGTATGACTCCTGCATTAAGATAGGCAGCGTGAGCGATGAGAGCATTTTAATGTTTCATTAATTGTGAGGGACAAAGTCAGAAGACAGTGTCCACAGACCACGACTTTTGAAGAGAAAGGAGAGCCGAAGCGGATTCGAACAGAGGTCCCCCTGCTTCCCAGCCTAACACCTTACCGCGAGGCCATACTGGCTCATGGGCGAAGGTGGGGGAAGAGGGATATTATATACCTATCACTACACTGTCGATCACCACCAAAATGACTCCTGCATTTACAGATAGGCAGCGATAAGAGCCATTTTAATGTTTCTTTAATTGTGAGGGACAAAGTCACAAGATAGTGTCCACTAGACAGTGTCCACAACCCACAACCTTTTGAAGACAATGGAGAGCCGAAGCGGAATCGAGCCGAGGCCCTTCTGCTTACCTTACCGCTAGGCCAAACCGGCTCGTACTCGGTTACTACAGAAATGGACATCCTCCACCACCTCCACCACCACCACCACCACCACCACCACCACCACCACCACCGTAACAACAACAAAAACACAATGTTTAACAAAACGACGCGAAACGTGCAACATTATATCTAGGCTACAGCAGACCCGTGTCATCTGGCATTTCCCTCCTTCAGTTACGCTGTCACCGACGTGGATGGCTGAAGTGTTGCTTTACGTCCACAGAAACTGGGTTTATTAGGGACGGGAGCCCAGGACGTCCACCTCAGCTTTCACACAGCTCCTGGGCTCTGACCGACGTGGAGACTGCCGTGTGACTTAAGTGAGGATCAATAGACTTTGCAATGGCAGAACTCAGAAGCTGTGTGAAAGTCGAGGTGGCCTTCCTGGGCTCCCGTCCCTAATAAACCTACGGTTTCTGTGGACGTAAAGCAACACTTCAACATCAAACACTGCACAGAGCTCAGGAGCTGTGTGAAACTAGAGGAGGCCGTCCTGAGCTCCCCGTTCCGAAAAGTCCGTAAGCCTACGGTCTCTGTGGACGTGTACAAAAGTGTACTCTAACTTGAAACGCTGCGGTGACAGACAATACAATACGGCACGAGGTCAGCCAAAGGATGGCCCGCTTTCCTTTGAATACCCTTGCCAGGGGACTGCCGAAACCAGAGATACTACAGCAAGCCCGTGGTGTAGTCTTTGCCCAGACTCCAGGCACTGGTTTACGACATCCTTTTCGGAGCCTGTGAGCCGGTGTGGCCTAGCGGTAAGGCGTTAGGCTGGTAAGCGGAAGGACCTCGGTTCGATACCGCTTCGGCTCTCCTTTCTCTTCAAAAAGGTTGTGGTTTGTGGACACTGTCTTGTGACTTTGTCCATCACTTCCTACTGAAACATTAAAATGGCTCTCATCGCTGCCCATCTTAATGCAGGAATCATTCTGGTGGTGACAGTGTAGCGATAGGTGTATAGTCTCCCTCTCCCCCCACCTCCATGCCCCCTTCCCCCCCTTCTCCCCGTCCCTAATAAGCCTTATGGTTTCTGTGGACGTTAAGCACCCTGTTTACTTACTTACTGGTTTACGACATCCTTTTCGGAGGACAGTGCCGGAAAGCGATGCTCGGAGTGTGGTCTTTGCCTTTGCACAAACTACAACTGTTGCCTTGTGGCGGCCAAACTTCGCCATGGCTCCCGGTTATGGCTCGTACAAACCGAATCATACACACACACACACACACACACACACACACACACACACACACACACACACACACACACACACACACACACAGCACACAAATGATATGGATCTGTATTCCTACCGTAAACACACAAATATGTACAGAAAGGACAAATAGAGCTGTTTGTCTCTGACGTTTATGCGTTTTGCCATAATAAACGGCGTACTTTTTAACCTTTTATGTGTTTGGCTCTGACGTTTCTGCCAGAAATCTGAGTTGGTTCAGAGAATGCAAAATCAGATAGGGGGAAGAAAAAGAAAAAAAGAAGAAAAAATGGCAGAGTGAAGGAGGTACGGGGTAGGGGTGGGGTTGCACGGGGTCTGTGGGGGAGGGGGGGGGGAGGTATGTTTTTTTCACTTGCACCATTACTATTTTTTCTCACATCTTTTGCTTTATTTCTTTTATTCGTGCTCCCGTCCACGTGTTTTCTTATTTGTTGGACGGGTTTCATGACTGGATTTTTTTTTTTTTTAGCTGGTTCGTATGCTACACACCAATGGTGCGTGTCGCTGAGTGTACACGTTTGGACATGTCAGATGGCTGACAGACATCATCCTTATTTGATGGATGTCTATCTCTCTTATTTGTTTGTTTGTTTTCATGTTAGATGAGGGACTGTTGAGAGTGAGTCGGGTGTGCGTTATTGTGCATCCTACGTGCTCTTTGTTACATATCCCAGTTTCTGTTGTTGTGTTACATATCCCATTTTCTGTTGTTGTGTTACATATCCCAGTTTCTGTTGTGTTACATATCCCAGTTTCTGTTGTTGTGTACACATGTCCTTTGTTACAGCTCCGTCTCTGCTGATGTGTACATGTTCTTTGTTACACCTCGGTCTCCGTTGATGTGTACACTTTCTTTGCTACACCCAAGTCTCTGTTGATGTGTAGGTGTAATTGATACACCCAGGTCTCTGTTGATGTGTAGGTGTAATTGATACACCCAGGTCTCTGTTGATGTGTACATGTTCTTTGTTACACCCAGGTCTCTGTTGATGTGTACATGTTCTTTCTTTGTTGTGTACATGTTCAATGCCACGTGTTCTTTGTTACACGCGCGTTAGTTGAGCGTGTATTCAGAGCTCAGGAGCTGTTTGAAAGTTGAGGTGAACATCCCGGGCTACCATGCGGTCTCTGCGGACGTAAAGTAACACTGAACGAACGAGCGTGTTTTTCGTCCACGGATTGATTGCGGAATCGTGACTTTCAAGAAAAATGGAGGGGTAATAGAGATGGCGCAGCGGAGAATGGGCTAGATCCTAAGACTTAGGCTACTATTGTGCGGCTGTGCCGTTGCGGTAATTGCATTCAAAAAAGAAGATATCAGTTTCTAGTCAACCCGCATGACTTTTCACGGCAGCCGGGGTGGGGGGGGGGGGGGGGAGGGTGTTACAATCCGTTGAAGCAATGCCCTTTAGACGAGTGCCGATGGGACAATGCGCCGTTGAAGCAGTGCCTTTTAGACGAGTGCCGATGGGACGACACGCCGTTAAAACAGTGCCTTTTAGACGAGTGCCGATGAGACGACACGCCGTGAGACGATGCCCTTTGGACGAGTGCCGATGCTGAGACGTGCCGATGGGACGATACGCCGTGAGACGATGCCCTTTGGACGAGTGCCGATGCTGAGACGATGCCCTTTAGACGAGTCCCGATGGGACGACACGGCGCGAGACGATGCCCTTTGGACGAGTGCCGATGCTGAGACACATGCCTTTTAGACGAGTGCCGATGGGACGATGACTTTTAGACCACAACCGCATAGGTTACTCATTTGCGTAGGACTGTTTTCATGACGTGTGTGTCGCGCGCGCGCGTGTGTGTGTGTCTGTTTGTGTGTGTATCAGTGCCAGCGTGTGTGTGTATGTGTTTGGGTGGGTGGGTAAGTGTATGTGTGTGTTGTGTGCGTGCGCACGTATGTGTGTGTGTGTGTGTGTGTGTGTGTGTGTGTGTGTGTGTGTGTGTGTGTGTGTGTGTGTGTGTGTGTGTGTGTGTGTGTGAATGTCAGTGTCAGTGTGTCTGTTTGCGTATGTACGTGTCCAAAATCACAGCAAAACATTCGCAGGACTTAGCACCTCTGCTGGGCTCACATTTCACAAAACAAGAATAAGCAGTTGTTGTTTGATCTGTATCAACGGCGTATAGTGATGTCGACACTCGATCTCTAAAAGGCATCGTCCGAAAAGATGTCTACGGCGGCATACTATTGTCAAAATTGTTGCCATCTCTCCGGCGCACAGAACCGTAATTATGTACCTGTTTTAACGCAAGGAAGCTGTTGGAATTAGCAGGAATGGCACATAATTACAATCATGAAGACATAATTACAATAATTTGCTTTTGACGCAAGTAATCTGATGGAAACAAGCGTCAAAAGTAGAGATAATTACTAATGATAATGTGATGATTACTAATTATGATGAAATCATTTGGATCATGTGCTTTCGACGCAAGTATGCCGTTAACGATGTGAGTCAAATGAACATAATTATCATTAACAGTTATGCGAAGATAATTACACTTGTGTGTTTTGATGCAAGCGAGCCGCCATCTATCATAAGATGTTGTTTCAATAGCATGTAACCACCAGGGGGACCTTCTCAAGAGGGGCTGTTTTTTGTTTGGTGTGTGTGTGTGTGTGTGTGTGTGTGTGTGTGTGTGTGCGTGCGTGCGTGCGTGCGCGCGCGCGCGTGCGCGCGTGCGTGTGTGTGTGTGTGTGTGAGAGAGAGAGAGAGAGAGAGAGAGAGAGAGAGAGAGAGAGAGAGTAGTATTTGCTACTGCGGTGTTCAGGACAAGTTTGCTGATGTAGTATGATAATTCTTTACCCCCTAGTCTCCCGTCTCATTTCATCGTGCCGGACCGCGTGGTTCCCTTTCTTGTAGAATCTTTTGTAGACTCTTTCCGGCAAGAGATAGTGATCGCGGCACGACGGGACCACAGAGGGCAATGGGAAACAAGAGCTGGGGTGAGAATGTTCAAATGACTGGAAGAGGGCGGGCCGGAGATGGCGGAGAGAGGACCATTACTATAGCAGGTGGTGGTGCGTGTAAAAGAAAGGTGCGAAGAAGTTTGGGGTAAAAAAACAACAACTTACACTGCTGACATGGTTGGTGCCACGTGGAACTGCTGCCTTCTGGGTGCGTTCTGTGTACACCATGCAACCATGTATCATATGCCACTTCATGCAAAGCCACATACGTTAGATGCATGCATGTTTAGCCGTAACTAGCTGCCACCTGCACTTTTGGCAGAATGGCATGACCAGGGATCTTTCACGTGCTACTGCGGTAACAGGGGGTGAAACAGATACCGAAATAAGAGTCAGCACAGAATGTTGACCCAGAAAAGAAGCCGCCGCTTCTAAGCTTCAGACCATTTTGCTTTACGTCCACAGAAGCGAGGATGCTTATTAGGGACGGGGACAGGTGGGGAAGGGGACGAAAGAGTGAAGGCTCGACCGCGGATACCGCCCGAAAAAGACCGGAGAGACCGTCGACCGCCGCCAGAACAATGGAAGTGTTAAGGCGGTGTCCCCTCGCCATTGCCAGCGACTTGTGCACTGCGCGGTTGCTGTTTCAACTGCCGTGCTGGGCAGAGTCACAAGGACAGTGTCCGTTGCACTGCTGTTGAGGAACAACTCGAAGCGAAAGAAGTCCAATTTTCGCAGCCCAGCTCCACCTCCCTACTCATGATCTCTTCTGGGCTAGTGGTTTGGTTTAGCCTATGCTTCAATACCTACCGGAAACCTTAACCAAGACGCCCCC
>OY757541.1:30808198-30845270 GCA_963584105.1 Alviniconcha strummeri | reverse complement strand
AGAACGCTAGCAGTCATTCTGTTTCAATTTTTCTTTCTTTCTTACTTGTCCTCATTTCCCTGTTTTTGATCTGACTTAGAATATCGTGGAACTTGACAAGCAAAATTATCATTCAAGTATAGCCGAAGCGCTGTTTGTGTTATCTTCAAAATCTACTTTGCAGAATGTAATGTGTACTATTATTAAACCCTTTGGTCTAATAACAAGTTTGGATAATCATCAAACAAGGGGGATAATTAGCGTTCTGGTGTAGTTTATGTACCTTGTGTTTACTCCCATGCCAGGTAAGAGTTACCGTAGGCAACTCAGGTCCATGTTGTTGTGTTTGTGTGACGTCTTTCGAGCGCTGATTAACTCCCTTGTTTGTTGAATCTGCACAGGCGCTCTGGGCCTCGTTCTGTTTCAAAGTATGTTAACTTTGGATAACTCTTCTATTGTTGTTTTTTGGAATGTGTGGTGTCTGGCTTTTAGAGAAAACAATTATTGTTATTGCCGTTTCTGTTGCGATTTTGGACTGACTGGGCGGGTATGAAACTTGAATAAATGTACAGTCCTGTAGTCCTGTTTTTTGTTGTTGTTGTTGTTGTTGTTGTTGTTGTTGTTGTTGTTGTTGTTGTTTGTTTGTTTGTTTGTTTGTTTGTTTGTTTGTTTGTTTGTTTGTTTGTTTGCTTGCTTTTGTTTTGTTGTTGTTGTTGGTTGGTTGGTTGTTTTTGCTTTTTGTTGTGTTGTTGTGTTGTTGTTTTCTTGGCCGGGGACCGAAGAAGGTGATCGTCAGACTGCCCCGCTCCAACTCTGTTCCTTTCTTTTTTCACGGCGCCGCCCTCCCCACCCTCTTCGTGCAGCCCCTCCAAGCCCCTACGCAACGCCTATCGCCGTCTCGTATTCACCTCCGCCAACGCCCTTTTCTTTGCATCTTTCCCTTCTGTCTCCTGAATTTCGGGTCACCCCAACGAGTGCCGAGCTAGTACAAACAAACGCTGGTAAACGGACCCAGACAAGCACCATGTACTTTTGCCCAGACAAACAGAGTTTTTTTGGGGGGGGAGGTGGGGGGGGAGGTGAGATGGGATGGGACGGCCGATCACGATCGGTAGAATCTCTGTGAAGGTGGTAGTCTAGGTATGAAACTGTGCACTCCTGGTCTAGTCAGCCAGAGAGAGAGAGAGAGATCACAGAGTACGTGTGTGTGTGTGTGTGTGTGTGTGTGTGTGTGTGCGTGCGTGCGTGCGTGCGTGCGTGCGCGCGCGCGCGCGCGCGCGTGTGTGTGTGTGTATGCCGCGCGCGTGTGTGTGTGTGTGTGTGTGTGTGTGTGTGTGTGTGTGTGTGTGTGTGTGCCAATAGCATAGCATTCCAATTCTTCTATAAGTTTAAAGGGAGACCTCGTGTTACGCAAATGCAATTGGCCTAACACCCTAGTGGTCTGACCATGCAATGTGTACTGCGTATCTGGGGTGTCTAAATTGGCAAGGTCCCAGAGGCAGCTGATTACTGCCCCAAGCTTTGGTGCTCGTCCGTCTCTGCCGCACACCTGGGGAGTCCGGCACCGCTCGTGTGTTTTGTCGCCCTAAACCTGGTTCACTTCACACCACCTTCTCCCTCACCACGTCTGACCCTCCCTGGTCCTGTCCTGTCGCCATGAACCTGGTTCACTTCACACCATCTTCTCCCACACCAGGTCTTTGCCACCCTGGTCCTGTCATGTCGCCATGAACCTGGTTCAGTTCACACCACCTTTTCCCTCACCACGTCTGACCCTCCTTAGTCCTATCCTGTCGCCCTGAACCTGGTTCACTTTACTCCACCTTTTCCCACACCAGGTCTGACCCTCGCTGGTCCTGTCTCGTCGGCCTGAACCCGGTTCACTTCACACCCTCTTCTCCTGTACCAAGTCTCACTCACCCTGGTCCTGTCCTGTCGCCCTGAACCTGGTTCACTTCACACCACCTTCTCACAGACCAGGTCTCACCCCGGTCCTGTTCTGTACAAAGGTGCAGAAAAACTTAGATCACAATTACTTGACGCGGCAGATCATTTCAAAAGGCAGCCTCAGTTTAGCCAAGTATAGTCTAATGAGACTAAGGCAAAACAGCTGCAAATTAGTTCAAAGTCCTGAACAAGCCGTCTCAAACCTTCCTTTGTCCCGAAAAGGCAGGCCATTCGCCGTCGGGTAAACGGGGGGGGGGGGGGGGGGGAAGAAGAAGACGAAATAGGGGACTTTGTTTTCAAATGCTCCGTTGATTTCAGTATTTTTAATTTACAAATCCTCTTGCGTGAGCGACGGTTAACGGGACTGGACTGCAGAACCGGACTCCGTCTAGTGTCACTGGTGGCCAAACCGTTGGTGAGGCGCGCACATCATATACCGGTTTATGTCCGTTATCTTCCAAGACGGAGGCGGTGCGTGCGTGCTAGCCTGCTCGGGACAGCAAGAAACCTTTCGTTGTTCTGGATCTGGATCTGGATTTGTACATTGCAGGGACCATTCTGGCCATTTTTGCAATGGAGCTGGGAGAGCGCAGTGCGAATAAAACTTGTACTTAAAAGGAGTGGTCTGTACAGTTTGTCATTTTACTCTATTTAAAAACTGGCTAAAACACATTTTTGTTCGAGCTGGGAGAGCGCAGTGCGAATAAAACTTGTACTTAAAAGGAGTGGTCTGTACAGTTTATCATTTTACTCTATTTAAAAACTGGCTAAAACACATTTTTGTTCTGACTGCCTATGTGTGGGAGGCAGCCCCTTGTAGTACTCTGCCTACTGCAGGTGAGAATACAGTGACAGAATCTGCTGTGATCACAATGTCTTCCAGCTTGTCCCAGTCAGCCACAGTTCTTACGAATAATTAGTTCTTGTACTGCTCAGTCAGGCTGTCTGTAATCTTGAAGCGACGTCATCGTCCAGAACAACAGGAGTTTCGAATTTCGTGTCTGGCGATGGTGTTGTTCTATCCCTAACCCTAACCGTAACCCTGTGCGTGTTTCAGGCGTTAAATGTCAACTAACAAGCTCAGATTTAGTTAACTTACGTACACGTATGTGAATGAAATCTGGATCATTTGTTGCGTGCAGCTAGTTCCATCGCTTGTCACAGACAAAACAAAGCTTGCACTGAACTGAAAATAAAAGCAAAGGAGCTTTTCCAAACCTCTCTTACCTCCTCGATGCCCTGAGGTGACCCTGTGTGGCAGACGGGATGTTAAAATCCAAGAACTAACTAACCTGTTAGACCGGAAGATTGTTTTGAGAATTAAGGCTTCAGTTCCTTTATCAGTGTCAGCACACACACACACACACACACACACACACACACACACACACACACACACACACACACACACACACACACACACACACACACACACACACACACGAGGCAGCGCAGAACTAAAAAGCCTCACAGCTGGTTTGAATAGAAGCAGCTGAGTCAGTGATTCGGTGCCGCTGGAACCCACGTGCAAGTTGTTATTACCTCAAAAAGCCCTTATTTTGCGTGAGCTGACGGGGCGAGAGGAAGCCATTCCGGTGCATCTTTATGCACTCACTCACTCGCCCGACTCGTGCACGTGCGCGATGCAATCCGGCCGTACAGTGAATGCATTGTCCAGTCACCTTCGTTGTGCTTTTGTAGTATCTAAATGGCTGTTGTTCGGGAAACGTGTCTTGGGATTTATTACATACACTATTATAAGTAACTGTGTTTGGTCATTTTTATTGTAGCCCCTGACTGATATAACTTTTCTGGCAGTTGTTCGGGAAGCGTCTTGGGATTTATTACGTACACTGTTATAAGTATGTTTGGTCATTTATATTGTAGCCTCTGACTATTGTAACTTTTCTAGCATCTATCTGGCTGTTGTTCGGGAAACGTGCTTTGGGTTTTATTACGTACACTATATTTATAAGTAACTGTATTTGGTCATTTATATTGTAGCCCTGATTGATATAACTTCTGTAGTATCTATCCGGCCGTTGTTCGGGAAACGTGCTTTGGGTTTTATTACGTACACTATATAAGTAACTGTGTTTGGTCATTTTTATTGTAGCCCTGACTAATATAACTTGTGTAGTATCTATCTGGCTGTTGTTCGGGAAACGTGCCTTGGGTTTTATTACGTACACTATATAAGTAACTGTTTGGTCATTTTTATTGTAGCCCTGACTAATATAACTTTTGTAGTATCTACCCGGCTGTTGTTCGGGAACCCTGCCTAGAGTTTTATTACGTACACTATATAAGTAACTCTTGTCATTTTTATTGTGGCCCTGACTGATATAACCCCTATGTGGTTGACTGGGCTCAAAGCACCAATTACTAACTCATTTTTATTGTAGACTGAGGGGTGTACGTTTGCTTTCTGGAGCAGGCCACGTCAAAATGTGGAGAAATGTAATCTGAGATGGATAAAAGCGACCGACCGACTGACCATTTTGCTTTACGTCCACGGAAGCGAGGTGGCATATTAAGGACGGGGACGGAGGGGGGGGGGGGGGCGGGGGGGTTGCGGGAGAGGACGAAAGAGTGAAGGCTTGACCGTGGATACCGCCCGAAAAAGACCGGAGAAACCGTGGACCGCCGCCAGAACAATGGAAGTGTTTAAGGCGGTGTCCCCTCGCCATTGCGCAGCGACTAGTGCACCGCGAAAATGCCGTTTCAACTGCCGTGCTGGGCAGAGTCACAATGTCTGTTGCACTGCTGTTGAGGAACAACTCGAAGCGAAAGAGTCCAACTTTCGCAGCCCAGCTCCATCTCTCTGCTCATGATCTCTTCTGGGCTAACTTGAAGGTCCAGCTCCGCCTCCATCCTCTTGATCTCTCCTGGAACCATGGAAGTAGGATAAAAGCATGCGGTCGTCCTTTTAAATAGCTGAAAGTGACCATTGTTGGTGTACATTTTCCTTTCACAAAGGTCAGTACAAGAGTATGTTCTATCTTTCGTAAGCTTGCAGTCAGTATGTTAAATTCCGTGTTTCTTGTTCAAAATATACCTCGGATTAGTCTCAGCAGCGACTAAGTTCTCAATGTTGTTCTCAATGTTAAATCTGTCATACCGAGCACACAACACCCACCGTTTGTAGCTGTCATGATATAATGTATCAAAACCACGGACATGGTTTCATTTCGTTAACATCCTGGCTTGAAAAAGCGGATGCAGTTTTCTAATCATCAGTAGTATAACGCTTCATCGCGTCTTTTCGGTGTTTCAAAACTTCTTCGAACATTATTTGCAAAACAAAATTTTATTTTTATTTTTATAAAGCAGTCGTTAGAACTGAGAAGACGCATGCATCCATTCTCCCTCTTTAATGTTTCTTCTCACAAGCCTGTGAGTCTTATAAAAATTAAAAAATTGCCACCGCTTGCCTGTGATCCCACTACGTGCAAACCAAAGCCGGTCTTTTATTTTATTTTATTTTTTAATAGACGGGCTTTGGTGCAAACCCATTTACACCAGTGCTATTTACCGTGCCTGCAACATTGTGTGTGTGTGTGTGTGTGTGTGTGTGTGGCAGTACTTTAACACGGGACTGGGACTCGAGACAGGCCAATCCCTACTGATATTGCGTGAAACGACCCGCCGACCGGAAGTGAGGAAACTCTGAGGCACTCAGTCGATATTTATTTAGGCCTACGTCTGCGCGCCGCCTGTGTCATAATAATGAACAATGAGATTGAAAAGCTTCTTGCCACTGCGCTGACAAAGATGAGTGGCATGCTGACGTCAGTTTTGGCAGTGGGATTGTTGACGGTCATCATTTTGGTTGAACTTCTAGGCTGTGCGTTACTATCCTAGTTCGGGTAGTATAGTTAATTTTCTCCAGGCTGCAATACCAGCAGGTAATATATAGTGTGATTTGACTCAAAAAGATTTGTTGCAAAATAGGGGATTGTTCCAAAAAAGCAATCATTTAACTATTTGGCAGTGACTGCTTGATTTAGGTTTGGGATGTCCGGATCGCACTTGGGGCATAACTTCACACACACACACACACACACACACACACACACACACACACACACACACACACACACACACACACACACACACACATGCATGCACACATACACGCCCGCAGGCACGCAAGCACGCACACATCACGCGCAAAAACATACGTGCATGCACGCATGCACACACACACGCAAACACACGCGCGCACGTACGCACAAAAACATACACACACACACACACACAAACACACACCACACACACACACACACACACACACACACACACACACACACACACACACACACACACACACACACACACACACACGAGTGAGAGAGGGGGAGAGAGGGGGAGGACTGGGGGTAGTTGATAGTTGATAGTTTGTAGTCTATTCTGGTTTGGGGTAGTAACCAATACATTTTGGGGTTTTGCTTTGTCTAACCATTGTGAAGTATATTAACTGTTCTCTCTTTGATGTTTCATGTAGAGCGTGCGCACAGAATAGTCTCGGAGAAGATCAAAGAGAGAGAGAGACAGAGAGAGAAAGTGTGTGTGTGTGTGTGTGTGTGTGTGTGTGTGTGTGTGTGTGTGTGTGTGTGTGTGTGCTACGCTGTTGCTGTAAATTCCAACAGCTAACTGACTAATGTGTGGTGTGTGTTTTTTGTTGTTGTTTTTTTGTGCCCGAAAGGTTTAGAATCATGAAACAACGACAACAAAAAGTGACATCATACTGGCATTATAGTTATTTATAATAGTCGGTTTCACTGTCTGTCGTCCCGTGCCATTCAAATTTTTATCCATTCTGTATAAACACCCTACAGGAAGCTTACAAATCAGTCCTGGGAAGAAAAAAAGACAAAAGACAAAAGGAGAACAGTAAATGGAAGCAGACACAAAGCAACAAAAGGTGCACAACCAAGAAACTATTCAAGCATTATTATTGGTTTATAATAGGCCCAGTCTGACAAGAAGTCAGGTAGGGTCAGTTTCAGCTTTTGATTGTGTCCTTCAATTTCGTATCTTTTTTTCAACTCCTTTCTAAATGCACATAACTGAGGTTTGATTTTTTCATATCTGCAACTATAGATAAAATATTTTGCATACAGAATAATAAAATCAAGAACACTGTCACTTTTAAAAATATCATCTGTACCGAACAAGATAATTTTTTCGTTGAATTTTAAGTTCTGAACGTTGTTGCAAAGGTCACATATAAACCCTTCTAATTTATTCCAGAACAATTTTACATGTTGACATCTCCACATACAATGTTGAATACTGTCTCTTTCTAGATTACAGAAATTGCACAAAACATCTTGTGCAATGCCCATTTCTTTTAACACAATATTGGTTGCTAAAATCCTGTGTAATAATCTGATCTGGAACCATGTCAGTTTTACTTCTTGTATTTTCTTTGTCTTTTTAAAGCAGGCTTTCCAGTCTATTCCTTCTCCTAACTTTATTTCCCATTTACTACAGCAGTTTGGACTTTTTCCATTTTAAATTAATATGTCATAATAACATTTAGTTCCTTTCACTTGATTATAGATCTTAGTGATCTGGGATTTATAACCATTTCATTAGATTCAGTAATAATTTTGAGGCTTTTAAGATGTTTTGATGGCCTGTACACATCCAAAGTATTCCAAATAGTTAACTTGAATATTGTATTTTTTTGCGAATTCGTTATATTTATAAAACCGTCCTTCTTCATCTATCACATGGCCTATGCAATAAATGCCTTTCTCTAACCAACTTTTAAAAAGAATGTATTTTTTGCCAACTTTAATGTTCCTGTTTAGGAAAAGAGGTTCTGCTAGTGCTTCCTCTGATGATTCTGGCTTTACTTTGTATCGAAAAAGTTCATAGACTTTAAATGTGTCCTCCCAGAATCTATTACTGTGGGCTTCTTTACTGTAAATGCTTGGACCATACATGTGTATGTTATCCATATCTTGGTACATTTGACATGCTATTTGTTTCCACCTATGATTTGTAGTTGTTAGTTATTTTATCCATGTTAACTTTAGAGCATTCATAAAGCTTTTTATCTGAGGAACACCCAGACTGCCATCAGCAATATGTTTTACCGTTGTGTCTCTGCTTATTCTATCACGCTTTCTGTTCCATACAAAGCGGAAAATAATTTTTTGAAGATCTTCTATAAACGTGTCCGGTGGATCCGGCAAAAGTAGCCATAAATGTACAAGTTTTGACAAGATCAAAGACTTAAGAATAGCTATTCTACCCAAAGGGGTTATCAGCCTCCTTAGCCATATTATAAACAAACTTTTTACTTCCTGGAACTTTGTATCAAAGTTCAACCGTGCGCAGCTCCCGAGGTCGTTTGTAAACCATATACCAAGTATCTTAAATTTAGTTGGGTTCCATTCAAACTTCAGGTGGGGCATGTACCTTATGTTACTATTAGTATTGGATCCCAACCATATTACAATTGTTTTTTCAATATTGATCTTCAGTCCAGATTTATTTCCAAAATCATCGAGGACCCGAATCGTTTCTTCGAATGTTTTACTCTTTCCATTTTGAAATAATTCAGTATCGTCGGCAAACTGTGATATTTTATGTTCGGTCTGACCGATAATAATCCCTTTAATATCTCGGTTTTCTTTAATCATAATTGCTAAAATCTCTGCGCAAAGAATAAATAAATATGGTGATATCGGATCTCCCTGTCTACATCCTCTTTTTATGGAGAACGAAGGAGATGGCTGCCCATTAACTAGAACAGTTGACTTGATGTTGTTATAAAATACGCTGATCCATCTTCTGATGTCCTTTTGGAACCCGAATGCCTTTTAGTACTTTGTGCATGAAAGTCCAGTCAAGCGAATCGAAGGCTTTCTCAAAGTATATACACAGTGACAATCCAGCCAATCTGTTCGTATTGCAATAATTAATCAAGTCATAAATAAGTCTAGTATTGTTTCCTATGTATCTGTTTGCCATAAAACCTGTCTGATCTTCGCTAATTAATGTGGGTAATACTTTCTTCATTCTTTCTGCTATACATGATGTGGCTATTTTATACACTACATTCAACAATGAAATAGGTCTCCAGTTTTTTAGATATTCCCTAGGTTTGTCCCCTTTAGGTATACATATAATAATGCCTTCTTTTTGTGTAGGTGACATTTCACCCTTATCAAAACCATCATTTATTGCTCTCACCACCAGATTGTCTAGTCTCTTCTTCCAAAAGACTTAAACAAATTCGACAGTGAATCCATGAGAGTCTGGGCTTTTTCCATTCTTCATTCTCTTTAGTGCACATGTTGCTTCTTCAACTGTAATTTTCCCCTCCAAATTCTCAGCTTCTTCTTCGGCTATTTTTGGGTATTCTTTTATTAATTGTTCAATTTTACAATCTTCTGTTTTCCTGTTTTTATAAAGAGATTCATAAAACTGTTCTGTTTCTTCCAAAATAGCGTTCGTTTGCGTCAAAATGCTGCCATCCTTTGCAATAACTTTATTCATTTGTTTACTAACAAAGTTTCTTTCTTCAAGGCCGCAAAAGTATTTTGTTATTTTTTCTCCCTCCCCAACCCATCTAGCTCGTGATCTCAGCAGTACACCTTCCATTTTCTTTTGTCTATTGTCAACCAGGTTTTCATTTGCGGCTTTTAAGTTCTCCAAGTCCAGTTCAGTTTTATTAACCTTTTTCTCTGTTAATCTAATTTTGGTTTCCAGTTCTTCCTCAAGTACTCTTATTGTTTTCTTTTTCATTGTGGCATAAGCAATCGTTTTACTTCGTATTTCCATTAGTAGTACATCGAGAAATAATTGGTCTGATATTGTAAACTATATGTCTTTAGAACTGGTTTTTGATAAATTGTCCCTATCATATGGTAACGCAGCATACTGTTGAATTACTTTCTCTATAGTGTCATTCACTTCTTGTACAAACTCGCTGTCTTTTAAAAGTGAGCTGTTAAATTTCCAGTATGTCTTCTTTTTTGGGGGTGCAATTTTCCCCAAATGATAACTCCTCTAGTGTGAGCATGGAGTGGTCGGTCCTATATCCTGGAGTAATGTCAGTATCTCTTACAGTACTGCACAAGTTTTCTGAAATCAGAAAAAAATCTAGCCTGCTTTGTTGAAAGGGGTTCGTTCGTCTCCAGTAAACCGCTGTAGTTGCGGGTTGAGTTCTCTCCATATGTCCACCAGACAGTGGTCGGCGATAATTTCTTCCACCTTCTCTTGGGCTTTAACATTATTGGTACGTTTGTAGTTACAATAATCTATGGTTGGATCCAGAACCAGATTCCAATCACCAGCAAGAATAAGGTTAGGTATTTTAAGTTTTGCAATATTTTCGTTAAGTTTTATATAAAAATTTGGATCGTCTCTATTTGGCCCATATATGTTTACTAGCAAAACATCCATTTTCATTGTGCTGATATGCACCATCAAATTTTTTCCTCCATTGTCCCTAAATATCCCCTTGATCTTGAATTCAAAATCATTATTAAAAAGTATGGCCACACCTCGAGATCTTGTATTATTGGAACAAAAAACCGAAGTAAAACCCCATTCCGCTGTGATGTATTTGTCGAGTTTCGGGTCCAAATGAGTGTCTTGTAAAAAATAAATAGAATAGTGTTTTTGTCGCAAATAATGGAATACATCTCTTCTTTTTTGCACATTTCCTAATCCACGACAGTTTACCGAGGCAACTGTTATCTTATCCATCATTAAATTATACTGACAAGTCTATCAGCTGACACTCTAAAGCTGCGCACAGATGAACGACTACAATTAGAACAGGTGTTCACGAAGTTAGCACGACATCTTTCCCTTTCTCCGTGATTCATGACAAACAAAATCGATGTTTCAAAAGGACTCGTAGGACAATCAAAGCATAGAACAACAAAACTCGAACATGGGCATGAAAACATGACATTCTTTCCATTCCCGCTCACTCTCAGTCTCACTTCATTCGCACGCTTTCCATTCACACGCTCACACATACATCCGCATTCTTCCTTCGTCTTCGTCGTGACCAGTGCTCAAGGACCGCACGCACATCTTGTCAGCCATGAGCCTATTGTGCACGTGAATTACAAGCTAGGACCTTGGCCCCAAGGTCCTAGCTTGGGGCCATAGTGGTCACACCGATTTAGTCCGGCTGGCAAGTATAACCCAAACAATGTGTCCAATGGAAAAAGAGAGAAGAAAAAAAAAAGGAACGCACAGCACATCTACGAAGTCGTCGAATTTAGCACCAACGACTGAAAGATAAGATCTCAAACTATAAAAAACAGCAAGGTAACAAGTTCTTCAAAGACTAACCTATTATTCAAATGTAACATAGCGCGCGCGCGCGCGTGTGTGTGTGTGTGTGTGTGTGTGTGTGTGTGTATCACTGTCTGGCGTGCGTGCGTATGCGTGCAGGTGCGCATGCATGCGTGTGCGACTATGCATCTGTGAGTGCGTGTGTGTGTGTGTGTGTGTGTGTGTGTGTGTGTGTGTGTGTGTGTGTGTGTGTGTGTGTGTGCGCGTGTGTGCGAGCGTGCGTGCGCGCGTGTGTGTCCCTGTGTGGCGTGCGTGCAGATGCGCATGCATGCTTGTGCCACTATGCATCTGTGCATATGTGTGTGCGCGCGTGCGTGCGAGCGTGTGTGTGTGCGTGTGCGCTTGCGCTTGCGCTCGTGCGTATCTACAAAGGTAGGACTCAAAATACAAATCAAAAAGATAGAATCTCAAAATACAAAAAAGCAAAGTCGCAAGATCAGCATGTATGAACGTGGAATTACAGTCATTCGAGCAACATGTTTGTTTGCTGTGCGGCAGGAGTGCGGAGGGAGTGCGGAGGGCGTGTGCTAGTGTGTGTTGGTGTCTGCGTGCTTGTGTACGGGTGTCTGAGATGGTGGGGGGGGGGGGGGGGGGGTACAGTTGCGTAACTACGGGTCACACATTTTTTGTCCCCGTAGTGTCTTAACAGGCATCAGCTCAACAACATAAATCATTTCAATAACGATTATTATCCGACCACGGAGCACACACACCGGGCAAAAGTGATAAGATTTTTCAGTGTTTTCAGTCGCCTCGCTTGTTATAGTTAGTGTCTGTCGAAGGAGTGGAGGTCTCGTTCTCAATTACTGGTTGAGTTCAAGGGGCGAGAGAGAAAAAAATAGGGAAAAAAAATAGGGACAAACAGCGGCATACTCAACCGCGGCGCTACTAATGGCATGACAACACACAATACTAAGTAGCAGACTTACAGTGAAGCCATGCATGCATTTTCATCACATCATATTGTGCATTTCCTGCTACAATCAGCGCAACTCTTGGAGCTGTAGCAGAAGGGAAATAAAAGTGTGTAAGTTCATCGCGTAGCCTTCACAATCTGGCAACTGAATGTAGGAATTCGTATCGGCTTAGGCATGTCTGTTACAACGGTAAATGAGTATCGTCTTTTTTCCCCTTACTCTGTTCATGTTAATTTTTGATTACATGCACTTGTCACGTACCTGATTGTCCATTCCTGCAGCGTGATAATGTCCAAGTACACTTCTGTGATTAGCTGCTGTGATTGGGGAAGGGGGGGGGGGGGAGGAGGGAGCAGTATGTGCTATCAGAGTGGGGTGGTTTCATTTCCGACAGACACTGTGGGACATGCTGTTGGTGTACTGGGTGTAGGCCTACTGGACACAGACTGGACATCGTGGGCAGGCCGGTGTTGGCCGCTATGGTTGCTGCCAGCCTGTGAATCTCTGGGTGGAGGTTCGCTCAGCTCACGGGGCAGTTTGGACAGGTCCCCCTTCTCGATCTTAACAACCCTCCTGTCTGCCAGTAGAGCGAAGATCCTGCCGTCCTTGGTCCAGGTGCTCTTGACTGCCTTGTGTTTGCTGACCCGGTCCAGCCGTTCTTTGTTTTAATGTGTGTGTTTGTTGTGTGTGTGTTGCAGGAGCATGTTGCGGCGTCCAGCCGGCAAGATGCTGGTGCTGCTGTTGGTGGGGCTGTCTGTCTGCGGCATCCTCATCTACGAGGGCAAGCAGCTGACAGGTACGTTTAACCCCCGTTACAAAGTGAACATTGTGTGTGTGTGTGTGTGTGTGTGTGTGTGTGTGTGTGTGTGTGCGTGCGTGCGTGCGTGCGTGCGTGCGTGCGTGCGTGCGTGCGTGCGTGCGTGAGTGAGTGCGTGTATGTGTGTTTGTGTGTGTGTGTGGGGGGGGGGGGGGGTATTACTATTGAAATCACCTGTGTAGATGCCCTTTTAATATTATTTGATGCACTAGAACACCAGCTGCCATGTATCACTCTATGATGCAGAGGTGTGGCTTCCGTTTCTTCAAAGAATCATTGTACTTGTATTTATGAATACAAGTATACCACCTACATTTAATCACTGTTCACTAGCGGAATACCGCTATGAAGATATACATGTCAGCTTCTGTAAATATATGTACACTGGGTGCGTACATGAAAGAGCAATACGAGTCTTCCAACTCTTGACGAACTTGGTAGAATCCCACTATATAAATGATTGCACGAACTAGTTCATGCAGTCATAGTTCAGGAGCTGTGTGAGAGTCGAGGTGGCCGTCCTGGGCTGTCCGTCCTAACGTACCTTCTGGTTTCCGTGGACGTAAAGCTATATTGAACCGTGCTTCGGCATTGGTCTCAGTTTGTCTCTAATATGTCAACTGACATCTGAGGACATTAAGCATCACTACCTACCTACCTACCTACCTACCTAGTTCATGCTGACACACAATGTCTCGCTCACGACAGCCGTCTCTCGTCACTTGCACGATCAGCATCAACCACCATTACACCGGCCATCAACAACTACCGTAATATCAACACGGGCAAAACAAAGATTTTTTTAACAATTATGTACAAAATATCAACACAACTGCACACGCATTGAAAAACTGTGGATGTTTATGTATACTTAAATGAACTGATTGGATTCATAAGGGGATTAAAAGTTACAGAACATTTTCTACAGTCAGTTATCACGTTTGGAATTATCAGTCGACAATAAACAAGGTTAGACTGAAATTATCAACTTAAAACTAACTCCAAATAGAATGTGTACAGAAATGCTAACACTCAAAATGTATCGTAATATTTTTTCAAGGCAAAGATTATGTACTGCCTGCAATGAAATTGAAGACTATTTTGCGTTTTCTCAATAACTGCATCAAATATAAACAGAAAAGACCACAACTCCAAAACGATCACGGATGTCAAATCAGTATGTACTCAAAGTGTTGCGAATCTCATTATTTATTATCTATTAAACATAAGCAAGATAGGCAAGGTATGTTTTTGTATGTTGCAACTCCACTGTTGAAACGTTTTATTCTTCTTGTGAAGATACTAGATTGCTGTGTTCAAACTCAAGGTCACAGGGAAGGTTATCTTCATGAACTGTTTGTCACACTTATATATCATTTACCACTGATCGTTTTGCAGCCTAAGTACGTGTGCTGATTTACCATTACAAATAACTAGACTTAAGTGCCAACAAAGCGTGCACATACTGACAGTAGCACTGGTTTTACAACAGCACTGGACACGCAACGGGGCGGGCAGATAGGGTAGGGAGGTAGGGGTTAATTTTGCTCCTCAGACGTCAGACCTTGCTGACTGTCGGAATGTAGCCGATATCCTGTGGTGGGCTGCCTGCTGCCACGACTGGCCCACTTCCGCTGGAGCCGTCTGAGCTACAGCGGGCAGACCAGAAAACGGAAGTGGGAAACCAGAGAACATTGATTTGTGACTGACGCTCGACCAAATCGCATTGTTGGAATCTTAGCAACGAGCGCAAAGCAAAGTTTTAAAAGTGTATGTGTGGGCGTGCCTCTGTGAGTGTGTGTGTGTGTGGGGGGGGGGGGGGCGTGCCTCTGTGTGTGTGTGTGTGTGTGTGTGTGTGTGTGAGAGAGAGAGAGAGGGGGGGGAGTGTGTGTGTGTGTGAGTGAGAGAGAGAGAGAGAGAGAGAGAGAGAGAGAGAAAGAGGGAGAGGGAGTGTGTGTGTGTGTGTGTGTGTGTGTGTGGCTGTCTGTCTGCCTTTGTGATCGTGTGCTACCTCGTGTGCTCTTTCCTCAACAAAGACTCTCTGCTAATCTTGTATTGTCATTTCGGACCAGCAAATACAACGCTATCGAACAACAACAGCAACAACACAAAACCCCTTTCTTCCCATCTCAAATAAGTAACACGCTACACGTAAGTGTGTGTGTATGTATATATATAGACACCCAACTATCGATGCCAGCAGTGGTGAATCAGACCGATGCTTGCTTCTCCCCTGCAGGTGGCGCCTTCAGGCAAAAGCTCAGCGGCTACAATGAAGCTCTCGACTCCGCCTGGGCTCTCCCGATGCCTGCCGTCACCAGGCCCGCCACCCCACGCCCCGTGCTGTCCAACCTGCCCCCGGCCCCGACGCCAGTGTGGCAGAACCCGATTTACGCGGAGCGTAGGCACCTAAGCGAGAACGTGTGCAGCAAGGTGAGGGAGGGGAAGGTGGAGCGGCTGACGCGGTACGGTAACATCTCGTACTGCGTCGTGCCCAAGGTGGGCTGCACTTTCTGGATCAACGTCTTCCGCTTCTTGCACAGGGACACGGGGTCCAAGAACTACACGTCGCCCTTCGACATCCCCAGGATCATCACGCACTACGGGGGCCGCAAGTCCATGAAGTAAGGCTGACAACTCAGCGAGCAAATGGTGTTGAGGGGAGACTCTGGGGTGTAGAACTGACCAATATTGTCATTCTGGGTCAAAATGATCTCTCTCTCTCTCTCTCTCTCTCTCTCTCTCTCTCTCTCTCTCTCTCTCTCTCTCTCTCTCTCTCTCTCTCTCTCTCTCTCTCTCTCTTTCTCTCTCTGTGCATTAGTCAATTGCTTAATCGTGCTTATACTATCTGTTTGTGGTATTGTTGTGTTTATTTGTGTTTGTAGTATAGCAAGGACTGGCTGTAAGGTCCAAAAGGTCCTAACGCTACTATCTTTGAGTATTAAAGTTTTCGAGTTCGAGTTCTCTCTCTCTCTCTCTCTCTCTCTCTCTCTCTCTCTCTCTCTCTCTCTCTCTCTCTCTCTCTCTCTCTCTCTCTCTCTCTCTCTCTCTCTAACATCTCATTTTCGATTAAAAGGTACAGTCTTGAACGTCTGCATAGTGTTTGTGTATATATATATTTATCTGCACTTTTACCAAGTGATTTGTAGATAGCGATATCTGTTTTAGTTTTATGCCGATTTGACATGTTAGTTGTATATCCTTTTTACAAGCGTAAAATGCAAATAATACAGTAAAATAAAGGAAAATCACAATAACCACAAAATCCTCCTTAAACAGCGCTCGAAAGACGTCCCGTGAACGCAACGACAAAGACGTGAATTGCCTGCGGTAACTCACGTGTCGTACGAGTGAATACAAGGTATGCTAAAGTCCAAGGACAAATATAAACTTTATCGTCCGGACGTGACTTTATGTGGCTGGCTGAACGTTAAAGTCCAAGGACTAACATAACCTTCACGTCGCCAAAGGTGCATCTGGTAACTCTCACCTAGCATGCGAGTAAAATATAAGGTAGATACGTACTCCACCAGAAGGTCCGTCCTCGGGTATGTGTGGAGGATGTAAGTAAGTAAACATGGTACTTAACGTCCACAGAAACCATAAGGCTTATTAGGGACGGGGAGAAGGGGGTGTGGAGGTTGGGGGAGAGGGAGATTATATACCTATCGCTACACTGTCACCACCAGAATGACTTCTGCATTAAGGTGGGCAGCGATGAGAGCCATTTTAATGTTTCATCAATTGTGAGGGGCAAAGTCATAAGACAGTATCCACAGACCGCAACATTTGAAGTGAAAGGAGAGCCGAAGCAGATTCGAACCGAGGTCCCTCTGCTTACCAGCCTAACGCCTTACCGCTAGGCCAAACCAGCTCACAATGTGGAGGATGTACCTCTGGTGGAGTTTATATTCAACTCGCATGCCAGGTGAGAGTTACTGTAGGGATTCAGATTTTTGTTGTTGTGTTCATGCGACGTTTTTCCAGGGCTAATTAACTCCCGTTGTTTGTTGATTCAACAGAAGTGCATTAGGCCTCGTTCTGTTTCAGATAATAAGGTTTAAACTATAAAAAATAAATAAATAAATAAAATTCTTTTTCTTTGTTTTTCTTCTTCCCTTTCTTGTTTTTGTTGTTTTCCTGTTTTGTTTTTTGTTTGTTTTTGGTTGGTTGGTTGGTTGGTTTTTGTTTGTTTGCTTGTTTAATTTTTGTTGTGGTGGTGTTTTTTTGGGGGGTTTTTTGTTTTGTTTTTTGTTGTTGTTGTTGTTTGTTTGGTTGTTTTTGTGTGATGGGTTTTTGTTGTTTTTGGTGGGGTCTTCTGATTTTCCCTGATTATACAGGCCTAAAAGTTAAAAAAAATTAATTGTCGGTACAGTTATCTTTTTCAAGCAGCGGTCAAATGAACTCGTTGGTTGTTAGTAATAATTATGATCTTAACGTTCTGCAAACCGCGCCGAGCTAATCTCAAGGCGACGCTCAATCGAGGAGACATAGACAGAAACGAACAAAAATCGTATTGTTTTGCTCTGTCATCAAGAGCTGTTCAGTTTTAAACCCTTTAAAGACATACATAAAAGCGTTGAACAGTATATCATAATTATGGTTTCGCCCACTTCCATACCCTCCTCTCACCACCACCCAACCCTCCCTAATAAACCTTGTGGTGTCTGTGGACTTTAATACCATATTTACTTTTATGTAGCCGTCTTGTGAGGTTAGCTTTGAAAGGGTCGTGATAACAGCATGCAGCGTAACGGTGGTGTCAGATGTGATCCCGGTCGTCCTTGTTGCAGGTACTTCTCGACCAACAACACCTTCGCCCCGCCCCATCTGGTGGGCGACTTGCGCTTCATGTTCGTACGCGACCCCTACAGCCGCCTCTGGTCTGCCTACGTGGACAAGTTCCTCCTCATCGACTACTGGCGCACTGCCGGAAAAGCCATCGTCAGCCTGCGCAAGAAGAAGGACAATATGACGAAGTGCGCTCGCGACATCTCCTTCAAAGAGTTCGTGGAGTTCGTGTCGACGCGACAGAGCAGCGCGGGTTTGAACGAGCACTGGAAGCCTATCCAGTACCAGTGCAGCCCCTGCCTGTACCACCCGCACGTCATCGGCAAAATCGAGACCTTCTCCCAAGACTCGCGCTACGTCCTGCAGCTGATGAACAGCTCGTGGATCCTGGACTCGTACGACCACGAGCACCACATCTACCAGGAGATGAGCATGCTCATCACCTACAACTTCCACGTGCTGAAGAGCTCGCACTACACCAACTGCACCAACGCCACGGACCCTCTCCCGGCGCTTGTGGAAAACATTCCAGATCAACGGCTACCTCCCCATGGAAATGGACTTCCCCGACCAGGGGCCGGCCGGAATCAACGCCTCGCGGTTCCAGGCTCTGGCCTTCGAGGCTTACAGAACCCGGCCCTCCAAGTCGCCGGCCGAGTGGAAAGAGCAGAGGGTCAAGGCCATGCAGGACGCGTTCAAAGACATCTCCACGGAGACGCTGCAGAAAATCAAGAACATTTACAAAATCGACTTTGAACTGTTCGGGTATGACCCCGAGCCCGCCTTTATCTTTGCAGGGAGAAAATCGAGTAGCAAGAGTTGACGACCTGCTTCAGAGTGACTCACCGTGCCGGCAGTGTCACTGTGTTCAGTGCTGCCAGTTCTCTGTCCTCTCAGAGGGAAAGGGGCATGTTTTGGGGACGGGACTAACAGGGCTAAGTGCACGGACCTGTATCTCCATGTATACAGGTCCATGGCTAAATGTGCTCATTTTGTCCTCGTGCCCTTTTGCTCCATGTGCAGACTTTCAGACATATATACCATGAGATTTGACATAACTGTGATGCATATCGTATATTATTATCTTGGTCTTCCATGTTACGATGGTTTGAGGTTGTTGTGGGGTTTTTTGGGGGTTTTTTTTGGGGTTTTTGGGGGGGTGGGTGGAGGTGGGGGTCTTCCGTTCTACATACATGTGGTTGTGATGGTAAGAAGCGGCCTGGAATGGCCCTAAAATCCCTTCTGAACACGTGGCCATAGAAGGATGTGCAGGCGTTCTGTGTCGCTGTCTGATTTTAGACAGCTGTGCCCCGCAACAGCCATGATTTAAGCGAGGAGTATGATTGTGTTGAGTAAATCTGGACCCGTTCTTTTAATCGATTGAACACCCAGGCTTTGAAATCGGCTTAACACCCCTCCATCCCTTCACCTCCCCCCCCCCCCCCCCCCCCCACTCCACCCCGGCTACACCTAAATCGGCTGAACACCCAGCCTACACGTATATCGGTTGAACAACCAGTTCACATGTAAAGCGGTTGTTCACCCAAGCTACAAGTCAATCCACCCCTCGCATGGAAATCGGTTGAAATCGGTTGAACAGCAGACTGCACGTAAAATCAGTTGAGCAACCAGTTTACACAAAAACTGATTATAAACAGACTGAAACTAAATCGGTTGGAAACTAGACCTGCATGTATATCAGTTCAACATTCCACTCGCCTTCGAACGGACCGAACCGATCGAAGGCTCACCCCCACACCGGTTGTACGGTTTATGCGTCGATGACTTCATTCATTCGCTTTACTGTGCGGATTTCAATGCATCAGGCCGGCTTTGTCGATTACAGGGAAACACGCCATCGATGAAAGCACGGACCTTCTGTCGATGAAAACATTGGCAGAAGATGGGTAATACGTGCATGCTGATAATTGTTTGTTTATAACAATAGTGATAATTGTTGTATGTGCGAGGGTAATGGCAAGGAACTGTGGCCGTAACTGTAACAACATCCTCAGCCTTTGTGCCCGCACGCAATATTGCAAAATCCGGGTATCGTTTGTACAAAGCATTTTCATGGGAAACCCCCCCCCCCCCCCCCCCCGCCCCCCCCCCCCCAAAGCTCCAAAGTTTCAAGCTCCACACAGTTACGCCTGTGCCATTGATCGTGTATTCTTGACTGGAATCATTTATGGCAACCAGATCGTGTTCTGTCACCCGTGTCAGCCAGATAGTGCTGTGTCACCCGTGGCAACCTGAGCGTGGTGTCAGCCATGGCAACCAGATCTAACATTCGATCCTGTGGAAGAGCAAACGTTACTAGATAAAAACAAAGTGTTTGCGCAAGGTGATTCGTTTCAGTTGGTGCACGAGATTCCAACTGATCAATATGTGGTCGGAAGTCCGCCCCGGTCTAGCCTATAGATGCCAGGTTGCATGAAAAGATCTGCAACAACTCACAGGACTAGAACTAGGCGACTGGCCTGTTTGTGTATCACGTGTGTGTGCGTGTGTGTGTGTGTGTGTGTGTGTGTGTGTGTGTGTGTGTGTGTGTGTGTGTGTTCATGCGTGTGTGCCGTGCACGTGTGTTAGACGAGAGGGGGGAGCCATTGCTATTTTATTCTATCTAGAACGGGTTGTCTGTCACTGTTTTAGACTGAAAAATGTTGCTCTGTGTGTGTGTGTGTGTGTGTGTGTGTGTGTGTGTGTGTGTGTGTGTGTGTGTGTGTGTGTGTGTGTGTGTGTGTTGATTGATTGAGTAAGTAAGTAAACATGGTGCTTAACGTCCACAGAAACCGTACGGCTTATTAGGGACGGGGAGGAGGGGTGAAGGGGGTATGGAGGTGGGGGGATTGATTGATGATCGCTTATATAGCGCTATTCTCCGCTCTCTTGAGCAGACTCACTGCGCTCGCATGTGGTTCTACATGAGTGACTAGCTTTATAACGCGTTTTTTGTTTTGTTTTGTTTTTAATATCCACCGAAGTGGTGTACTTACAGCGCTGGCATGGCTGGTGCCACATGAAACTGCAGCCATCTCGGCGCAAGTCCTGTGTACACTATACAACCATGCACCATATCACGTATGCAAAGCCACATACGTAAGGTGTATGCGTGTTTAACTGTAACCTGCCACCTTCACTTTTGGCAGAATTACCGGGATCTTTTACGTGTTACTGCGGTACTGAAATAAGAGTCAGCACAGAAATTCGACCCTGGAGAAGAAAATTATCCCGCCGTGTGTGTGTGTGTGTGTGTGTGTGTGTGTGTGTGAGTGTGTGTGTGTGTGCGTGCGTGCGTGCTCAGTTTTATGAGCCATTTATTAGGCTATGGGTTGAGTGCGTTACGTAATATATGTACATATGATACTGACAAAATGTTCATAACGCTGGTTTCAAAAAGCATCAGTGGAGTCTCTCGCTGTCTTTCTCTCACTCTCGTCTTGTACATGTATGAACACATTCACCCGAGAGCATGCCGCCAGATACAGAACACACGTCAAGTACTTCTTTGTTCCGTGTAAGGAAAACGCAGGTGCCATGCATGAAAAACAAAGAAAAATACACATGTATAAGAGATTCACAGCTTAAGACAGTGCAGCAACAGACAGGCAAGACTGATACCGGAAGCATAATTAATCAGAGTATATATTACCATTTGAAATGCATGTATACGGCGTATATATGTATGCCTTGTATACTTACTTTTATAATAATTATGTATAAGTGTGCTAATACAGCTTCAGTAATGGTATACTGGTTCAGTGACGGTTTGCTTTCTTTCATTCGTAAGGGAGAGCGAGAGAGGGAATCTCAGAATTTCATCTCCTGTAGTATTACAATAAATAACTCTGCTGTTACTGTGATTATAGGTCGTGTGCGTGCGTGCGTGTGTGTGTGTGCGCGCAAGCACTGTATACTTATAATGAAATTCTATTTTTATAGCACTGATAAAATTCCAGAGTAATACACATGAAAAAGTAATCCGTTTCCTGTGACTACTCTCTCTCTCTCTCTCTCTCTCTCTCTCTCTCTCTCTCTCTCTCTCTCTCTCTCTCTCTCTGTGATGCGACCAGATACGTGGGACCCGATTTTCCGCAGTGAGTTATATATTTGAAAATATTCAACATTGCTTGACATGTTACTTTTGAGTTTCATTGCATTTCATTGTAAACAGCAGTTTATCAAGTTTGTTGTTCTTGCTCTGGGACATTTACTGATTTTTGTGTGCATTTACTGGATTTGCTTGACAACAAAACTGATTCGTTGGTTCGTTGTTTCAACCTTTTTCTCTCTTTCTCCCTATGGGAGGGAGTCTTGGGTCATCTCACCGGGAGGGGGGGGGGGGTAAGCTACATTACTAGAAGACCAGTAATACTCAGTACTGTGTATGCGATGCTTTTGTGTCATCTTTTTCCAGTACATGGCCAACTTGGGTTAATTTTGCGAAACTAACAGGCGAAATTTCACCAACTCTTCTTCGAGTTCCAGCTGCCTAGGGATCTTTTGCACATGCGATGAAAAACACGCGTACGCGGGGCCGTCCTCAGTACATGCTTTTTGCCTTCATCCTCGGGGACTATTCACAAGTAAGCAGTTTCCTGACCCATGCCAGTGAATAAAGATTTGCCGTGACTAATCCCAGTAAACATGCCGGATCCGATCCGGAAGCATTCTGGTTACGGACAGTTATGGCCATTACGGCCAGCGTGCAGCCAGAATCGGGCCGGATCCGACTTTCCGCATCCGTTTTTCCAAAGAAGACATGGGCCATACTGTGCAAAACTAACCCGGATCCGATCTGTATGGCCTGGCCAGGGTTTGGCTAAACTCATCTGTTCTGAAAGCAAGCCGATGTGCAAGAATCATCTGGCCCGGTTTCTGGCAGTATGCAACCAGCCAGCTACCAGTTTTCCACATTTAGAATCGATTCCGTTCTTCCAAAGACGTCCCGGTTAATATTACACAAAACCAGCCCGGATCCGATTTAGTTCTGGCTGATTGCGCCAGGTTTTGGCCAAACGGATCCGGTCCGGAAGCAAGCCAATGTGCAAGAGTCATCCGGCCCGTTTCTGGCCAATGCTTTCCAGGCGATCCGGCCCGGATGTGTATCGGATCCGGTACGTTTACTGGGATGAGTCGAGCGAGTCTTCCGGTTTGGTTGAGCGAATACAGATTTGCCTTGAACAGTGGGTCGAGCGAGTCTTCCGGTTTGGATTATCGTCCGTGAGAACAGTGGAGCGAGAAAACGTGAATCAACTCAGAACAACACCGCTAAACTCACACAACGGCCAAGGCAGCGCCCATGATACAACGAGACACGGCACGTGCCGAAAAAGCTGTGATCAGGATGCGACAAGCAGACCACTTTGTCCGCTTTACCTGTTATATGACCAGCGCGGTTAAATGGGCGTTTAGAAAAACAAAACAAAAACAAAAAACAGCAACTGAAACCAGTTTCCGTTAAGAATCAACACACAAGGGAGTTAATTAGCGCTCGAAATACGTAACACGAATATAACAACAAAGACCTGAGTCGCATACGGTAACTCTCACCTGGCATGCGTGTAAATACAAGGTACATGAACTCCAGGTACATCCTCAATAAAGAATGCCCCCCGTTGGTATATATATACCCTACATTTCAGGCACACTCGGCGACACAGGTGTGCGTTGGTCTAGAAGACAAAGCAAAGGGATAGACCAGGGTGGAGCCAGGTTTGAACTTTGGTCTCACGTCGCCAGGGTGACTCGTTGGCTAATGGCAGTTGAGGTTAGAACCCCTCGGTCTTTCGCCTCCTTATAACGTCAAAACGCTAATAACCACACATAAATTTTCTCTTTTTTACGCCCAGTTAACCAGGACGGTCATATAATGTATGTAATACATAATAATGTAGAGGAGTAGGAGTTATGTGGAATGGCAGCGTACATACATTTGGTTTCTGCAACAGTACTATATACTAATACACCACCTCCCCCCCCACCCCACCCCCCCCTCCCCCAACCACCACCACCACCACAGTCTCGTCTCCCGTCGCTTTGTGTTTAGTTCCTCTCTAGGGATAACTGAAGGTATAGCATGGTTAGTTTTCAGCCCAAGGTCAGAAACAGGGAACAGCCACGGTCTTAAAAAGTAATCTCAAGCTTGTGTCAGTGTTAATCTCATTTAAATGAAAGATATCTGTGTGTGTGGATCACATAATGGATTATGTCTTTTTTCTTTCTTTGTCTCAGGTTGTTGTTTTTTCTCTGTTTTTCCGAGCATTGATCTAGCGCAGCAATAAACGTTCCCTAGAATTAGTGCTAATATTGCAGTTGTTTCACAATGTTGTGTTCCTTCTTGATGATGACTGAATGGTAGTCGGACTCGATTTGGGGGGGGGAAATACAAAGATGATCTGTCGAAAAATACATCTTTTGTGGCTCTTGTATTGAGATGAGTGTGTGTGTGTGTGTGTGTGTGTGTGTGTGTGTGTACAGTACACATTTGTGCACATGATGTGCCACTAAGTGTGCACGTTACTGCTCTTATACAATTGCTGCCACATTCTTCTCTCTCTCTCTCCCCCTTCCCCTTCACACACACACACACACACACACACACACACACACACACACACAAACTGACACGCGCACGCACTGCCGCAATGCGGAGACAGCACACAACCGAACACACGGTTTTACTTCAACGCCAACGCCGATGAGAGGGACCTGTGTCACCTGAAGATGGAGCACACACACCTCTAGAGACCAACCATCATCCTGGCTCATGTAAATCTTAAGGCGAACTAGAGACACTGCAACGGCGTAGTAATCCTTTGTGGCTGACTGGGCTCTTAGCATCAACTAACAAAAAACTAACAACGGTGTAGTGTCTCTGGGTGAACAGAGACCTTTCCCACAGCGCAAAACGGAAGCGTATGCAGAGTTATTGTTTAGTTGCCGGCTCTGGGGCGTTCGCCTCGTTTACGCGCAAGGCCGATGGTCCGGCTGCATGAACTGAAAGCTCACCACCGTTTGAATCCATGAAAATGGCAGGGCTGAAGAGTTATTTGAAATCTAAAGGACAGTTGATGGCTGGTAGCAAACATCTGACACGTCTGGGCGCACAGTAGTTTGATGCTCACTTTCACTTTGTCCTTCTGCCGGGTAAAGACTAATTCGTCATTCTGCCAGGTCAAGACTGATTTAATGTCATTCTGCCAGGTAAAGAGTCAGAGTGTTTTGGAGTTCCTACGGCAGAAAAAAAATCCACATGTATTGTTCAGTTGCCGTGCGACCTGGTGTGGAATGACAAATCTTTGATTGCAAGTCCCAGTTTGAAAGACATTAGGGCCAGCAGAAACTGATCAATAGTGAAGTTATTTATCAGTATTAATGATTAATAACACAAGATTCTAACACTGTGTCGTTTTATGCAGAGAGCCCGAATAAGCGCCCAGATTTTGTAATAAAAATAAATAAAAATTAAGCCCTCTTTCATCAACGCACGCTGTCTCCTTCCTCTGTTAAACAATACTTTTCAACATCGGTCGGGGGCCAAGTCTTGAAATCAGCCCAAGGGAGATCACCCATGTCACGCCTCATGGCAGAAAGGAAGCTGGGTTGTCGGAACTGCTGGGCCAGATCAGCCGCCCGTGGGTCCAACAGCGAGTTGACTTGCAGTTCTTCAAGGACCCTGTGGAAGTTGGACAGGTCAACAAAGTTGGCAGAGATGGCCAATGTAGTGGTCAGATTCTGCACGTAGTGTGGACAGCCTCCAGGGACGAAGAGAATCTCTCCTGTGTCAGGCAAAAAGCAGGTTATGTTTACAAATGCACCAAGAACACAGACCACAGGAACTTGATACTGACAAAGTTTGGTTTGTGAAACCAGACAAATAACTTTACTTCGACTCAAAGCACAGGTGATGTTTCTTTGTTGTGGGTTTTTTTTTTTTCAGGACCATCATTCTACCTATATATAAAAAAAATGCTACCTTGAACTTGTCTTGTAGTCACTTACTTGTTTGATTTTTCTTAGACAATTTTTAGCCATACTTAAGCATAGTGGTCTTACTGTGTCTTGACAAAAGGGTTCTGCTGGGTATTGACAGAGATGTTCTACTATGTCTTAACAAACAGATTCTACTGTGTCTTGACAAAGAGGTGCTACTGTGTCCTGTCTTGACAAAGGGGTGCTACTGTGTCCTGACAAGACAGATTCTACCCTGTCTTGACAAAGAGGTTTTATTGTGTCTTGACAGATTCCACTCTGTCTTGACAAAGAGGCTTTACTATGTCATGACACAATGGTTCCACTGTGTTAATAGAGACTCTGTGACAAAATGTGTCTTCATAATTTATTTCTGTCTATGACAAAGAGGCTTTCTACCATATCTTGACAGAGTTTCTACTATGTCTTGACAGAGAGATGTTGACAAACAGCCTCTGTGGCAAACATGTCTTGACAAAAACAGAAATGTTCTACTGGGTCCTGGCAGTGAAGTTTTACTGTTAGCAATGAGGCTCTGTGACATATGTGTCTTGACAAAGAAAGAGTTGCATCTGTGAAAACAGAGGTTCTGCCATTTCTTGACCAAGAAGTTCTGTAGCAGAGATGTCGTGTCTTAATAAAGAGGTTTTACTGTGCTAACAAGAGGCTCTGTGACAAATGTTTTAATAAAAAGATATATCTGTGAAAAAGAGATTCAGCTGTTTCTTGACCAAGAGTTCTGTAGCAAAGAGACACAGTGTCTTAACAAAGAGATTCTACTGGGTCTTGGCAGAGAGGTTTTACTATGTCAACAAGAGGCTCTGTGACGAATGTATCTTAATAAAGAAATATCTGTGAAAAAGAGAGTCAACTGTTTCTTGACCAAGAGTTCTGTAGCAAAGAGACACACTGTGTCTTGACAAAGAGGTTGTAATGTGTCGTGACAGAGAGGTTCCACTGTGTTAACATAAGGCTCTGAGACAAATGTGTCTTAACAAAGAGTTTATATTATATATATTATATGTGAAAAAGAAATTCTACTGTTTCTTGACCAAGAGATTCTGCAGCAAAGAGACATATTGTGTCTTGACAAAGAGGTTCTACTGGGTCTTTCCAGAGGTGTTAACAATGAGGCTCTGTGACAAATGAGTCTTGACAAAGAATTATATCTGTGACATCCAGAGAGGTGTCAACAATGAGGCTCTGTGGCAAATGAGTCTTGACAAAGAATTCTATCTGTGACAAAGAGATTCTACTGTGTCTTGACCAAGGGGTTCCATAGCAAGGGGCTTGCTGTGTCTTGACCAAAGAGGTTCTACCGGATCTTGACAAAGCAGTTTTACTGGGTTAGGACCCAGACTGGGTTAAAGAGGTTTTAGTGGGTCTGGACTAGATCAAGCCTAGCACATTGGGTGCATGTGCAGCACCTCCACTTTCTCACACACATCAGTCCAATGCCAACTGCCACCACTGTACCTGCATTAAGGATGCATTCCATGGGATGCACAAGGGACAACAGGGGATGCACCTCAATTTCAGGGTCAGTGACCTTGACCTCAAAAGTTGGGTCAAGGCTGTGGGCATAGACTGGATACAAGCATGGCACATCCTCTTCTTGGAAAAATATCCATCTGGAAATAAATAAAAGCAAATGACATGGCAATGGAGAACAGTTCATCACTGGCTAACCAATTTCCAAAAAGCAAATGAAACAACAACAAAACCAAAAAAAGAGCAATTACTCTCTCGATCTCTCTGTCTTGAGGTGAATGACCTGGTATCTTGTCTATTAGAAGAACCAAAAAATCAATGGGCTACAGGTAGGTGCAGCTCAAAATAAAACTATGGCAGCAGGATGAGTTGATGCTTAATGTCCTCAGATGTCATTTGACATATTAGGGACAAGTTGTGACCAATGCCGAAGCACGGTTCAATAAAAGCCACATACGTAAGGTGTATGCGTGTTTAGCTGTAACCTGCCATCTGCACTTTTGGCAGAATGACCGGGATTTTTTACGTGCTACTGTGGTAACACGGGGGTGGAACGGATACCGAAATAAGAGTCAGCACAGAAAGTCGACCCTGGAGAAGAAAATTCTCCTGCCGTTCCAGCAGGGATTCGAACCCGCGACCTTTCAATCACGAGTCCGGCGCTCTAACCACTGAGCTATCCCCGCCCCCATGGCAGCAGAAAAAAACATTCATCATTATGATCATAGCAAAAAAACTGTTCAAAATATGCTAGGCACAGTACCACAGTTCTGTAACAGCTTACTTCACATGAGGAAAGCAACGGGAATTTCAGGCTATGTCCACTTTTAGCCCCATTGGTTTGCTGTCCTCAAATGGTATGAGAATGTGTGTGTGTGTGTGTGTGTGTGTGTGTGTGTGTGTGTGTGTGTGTGTGTGTGTGTGTGTGTTTGTGTGTGGACAGAATAAACTTAACGTATGCACTATGCTGGCATATCCACATATCAGTTCATTCCATACTATGATAGTGCTATACACAAACACATGCACACACGCATCTTCAAACCATCTGAGGACAGCGAACCAACAGGTCTAAAAGTGGATATTGCCAAATTTCACACATGCACTCGCGTACACACACACACACACACACACACACACACACACACACACACACACACACACACACACACACACACACCACACACACACACACAATCTCTTTGAGGACTAGCAAAATACATGCAACAAGACACACATAAAAATACTTCAAATCTATCTGGTATGCACTGTGATATCTAAGAGCTCTTGCACAGCACCTTAGCACGGTTAGCAGCCATGAAGACCAGAGCAACAGATGGCTTTAAAGCAAGACAGCACTCACCTCTTCTTGCCCTTAAAAAGAGCCATCCAGAAATTGGAAGCGAAGGCATCGATGTGGAGACCACTGTGCACACCAGGGGGTGCTATGAAGAGGCTGGGCCAGCTGTCCTGATACAAGCTGCCTGGTGACGAGCGCTGCAAGAAGTCACCTGCACCAGACCAGACATTGTTCACAGCATCATCATCATCATCATCATCATCGCTTTTATACAGCACTATTCTCCGCTCCTGAGTAGACTCACTGTGCTTTTAATGCATATGACTCTAAATGACTGATTGTAGCTGTTTTATAGCCCGGTTTTGAATATCCACTGATGTGGTGGATGTACAGTGCTGTTTGGTTGTTACATGGCTGGTGCCACATGAAACTGCTGCCATTCTGTGTACACCATACAACCATGGAATTGACTTCTCACCACCCCATGACAGATGAGCTTCAGCCAGTTGGAACCTCCTTAGACAAACCAGTGGACCAACAAAGTGCCATTGTGTAGCATAAACGAAGCAATTGCTTGTGCTATTTAAAAAAATGATTAAGGGCAGTGAGTCTGTGCAGTCTAAAACATGACTTTGGACACATATTACGTTGTGTACATCATGCTTGTATTAAAGTAGGTGAAACTATCTTGTTAAAACTGTAAAAAGTGAGAGGGGGACAATTAAAATTCAACATCCATGTTAAGACAAGGAAGTGTGAGGGTAAAGAAATGAAGACCGACAGGTGTGTATGAACAAGAGGATACAGGACTCCCAGGCAAAATGAACTGCTCATATTTTTTGATGATTCAGTTAGTTTGTTCTTGGAGTCTGACATCCCATCAACTGCACAGGATCACCTCAGGATGAACAAGTGAGTAAATAGCATGAACTATACAAGCTGCCTGGTTGCAGTTGCCTCCCAATGCCACTGAGAAGTCACACACATGCAAGAACGAAAAGGTCCATGACTATGGTGTTCATTGGCAGGCTACGGAGATTTGTATGCTCTTCACATGTTGCTAGACTTGTTTAGCAGTGATGGTCTCTAGAGAAGCACTAACTTGGACACGATCGATAAAAGTGCAAAATTAGAACTCCACAAGCCTTTTTTCCCCCACCAGCATGTGAAAGGATTTCCATCTAAACACACAGCATTGATAGTCAGTCTGCTATAAGACTGGAAATAATACTGTTTGCAAGCATGTGCAAACATTTTTCAGCCTGAAAATTTTACAGACTGGGGCAGTGAAGAGGTTAACGGTGGCAACAACTCAGAAAACTGCAAACGTAACCTCACCAGCAAAGTAACGGGGTATGGTAAGCTCCTCTGCCAGGCCTGGACAGTGCAGCGGCAGGCTCCAGTCAAAGAGGTAGTCCTGGGAGCAGTGGAGGCTATCAAGAAACTGGGCCACCTTAACCGACTTAGACTGCTCTAGTCCGGCCCACTCCACTGACCCCGGAACGGACTGTTTGACGGTGGCTTCACAATCACCTGCAGCAAAGTTTGAGGACAGATCTTGCAAAGAGTACACCTCCACCACGGACATGCACACCAACATGCAGATGACACAGTTAGTTAGATAGTTAGTAACTGGATTTTAACATCCTGTAAACTGCACAGGGTCACCTCAGGACAAAAGATGATACACAGCCATGGGCAAATACGCACACGCACATACACACACACACACACGCACACACACTCACATACACACACACACACACATACACACACACACACACACACACACACACACACACACACACACACACACACACACACACATCATCATCATCATCATCATCATCATCATAATGTACATTTATCATGCGCTCATCAATGCCCTGAGCGCTCACATGATACATATTAACCTAAATATGATATTATATACACATGTAGAGCATAGTCCTACCAAAACAATTCACATAAAGTATTCTATTATAAACAAATTAAATATATAAAAAAACATGCACTACAAACACACATCATCACCACATCATCAGCCAGAACACAAACAAGCCAGAAAAGAAACAGCCACAACTGAAGAAAGCACACCCCAAAGGTTCTGGGGACTTTCAACATAACAACTGAGGTAATTACATAAACAGCAAGAGTTTACTTCACAAATTCACGGTCATTGCTTTCCATTGTGAACAAAGTACACACCAGAAGTGAAAGCAAAGGACTTAATGCTGGGTTAAAAAAGTAAAGGGAGTTAACAACCCCACCTGAACCGCCCGATACAGGCAATGATTGGCCCCACTTGCAGCTAGAAATGCTTTTTGTGTTACCCCAAGGCCCAAAGGGAAACTGGCAACCACCTAGTCAAGCTGCATCCCTCTAAACTCTGACAGAAGCCTCTTCCACCCAGGACTTTGCACAAACAGCCTGGCCAGCATGTGGCATACCTTCCCTCATTCTCCTACCTGCAACCTCCCTGATGTGCTGCAGGTCCCAGGGCACCGTCGTCATGGTTTCCACCATGTCCGTGATGATGACTGGTTTGCGACCTTGAGCGTATTTGTGAAAAAACTCGGCAAAACTCAGATCCCTGCAAGACACCCTCTCAACCTGGCAGGGGAAAAAAAGGAATACAGAGAATAAACACACAATCAATCAAATAAACATTCAAAAACCACAGTAACAGAAAGTTTCAAATCATCAGTTCATGACCATCTTGATCAAGATTTATTTTCTGTTGTTGTCATTCTTGTTGCACATAAATCATTTTTAACATAGTAATGACACAAATTAGAGTATGTACATATATTGTATGTTAATAATAAAAATCTTTTTGCTTCGTATGCGCTCATACAAAAAGTATACTTTGTGAACCTCCTACACCACAGTATGGGTTACACAAGAACATGTGATTCTGTGTCATTTAAATTCCTTTGTGAGCTCTGTTGACGTGTGAACTGCAATTCATATGGACTGTTGAACACAAAATGGCAGCACCAACAGTTTTCTTTTGTGTGTGTGTGTGTGTGTTTTGTTTTGTTTTTAACTTTCAAAGGTAGAGTTTTAACAACCAGGACCAGAAATTGAGCAAACAAGCCCTGTATGTCTATTTACAGTTTTTAAATTTTTACTCCATTAATAAATATCAATAGGGCTCATGATCAATAGGGCTGCTTCTTCAGTCTGGTTCCCATTAAAGCAAAATTCAATCATGAAGCAGTTCACCTCGAGAGAGGTTCCACAGCTATTCTTTCACTTTTGGAACAAGAACAAATGAGTGACTCACCTGCTGTGACTGAGGGAAGACTGGCTGCAGCGACACCGTTGACAACAGTTCAGCCTGCCTCTGCTTCATTCTTACCTGGCGCTGGGTCTTGTGAAGCAGCCATTGCCATTCCTTGTCTAAAGGCGAATAGGATAAAAGTCAACACAACAGAATATAAACCAACACAAAACAAAAGCAACATCGACAGACAAACAAACAACAACCCCCGTCCCCCCTCGCTGCCCCCCCACCCCCCACCCCAAGAAAAACTGTATATTGTACTAATAAGAAATAAGGTTATGAAAACTCAGAAAAGAAAAAAACAATGCAGATGACTGTCTCATAATGCCTGAAGTCCAAGACATGCAATGCGAAAGATTTTACAAGTACTAAAAACCACAGCAGACTCTACAAACACCAGCATCCATGATTTCAGCAGCACAGGATGCCTTCTTTTTCAGTTTGGCAATCATCATCATAAGCAAGCAGTTCCTAGTTTCATAACTCCCTCAGCCATGCACAAATCTACATGACAAAATGTGGTACGACAAAAATTATTGAAACAGAATAAGGTCTTTATTACAAATATAGTGTCAAAGAAACAGAGTTATGTGTAATTTACAACCCCTCCCCCTCCCCCAACACTCCCCCCCCCCAACACCCTGCCGCCCCGCACCTCCCCCACCCCACCCCCCAAAAAATAAGTAAAATAAGATAAACACACTCAAAACCATCCCAAGCAATTCTTCAACAGTGGAACAAAAGAAGCAAGACAAAAGGTGCACCAACAAACAAAGAACTGCAAAGTACACACTGTGTGGCTCAATTTCCAGAGAACACTTTAGGTACTGAACCGCTTCCTCCAGGTTTCCCAGACACTCTTCTATGGACCCAAGGGCCGCCATCACGTCACCACTGGCCTCCCTTTGCTCCAAACGCTTTTTTAGCTGCCAGCGTTCTTCTTTCAGAAATGCCTGCCCTTCCGGCAACCTGCCACAGTCACATAACATAATAGTTAAAATAATAATTGATTTTTATGCATGTGCACTCAGTCACATGGCTAAGACAGGCACATGCAATCATGTCATGTGAATAAAGGTTGCTTCCCTATGCACCTTGCATACCATGGCACAGTATTTCCTCTCACTGTTACTTCCTGCATACACACATAAGATATATATTCTTCAGTAACTGGAAGTACAGCAAATATTTCTCTTCAGTCTTTAAAATCATTTGAGTGTCATATGTGAACACATTTTTATTATAACTACACCTGTTCTTATAAAATAGATGTTAAACTATAATAACATTTATTGTTTATTTGACTGAATGTTGATTTCTTTATTTGCTGCAATTACGTTTCAGTGTCAGTCTCTGGTACCTCTTTGCTTAAGAACCAATGTCCCAACACACTGTTTGAGATGCATCTCCAGTGACTTACTTTGAAATCTTTTTCATCCTTGTGATAACTTGGGGAAGTAAGCCACAAGTCAGTTTCTGATTAATAATAGGCCTAACTGATCAAACTGTTCTCCCCCTGATGCCCTGATGGTCTTGTCCATCATTCATTAAAGAACTCAAAACAATCTTCATGGGCCAAAGTTAGCTGCATTGAAACTGGACTGGGCAAGTAAGATCTCCAGGCCATGGTGCAAGGCACTTCTGGGTGGCCATCTGGTTCAGGTCTTTTGCACTGGGCTCTGCCACGTTTAACAAGCAGGGCAGCCGGCGAGTGAGGTGGTAAGAGACCACCTTAACACTGGCACACAGATGGGTACACGCAGTCAGTCACAATTATGGTCAACATTGGCTCACAGTCAGTCACCGAGTCAGTTACAAAACACGTGCCTGTACCGGCTATAGATACACAATCAATCAGTGAATCAGCAAACTAACGTACACTATATTTATTTAAATTGTGGTACTATTACAGTATTAGATCAAAAATCTGTGTGGTATTCTTGGCTTGTTGTTATCATTTTGTTGTTTGTTTGATATTGTTACTGGGGGTGTTGTTGTTGTGTGTGTTTTTTTGGGGGGGTGCGGGGGATTTTTGTTTAGTTCATTTTTCCAAGGTGCATGCTAAGGCCCTCTACTATTCTCACATCCTCACAAGACTTGCTCATACACCAAACAGAAATACCAATTAGCTAGCTGTAAGCATAAGACTGAAAACACAAACTTTACCATTATTTCTTTATCACTCTCCTACCAAAGCCCAGCCCCAATGTGAACTGCCCTTGAAAAAAGAATCCCATACATGCAGGATTAGACTAGTTTAGACATCAAGACTAACACTACAGACCTGGCAACATGGAACAGCAAAGTGTTTGGGTTGGAGGACTGGGGAAGATCAAGAGTTTTCCCCCTTTGTTCAAACCCCACCAGGTGACGTCCATGGCGTCGCCACCAGCGAGCCACTCTTGGCTGTGCTAGAAGCTCTGCAGACCTCGAATTGTCAGCTGATAAACATTTGTCAGTGCTGGCCTGGTGCCCCACTGCTTCTGTAGACGATTCTCTTGAGCCATGGGATTTGGTCTTGCATTGTTCTGCTGAAACATTTTGCACTGATGTGTTGGAAATGCCAGCTTCAGCCTCATTGTTAAAATAAGTGCATCCTGCTGTTCCACAATCAGATGAACTCCCACACAACGCCTGACTGTCTCTTGGGTGTTCTTTGACTTTGTGCGAAACTGCAGTCATATGATCCATGTCAGAGCAAGTGAATCGTGGAGCTTTCACAACAACCTCAGAAAGGCACCCACTGTGATCTGAAGCTGAATCCAGACGTGGCTCTCCTCTCTCACTACACTGCTGGAGAAAAGGTGAAGCACACTGTTCATGGTCAATCTCTCTCTTATGAATGGAACAGTCTTTACCAGCGGCAACACTCCATGATGCAGACTCCTGGTGCTGCCTTTTGCCTGGACCCCCAATGAATGAAGATGGGTTTGATCTTCTAATTCTCCTTTGTGGCAGCAACTGCTGAAGCCTTTCCAAGGTAGGGCTACCAAGTCCAGTGCTGTCATCATTCTCACAGCTGGAGTCTTTGACTGGCCACTCACTAATCAGCTCTACACCCTCATTCATCCTCTTTGCTGAACTATTGCCTGAAATTAAATGGTACATAAAGGAAACGGATGCAAAACATTTACTATATATATATTATTTAGCAAAGAGATACTTCATTTTAATTTTTATAAAGAAACACTAAAAATATTAGCTGGGCGAAGCAATTAACATTCACACTGAGGCACAGAGAGACCAGTTTCTGTTATTGTGGTTATTGCTTTGTTGTTGTTTGTACATGTATATGTATGATCAGTAGAAATCACCCTAATTGTAATTAATATAACTGTCAGATTACTTACTTACTTACATGATCAGTAGAACTAGAAGTCATTACCTAGACCTAATAATTCCTTTCTAATAAGAAAAGAACTCTGGTACAAATAGTGTCGTCACACTTACAATTCACGGCATGGCAAATAAGTGGCCTTTACCATTCAAAACTGCTTGAAGGGGTAATTTAATGTTTGAGTGCTGGGTCTAGTGTTATAGCATTTGAAAATCGTGTTGTAAAATGTAAGTAAACATGTTTATCGTCCACAAAAACCATACGGCTTATTGGGGAAGGGGGGGGGGGGAGAGAAGGCGGGGTAGGGGGTATGGAGGCGGGGGGAGAGGTAGATTATAATTATAAACCTATCGCTACATTGTCACCACCAGAATGACTCCTACATTAAGATGGGCAGTGACTGAGAGCTATTTTCATGTCAGTGTTAGTGTCCACAGATCTCAGCTTATGAAAAGGAGACCCGAAGCAGATTCGAACCGAGGTCCCTCTGCCTACCAGCCTAACGCCTTACCGCTAGGCCAAACCGGCTCCCTAAAGTGTTGTCAGAGTACTTTAGTATTTATTTTTAAAGCAAAGCAACGTTTCGCTTACATGCGGCAGACGACGGTCTCGTAAGCAGCAGAAATGAAACGTAGCAGGGGACTCCACTCCCAACAAGTTGATCCATGAGAAAAGGTAAAGGTTGTGTCCCTTCAATTTTCTAGCCGAGACCATTCTTTGCCGTAATCTGGTTTCGGGTTTGTTCATTTTCCTTAACTTCTGTGCAGACAATTCTTCTCCGGGAAAAGTGCGTTAAAAAAGACAATTACAACAACAACAAAAGAAGAAGAAGAAAATAAAGTAAATCATTCTGTGTCTGAAGCCCACGGTCGGATCTGCTGAGTACTGTACGTACCACTCACTATAGTGATCAAAACAGGCTAATACAGGTTTTTGTTGTTGTTGTTGTTGTTGTTGTTGTTTTGTTTTGTTTTGTTTTAAACTAAAACGGAACACCTTTTAGCTTAGTTCTGATTCACCCTCTTCTCTCCACCCCTTCCACCAAAGTTTAATAACTCATTTGTGTTCACTGAGTTAGTGACATGATTTTATCAGAACTCGTCAAGAGAGAGAGAGAGTATTAACGTCCAACAGCATACTATGCAGAAAGGTTTGAGGAATTCTTTTCTGCAGCACAGTTTTATGGCCTATAGTTTTTCTTCGAATGTTTTGGCATTACCACTTTGAAATATTTGACGACTGATTTGGATCTGAATGTTTGTTCGTGGTTGTATGTCTTGTCTGTCATGATATAGTTTTATAATCACAATATGCTTATCGATTTCCTTGACTTTTTGATTTACTTGACTATTTGGCAACCAATAACCATTCTTGAAGTCTTCGGCTTTTTTTGTAATGTTCTGGCAGTTTCCGCTAAGTCTCGGCATGCTGGAAAACATGGAGTTTGGCTGTCCCGTGGATACAAAACTGTTTGCCTACAGTAGCCTGTACTTCCTCGAGAATCGAGTCAAGTTCAGGTCTATAATGAGGCCTCCATACCATCTTAACTCTAAACTAAGATCCTGGTTCCAGAAGCCCTTTTGTCCCTACAACAAGAGTGTCTGGCACTAAACAAAACCAGGTCTGGCCCTGCCGGCCGGTCAACTGATACGCCGGTTGACCTGGCCAAGCGCCTGTCAAACATGGGCAAACTGTTTTGGGAAGTTCTAAACATGTACATCTGGATGCATGCGCTGCCTTTCCAGTGAGATCGTCTCTCAGTTTTTATTCAAGTTCCAGAAATTGTTTGGTCGGAACTCGCGTAGAGCCTGTAGTCTATGTACACAACCGCCATTTGCAGTTGCGAGGTAACGCAGCTCTCCTCATTAAGCCTTTTTCTTTTTTTACAAGCTTT
>OY757541.1:30783350-30807998 GCA_963584105.1 Alviniconcha strummeri | reverse complement strand
CACACACACACACACACACACACACACACACACACACACACACACGTGGAGAGCCAGTGCTCAATCCGCTCACGTACCAAACAGCACAAACAGAAGCGAGCTTGTCAAACTGGCCGAAGGGAGCAAACTGACAATAGGGCCTACCAAAGTCTAGAGCTGAACGAGTTCTTTCCCTTTAAAATGGACACTGAATGACGAACAAGACAACGCTCATTCTGCAGGCTCATAGTGCACGGTGACACCGGCCATGGGCTGAGTGGGACACTGGATCAGAAGACGAAACACTCACTGTGAAGGGTCATAGTGCACGGTGACACCGGCCATGGGCTGGGTGGGACACAGGACGAGGAACAAGTGCACGGTGACACCGGCCATAGGCTGAGTGGGACACAGGATGAGGAACAAGTGCACGGTGACACCGGCCATAGGCTGAGTGGGACACAGGATGAGGAACAAGTGCACGGTGACACCGGCCATAGGCTGGGTGGGACACAAGACGAGGAACAAGACGAAATACTCACTGTGCAGGGTCATAGTGCACGGTGACACCGGCCATAGGCTGAGTGGGACACTGGATGAGGAACAAGCCCCCGGCGAGGAAGGTGAGGCAGGCAGCCAGCAGGTTGAGACGGATGATCCCCCGACATTTCAGTTTGAAGCGCCTGACCAGGAAGCCCCCTAGCAACATCCCTCCGCCCGCCCCGGGCACTGTGATGATACCTGTTGGAACACACCAGCAGCGAGCAGGATGCCTGTCGGAACACCATTTTTTGCTGTAATGTAATTATGTTTTACGACTGGCGTGAACGTGTGATGAGTGTACTTGGCACCGCGAAACATTCCTAGTGCAATTGCAATGACACTTGGCAATAAAGTTGTATGGTATTGTTTCGTAGCGTCTCTTCCAGAACTGACCGGCTCACAGCCTCGAAAACTGACAACAAAGGGTCTGTATTCCGTGAATGATCAGGGAGCTGAGACTGGTTACGATATAACCAGCTATTGTAGAGACGCGAGACGCCTATGGATGGGGAGCTGTCACTGGTTATGTGACAACTGTGGCAGAGGCGGGAGGAGGTTATGCCGGTGGATCAGGGAGATGAGACTGGTTATGATTTAACCAACTGCGGCAGAGACGCGAGGACGGCACGGTATGCCGGTGGATCGTGGAGCTAGGGTTGGTATGTCGGTGGATCGGGGAGCTAGGATTGGTTATGTTTTAACCAAATATGGCAGAGACGCGAGGATCTGGGAGCTAGGACTGGTTATGATTTAATCAACTATGGCAGAGACGGGAGGAGGTTATGCCGGTGGATCGGAGAGCTAGGATTGGTTATGATTTAATCAACTATGGCAGAGACGGGAGGAGGTTATACCGGTGGATCGGGGAGCTAGGATTGGTTATGATTTAATCAACTATGGCAGAGACGGGAGGAGGTTATACCGGTGGATCGGGGAGCTAGGACTGGTTATGATTTAACCAACTGTGGCAGAAAAGTGAGGATCTGGGAGCTAGGATTGGTTATGATTTAATCAACTATGGCAGAGACGGGAGGAGGTTATACCGGTGGATCGGGGAGCTAGGACTGGTTATGATTTAACCAACTGTGGCAGAGACGCGAACAGAGTAAGCCGGTGGAAGCCGCTTCGAGTGTGCGGTGTACGCACCCATGACAAATCCTGCGAAAGCTGCCGGCGCGTTGAACTTTTCTTGCAGGAACTTGGCTCCGAACGCCGCCACTCCGCTGACGATGATGCCTTCTGCACAGGACGCCAGCGACAGGAAGACAAAGGTGGGGTTCCTTATCTGTTGCACCACCACCACCACCACCACCACCACCACCACACACACACACAGACACACACACACGCACACACCCCGTCCACACACATACACACACACACACACACACACACACACACACACACACACACACACACACCCCGTCCACACACACACACACTCACGCCGCACGCACGCACGCACGCACGCACGCACGCACGCACACACACACACACACACACACATAAATATTAACGTTAGATGGTTATTGTTGAGCACACAACCTACAGGATTAAATGCAGAGCCCGCGACATGACTACCTCCGGGTTTGGGGAATTCGGTGGATAGTGTGCGTGTAGTGTTGTGTGGTGTTTAGGGGGGAAGGAAGGCGGGGGAGGAAACACAGTCTGTATTGTTTTCAAGAATGTGACAGAGACGGATTTCCTGGCACGCGGTCCAGCAGCTTGGATTTCATCATGCGAGTGGCTGCTACGCAAACTCTACAGGTCTTTAAGTTAACTAAAGTAAAGCAGATGATGGCTATAGCTCCGGTCGGGGTTCACTCAAGGCGTCGCCAGTGTATCCGAATGGTCTAGCTGGACATCTCAAAACGACTTAATATTAGATAAAATATATCTTTTCTCTTCTATTTCTTTCCTCTCTCCGTCCCTGTCTGTCTGTCTGTCTGTCTGTCTGTCTGTCTGTCTGTCTGCGTGGCTGGCTGGCTGTCTCTGTCTGTCTGGCTGTCTATCTGTCTGCCTGGCCGGCTGTCTCTGTCTGTCTGTCTGTCTGTCTGTCTGTCTGTCTGTCTGTCTGTCTGTCTGTCTGTCTGTCTGTCTGTCTCTCTCTCTCTCTCTCTCTCTCTCTCTCTCTCTCTCTCTCTCTCTCTCTCTCTCTCTCTCTCTCTCTCTCTCTCTCTCTCTCTCTCACGACTACAATTCTAATGGCGATTAAACTTTTTTTTTTTTTTTTTTTTAAAGGGTGGAAAATAGCTTCCGTCGGGTCAATTTCACTGGTGAGACTAGGGATGAAAGTGGTTAGGAACTACGACGTGTTAAGTGGACTAATCTAATGGGTGCTGATAACTACGACAATTAGAATGGCTAAGAAGGAAAGACGGAGATGATAACGACATTGACGACGATTCTAATGGCGATAAGAAAACAATCCACAAACAAGGATGGAAGATAGCTTCAGTCGGGTCAGTTTACGTCGTTGGTCAGTCAATGGCGAGACTAGCCTGGGGTTGTAAGTGGTTAGCTTAGAAATGTGTTAAATGGAGAGAACTGACGAGCAGTACTCACGAGTGAGAGAAGATCCCTGGGAAATGGTTAGAAATGTGTTAAGTGGAGAGAACTGACGAGAGTACTCACAAGCGAGAGAAGAGCCCTGGGAAAGTTGCGCCATGAACGAACTAGGCCGCTTTCCACTTGCCTCGTTTTCGTTTCATGCGCCTCTGACTTCCGGTTCGCCATTAACCTGTCGGAACCTGCACACAAAGGCAGGTGGGGAAATGTTTTTTGGACACGATCTGTATTAATTTTGGACAAACTAAAGGGAAGAAAGAGAAGGAAACAAATGTTCTGTTGATTTTGTTGTTTGGGTATTCAAAGCAACAGGCTACATAAGATGGTTGTCTATAAACTTGCCAGGATCGTGAACTGAAGCACTAGAACTGCTTTGTGACAAATATTTTAATGGAATTTACTCCACCTCACCCTTCATTCCTAAAAAGATTAATAGATGCATACCGGCACACACACACACACACACACACACACACACACACACACACACACACACACACACACACACACACACACACACACACTCGCAACATTTCAAAATGCTGAAACGTGTAATCTGGAGGTCCATTTGATTACGATACTTACAGACATGTTCTGAGAATCTAACATATGATAAAAATAAAATATAAAAAAGCCCACCAAACATACATATATACGTGAGACGAAAATGAAACCATATGTTCATCAACAAGTGAAGGAACTAGTGTTTAGACAACACTCTCTCTGACTTGATGGCAGAGTTTGTTCCCAACGGTCTGAACGCGAGTTTCCTGAGCTGCAGCACGCACGTACCCGGCAGTTTGGCGGGGTAGCCAGCCAGGGGCAAAACCAAGATGAGCATGACGACGCCGCAGATGAGGAAAGGGATCCACCAGGCGCCCACCCAGCGAGGATCCATTGGAGTCAAGTCGATCCTGAACATCGGCACCAAGTTCACCCACGCCAGTTGAACAACACACGAAAGACAAAACAAAACAACAACATTGAGCATGATGAAGCCACAGACGGGATCCACCAGACACACAGTGGAGTCATGTCGATCCTGGACAGCGTCACCAACGCCAGTTGAACAACACACAGAAGACAAAACAAATGGGGTCATGCCGATCCCGAACAACGTCATCAACGCCAGTTGAACAACATACAAGATAAAACAAAACAACATTGAGCAAGACGAAGCTATAGACGGAATCCACTAGACACACACTGAAGTCATGTAGATCCTGGACTGCGTCACCAACGCCAGTTGAACAACACACAGAAGATAAAACAACACTGAGCATGACGAAGCCACAGACGGGATCCACCAGACGCACAGTGAAGTCTTGTCGATCCTGGACAGCGTCTCCAACGCCAGTTGAACAACACACAGAAGACAAAACAAAACAAATGGGGTCATGCCGATCCTGAACAACGTCACCAACGACAGTTGAACAACACACAAAATAAAACAACAACACTGAGCATGACGAAGCCACAGAGGGGATCCACTAGACACACAGTGAAGTCGTGTCGATCCTGAACAGCGTCACCAACGCCAGTTGAACAACACATGGAAGATAAAACAACAACATTGAGCATGACGAAGTCACAGATGGGATCCACCAGACACACAGTGGAGTCATGTCATCCTGAACAGCGTCACCAACGCCAGTTGAACAACACACGGAAGATAAAACAACAACATTGAGCATGACGAAGCCACAGACGGGATCCACCAGACACGGTGAAGTCATGTCGATCCTGGACAGCGTCACCAACGCCAGTTGAACAACACACGGAAGATAAAACAAAAACAATGAGCATGACGAAGTCACAGACGGGGAATGAGATCCACCAAGTTCACCAACGCCAGTTGAACAACACACAGCAGATCAAACAAAACAACAACAATGAGCATGACGAAGCCACAGACAGGATCCACCAGACACACAGTGGAGTCATGTCGATCCTGGACAGCGTCACCAATGCCAGTTGAACAACACACAGAAGATAACAACAATGAGCATGACGAAGCCACAGACGGGATCCACTAGACACACAATGGAGTCATGTCATCCTGAACAGCGTCACCAACGCCAGTTGAACAACACACAGAAGATAAAACAACAACAATGAGCATGACGAAGCCACAGACGGGATCCACCAGACACACAGTGGAGTCTTGTCATCCTGAACAGCGTCACCAACGCCTAGCGGTAAGGCGATAGGCTGGTCAGCAGAGGGACCTCGGTTCGATTCCGCTTCGGCTCTCCTGTCTCTTCAAAACTTGTGGTCTGTGGACACTGTCTAGTAACCTTTTAGCCTCACATTCAATAAAACTCAAAATGACTCTCATCGCGACTCATCTTAATGCGGGAATCATTCTGGTGGTAAGTGTTGCATTAGGTATTGTCTCCCTCTCTTCCCACACCTCCTGGGAAGCCACAGACGGGATCCACGCCAGTGCCTCTTCTTGTAGGTATTAGCTCGGTGTTAAACAAGTAATTAAGTTAAACCTACTAACCAAGCCGGGGTCTTAGCAGGCCGATGCTTGAAAGGAAGAAGGGCTGGGTTTGGTTACAATGTAACCAACTCCCTCTTTTCCCCGCCTCCTGGGATCTCCGTCCCCACCAGTACCTCTTCTGAGACATTAACTCGGCATTAAACAAGCCTAACCAACTAACCAAACCGGGTTTGCTTTGCAAGCGGGGCGATGCATAAAAGGAAGAAGAAGGGCTGGGACTGGTTGTTCTTGTGGTTGTGGTTGATTGCTTTTATATAGCGCTATTCTTCGCTCTCGAGCAGACTCACTGCGCTCGCATGCGATTCTACAGGAGTGACTAGCTTTTTATAGCGCGTTTTTGAATATCCGGCACCGAAGTGGTGTACTTACAGCGCTGGCATGGCTGGTGTCACGTGAAACTGTAGCCTTCTCGGCGCGTTCTGTGTACACCATACAACCACGTACCATGTCACTTCATGCAAAGCCACATACGTAAAGTGTATGCGTGTTTAGCTGTAACCTGCCACTTGCACTTTCGGCAGAATGACCGGGATCTTTTACGTGCTGCTGCGGTAACACGGGGATGGAACGGATACCGAAATAAAAGTCAGCACAGAAATTTGACCCTGGAGAAGAAAATTCTCCCATAGTTCCTGCAAGGATTCGAACCCGCGACCTTTCAATCACGAGTCCGGCCCTCTAACCACTGAGCTATCCCCGCTCCCCATCTACGATGTAACCAACTGTAGCAGTGACGAGAACAGGGACAGGCCAGTTCTGTTTTGCCGCGTGTTGCAAGCTCCTAGCTGTTGACTGGTTCACCACATCCTTCCTCGACTTCTTCTTTCATGGTGCTTTGCGTCCACAGAAACCATCAGGCTTATTAGGGACGGGCCAGTGGCGATAGGGGAAGAGGGAGATTATAATATACCTATCGCTACACTGTCACCACCAGAATGACTGCTGCATTAAGATGGGCAGCCGATGAGAGCCATTTTAATGTTTCGTTAATTGTGAGGGACAAAGTCACAAGACAATATCCACAAACCACAACCAGTTTGAAGAGAAAGGAGAGCCGAAGCGGAATCGAGCCGAGGCCTTTCTGCTTACCAGCTTTACACCTTACCGCTAGGCCAAACCGGCTCGCGTCCTTCCTCAGGCCAAAGATTTTCCGCTCAAACATCCGAGGAAGGTGCCGAAACGCGATGCTCGTGCACACTGCTGGCGTGTTGCTGACTGTGACTGACTGAGGTGCGCCTTACGTGGCCATGTGGACACGGTCGATGTCTGTGTAGATGTTGAGGAACTGGCCTCCGGCCATGTACCCGCCGGCCACACCCAGGGACGCTGCTGCGTAGATAATTCCTGTAACACACGGCATGTAGATGTCGTGTGTGTATGTGAGGTGGGTGGTGGTGAATTTGTGTGTGTGTGTGTGTGTGTGTGTGTGTGTGTGTGTGTGTGTGTGTGTGTGTGTGTGAGAGAGAGAGAGAGAGAGAGAGAGAGAGAGAGAGAGAGAAAGAGAGAGAGAGAGAGAGTGAGTGTATGTGGGTGTGCGTATGGTGTGTGCGGTGAGCATGTGGTTTGTGTGTGTATGTGTGTGTACGCGCGCGTGTGACGTGAGTATGCGTGCGTGCGTGCGTGACTCTGCGTGTGTGCGTGCGTGACTCTGTGTGCGTGCGTGCGTGGCTGTGTGTGAGTGGATGTGTGTGGTTGTGTTTGCGTGTGTGCGTGAGTGACTCTGTGTGAGCGTGTGTGACTGTGTGCGTGGCTGTGTGAGTGTATGTGTGTGTACGTGCGTGCGTGTGTGTGCGTGCGTGCGCGCGCGCGCGTGACTGTGTGTGCGTGCCTGTGTGTGTGTACGTGCGTGACTCTGTGTGTGTGTGCATGCGTGGCTGTGTTTGGTGTGTGTGTGGTGTGTGTGTGTGTGTGTGTGTGTGTGTGTGTGTGTGTGTGTGTGTGTGTGTGTGTGTGTGTGTGTGCGTGACCGTCGGCCTGAAGGTCCTGGTCTGGTGAAGCGAAGACTACCAGCGGAACTGACCTAGGTACCAGGAGGTTCTCTCCGCCTTGGTGTTCTCGTCAATGTAGGCGGTGCCGAGGGTGAAAATGGGCGTGGCCCCAACGCCGTGGAGGGCGTTGCCCAGCATGAAGATGTACAGGTAGCTCTGCAAGTCCTTTCCCTCCGCCCCGCCCTCGCCGTCCTGACACTGCGCTTCCGTGCTGTTGGCTGAGCCGGGGTAGCACACACTTTTTCCTCCACCTCTGGGAGATGAGAAAGACAAGATAGATACCTGATAACTCACGTGAGCCCAGTCACCGCGCACTGATATAATTCTCCTTTAATACGCCTATACGACGTCTAGGCTGTGTCAAAAGGTGAAGCCCAGTATGGATCAGTCCTTTTCAGTTTAGAATCCAGCAAAGCTCAAAGCACACGCACGCACGCGCGCGCGCGCGCGCACCAACACACACATACACACGCAAACACACACACACACACACACACACACACACACACACACACACACACACACACACACACACACACACACACACACACACACACACGCACGCACGCACGCACACACACGCACGCACGCACGCACGCACGCACACTCGACATTCCATGAATCAACAATAGCTAAGTGTACATTTGCCAGCTGAACCAAACGATTTTCATCAAACGAGAAGTTAAAAAAAAAGTCTGAAAAATAATTCAATGTTCCAGATTTTCACGTTCAAAAATTTGTAAGGTAAAACAGATGACTAAAAGTGACAGAGGAGAGATGGTTGCCTCTTAATGGCTACTTCACAGAAGTACGAATGGACCACTCCACTCTGTCAATCAGAAGGCGCTGTAAACACATCCCAGCCAATCAGCCCTCTATATATCAATGAGGGAAGTCTGGCTAAAAACAACAGCTATTTGCCAGACTTAAGGACGGAACTTACGGTAAGAGTGGATTGAATCGCACACATACAAGCCAGAGCTGAGTAGGGCATTCGACTGTCACTGAGAAGAGCATTTGTGTTCCTGTGAGTATCTAAACATTCTGTAATCGAAGAAATTGGAGGCCTCCTTGAAGGTCAGGAAACAATAACCTTTAAGCGTCGTTTGTTATGTCCAACAGTCGTGTATCTATAAAAGAAATACCAGTGGCCAGCTATGAAATGAAACACTCAGATGACATTGTTCCTTATATAAAAATGAACTAGGTACCAGGAGGTTCTCAAGAGCATGAGTTGTGTTCTGTGACTGTCGAAACGTTCTGTAATGGAAGAAATCGGGGGCCTCCTTAATGTTCAGGAAACAATAACCCTTAAAATGTCCAGCAGTCGTGTACCTTTAAACATACTAGTGGCCAGCTATGAAATGAGACACTCAGATGACACTGTTCCTAATATAAAATGACGACGTTGTGTTAAACGACAAAGGGGCCAACAACCGAGCAGCAAAGTGTTCGACTGTCACATGACGACGGTGTACCCCTACAGCCATCAAATGGACAGCTATGAAATGAGACACTCAGGTGACACCGTTACTATTATAAAATGGTGACGTTGTGTAAACGACAAAGGGGCCAACAGCCGAGCAGCAAAGTGTTCGACTGTTAGACGATGACAGTGTACCCCTACAGCCATGCCTGACGATCTGTAGACGTAGAGGCCGGTGATGAAGTGGGGCAGGGAGAAGATGAGGGAGCCGAGAGCCACCAGCAAGACGCCGGCAGCGATGATGCGCGGCTTGCTCGACCCCGCGCCGTAGTACGTGATGAGGAGGACGACGACGAGAGCGATGAAGTTGTTGGAGGAAGGAATGAGCCCCGAGCGAGTGGACGGCAGTTCGAATCGGGTCTCCAGAGAAGTGATGACGGCGTTGATGACGCCGTTGACGATGAAGCCTTGTAGGAAGCTGAACAAGGACGCCCACAGTACGAACCACCGGATGCTGTTGAACAGCTGCAGGCAACTAGGGAAAGAGAGTGAGAGAAAAACAAATCCACATGCACGCCCAGGTACAGTGAACGTGTCGCCATGTTAAGTGACAGGATGTACGATACACATACACGCATCCATGCACTTATACATTGTTGGCATGCACATAGTATGTAAGTTTTTTTTCGTTTTTTTCTTTTCTTTTCTGTTTTCTTTTTGTTGTCATGATCGTCGTTGATCTAGCTGTTTGCTGGGCCGTTCAACGGCTTAAATTTTAGTTTGAATCTCTCTCTCTCTCTCCCTTGCTTTTTTTCCCCCTTTCTAATATAGTTGTATTTGCTTATGACTATTTAATTTATTGTAAGCACTATCACAATATTGCTGTAAGTTGCACAAAAACTGAAATAAAACATTGGGGAGGGGGGAGAGGTATTGTTACACACACACACACACACACACACACACACACACACACACACACACACACACACACACACACACACACACACACACACACACACACATATTCACACACACACACAAATAATAATAATAAAGTGTCGCCAGATCAGAGAAAGCTCCGCCTACTGACATAAGGTCCAAGAAAAATGAGACGGTGCCCATGTGTTTGAAAGCTAAATAACGCCACTTCGGGGGAGGGAGAGAGAGAGAGAGAGAGAGAGAGAGAGAGAGAGAGAGAGAGAGAGAGAGAGAGAGAGAGAGAGAGAGAGAGAGAGAGAGAGAGAGAGAGAGAGAGAGAGAGAGAGAGAGAGAGAGAGAGAGCAGACGTTAGTGTCGCTACTTAAACAACTAACCTCAGGCTCCTTACTGTTGCAACAGCCTCTAGGCGTTCAACATAATAAATAATAATAACAGGGGGACCTTAGAGCGCCTTTTCTCAAATGTGCCTTAGGCGCATACATTTAACAGTCAAGTTTAAAATTAAAAAAATGACATCAAAACACACAATACAAACATACACAAACATTGCCCCCCCCCCCCCCCCCCCCAGTATAGACACACAGATACAGGCAAGCACGCACGCACACGCACACTGTCTGGAATCTCAGAGCTGTCATTTGATTTCCCTTTCCGATCTCCTCTCTTGTTTTGCTGCTTAGTCCTCTTGCACTTTCTGTCGGCCATTTTTATGCTAACGGTTCATTCTCTTGCCTTTTTTATTCCTGAAAATCCATGACTCTGGTATTTGCCATTATGCTCTTCTTCTTTTTTTAAATTTCTTTTCTTTAATCTGGTATCGATAAATTAGACGGAATGGTAGACGATACCAGCATGTGTCTTGTCCTAACCTTATGCTCTCTTTTAATAGGGCGGGTAATATTGAAGGGACTAACTCTTCGGAAAGTTGTGTTTGTGGGTGTATGTTTCGGTTTGTGTTTGTGTAGGGACTGGTTTTGTGGACTGATTTGAGAAAGGATTTATATGTGTGAGAAGAGTTTTGAAATGTGCATTTGCTTAAATGACAGTAGTTTGATCGTCCTGATGTGACTCTGCGCGGTTGACAGGATGTTAAAATCCAATTACTATTTAACCAACTGGCCAAGTTTCTGCTTTTGATAACCTTGTTGCACGTAGGATTTGGCGATAAGTTGAAATTCCATCAGAAAGTTGTACGCCACACTGTACGCAGATGGAGAGAACTTTGCCAGTCGCATCCTAAGGCGTACCAGAGGCAGGGAAAAGGTTAAGTAGAGAGCCAGTTAAGCTAGAAATGCTTCTTACCAACACTGTCTTACAAATGCAGTGAACTCGATCTCTTTAAGACAAGACAAAACGAAACAGACAAAGAACGATCAGCAGGTTAATCTCACAGGGACTATGCAAACAGCCACACAACGTGAACTAGGACAGTGGTCAGAGATACAGTTGTCCAGCATCGCGATACGACCACTCGAGTACCTCAGATCGTCGAAACCACAGGCTTATACATGTCTATCTGGGGTTTGTCTCAGCAGCAACAACTCTGTATAACTTTAAGTCATACCTAACTGGGGTTTGTTTGTTGTTCTTTCTTTCTTTCTTTCTTGTTTTTGTTTTGTTTTTTCCCCTTTAATTTTGTTTTCCAGCAGTACCAACTCCATTGCCTTCGAGTCATGTCTGTCAAGGGGTTTCTTCTAGCAGTATCAACCGTTAATACAATCATTCAAATCATGAATCATGGCTGTATTCATGAGTTGTAATAACTCATGACTTAATCACATGATGAGTTTCTTTCATCCATCATAAAAGAAAAAAGAAAAAAAGAAAAAGAAAAAAAGAGAGACTTTGTGCCTTCATGCCACGTCTGTTTATTGTTTACCCACTCCTGAATGACTCCGAATCCAGGACTTTGTTTTCCTTGGGAGAACGCCAGACACAAATTTCCGCAATTTCTAGAAATACGTTTTCAAGTCACTCTGGTCAGCGAAAGAGTCTTATTGGCACAGGCATAGCCAAATACGACTATTTATTAATTGTGTGGTACCGTACTTCCGACAGAAAAGAAGTAACTGACTGTTTACGCCCAGAAAACCTCGAAGATCTTATCAAGGTGAATAAGAACGAATAGAAGAAAGAAAGAAAGAAAGTAGAGACGAAAAAGGGAAAGAAGGAAGAGGGACGAAATGAAGGAAGGAAGAAAGGATTTAACGATGAGGAAAGGACAGAAAGGGAAGAGAAAGGCAGGGAGAAAAAGAAAAAAAAAATACACAAAGGTTGAAGTAGAAGAGGTGACAAAGAGTGACAAAGCCGGAAAAAAAACACCTATTCCTAATTTTCACTTTACTGTGAAATCTTAGTGGAATGGGCCAAGAACTGCGCCGGACTCTGGCTGGCCACAGATGAACGAGAAAAAGAACCAGGAAAAGAACCAGAAGAGCGTTGAGTAAGTAAGTAAACATGGTGCTTAACGTCCACAGAAACCATAAGGCTTATTCGGCACGGGGAGAAAGGGGGGGGAAGGGGGTACGGAGATGGAGGAAGAGGGAGATCTCATATACCTATTGCTACAGTGTCACCACCAGAATGACTTCTGCACTAAAGTAGGCAGCCATAAGAGCCATTTTAGTGTTTCATAATTGTGAGGGACAAAGTCTCAACACAGACCACAAGTTTTGAAGAGAAATGAGAGCCCAAGCGGATTCGAGCCGAGGCCCCTCTGCTTACCAGCCTACCGCCTTAGGCCGCTAGGCCAAACCGGCTCACGAGCGTTGAGTATAATATGATACACCTACCCTGGCCTGCACGCGCCAAAGCCATAGCGCAGATCTTCCTCCTCCTTCTTCTCCTCCTGGAAAGGGACCAGCGGACACCGCCCGGTAACTGCAGCGTTCCTCGACGTCCCTTCCATTATTCTGTCAATCCTATTCTGCCACAGTCAATGGAATCACAACAAAGGGAGCCAACAGCGCCCGAAAAACGTCACATGAACACCACACGAACACCACAACCGAGGTCCGAATCGCCTACGGTAACTCTCACCTGCCAACCGAGTCAGAAAGCAAGGTACTAAAACCTAAGCCGCACGAAGCTTTGTAATCCCTGGTTGTGACAACCTGCGGTCAGCCATGGGTTGGGATTCGCTGGTTGCACCCCACGTAAAGATATGCCACACGGTGCTCGCCCGTCGCTTGGCCGCTCGACTGACCGGATGTTTACACCAGCTAGGCCATTCAAAGGCCGTCGCATCGACTCATACGTTGCCCTGGATAGATAAAAATAGCGGATTCGCCCTGACGCTCCGATAGGGGGCGGGGATAGCTCAGTGGTTAGAGCACCGGACTCGTGATTGAAAGGTCTCGGGTTCGAATCCCTGCTGGAACGGCGGGAGAATTTTCTTCTCCAGGGTCGACTTTCTGTGCTGACTCTTATTTCGGTATCCGTTCCACCCCCGTGTTACCACAGTAGCACGTAAAAAATCCCGGTCATTCTGCCAAAAAGTGCAGGTGGCAGGTTACAGCTAAACACGCATACACCTTACGTATGTGGATTTTATTGAACCGTGCTTCGGCATTGGTCACAACTTGTCCCTAATATGTCAGATGACATCTGAGGACATTAAGCATCAACTCATCTGACGCTCCGAGAGGGTGAATAGACTGCTTCTCCCTACTGCTGTCGCAATGAGTTTGGAATTTTCGTGAAAAAGTCAAACGAAAGAACACAAGACTCTTTAGAATCGAGAAGCCCGCCATTTTGTTTGACCTTCTATCAATTGACCTTTCGATTTCCCTCTCCGATATGAACATGTAAAATTCTTCGATGTGTTTCAGCTTGTGAGCCGGTTTGGACGTGTTGTAATTAAGGCGTTAGGCTGGTAAGCGGAGGGGCCTCGGTTCGAATCCGCTTCAGCTCTCCTTTCTCTTCAAAACTTGTGGTCTGTGGACACTGTCTTGTGACTTTGTCCTTGACAATTTATGAAACATTAAAATGGGTCTCATTGCTGCCCATCTTAATGCATGAGTCATCCTGGTGGTGACAGTGTAGCGATAGGTATATAATGTCCGCCCCCCCTCCCCCACCACCACCACCATAACGCCTCCCCCCCCCCCCCTTCTCCCCGTCCCTAATAAACCTTATGGTTCCTGTGCACGTTAAGCACCATGTTTACTTACTTAGCCAGAATGCTCTTTCAACAAGGGTTCCACTGTCCTGCTGCTCCGATCCGATTAATAATAATAACACGGTCTCGTGGACTTTCGTGGTCCTATCAGTTCTTATTGGCTTGTGTTATCGGTTAGGGGTGATTAAGCAATCGGTTATGGAAGAGTTGAAGTTGGCGAAGCAAAGTGTGAGGGACGAGCATGCCTCAGTGTAGGCCTCACTGTGACTAATTACGTTTTCCATGAGATTTTCGTTGTGGAAATCGGAGAATTTATGCACAGGCTTTTTACAGCGTCAATCGTCGACTGTGAAAACCTTCAAAGTTGACGATTGACCCCGTAAAAATCCTCTGCACAATTCGCTTCGACTTCGGTTCGAATCCGCTTCGGCTCTCCTTTCTCTTCAAAACTTGTGGTCTGTGGACAGGCTGTGTTATGACTTTGTCCCTCACAATTATGAAACATTAAAATGGCTCTCATCGCTGCTCATCTTAATGCAGGAGTTATTCTGGTGGTGACAGTGTAGCGATAGGTATATAATCTCCCCCCCCCCCCCCCCCCACCTCCACACCCCGTTCCCCCACCTTCTCCCCGTCCCTAATAAGCCTCATGGTTTCTGTGGACGTTAAGCACCATGTTTACTTTATATTACCAAGTTAAACCAAACACAAATTAATGCGCTTTTTGAAAACTGTGTTCCCTGTTGGAATTGAAGGAAAAACCCGTAACATTCGTACTGACAACGTTACTCCTCTGTTTCAGTCTCTGCCCTGCGGCTTCCAACCCCACACAGACTTCGGTGCAAGACAAACGCTCGGCTATAAATCGGTGTATCGAGTGCATTGCTCGTCTTACCTTGATCTGTATATCAGTGCACCCAGCCTCCCGTACTCTTTCCACGTTTTGCTTCTGATAGTCTCAGCTTCAAGATTCCTCGTTCCACTGTTGGTTACTGTGCCTTTTCCTGCCTCCGAGTCGGTTCCTCCGGCTGCGTGGCGGAATGACCTAACTTCCTCTTCCTCTCCGAAAGAAACCCTCACTGGACTCCTTTAAATCCGACCTCAGAACGGCGGTTCTTGTTTCAAAACAGTAGACCTGCCATGGTTTCCCCTCCCGGGCTGCAGTGTTCCTCCGCCGACTAAATCCCTGTTCATAATCTGCTTGAGTCCGCAGAGTTGTAAGATGTGTATGGCCTGCTCGTGTCTTCGGGCGTGTGTGTGTGTGTGTGTGTGTGTGTGTGTGTGTGTGTGTGTGTGTGTGTGTGTGTGTGTGTGTGTGTGTGTGTGCGTGTGTGTATGTGTGTGCGTGTGTTTGTGTTTCCAGGCGTGCGTGTGCACGTGCACTTAGAATGATCATGAAGGACAAGATTTTGCACCGTATAAATTCTTAAATGAATTAATTCATTAAAACTGATCAAACTAGCCCGATTTTTATGCATCGAGTGTGTGTCGATTTGTTCCTATGAGTTGGCACATGAAAACACGATGCACAGTTAATTGCCTTCTTTATTATTATTTACTGCAAAGCTGCTCTCCTGGTACTATAAATCTCTCTCTCTCTCTCTCTCTCTCTCTCTCTCTCTCTCTCTCTCTCTCTCTCTCTCTCTCTCTCTCTCTCTCTCTCTCTCTCTCTCTCTCTCTCTCTCTCTCTCTCTCTCTCTCTCTCTCTCTCTCTCTCTCTCTCTCTCTGTGTGTGTGTGTGTGTGTGTGTGTGTGTGTGTGTGTGTGTGTGTGTGTGTGTGTATGTGTGTGTGTAGTGTGTGTGTGTGTGTGTGTGTGTGTGTGTATGTGTGTGTGTGTGTGTGTGTGTGTGTGTGTGTGTAGTGTAGTGTAGTGTAGTGTAGTGTAGTGTAGTGTAGTGTAGTGTGTGTGTGTGTGTGTGTGTGTGTGTGTGTGTGTGTGTGTGTGTGTGTGTGTGTGTGTGTGTGTGTGTGCGCGTGCGTATTTAAGCTTACTATTATTAATAGTAGTTTACATGTATATATCAAATATTTTACTGCTTTATCTGCTGATTGATTGCTTATAAATATATGTATAACTGAGTGATGTATGCACTGTAAGCGTGTGTGCATCTGGTGCCTTGATCACACAAGTTTTGTGTGCATTTTTTATGCTTTATGTATGAAATAAAAACAATAACTGAAGAAACGAAAACTGAAAGAACAACAACAACAACAACAACAAAAAGAGAGAAAAAAAAACCCGACTCATTCGTTCATGTTTCATATATCTATCATAAATGATGCCTTGTAATATTTTTTAATTATTATTATCCATCAGTAGCTTAGCAAGGACTAGTTAGGCAGGTTTTGACTAAATCCAAACTACAATCCTTGTAAATTCAGGTTTTCTAGTTCGAGTTCTCCCCCTCCCTCCCCCCCCCCCTCTCTCTCTCTCTCACACACACACACACACACACACACACACACACACACACACACACACACACACACACACACACACACACACACACACACATAGACAAAGACATATAAACACATACTAACGCACGCGCACACCTCACATACAAACACACACACAAATCTGACACACACAAATACTACTATGTACACATAGAAAAACGACCAGGGATACTGCACAAACAAAACAAAAACAAACAATCGAAGCAGTATTCCGTTTTTCATTCCTGTTTAATCACATCACAACAAGTTGCATAATATCTTATGTACAAGTACAAATAAACTCTTCCCCTTTTAATGCGAGTACACATGGAATGCAGCATCTAAACTCAAACAACTAGTCAACGAACACGACGATCTTTACCGGACAAAAGACAGTCACAGTAAAGACACTGTATTAATTATTAGAGGCGAAGAGACTGAAGGTAGTGACATTAGCCTCAACAAATCTGGCAGTCAATAATATGGCGGCTTCCACTAGCATCAAAAGACAAAATTACTGATTATTTGCACATAATTACTAACTTTGTCTTTTGGCTCGCAGTTAACGGCTTACTTGCTTCAAAGGACATAATTAGTAATTATCTTAACATAGTAATTATGTGCACATAATAGTGCATAAACGGCTTACTTGCGTCAAAAGGGCGTAATTAGTAATTATCATAACATAATTAGTAATTATGTGCACATAATAGTAATTGTGCGCCTTTCGTGCTGCTTCCAACGGCTTATTTGCGCCAAAAGTACACGATTACAGTTATGTTCACATAAATGATTAATTCTGTTGAAACTGTAAGTGCGTATATATGGGCTTATCAGCACCTCCCTTCCTCTTTGTCGCAATGGCAGTTGCCGACGGCATCAAGCCGACGGGTTATTTCAACATAATTACTAATTATCGAGACATAATTACTAATTATCTCTACATATGAGTAAATATGTCTTTTGACGCTTGGTTCGAACGGCTTAAATGCGTCAAAAGCACAAAATTACTAATTATGTTCACATAACAGTAATTACGAGCCTTTCGTGCTGCTTGCAACAACTTACTTGCGTCAAAAGTACATAGTTACAATCATGTGGAGACAAAATTAGTAATTATGTGCAGATAATTGTAATTTTGAGCACATAATTAGTAATTTTGTCTTTTGATGCTAGTAAGCCACCATACGATAACGCTACGAAGCCCCGAACCTTCACATCATTTTTTTTTTTTTTTTTTTGAGAACATCACATTTTAAGCATGGGGGGTAGGGGGAAGGGGAGGGGGGGGGAGGGAAAAAGACTAATGAAAGACTCGGGCTAAAAGACCTTCATGGGCCATATCAAACAGAACGGTGGAAGGCTCAGTCAACTTTGTTTCAGATTTTTTCTTCTTCTCCGAATGAGGAAGAATCCTATTACAAACCGCTCAGTAGTCTCTAACAATCCTCACGTGCAATATAAAACAGTAGTGGCGACGAGTTTTGTTGAGGGCCTTATTAAACACGACGCTGGTAGTCAACTTTCGTTTCAGATTTTTTTTCTTCTTTTTTTTCTTCTCCCTAATGAGGACGAACCGTATTACACGTCGCTTAGTCTCTAACAATCCCCACGTATAATATAAAACAGTAGTGGCGACGAGCTTTGTTGAGGGCCTTATTAAACACGACACTGGTAGTCAACTTCCGTTTCAGATTTTTTTTGATTTTTTTTTTTTTTCTAACGAGGACGAATTGTAATTACACGTCACTTAGTCTCTAACAATCCCCACGTGTAATATATATATTAAAAAAAGAAGAAAAAAAAGAAAGAAAGTAGAGGCGACGAGCGGTATTGAGGGCCTTATTAAGCAGAACGCTGGTACTCTAACTTCGTGTCAGAGTTTTATTGAAAAGATTCTAATGAGCGAATCGTATTACTGATCGCTTAGTCTCTAACAATCCCCACGAGCAATGTAAAACAGTAGCGGCGACGAGCGTTGTTGAGGACTTATTAAACAGAATGCTGGTTGTCAACTTTGTGTCAGATTTTTCTTTTCTTCTGATGAGTACGAATCGTATTGACACATCGCTTAGTCTCAAACAATCCCCACGTGTAATATAAAACAGTAATGGCGGACGGGCGTTGTTGAGAAGTAAATGCAAGAGGAACTGAGTCGCGTCTTTCAAACCGATGAGACGGGAGTCAGTTATAAATATAAAAATTTATATACGCCTTTCGTGCTATAAAATTTATATTTATAACTGACTCCTGTCTCATAACAAGTATTTAATACTTCTCTCTTCCGGTGCGCGCGCACGTGCGTCGGAGTTCTTCCCTCTCGCTGCTTCTCTCTGTGGCTCGGGCCGATTCTACCACAAACTTCTCCACCAAGGTGAGTATATCAGTCTGCATTCACATCATCTCATCGTCAGTTAGTGCACTGCCATTCTGCCTGTTTGTTGCTTGAGACTGTGGTTTCCACACGCAAAATAAAAATAAAAAAGCGCATGTTTTGTGTATTGCGTTATTAAAATAAGTGGTTCTTTTTAACCTTTTTATGAACTTTATTATTTTAACTTTTTGTTTGTTTCGATCTCTGCTGCTGAGGGTCTTTTTTGTTTGTTTTTCTTTTCTTAGCAATGATCTGCCGGGAGGGGGGGGGGGGTATAAAACTGAAGTAAAGGGGATATGTGGCATGCCTTCATAAGGAGAAAGCCGTCGGGCCAGTATACCCGCGCAAACGAAATCAGACTTTTTGACCCCAAAGGGTCCCCACAGGACGTAACTAAAAGAGGCACTTTTCAGTTGTTTATTATTATTAGCAGTAGTAGTAGTAGTAGTAGTAGTAGTAGTAGTAGTAGTAGTAGTAGTAGTAGTAGCAGTAGCAGTAGTAGTAGCAGTAGTAGTAGCAGTAGTAGTAGTAGTAGTGTGATTAATAACAATAAAAACAAAAATAATAATTTCCGACACTCTTAATGTTAATGTCATTTTGCATCAGAACCTGCCCCCTCTGCAATGGACACTCTCTCTGTCTCCTGACCTGAATATTTTCGCTGTACAGCTGGCTCACTTTTCGACCTTGGGTGGACGTGAGTGAGACACCATTGATAGATCACGTAGCAAACAAGGTCACAGTCTGGTTTGGCGATGACCGTTACGGTATGCGTACGTGGTCCCACGGAAGGGACACTGTAATGTAGGTCCCATCTGCAAGGAACCCGGAGCTATTAAACGCTTTCTTTGAAGCCAGGAGTAGGTCAGAAAATAGCCTTGAATGCTTCGTCTGCTGTTAGGAATTATGTGTCAGCTTGCAACAATTCTACCTTTCTGATTTCTGCTTCTGTCGTTTCATTCATCTTCATCCTCCCGCCCCCCTCCCGCCCCCCACTCCCCCCCCCCCCCCCCCACCGCCGCCATCGCCTTAAGTTCAAACAATAAAATGATACGTAACGTGAACAGTGGATTGGATTTGAACTTTTTGTTTGGTGACTTGTTTCAGCCTAACAGTTTCTGGTTGACTGGGTGTTAAATATCAAGACTAAATCAGTCAGCGTCAACGTCGTGGTCTTAGTGATTCTTTGCAACTCTGTGTCATGTTGCAGCGGTTTGGTGTTTGTTTGTAGTTGTTTGTTTAGTTGGTTGGTTTTTGTTGGCTTTTTTTTCTTCTTCTTTTTTCTTTCTTTTTTCAGTTCTGTGTCAGTCTGCAACAGTTTGGGGTTCTTTGCGAATCTGTGTCAGTCTGCAACAAACGGGGGTTCTTTGCAACTGTCAGCCTGCAACGGTTTGCGTTTCCTCAATATTGTGTCAGCTTGTATATGATATTTAGGGTTCATGAATGTGTTAACATACGCGCGTATACTTATGTGGTCCTGTGAGTGTGAGACACAGATCAAGTAAAAACTAATTATCAGTATGGACACAGACACAAATGTCTATAATTATGGTTGTTTGTTGAGTGCAAGTAAGTTTTGGTTTTTTAACATAAATTTCTGTTGGTGCAACTTGCTGATACATGTTATTAGCGTGATAATTTCAAGATCAATCTATTATATCACTTTTGTTAAAAGATTTTAAACTTTTTTTAAAAGGAAGGAAACAGCTTGTAAGCAGTTTGCTGGGTCCGCGAGAAGTCTAAGCTGGCATTTCATGCATACTGAGCGATCTCGGGCAAGCTCGTGCAACAGTTCACCGTGTATCAGAACAACTGAGGAGACAGTCGCACCATCCCCGAGCTGCTGCTAATTGTTGTGCTTACTTTTTTAATGCGGAGTCGTCTCCGGAGAGGTACTGGCGGGGTGGGCGTGTGAGGGGGGAAACCCTGTAATGATACTGTTTTTTATGCTATTGTTATGCTTTTTGCTTTATAGTTGTTTTGTTGTTGTTGTTGTTGTTTTTTTTTGGGGTGTGTGTGTGTGTGGGGGGGGGGGGTCTTCTTTTCCCCCCCGTTATGCTGTCACCAGATCAACTCTGCATTAAGATAGGCGGCGGTGTGAGCTATTTCACATGTTAATTCTTTACTTGTGGAACAGAGGGGAGGGTCGGGAGCGGAGTCATAAGACAGTGTCCATAGACCACAACCTTCTGCAATGAAAGGATCAGATCCGAAGCTGCATCGAATCGGCGTCCGTCTGCTTACCTACCAGCTTCGCTTACCGCTAGATCCAATCGGAAAACATAGCGGTGAATCTTCATCTGCATTTATTTCATTTTATTTTTGTAATTTACGTGCTACTATGGGAAATCGTTCGGCATTCAAAAATAAACAACAAAACAAAACAAAAAACAAAAAACAGGTCGCGTTCCCAGGGAAAAGCCAGCTACAACAAAGCCGCACTACCCAGCCTTGATTAATACTTAGTGATTGCGGGGTTCCTATACAGACGCTTTTGCCAGAACGTGTTTCCGCTGCCGTGGGATCTGTAACGTGTGTGGCACGCAAGTATACTCAAGCCAAAATGTTAAGCAACTTTAAGAAGTAGGAGTCTAATGCGTTTCATATTCTGACCAAATAAAGTCCAATAACGATTTAGAAATCGATAATGATATGTCATATTACCACTGACACAATGGCCTATCGCTTATAGGGGTATCTTCGACATTTCCTATCCGTTTGTCTGCACTGACGTATCGCCAGGAGAGAGATAGTCCCACCCACTCAGTGAAGTACTCCGACAGCCCGCCGTAAGGTCCAACACGTGAGATGGCGTCCCCGTATCTGACACACTTACCGGTGATGATGATGAGTTGATGCTTAATGTCCTCAGATGTCATTTGACATATTAGGGACAAGTTGTGACCAATGCCGAAGCACGGTTCAATAAAATCCACATACGTAAGGTGTATGCGTGTTTAGCTGTAACCTGCCACCTGCACTTTTGGCAGAATGACCGGGATTTTTTACGTGCTACTGTGGTAACACGGGGGTGGAACGGATACCGAAATAAGAGTCAGCACAGAAAGTCGACCCTGGAGAAGAAAATTCTCCCGCCGTTCCAGCAGGGATTCGAACCCGCGACCTTTCAATCACGAGTCCGGTGCTCTAACCACTGAGCTATCCCCGCCCCCTAGACTTACCGGCTGGCATTTAGGAGTTTTATTTGCCCACCAGCTATCAGTTCGTCGAAGACAGAGAGCAATTCTCTGTGTCCGTTAGACAGTCAATAAACTTCACAGCTATTCACTGTTACAACCGCGTACAATGATCGAGAGGCCACACCTGTTCACAAGGAAGATGCTATTTATAGGTCTTTAGTGCGCATGTCCACCCTCAGCTGTCTGCTAATGGCTGACTAGTTAGCCGAGTAAAGGAAAATAGTGGCACAAACACCTGCCGTTATCGTAACATTTTTCAAACAACATTACATCAACAAGGTGAAGAGTTTTCCCCAAAATATTTCGATGAAAAAGACAGAGAGAAAGAGATCGTGTTGCTGTTGTTGTTGTCGTTGTTGTTGTTGTTGTTGTTGTTGTCGGGGGGGGGGGGGGGTATCGCAGACAGTGCAAAACCGAAACTGACAGAGTTCTGCCAGTCAGCCTCGTGATCAATTTGATGAAGAAAATTGGTGCCTTTGCAAACGCCAGGTAAGTTACTGTCATTGTCATTCTCATCAGGCTCCCATCTGCCTTTTCAGAACTGCTTCACCTTTACACTCCCTCCCGGCAGCTCCGCTCTTCCACAGACACCCGAGTGTTCAGAATACCATCCTTCCGAACAAAGTCCTGTGGTCAGCGCTCTTTCTCTTACCAGGCTCCAGTTATCTGGAACCAACCCCCTGTTTCTGTCCGCCATTCTACCTCTGTCAGCTCTTTTAAATCTTCCTTGAAAACCTTTTTCAAGAACCTTTTCTTCAGTCTCATTGCCCTGATTGCCCAGATAAGCGACTGGTGTGTGTGTGTGTGTGTGTGTGTGTGTGTGTGTGTGTGTGTGTGTGTGTGTGTGTGTGTGTGTGTGTGTGTGTGTGTGTGTGTGTGTGCGTGTGTGTGTGCGAGTCTGTGTGTGTGCGTGCGTGTGTGCGTGAATTCATGTTGTATGCATTGAATTTTGACAAATATGTATTTGTAGAGAACGTGTAAGCGCTTAGGGCCTGTGCGGGTTAGGCGCTCTAAGTATTCATTATTATTATTATTTATTATGACAGTAAATTGACTGCTTTAGAACTAAATGTACCTATCATTTAAGAAACATGACGTACTTTGTTCTTTTCAAAATGTTCTAACAAGTCATTTAACATCGATAATAAAAGCAAATGATTCTGAGTTGTCGGAGTATTGAAAATGAGGTCGAAAGCTAAACGTATGTCTCATCTGCGCGTCCTGACTGGTTAATCGCATCTGTCACTCACAGTCTAAAGTAAACATGGTGCTTAACGTCCGCAGAAACCATAAGGCTTATTAGGGACGGGGAGAAGGGAGGGGGGAAGGGGGTATGGAGGTATGTGTGTGTGTGTTGGGGGGGGGGGGGGGGTAGATTATATACCTATCGCTACACTGTCACCACCAGAATGATTTCTGCATTAAAATGGGCAGCGATGAGAGCCATTTTAATGTTTCATTAATTGTGGGGAACAAAGTCACAAAACAGTGTCCGCAGACCACAGTTTTTGAACAGAAAGGACAGCCGAAGCGGATTCGAACCGAGGGGTCCCTCTGCCTCAGACTCTGGCGATATTAACCCATTTATACTCACTGTCCCATATTCAGGACGCATAACTGGTTTTGTTAGTCTGTTTTAGCTGAGTGGAATTTTGGCATCCTGCTGGCATGGACCTCTGAAGAGGGACTTCCTTTATTCAAAGAAGAGGTGGCTGAGTATTTCTCCATGTTGTTTTATTGAGGAGGCCACCGTTCGCAATAACGGGAAGGCTTTTTGAATCAGGTTATTCAGTGTTAAAAAATATCTGGGCATTTATGGGTTAATACTTGGCAAGGAGCCTGCTGACTGCAAAGTGATACTTGAAACTGTCTAGTCGTTGCATGCTGAACTAAGTTAAGCTGGCTTTAACTGCCATCCGGTAGCATGAACTGAAATACTCCTAAACCTCAATAATGGTTTCACTCGTCCGTAATACTGGCAAAACTGGAATTTTTGGACACATCGGGCACGTTTCTCACGTGCCCTCCACGATGTACGTGTAAACCTGACTGCATGTTGAATGAGGGTAGACCAGCGCAAGCTTATGTCAGTATTGTACCCACGACGGAACTGTTTCACACTTACCGCTGTCCGTTACGTCCTGGGATGGAATATGCAACGTAGCCTACTGAACTGTTCCTGACCCCGCTCGGTCGATAATGATTGTTGTCTTGAGATCCCGCTGAAGCACGTTTTGTCAGCCCGACGTTAAGTTTTGTCGCAGCGATGTCTGCACGTTTGCCACACACGAAAAGGTGACACATCGTGCAGCCACTGTACCTATTGTATCTATTATATTTTTTATGGAACTTAAATATTAGTAATGTAATGGTGTGGTGTGGTGTGGTGTGGTGTGGTGTGGTGTGGTGTGTGTGTGTGTGTGTGTGTGTGTGTGTGTGTGTGTGTTAACTTTTGTCGCACCGATGTCTGCACGTGTTGGTGACATATCGTGCAGCCATTGTACGTCTTGTACATTTTTTTTTTAATGGAACTTAAATATCAGTAATGTAATAGTGTGTGT
>OY757541.1:30770850-30780850 GCA_963584105.1 Alviniconcha strummeri | reverse complement strand
TTTTTTGCCAGCGAAGAACCAGCGGACAGTGTCCAGAAAGAAAGAGAAAACCTCTTGTAAACAATTAATACGAAAGACCCAGAGTGCTTGTGTGAAAGAGGTTGCATTAACTAAGAGCGAGAATACGGCAGTGACACGAATGCATAATTATAATTATATACCGGTAGTAACATGCACTGAAGACAGCAGATGTTCTCAAGAGCGATGTTTGCAGTTTTCACTGGTGTACTAGTAGTGATACTAAAAGCAATGAAAAGTAACAGTGCACCTATTCTTACATACAAATTCCCTACGTACATGCAAAAAAAAAAAAAAGAAAAAAAAAAAAAGAAGAAGGATAAGCCAAGAACATCAGAAGAAGAAGACAACAACAACAAAAGAAAAAAAGTGGGGGGTTGCATTAAGAACTGAGAAAACTACTCATATATTTCAGTCTCTTAAAAAGTCTAACTTGTCAAAAGTGAGGATAGGCATTTTGACACAGAAAAACACTTTGGAGGGAGGGAGAGAGCGCGGGGTGGATGGGAAGAAGAAGAAGAAGAAGAAGCGGGATCATACTGTCGTTATTTTATCAAGTTTTTGTTGTTTTTTAAATAATAAGGAGGAAACAAAAACAAAAAAAGACAGAAAAAAGAGCTCCGAGCCAGCTCGGCGCAGAGTTGATAACAATTCGACATGAAAAGTACAGAACCTGCATTTTGATTGTTTCATGCTAGCACGCTTGTAAAGAAGCAAATGAGAAATGGTGGATCTACAGTCCAGAAAGTCAAGCTGTGCGTGACAAAAACAAGGACCTGCCCTGTAGGCTTCATGCAGTCACACACACACACACACACACACACACACACACACACACACACACACACACACACACACACACACACACACACACACAATGCAACACTATCAAAGTGAAGACATGAGCTATTCAGCATGCAAAGAGCAGAAAAGAGTAGATATGCAAAAAGAGCCAATAAACACATAGCAAATAGTTGTCTGTGATAGTGCCAGTGTAACTCTATGACAGAAACATAATTTTTCGAAGGGGGGAAGGAGAAAAAAAAAAAAAAAAAGGCACAGCCACTGGATGGAAGAAGAAGAAAAACATGTTCACATTATACTAGTTGTATGTGGTGGTTTCTGATAGTGCTTGAAGTTTCATGACAAAAGACTGAACGAATAAAACAAAATTACACGCATAATTAAGGAACGGATCCTCCAGGAGATAAACATACACTCGCACTCAGTTTAAGGAACACATGAAGCGACTTCAACAGCAATACTGCATTCTAAGTTGTATTGTCAACAATTCAACTTTGCTGGTCAGACTGCTTGGAAATCAGATGTATGTAGTAAAACAATGCATCATACTAAATCTGCTAGTCTCTAAATCCATACTTGAGTAGAAGAGAAAAGAGAGAGAGAGAAAAAAGAAGAAAAAAGAAAGAAAAAAAAAAAAGAGAGAGAGAGAGAGAAGGTTCTATGTAATTCACCTTTCCTAAGTTCTAAGTATCTTTTTCTTTGCATGCACACTGTTGCATTCATTAATATCTAGCACGATAAATATGGAATGATTTTACTGAATTCAAAGCACCTCCCCCCTTCCCTCTACCCCCCCCCCCCCCCCTTAAAGATATACTCACAATGGAATGAAAACGTACTTGCCACATATGTGGTATCTGTCTTCAGCAAGATCTACAAGCCACAAAACTTTTGTACACCATATTTTACATAAATCCCTGAAAAATAAGATACAACCATAACAAATTCAGCACACGTATCCTTAGTCTAACATGGAGGTCCACTGTGTGAATCACAATGTTTCCATATCCCACAAATTTCATTCTCAACCAAAAAAAAAAAAAAAAAAATCCAGCGAAACATAGCATGAAAACATAAAAGTCATCCAACTCTAAACAAGCCCTGTGAAACAGTAATGAAGGAATGATCACTGACCAGCTGCAAATCTCACTGTCAGTGGTAATACACAAGTCAAAATTAAGAGGTATTTCATTTTGAGGTTCGTTGACCAACAAAAACAATACATCAACACCTTCTTTTTTTCCACTCTGAAATCAATGGATGAGCAAAACTTCCAAATTCAAAACTGATAAATACATTACATATGACATAAACATTTCATGTCACAAACAAAATGTCCACAGAATCAACTCGCTGCCCTTGTCATCTGGCCAGCAAAAAAATCTGCTGATATGAGACAACCCAAGATTGGAACACATCAAAAGTTCTACAGTATTGCTACTTGCCAAAACTCAAAAAGCGTTCAGCAATTCAAGGTGGCATGCTATAACTAGGATCCCTTTCTGCAGGCTAAGCTTGGTCCCAGAGTCTGGCAAAAAAAGCAACAATCTCCCTCACTGAACAATCGAACCAACAAACAATCCAAACATAACAGTCGAGCCATTAGTGAAAAACAATGTTCACTTCTGCATCCATCCTGGCTGTTTGCTTGGAACAGTGAGCCTGTTTCAAGAGGCTGATCGATCTATTTTGTGGACGGGGAAAGGTTTTTGGTGCGAATAACTCACTCAACTCAGCTACAAAAACCATACTGCATTGAGCTGTTTCCTCCATTTTACACAGATTCTGATGTTTCCATGTCAAAGTTTGGGTAACAATCCAGAAAACTGAAAGAAGAAAGAAGCTAAACTGGGTTGCAGGAACCAAAGGAATTTATACAGTCTTTCTACAGGCATATGTTTCTGCTGATGTTTCTCCCACAGTATTTGCTGAAGTGAATAATTATGAAAACCATCAAGACAGACTGCAAAATGTCTCAAAGCTAAACTTACTGTCAAAGAAAAACGGGAGAAGAAAAAAAAGAAAAAAGAAAAAAAAAAAACTTCGGCACAAACTGTCACTTTACTCAACTGCCTTTCACTAGTAGTAGTTTCAGAAGAAGAAGAAAAAGAGACAAAAAAAACTTTTTTTAAACTAAAAAGAAAATCTAGTAACATATAGTTGAAATCTAATTCATCACATTTCCCACTGGCCTTTGTACCCACATGCATTTCATTGCAAACACAACCCAGTACACAATACACAATTCCTATGCTTTTCTCCATCTTCTTTTGTATATGTTGGATGGAGTGTAGGCAGGGAATTTTCTTTGATAACTTCCATGCTTTGGATACTGTCCAAGAACCAAACAGCTAAGCCTTCTGTACACTGAAATACATTTGATTTAGTTTGACCTTTAACGCATTGTGAACTCCCCTCAAAGGAGCCATCTGGTTAAAACACATCTTGCCCAACAGGTCAAAAGAGATCAACAATAAAAACCTAAGACAAGGGACTTTGTTTTAAAATGCGCTGCTAACTGATGATTTGCAGGACTGACTGTATAAAATGCCACCATGTGTCATAGCTCACTGTGAGCCAGTCTGGCCTAGCGGTAAGGCCTTGGGCTGGTAAGCAGAAGGGCCTTGGCTCAATTCCATTCTGGCTCTGCGGTTTATGGACACTGTCTAATGACTTTGTCCCTCACAATCAATGAAACCTTAAAATGGCTCTCACCACTGCCCATCTTAATGCAGAAGTCATTCTGGTGGTGAATGTGTAGCCATAGGTATATAATCTCCCCCATAGTTCACCAGAAGCACACACTGACTCTTTAACGTTATAGGCATGAGACTGGCATGCTGAGGCTGCATCTGGCATCAAACAACAGTGTGTTGTTGTACATCCACCCCCACCTGCTGACGCTCATGAAAACCATTTTAATAATTTCAATACAGAGTCAACAGACACTTTTAAAACCAAATCCTTAACATTCAGTTTTTATTCTGATCTTGTCTGTATGTTGGACAAAACGTGCTGTGAGAGGGTCAGTTCCTTTCACTGTTTAGCATAAAGTGGCTGGGTATATAAAAATTCCTTCTTCTTAACAGAAAGTTATTCTGAAAGAACAAAGCTACAATGAATGGAGAGTACAGGAAGACATTTTGATCCCCTTTGTCTCAAGCAGCATTTCTTCTCAAGATGCTCACTTTACAGGGGACCCCAAGCAAGATGCAAGCTGGATTAAAAACATAGAAAAGTGTAGATATTTCCATTAGCAGGCTTTGTATGGTATTCTCTCTTTTTTTCTTCTTTTTTTTCTTTTTTTTTCTTTTTTCTTTTTTCTTGTTCTTGTTCTTCTTTTTATTATCAATTTGAGCTTTTCTGGGTGCAGCCATATTGGTTTACTCTTTACCAATGAAGAACAGTAAAAGGATGGCTCATGACTTGACAGACAATTGTGCCACAAATGCCAGCCCTGCTTATGATGTCACAGTCATAGACTAACAGACATGTGATATGTGGCAGCATTTGCAGCCATGTTATCACAACTTTCAAATGTCAACTGAGCAAACTAGACCCTAACTCAACTGGAAATACTGCCATGAGTCTATTTTCATTCCAATCCTATTGACAAGGTTTGTGATGCCTCTTCACTTGAGGTCCCCTTTAAGAGAGTGGCACTGTACAGTCAGTGAAGCTCTCCAATGAACAAAAACTCCCCTTAAGATGAAATGCTGCTTCAAATTGAAACCGTTTCTATGAGTAAGAGCTCCCCTTAAGATGAAATTCTGCTTTAAAGTGATTTGATTCAAAACCGCTACTGTATAGCTGTTTTTGTTCAGTGTTCTCTTTACAATTTTGTTGTTGTAAAGATTCAGTAATATATTTTGATGTTGCAAATGTTACATGTTTTAAAGGGGTTTCTCTGCATACATTTACTGTCAGTTATGAAATAAAGTTTGTCATCATGTCATGCAAGATTAGTTCTCTTCATGTTGATGAATGAGACCAATTTTGCTGTACCTCTAGCTCTGTACCTTTCATTTCCCAACAGGTTGTTTACGCTTCAGCTTTTCTGCTGACCGAGAACAAATGCATCGGCAGAAAATATCTCATGTTCTGCTGCATGTGCTTTGGGCTTGGGCCATTTAGCTTTGTTGTTTTTAAAAACATATTTGTCATACTTTAAAGTGAAAACAGATAAGGTTTGAGTTTGTCAGAGCTTTGAGATCTGCAGTAGAGAGTTCTCTACCCCCACCCTTCCTTGGTAATAAAGTGATATGTCATTTTATCTAGAACAAGTGCTAAACCGTTTTACATGCCAATGACAAACAACAAAACTTTGTGTTCACACAACTCGGAATTCCTTTTCTTTTCATGCCATTTCCATGTCTTCGTTTCATTTCAGTTTTTCACACTATGACTAACAGGCAATAGGTTCTCATTATACAGAAGAAGCTGTCCAACAAGTGATACGGAGCCACGCTGCAAAGCATAATGTACTCTTTCAGTGATGCTCTCTCACAGCAATAGTTCTTCTCTGAGCAAAAGTCACTCTCTGAAGTGTACCTGTGAGAAAAACAAACCAACACCCACTCTGTGCATATACTGCCAAAAATATCAGAGTGCATGCTCCAAAAAAGCAGTTCTTGGGTGCCTTGCTACACCAGTAATCCAAGATGCAATACAACCACTTCTTGCATTCCACCCGATGATGTTGCCGGTTATTGCATTACCTGCTAAGCACAGTTTGACATGTAGGCAGACAACATTTGTTAGCAACTTTAATGCAATGGTATATATTGAAACACTGGAAATCCATGTCAAAATGGGTTCAAGTGAGTTCCAACTGTTTGTCAAACACAGATAATTTCAACACTGGACTTTCTACAACAGTCTTGGTCCACTGCTGGAAAAGCACAAAGACTTAAATGGTCTAAATCAAAGTGGTCCCAAAAGGTAGCGTGGATACACCTAACTCTAGGCAGGAAAGCATTCTACCTGGGGTGATTTGTGAAAACCTGCAGTTTGCTGATTAAAGGGCAAGTGCCAGTCTAAGTCCCAGGCATCAGCATTTGTCTGCATTCTCCTCCTCCTCCTCTGGGTCATCCATTGTGGCTTTACCATGCCCAGCTTGGCTATTTCATGATGGTGCCATGGCAAAACCACCATTCCAAAGACCTGTTCCAGTTTCTAAGGACAGGCTACCACCGCGGTACACACAAGGACACATGCACTGGAGTGACAATTAACAAGACAGTTTGGAGCATTCTTGTCACCGCTGAACAACGTCACAGAAGAAAAGACATCACCAAACGTCAGGTCAAAGGTGATGACCTTTGGTCACCTGTCTTTCGTACACCCAGTTGATGAGGTCACATCACCCATCCACCCCACAGCTGCGTACACCCTCACAGCTCCACTTTGTATCATGTCACAGGAACCAGGCAACACCTCTTCACCCCACAGCTGTCCAAGCTGTCGGCATGTGCTGTACATGTTTTTGTGCATTATGGTGAAATACATTTTTCTCTTTCATGTAGTGTGTGTGAGCGTCAGCAGCTACAGACTGTCTTCATGGACTCCATCATCCAAGATCAGCCAGAGAGACACCACCTCAAGTCCACTGTTACTGCTCCACTCATACTCTTTAACGCAACACGATAATTTGGACATGGTCAACACCTCTGCTGTACACATCCAACATCACAAAGATCACATGAAGTACAATGAGACATTTTCAACTTCTAAATCACTAGCACCTCACGAGTCTCTGTCTCTCTTGTCTGAGCTACCAGCCTAAGACATGGCACCACATTAGTAAAATGGTTGTTGCTATGGCAGCAAGACTGCCAGACTCTGCACTGTTACCAGGACACATCTCTGTTCTCAAATGACCGAGTCCTATGCACTGTTGAAGAAACTGTAATGTCTGAACACTCATCAGAGTCAGAGCTGGAATCAGGAGCATGAGTCTGGAAAAAAAAGAGAAATGACATGTCAGATACAAAAAGTGCCACAAGATTGTTTTTCTTTTTCTTATTCTGAAACCTTTCACTTCAGATCATAATTCCAAGTAAATGAACCCTCAACTGGGGAACCATACCTTTTCTTAACACCACTTGCACTAGCCTTTTAGCGTAACCTTCAAACAGGGATTCCACAAAAATCATTTAATATAATTTACAGCACTGATAAAACCACAGCTCTTGTTACAGCGGGGGCCAATTCTTGCAATTGCTGATAAAATCTTGCATTTAGGACTGATAAAACAAACCACACAAAAAAAAAAAACCTGCTGGCAGCCTTTCTCTCAACATTCTCTGACAGGATCACCGACATGTTCCCACTTCTGTAATAACATTACTAAGGCTTGAACTTTTTTGCAGTACAGGTAAAAGGGCCTTTGCTAGGGGGAAGAGGGAGGGGGGAGTGGGGACACAAGAAGGAGGGGCGAAAGACCTGACAGACATGCCCCCAAATCAGTGTGTCACGTTAGAAGTGAAGACTGCATGGCCGCTCACTTTATGGCTCAAACCCTAGCTGCCCAGCACCGGTGAAAAGTCCATTATTTTGGTCTGAGTGTGCTAACTCTAAGCATGAGAACTATTGAAAGAAAGGTGAAAAGTCCATTACTTTGGTCTGAGTGTGCTAACTCTAACCATGAGAACTATTGAAAGAAAGGTGAAAAGTCCATTATTTTGGTCTGAGTGTGCTAACTCTAACCATGAGAACTATTGAAAGAAAGGTGAGATTTCACAAAGCCAAAGTTGTGGTACACCTGAAGTCCCCGATAAAAGATCATCCTGATGACAGACCACTTTCCTTTACAAGATCACTTAAAACATAAAAAAAAAAATCTATCCTTCAAATCTCCAAGAAACAAAAATGAACCCTTGAACAAAGGCCCACTTTTCTTCAAGAACTACCTTTGTTTCATTTTTGTTTTGTTTTGTTTGTTTGTTTTGTTTCTTTGTTATTTTTGTTTTTTGGCTTAGTCTTCAAAGAGGGGTTCTAGTGCATTTGGATGAAGGGCATACCTCATAGGACCGTTCTGGTGAGTTGATGACCTGGTTACGCATGCGCTTTACCGTCATCTCCTTGTCAGAAAGACCATCAGAAATGCATGTGCACTTGGCAAGCTCTTGTTGCAAGTTCTCTGCACTTCCCGTTGACAGCAAGCCGCCATCAGGAGTAGCGTGAGATGCCTCGCTCATGTTGCTCTCCTCTTCTGAGAAAGCTCCCTCAGAGCTAAGGGTAGAGTAATGTGTTCGCCGGCGTGGTTGGTGATCATCTTCGCTTACGTCCCCTTCCTCTTCTGACCAAGAATCTTCAGAGTGCTGAAAACAGGAAGAAAATGTCAAGTTGCTGTGTTTAGAGACTTTCAAGTATCCTGCAAAAAACAGCATCCAAATTAACCAGATGCAAATATTTTGGATAGTTAGAAGAACGAGAATGAAAGAGAGAGAGAGTTAGGGAGATATCTGTATGTTATATAGCTCACAACAGTGGTAAAAAATGCACTGTATTATGTAGCTTGCAACAGTGGGGGGAAAACCCCACAGTGTCCTACAAAATTCACCACACACAATGTCAGTACTTTCAACCCTTCCACTCCCTCCTGTTCAAGCCAGCCAAACCCTGCCAAGCACTCCAGAGAATCAAACCAAAACTCAAGTGACAAAAGGAACATAGCAGAGACATACAATTCTAACTTGTAAATTCCCTGTCCTCAATCTTCTCTGCTTTCCTGGCTGAGCATCAGTATAGATACCATGTTAGAATTCAACCGAACATTCCCTTTCTTCTTTAGAATCTTTACCTTTATATTCCTGAACTTGACACCAGGAGTACGCCTGTTCTCATTGGGTTCAGAATCCACACTCTCCACACGATGCATGAGTGGTGGTGTTCTCTTCGGGGCTCCGTCCTGGTCACTCCCCCTCTTCACAGCCAGGTTTGAACCAGAGTTTTCAGAAGGGGTGGGGCTCTTACTCTTGCCCCTCCCTGGAGAGTCCACTGTTGACTGCATTTCATGCATAATGTCATCACTTGGGCAGTTCAGGTTCTCGTTTGAGTCTTTCTCTCGCACAGGTTTCGTCTGGGACTCGGACATGTTGGAGGTGGTTTCGGTAGGGGAGATGGCGGTGGGGTCATCAATAAGCGTCCCCAGGGAGGGCAATATGTCCTGGTGCGTGCCGGGCCGCATGGGACTGCGGGCCAGTGAGTCGCAGGAGCTCTCCACATCGGCACTGATCTGACTGGACCGCTTGCTGCTGCACGTGGCATCGCTGCAGCCCCCGTCGCAGCCGAAGCACACGTCGTTCATGTTGCCGTGGGGGTCGCTGGGATGATCGGGAGTGGGTGCACTCCCTTCTCCAGCCTCGTGCTCATCCTCTGTGTGCTGCTCACGGATGGCGGTGGCAGGGCCGAGGTAGCGGAAAGAGCTGGGTGAGACGTGGTCGTCATGGTGGACATGGTTCACAACAATGCTCTGAGGATGCAGGCTTTTGCTGCTCTCCCCCTCCGCTCCCCCTCCCACATCCCGCGTGGGGCTCTTCACAGGGGAGGCAACGTCTTTGGAGGAGCCACGGCTGTTGTTGCGGCGGTGCCGGCTCTTTCGAGCGCGGATCTTGGTGGGAGATGGCAGCACCTGCTCTGAGCTCGTCGTCATGCTACCAGTGCATTCAGTTCGCAGTGAATCAGGACTGAAACAAAAAGTACAACATACCATTCTGCAAACAGACAACAAAATCCCCAACAGAAAACAACATTTGTCTTTATTTCCATGACAGTCTTTATTCAACAAGTAAACAAACAAACAAATAAGCGGGGACGGGCTCTTCTTTTCTTTCACACTTCTTTCATTTTCTTACAATGCTGATTTTTACCACAACAGATTTGACATTTACACTAAGAGACAGAATGAAACCAGAAACCTTCAGATTTGTCTAAATTGGTCTCCAAAGGATGATAGCAAATGCTTCTTAGAGTCTTGTAAAACCACCCCTATGAATTGGCAACAGCTGTAAGCCAAATGTTATGCATACCTGTTGAGTTCAGAGCTGGTCTTGTGTGGTCGTTTCTTACTGAGTCGATCAAGGCGTTCCTGAGCTTTGATGATGGGGCGTACAATGGACTTCCTGCGTTTGTTGTATAATGCCAACTGCTGCTCACGTCTGCTCATGCACAAAAA
>OY757541.1:30760850-30768350 GCA_963584105.1 Alviniconcha strummeri | reverse complement strand
TCCTCCTCCAGCTGAGGCAGATGAGAGCCTTCAGCCTTCATCTTCTGGAAGTTCTCCTTGATCTCCTCCCTCCACAGCTCCTGAGCACAGCAAACAGGCCATTGTACTCAGACTTGTAGGTGTACATCAACAACTGTATACCATTCACACACTCTTCTACACTATATATAAAGCCTAAAATCGCCTTTCACTTCACAATTCCTGGCTAATCAACCCCTTATCTCCGTTGGGCTTAAAAGAGGGTTCCCCCAGTACATCCAGAGCTTCACAGATTGCAAGAGTTTAGCAGTCAGCACGTTGCCCATTGGAACCCCCAATTAATGAGAGACCAACCCTCTCTTAAGAGCATTTGTTTTCACTCTAAAACCTTTTAGGTACCATATTTTACCATCCTCATTTTTTTTCTTTTCTTTTTTTCTTACAAAAGTTATATTTGCATTATATTTCCTGGCAAATAAACCTTGACCTCCTAGTGCCACTCTTCTTTCAAAACCGCTACTGCTGAACAATTATTTTTTCCTGAAACCTTTTGCTTCTTCACATTTCTAAGTTAATGAACCCCTTATCTCCAGTGGGATTAAAAGAGGGGTCCCCCAGTACATGCACCCCCTAGTACATGCAGAATTTCACAAATTGCAAGAGTTTAGCAGTCAGCTGTGAGCACATATCATTTTCTTGCAAAACCACATCACTGCTAACATTTAACTTTGTCTTCACTGCAGCTTGTCTAGAAATTCTTCATGTACATATCAATACATATATGTAAGCACAGGCACACTAAATGGAAGTAATACATTTCAACAGCACACAGGTCTAGACTGCCACTTAGGCCAACTTGTCATAGAAGGAACTGTCAGCATGGGTTCAGAAACTGCATCCCACATTTTTCACGTCTGTATCTAAACATCTACAGTGGTCACTTTACCTGGCATTCCACAAAATTTTCCCTGTTGTAGTTCAGAAGTTCTGGGGAGGCAATCTCCAGGTGCATCAGGATCTGACGGAATGATGGCCTGTTCCTTGGTTTGGCGCTCCTAAAAACCATACAAGATGGTGGCTGTTACTGGTTTGATACAATGGGTCAAGTGACTAACGCTGATACATTACAACACGGTACAGTGTGACAATGACTAACAATTACCATGTGGTAATGACTGACACTGGTTGGTTGGTGAACAATTACATTTTCTTTGTCCTGATACTGCCTCTGTTAAAAAAAAAAAAATCTCCTTCCTCTGTAACCTTTATGCATCTGGTTTAAATATGTAAATTATATGTTTTTGTATATTAAATCAATCTGAAATGTTACACACATAATTTTAGCATATCAGACCATTACTTGTTTAGATTCTCTAAGTAAAAGAATCAACATTAAACATTCAGAAAAAGAAAAGAAGGAAAAAAGCTACAGATAAAATGTTTAGGCCCCATCACAACACCCACACCACCTCAAAAAACAAAACAAAAAACTAACCCTGTATTGTTCAACAGAATTCTGCTGCTGGCAGCAGTCAGGTACCAACCAGGTGCAAGGTGTTGCACAGAGCAGAATAAGACTAATGGACTGTGACTGTTAAGCACCGTACCTCTGTCTATGATCACTCAGTGCTGAGTCATACCACCACATCAGCACTCACAGTCACCACTATGACATCAAAGCTATTTTGAGCAACCCCCACTAAAAGAGACTTGTGCCACCTTTTCCTGGCCATTTTCCAGACCGCATCTGAACAACGCGGACTTGTTTCTGTCAGTGTGTCACGCTGAAAAACCTTGCATCTGCTACAGCTGTCAATGGTGTTATGATTGGTGTCTGTGTATGTCGAACGGAACATAAACACTTTCGCTAAACCCTGAATAACTGTCTCTGTAAATTCTTCAAAAACTTCACGTTACTTGCATTACATGTGAGAAACCTTCAGGGACCAAAAATTTGTGAAACTTAAAAGGAACTTTATGGGCCAGGCCGCATGAACAACACCGAAAAATTTCAACAGGTTTCACAACTTGGATGTGAATTATGAATATGAGTGGATCACATTTTCTTCCTAGCACCACAGGCACATTTTTCACAATGTGGAATTACGGACTGGCAAAGCAGATGAACACGGAGAGCAGCTGTAAAGTGCAACAGTTTCTCAAGACAGGAAGCTAACGATAAATAATGTGTGAGTGGATGCTAGGATTTGCTGTGACAATTTTTTCCAGGTGAGCATCTGACTGTTTTTTTGTTTGTTTTTATCACCCAGTTGACAATTCAGTTCAGCTCAGCTCAGTTCAGGATGGTATCTGTGTTCGAATAAAACCCTATAATGTGCTTCACCCCATTTCTCAGCAGCTAGATGCTAAGATTCACTATGACCTTTTTTTAACATGACAGGTTCATTTATTTTTTGCTTTCTCTTTAACATCCAGTCAACTAGAGTCAGTACAGTTAAGTTCAAGACCAAGTTCAAGAGCAGTTTCCCCATAATTATTTGGTCATGAGGGTGAATCACAAGTACTCAAATCACAGATGAGAGTCTGATTCACTGTTTGCATTACACATACTTTGTGTTTGAAGAGAGTCAAGAAAAATGAAGTTCAAGGAGCCAGGAAAGCAGAAACTGCTAAGGTACAATTCTTGGCAGCAGGTTAAACGTGTATATTCTGACCTATTCCAGGCTTTAAAGACACAACATTCCAACAGCTCTGGGTTTTCAGCAAATGGACCTCACTTTCCGTATCCATATGTAATGTTAGTGGCTGCAGTGATACCATTACATATAGCACCCCATCGTTGTCAACACACAGATATTGACAATGTCACATAGAAGAGAAACTGTGAAAACTGACCAGCACTGACGCATGAGGAGTTTGAATCCCTCTGGGCAGGTGTCGGGGACTGGCAGGTGTAGGCTGTTGCTGCCCACACCCCAGATGATGGCTGAGGAATCCACATCCCGGTACGGGATCTCCTTGGTGATGATTTCCCACAGCACCACACCAAATGACCTGCAGGTCAGACAGTTTTCTTGGTCACATGCTGTTGTTGTGTTTGTCATTTTGTTTGTTTGTTTGTTTTACAAATTCTGAATGAACAGATACATGTTCTCTAAAAAACAAGTTTCAGGACAACTGCTGATGTCGATGTTGTGCTTGCTGCTGTCAGTGTTATGATAGTAGTACTGTTGTTTTGTGAGGCTCCTTAAAGGTCCAGCTCAGCTGCTGATGTTGTTGTTGTGGTTGCTGTTGTCAGTGGTGGTGGTGTTACTGATTTTTTTATTTTTTTTAGGGGTCCTTTAATATAATTTCACATTGCTTAATTGGCCCTTGATTTGTTTGCTTTTTCATCTCCTCGCAAATTGGGTTTCCGCTGCTTAACCTCAGTCACTGATCAACTTCTATGTTCTGCTACCTTTGTCCTTTGCTGTAACTGATTCAAAACACATGGGGAGATGAGATGCACACTACTCAGTCTGAGTACATTTTGCAAAGGTTCCAATCTATTTTCTCTTCATGATTTTAATTTTGAAACCAAAATGCTCTTGCGGTTCTTACACACAACTGAGAACAAATCCACATAACTCTTGTCTGAAGAAGACTGAACAGAGAGTATTAGTGAGTAAACACACAAATGCTCTACTTACCAAATGTCTACTTTTTCATTGCATGGCTCATTCCTGATGACCTCTGGTGCCATCCAGGACACAGTGCCAGCAAAAGACATCTTGGTGCTTTTTTCATTCCACTCACGGCTGGTGCCAAAGTCTGAGATCTTCACCACATCATTCTTGGCAACCAGTACACTGTTGAACATTTGTAAAAGTTTGTAAACCAAAAAATCAATATATGTTCTTTTCTTTTCTTTTTTGGGGGTAACACTTACCGTTACAGCATGAACTATGCATGTCTATGTGACACATTGCAAGCCAAACCATTCACACACACACACACACACACACACACACACACACACACACACACACGCACATCATCTAAAAACAAAGCTAAATAAAACACTGTGTGCAGTAAAAAAAAACACAACCTCATTCATCCCTGCCTCTACCATTAAAAAGATATGGAAATGAGACATGAGATATAAGACAGCGTGAGAAATAGTCTGCAGCACATCAGACACCCTCTTCTGCTGGCTCTATTCCCAAAGTGACTTCCGTGGAATACTACAGTGGACAGGCACTCAGAGGCGAGATTGGATGAAGGGCCTGGGGACATGAAGGACGTGGATAATATTCCAGATAAAATTGTTTCTTGATGTAGGGGGATGATGACAGCGGCAGTGCAAAAAACAAAACAAAAAAATAAAAATAAATTGATGAATGGGAAATGGGAGAGGGTGAACTACAACTGGGCAAACAAAAAAATGGACGGGAGTGTGTGCCTATTCAGCCTCCTTGATCCCCTCGGGTCAGTCAGACAATCTTATTTCACCATCTCCATGTCTTCCCTGTGACCCTGCGGTTACCAGGTCAATGCCTGCTTCAACAACAGCAGAATGTCCTCAAGAGGAATTCCTTTAAGATCAAATTGTGTGCATGCAAAGTGGCTCAAGATATCCAAACTAAAGTACATCTCTTGCAAAGGCTGTAGAATAGTTTCTATAATCTTTGGGTCATGCATTTCAACTCTCTTTTTTTTATGACAATCTTGTATGAGTAAAAAGCAGTTTGATTTTCCAAGGTAATTTATCCCATGGCAATTCTGGTGTATACACTCTGAACTGGACAGCAGCACGTAGGTGTATCTGGACTAGTGCTGGAGAGAAGCACAAAACAGAACTACCTTTAGGTATGTTATGTTTCTAGTCCAGTAAAGAACAATGAACGCAAACACTGATAACACAAAATACCAGATAACAGCAAACACTGGATAACGCAAACATTGTTGCTCATCTAAAGGCCTTCTTTCCTTCTTATTTCACATATTGGTTGACACACACTGTAATGTTCAGGCAAGCCCACTTATATGCATTCCATTCTGTCTCTCAGATGATTTCCCAGTGTTGCCTTAAAAACAGTTCTATTCCAAAGCAGGTCTCATGGATGAGGGCCCTTCCATGTTTTGTCATGGAAGACAGTCCAGTGCTTTCTCCTTCTTGCCTCTCTTTACCTGTTGATTGATGGAGTGATGTCCTTGGCTTTGTGCCCACAGGAAGTGCCTCAAGCTCAATGTTTGTTTTATGTTTGCTCACAGCAAGGAGATAGTAGCTCCTCAAACTACAGATAACCTGAAAGACAGCCGGTTTGGCCTAACGGTAAGGCGGTAGGCTGGTAAGCAGAAGGACCTCAGTTTGATACCACTTCAGTTCTCCTTTCTCTTCAAAAATTGTTGTTTGTGGACACTGTCTTGTGACTTTGTCTCTCACAATTAATGGAACATTAAAATGGCTCCTATCACTGCCCATCTTAATGCAGGTCATTCTGGTGGTGACAGTGTAGCGATAGGTATATACTCTCCCTCCTTCCCCACCTCCATACCCCCTTCCCCCATCATCCCTGTCCCTAATAAGCCTTATGGTTTCTGTGGACGTTAAGCTTAGTTAGTTTAGTTAGTTACTAGATAGCATGAAAAATAATTCCGGTCAGTCTATCAACTTTCTGTTATCAGTGCTACACTGTATACTGGGCAAAGAACTGAAGGAGTTACTTACTTTGGTGATTTTAAGTCACGATGAATGATTTTATGAGAGTGGAGATAGTTCATGCCACTAGCGATCTGCTTGGACCAGTCCAGGACGAGAGAGGGTGGGATTTCCTTGCCGTCCCTCAAGACTTCGTACAGCTGGCCGTAGGGGCAGTACTCCATGATGATGCAGTAGCATGGGGCCTGTGTGCACACACCCCTGAAACAGCGTAATGTTATATCATTACACTGTGTAAACATGCACCTCAAACAGTAACTACATTATTACAATGTGTATACACACACCTCAAATAGTAATATGCAATACACTGCAATAATTTTACAACACAATATCACACACACACACACACACACACACACACACACACACACACACACACACACACACACACACACACACACACACACACACACACCACACACACACACACATCATTCAGCTTCTTTATACAAAACTGCTCAGTTCATACATGCTAGAAAATATGTGAACCAACTCAGATCTAAACATTCCAACAACAACAAAATCACATCCACTGACTTGAAGGAAATTATGTTAGGGTGGTTCAGCTTCCGCAGGTTCCGGATATCCGTCTCTTTGATGTCTCGCACTTTTTTGACAGCTACTTCCTCAGCAAACAGTTTCCCTAGAAAAACAGCTCCCTGAGCCCCACTGCCGAGCCACTGCAGGTCTGTGATGCTCTCAAACGGGATTTCCCAGTCATCTGCAACAACAGATCAAATCATCATAGGGAGAAGAGTCAACACACAAGCGAGTTAATTAGTGCTCAAAATACGTAACACAAGTACAACAACAAAGCCTTGAGTGACCTATGGTAACTCTCACCTGGCATGCGTGTAAATACAAGGTACATGAACTCCACCAGATGTACATCCTCTAATTAAAAAATAAAAATAATTCATCATAGGGAGAGAGACAAATCTTATTCGAAGCAAATCTCTGACTGAGCACATCATCACATCAAACGATCAGATCCATACATCACTATATTTAAAAAAATAAGGCTATGAGCCTTCTTGGTATCTGAATTTCAATGGCATTTTACCACATCCACAAATTCCCATAAAAAACACACAGCACTGTATGCTATTTTGACTCAGCTACACACAGTATGTGCCTGGAGAAGTGGTGAGGTACTGTGACTAGCTGCATGTGTTTGCATATATAATTGATTATGTGCTTGTTTGACCTCAGCTGCCTTCTATCCTTTGCTTACAAAATCCAGTTCTGTTTAAAATGTAATATAAAGCATTCAGGTAATTGTACGTACTTTCTTTCCTTCATTCCAAACTTGCAAAATATAGATTTTGTCATCTGTGAAATGTAAAATTACTGTTATCAGCCGTACCATTATAAAACTTTGTACCTGCTGTGCTACATATTTGGGAATTTATGCAGCTAAATATGTTTCTGGAGGATCTTGTTTCCATAAAGCACTATGAAAGTTAAACACATTAATCTCAAAATAAATCATGAAAATCAGGATAATGTTTAATATTTAAAACACAACAACAACATCAGTTCACAACAACAGCTAGTTAGAAAATATTGTAAGTATATTTATTGTGATCTTGCTGTCTTTTGTTGGGGGTCTCTTTTTTTTCTTTCTTTTTTCCTCCTTTTTCAGTTGATTAGTGAACACACAAGATTGCTTTAAATGTTTTTTCAAACAGTGAAAAGCAAATAAGTGAGAAACAAAAAACATGAACAAAACTGCCTTTTTTTTTTCTTTTCTTTTTTTAATGTGAAACAGCCATACACACATCTACACACAAAAATAAAAATAAAAAGCTTCAATAATCAGGTAGGATATAATATTCCAATGCTTTTCAACAAAG
>OY757541.1:30703867-30756367 GCA_963584105.1 Alviniconcha strummeri | reverse complement strand
TGTTGTTGTTGTCGACAATGACAGTCATGCTAAACTGTCATAAAAAAAGTTCTTCAAATTACTGATTTCTGCCAGCATCTACTGTTATGAGCAAAAACTAAAAACTAAAAAATCCTCAACACACCAATAAATAAAGCATACTGCCAAGTTGTTTTTATTCATTACCATAGAACTGACCAAGCCCCATTCAAACTAGGTGAGCAGCATGTTCAAAATTGCAGGTAATACCACTATTTCCAAAAAGAAGCCAAGCAAACATGACTAGCACAAGCAACAAAAAGCAAATGCAGTGAAAACCAACTTACCAAGTGCATACACTTATAATCTGCAATCCTATATGTGTGTGTGTGTGTGAGTGTGGGGGAGAGAGAGAGAGATACAGACAGAAACAGAGATAGAATGACGGAGAAAGATAGAGAGACAAAGAGGGAGGGAGGGAGAGAAAAGAGAGAGAAAGAGTGTACAGTTCTTACATGTGGAAGATGAGAATGAGGATGTTCTATGTTCTATCAGTCCAACCTGTTGTAATATTATATTATTGTGTACAACCAATGTACTGTTTGCATTTTACGTTATACTCAACAAGCATATTCTCACGCATGCACAACACAATGCAGTAACTGCAACACATTTGCTTGCCCGCCTTTTTTTTTATAAAAGCCAATAGCTATGGAAGGTGCTATAGCAAAGACAGCACCCAGCACCACCCTAATGATCAAGAGCAAGTGACCACAACGGACAAACAGGCCTTAGCAAGGGCCAGTTCACATACAAACAGAGGGTGGTTTCTTGTAACTGTGGTATTCTATACAGTGCTGTGATCTGGTTTAACTGTAACTGTCCAGTTTCATTTGTACACAGATTTCAAATGTTTGGTTTCAAAAGTATAAACAATGATATCACGTTCATAATAGTTATACTTTCATACACTATTTTCCTTTTTCTTTGTTGTGCAAAGCACTGTCGCTATGCTGAGAAACACCACTTAAACAATGAAACAAAATACCTGAATGCTTAATCAAGTAAAACACCAAAATAATCCTCCAAGAAAAAAGGCAGAAGGTTTCACATGAAAACGCACAACCAGCTCCAAATCTGCTACATGACCTGCTCCTTGTGCAAAACAGAACAAATACTCCAAAGCAATGTGTGGCCTGTGGTGACACTGCTTTTACTGGGCAGGGAGTGGAGAGGAGGGGAGAGAGAACCGTCTTGAAATACTCTTTGTTTCACTAGTTTCAGCTTTCTCTGAGGTCACGTGAGAATGGCTTGAGCATGCTTCTCTCGCGCAGTGCATGCAGCAGAGGAAACAGCACACAAGGAGATGTGTTCACAGACGGCTCAGCTGAATGTGCACAATTTGCACCAGAAAGTGTGTGCAAATCCATGTTATGTCGTCCACAAGCTGAAGATAATGTGGGCTCAATCACAAACCCAAACTCACTAAACACAAAGTGCTTCAGAGCAGTTACTTAAAGGATGGAGAATGACATTAAAATAAAAACATGACACTAAGCAGTTTGTTAAAAAAAAAAAGAGGCATTTACCGATTTTACATCACATTTTGAAACTTTATCCGTCCACTGAATAACCTAAGAAGTGGGGACCAGACACGGTAAAGTTTTAATAATGCCACTTGCATGTGCCAAGCCAGATACAATCACAGACAGGCTCCATTGTGTTTGCCAGGCATGAGAGATCCAAGAACAATAACCACCAATGGCTCCAGCTGTCAAACTCCATATAGTATGAACTGGATGTTTAAAGTTAAAAACAAAGAATCTGAGTTCTCCTACATGCAGGCCAAAGTGATTTAGGTTTCCATGACCCTCGTTAGTGAAGTACTCAGTAGTGGTATGTATGTCGTAAACATCACAAGGGAAGTCTGGTGACCTGTGTGATTAAAGTCATGCACACATGACACCCTGCAGATGCTGCGTCCATCTCTCTCGGAAAGACGCCACTTATTCAGTGTTTATGTCCATCCTAAAGTCCCAATGACTTTTTCACTGTGGCTTTTGCAATCTCTTCAAACTGGCGTCTGTCTTCCCTCCACTTCTTGGCTGCGTCCACATTTGCAGCACTTTCATCGTTTGGCTCTGAAGCAAACAACAGAAGGTTGGCTAGTTAGTTAGTAATTGGATTTTAACATCCAGTCAACTGCACAGGGACACCTCAGGTCAACCAAACTCTGTCATAAGCAAATGCACATTTCAAAACTCTTCTCATATTTATACTCTTTCTCAACTCTATCTGCAAAACCAATCGCTACACAAACATAAAACAAGATATATATACATACACAAACATCAAACAAACATTTCTGAAGAGTTAGTCCCTTCAGTATTACCCATAAAAGAGCACATCAGGCTAGGACACGCTGGTATCGTTGACCATTCCATCTAATTTACCGATACCAGATTAAAAGAAAAAAGTAATGAACAGAAACAAAAGAAGACATCAAAGACAAAAACCAAATGTACCATAGTCCAACTTTATTGATCCAAACACCCTGGTTTCAGCAAATGCTGATTAATAAGCTTTCCAGATTAAAAAAAATTACTATTCTTTTTTTTCTTTTTTGAAAAAAAGAAGAAGAAAAAAGCTGTATGATATTTTATGGCAAAAGTGATACAAACGCTGTCCAGCTTACAACTGTTGTTTTGGATGTTAACTGAAAAAATATTTGAAAAAGATTAACACAATAACAGCATTAAACAATATTCACTTTATACAGACTGTAAAGATTTAGAGTAAAACTGTGGTTTGGTGCCCTGTGACTGCCAGACTTGAACACCTTGGATCAAGAATGTGAATTTCCAAGTTACACATGGCAGTTGTGTATGAAAAATCCACTACCACTGAACAATCTAATCTACTCATGGACTCAGGGCACCAAACCACAATCTTAACAATCTACTTGTTTAATGTTGTTGTTAACCTTTTTTCAACTATTTCTTGTTTTTTTGTACACACTCTTTAACTTAGTGAAAACAAGCGGTGGTGTTCACCCTTGTCAGTAAGATAGGGCGATATAAAAATGAATGTTAAGGCTTCTGGCAAGGGTTCCAGGCGAGATCAAAAGATCTAGAGATCTTAGAGGAGGGAGGTGGAGATGGACCCTCAACTATGCCCAGAAGAGATCACAAGTAGGGAGGTGGCGCTGGGCTGAGCAAGTTGGACGTCTTTTGCTTCGAGTTGTCCAAGTTGTTCGTCAACAGCGGTGCAACGGACATTGTCTTAGTGACTCTGTCCAGCACAGCAGTTGAAAGAGCAATTGCGCAGTGCACAAGTTGCTGGGCAATGGCGAGAGGACACCGCCTTAACACTTCCATTGTTCTGGTGGCGGTCCACAGTCTCTCCGGTCTTTTTCGGGCGGTTTCCGTGGTCGAGCCTTTCACTCTCTCGTCCCCTTCCCACTCTGTCCCCGTCCCTAATAGGCCATCTCGCCTCCGTGGACGTTAAGCAACATGAAAGCAAGTTCTGGATCTATCCATGTCTGGATTAACAATTTATCTCTACTGTCAGTACACCCTATTTATTCCTTTACTAACCTGCCAGCATACTGACAACAGAGAGCAGAATTTTTTCAACACTCTGGACAGGACTCCATCGCTCAGCACTTGTCTCATATCCCATGGGGTCATCTCCAGGGGCGTGAAGGATGGAAATGCACACACGGCCATCAGGGTAAACTGAAAATGAAAATCAAACTGCATAATGACTGATGCAGTGTCCTCTTCTAATATTATGACTTATCCCCTAGTTTTCTTTTTTAGCATTTAAATCTCTTTGGTGATACTGTCCAAATCAAAATGTGAATCCGACTCCCCCAGACAAAGTCCACTGTCATCTACAAGCATTGGCAGCAGCCCCACAGCTTCACCCTCAGTCCCCCCCCCCCTTCCACCCCCAACTTCTTCCTCAGTCCCTCACCAACCCCCCCCCCCCCCCCCCCCACCCACTTCTCCCCCAGTACCACAGCTTATCTCACAGCACCCCCCCCCCACCCCACCCCCCAGCTTCTCCCTCGGCCCCACAGTGTCTCCCTTAGCCCCACAGCATCTCCCTCAACCCCACAGTATCTCCCTCAGTCCCACAGTGTCTCCCTCAGCCCCACCCTCAGCCCCACAGTATCTCCCTCAGCCCCAGTGTCCCTCATCCCCACAGCTTCTCCTTCAGCCCTCACAACTTCTCACTCAGCACTACAGCTTCTCTCTTATTCCCACAACTTCTCCCTCAGCTTCTCTCTCAAGTCTCAGCCCCACAGCTTCTCTCTCAGCCCCACAGCTTCTCTCTCAGCCCCACAGCTTCTCCCTCAGCACTACAGCTTCTCTCTCAAGTCTCAGCCCCACAGCTTCTCTCTCAGCCCCACAGCTTCTCTCTCAGCCCCACAGCTTCTCCCTCAGCACTACAGCTTCTCTCTCAAGTCTCGGTCCCACAACTTCTCTCTCAGCCCCACAACTTCTCTCTCAGCCCCACAGCTTCTCCCTCAGCACTACAGCTTCTCTCTCAAGTCTCGGTCCCACAACTTCTCCCTCAGCCCCACAGCTTCTCCCTCAGTCCCACAACTTCTCCCTCAGCCCCACAGGTTCTCCCTCAGTCCCACAACTTCTCCCTCAGCCCCACAGGTTCTCCCTCAGTCCCACAACTTCTCCCTCAGCCCCACAGGTTCTCCCTCAGTCCCACAACTTCTCCCTCAGCCCCACAGGTTCTCCCTCAGCACTACAGCTCCTCTGTCAGTCTTATAACTTCTCCCTCAGCACTACAGCTCCTCTGTCAGTCTTACAACTTCTCCCTCAGCATCACAGCTCCTCTATCAGTCCTACAACTTTTCCCTCAGTCCCATAACTTCTCCCTCAGCCACACAGCTCCTCTCTCAGTTCTACAACTTCTCCCTCAGCCCCACAGCTCCTCTCTCAGTTCTACAACTTCTCCCTCAGCCCCACAGCTCCTCTCTCAGTTCTACAACTTCTCCCTCAGCCCCACAGCTCCTCTCTCAGCCCCACAGCTCCTCTCTCAGTTCTACAACTTCTCCCTCAGCCCCATAGCTTCTCCCTCAGCCCCAAAGCTCCTCTCTCAGTCCCACAACTTCTCCCTCAGCACTAGAGCTCCTCTCAGTCCTACAACTTCTCCCTCAGCATTCAGTCCCACAGCTTCTTCCCCAGCCCCAGTGATTCCTTCAGACCCACATGCTCTCACTCAGTCCAACAGCATTTCTCTCTGCATGCTCTGTGTGTGTGTGTGCATGTGTGTGCACACATGCGTCTTTATGAGAGGGAGAGCTACTGCACTTTGATTTTAGTCGAAAGGATGAGAAGCTATATAAGAGAGACAGACTGACTGAGAAAGCATCCAGCGCTCAGCCAGACAACAATGAAGAAAACTGTGCGCTTGATACACCAGCAGACTCAGCAGCGAAAAAAGTGCATGCACAATATCTGCGAGCATGTATGCTTGCAGTTCTAACATATAACACCAACACAAATAGCCAACTCCTTACTATTTGGGTGGAATAAATCGCAGGTGAATCTCATCTTTGGAGGGCTGAGAGGATAGTCGGCTGGAAAGGTCAGCCTGGCAGGAAAGACCCCACCATCAAACAGCGTGTCTTTTGGTCCCCTGTGTCATAAGACAGCAACATTTGTCACCTGCAAACATCTCATGTGGACAGGAGACCATTGCATTAGCAGATTGTACCAATCCAATAAAATGGAAGTCCCACAGAGTTAATACTATAAATTATAACAGAAGTACATATAATATATATACATACACACACACACACATGTATACAATGCACATGTTTGTTTACTGTTACAATAAAAATACTGAGCAAAATTCAAAATCAGTTTAGAGCTTTCTAAATTCTGAGGCAAAAGTTCTGAATCCAGCACACACACACACACACACACACACACACACACACACACACACACACACACACACACACACACTTCATTAACTCACATTATTAATGCTTCCCATTCAAAGAAGTTGTCTTCATTGATCGGGCCTGCTATGATTCCCTCAGGTGGATTTAAGGTCAGTTCTATAAAATAAAATAAGAAGACAAAAATAGGGAATTGTAATAAATTCATCATACATCACATAATAACAATGCTTAGTTTAGGGCTAAAGCAAGCTCCATACAGCTTACAAATTACGATTTGCACACAGCATTCTGGAGAGGAGGCAAAGATCAAGACCATCATTATCATCAAAAAGACATCATTCCAATGATGTCATTGTCAAGGATCATCGCATGTCACCCTAACAGGGCGATTTGCATGCAGATCACCAAAAAACTCATGACTCATAGAATGGGATGAAAAAATGTGTACACTACTAGTATTACTATAAATACTAACTTAGCTGAGTTTAGTCCATGCCAATAACTAAGACTAGTACTGCAGTATGAGTGCTCACAATCTAAAACAGGAAAAAGCCTACTCAGTTTGAACTCTCTTTCACTTGTTCATTCTCCTCCAGCCTATCAACGCTAAAATTATGTCTTTGCCCTCTTTTCACTGCTACCAAAAAAAAATGATTGGAGAACTGTTTCAGTGTCTGGCCATCCACAACACCAAGATCAATAATACTAGTAATGTAGTACGGATAATGAAATCATCAAGGGAAAAAGTTAAAAAGTTCTAGTTATTCACAAAAGGGTCTATAAAATGATAATAGATATAAATGTAAATTTATATACATCTGGCACATTGCTTTGAGTTTGATATATGGCCAACATACAGAGGTAACTTGAAGGGGTCAATCTTAAACTTGCATGTACTCATATCTGTGCCAAAAATACATTGGAAACATAATATAAATAATATTGACCCCCCAAAAAGTCAGAATTCTTCCATATATATATATATATCATCAGACATTAGTGGATTATCTCCTTATAATTTGTTGCTTTGGGTACTCAGAAAGGTGTTCACACTGAAAAATTGCATATTTTGTTTTGTTATTAATTATACATAATACTTTTAATAATAATAATACACAAATTTTCTATAGCGCTATTCCCCGCTGAGCGAGCTCAACGCACTTTAATAGAGAATTAAAACAGTATTCTTTTTAGCCTCTTGTCTGTTTTGATCTCGTTTCAGAATGCTATAAATCAGCTTTGTTTCAGCTCTGTGCAGCTCTACTTCAGCTGTGGGTCACCTTTTCAAGAAGCTGTGACTGCCATACAGGTACTGAGGTAGGTTTCAAGAGCTGTTCTCAAGAGATGGTGAAGTGTTTTCACCATATTACCAAAGCTCTGTGATGTTTGAAATAGTATTCAAAGCTTCACAATGCTGATTCCCCCCCCCCCACCCCCCACCCCCTTTCTAAATTAAGTACCATATAATGTATATATAGTATTACATAATTTCTTGATCACGCTGATGTTAGTCTATTAAGTATTACTATTAGTATTAATCACTATAATTTTTGACAACAAACTGAAATTTAAAAAAATCCTCAGGTCATGTATGTATGCATTTAATTAATTCTGTTAGTGTTACATGTATAACATACATCTGTCTATAATTTCATGAAATGAGATGGAAAAACAAAGCAAAACAAAAACCAACAATAACAAAAAACAAACCCTGAAAACCCCAGATGAATCAAGACTATCTGTGCAATGGGAGAACTAAAAAAAAAGAAGATATTACAGGGTTGGTCATACATGGCAAGCTATAACTAAATAAGGGACCTTTAAATATTGCCCTATTAAAATTTAAATGTCACCTCATCACTTTATAGTAATTAGTATGACTCTACTTGGTCAGACTCAGTCAGAGAGACTGAGGAAGTTTCTTCAATGAGTTTTGCCCACCCACACAGTGACATCAACGTTGGAAGTCTAACTAGCAAAGCTTTAGGTTAGAAAGTCCAGATTTAATGTTCTTTTAGCCGAAGTATTCAATCCGAGTATAACACTAACTGCTTCGGTAGTAACTCAATTAAGTCAATTCGGTACATTTTCTTCATGTTTGTTGGTAGTACTAGTAGTCTACTACAGTTCGTTAGTTGGTTTGTGTGTTTGTTTTTCAAAGCTTTTGAAGTCCCTCTAGCTGTGCATGACGTTGGAATTTAAAAAACAAAACAAAAAAACAGCCGTACTTGGCTACAAGTACAACTACAACGTAACCAAAGCTAAACTTTAGAACAGGGTTTTGATCTTGCGTATGTTCTGTCAGGCTTTACCCCACCGGGCGGCCTGCCTACCCCGAGTTGGAGATTAAAAACAATGTCACATCTGTATACATTATATAAATTTACGTTATAGGTTTGTTGTTCAAACATACGTTTATACTCAGCCATTAATCGTTTCAAGGCTGAACCAGCCATCGTGATATACTGAGAGACGCACGTCTTCACAGTTTCATTATGCTCGTGCAAAACACAGGAAACTCTTGCTACTTGGAGGAAGACGTGTGTGTTTCTGTGAAAAGAGGTTTTTCATTGGATACAATGATGACAATTGACCAATGAAAGCCATCCTCTGAATACAAGGAAAATCATGGCGCTCCTCATTGAAATCCATTGATATTTTTGAGCAATTGGAGGATCTACGCCTAATCTGAACTACATATTGGCATATCTTCATCTCCAAGGTCTTCTGCAATTCAAAGGTTCTTATTCTAGGTGAGACATTCTGCGTCAATACACACATTACCTGCATTTTTACGAACCGGTTGGCGAGAATGAATGAACGAAAGACAGAAAGAAAGAACAGGCGCAGCATCCGAATGTTTCGTTAGTCTAAAATGTATTATTTAATTCTGTCTGCTCGTAGATCTTCAAGAACCGGACTCCGTTTGCCATGGCCAGTTCGGACCCCAGCTCCTTGAAATGGGTGGTAAGTATCATCGGGTTTTTTCCCTTATCAGCTTTGATGCACAGAAGCAAAATAGGGTCGTGACCTCGTATGTAGTCACATGACCATATTACAGCAGTGTCATTGGCTGAATTTGAAGCAGACACCCAGATGTGAATAAGCAGTGACCAACGTCAATTTTCAAACTGTTTCGTCGTCAAATTCAGTTGTTCGGCAAGTGCCATACACTCAGACAGTTTGCCAGGATGTCAGAAGGACCACTGAAGGTAAATCTGATTGTCGTCTCTATCTCAATAACTGCTCAGTAAAAAATCTGAAAACCTTGAGTACAAACTGCTGTCTTGTTTTCGGTTTGCATCATATCATTTATCAAACCACTAGGCTAGAGCCTCTCAAAGTCCCAGACCTAAAAACAACAACAACAAAAACAGGGTATCCCCCAGACCCAGTCACCCGTGCGCTGTGTGTTTTCCAAAGATCGATCCTGATCGCCTACTACAGCTGTACAATCTTTGGTATTTGCAGCACTTGTTTTGAACTTGAACTAAGTTGAAGAAAAGCACAAACTTGCTCACTATCTGAGTATAGCTCGCAAGGACAAGATGGACCTTTTAATTTAAAACACTCATTTGGATCACAAATGTCACTAAAATACTGATAATAAAACAGGTACCTCAAAAAGTGAAACCAAATGTAAAAGGTTAATAAGTATGATATTGTGAATGAAGACAAATATAAATTTGCGACACAGGGTTGCACAGTCTTACAGTTACACATTGTGTACAAATTGGGCAAGTATCCTAGCATCTTATTTTCTAACTTCTGAGTAGTAAGTATGTGTCAGTTATCAGTATTGTCATAATATTCAATATTTATGTAATGGTGTGGAGTGGTCAAAGGACAAGACACAGGCAGCGGAGTCAATAAAGTGGAGACCACAGCAGGCGTATGGCAGCAATCAGTTTTTACTTGTTCAGCCGCAGACAGTTTTCAGCACACACACAAAATCATCACGCTCACGCATAGATAAGAGAACGGCACATTTATTTACAACAAGAGTGGGAAGCGTGGCTTGCGCCTGTCTATATACAGATTCATACAACTAAATCACAACTAACACAATGTACAAAATATAAATGTCACTAAAACTTACATCGGAATAAAGAGCACGCTCCCACGGTTAAAATGGTACATAACAATTACAATACAACGCTCTGTAAGAGAAGCAAGACAAACTCAAAGACTAGCATTAAAACAATCGGTGCGAACTTTCGCCTGGGGCGCGTAACCTTAGTCGCAGTAGCGCTGATAGTGAGATTAAGTATTCTATGAATACAACTTAGCTTCTACAGTACACAATACTTAATAAGTTAATTTCAGCCCAAAATAAACACTAAACATGAAGTCAGCTAAGCAAAATACTATACGACAACGCATTGATCGACACAGATCGACACAGAATTACTTTAATCGAATCAAAACAACATTTCACTACCATTTACTAGTACTAAACAAAGCGCGCCATGCAGACGACGGCTATAAAAGAATGGACCTAGAGAGGCATCGGCTACTAATTAAGCTCGATCCGGTGTCTGAATAAACGTTAAATAAACATTCTAAGATGCCAAATTATATTATACATAGCTTAGTGCATAAAAAGGACTAGATAGACAAAGAGTAGGTAAACAAACAAGCGGTCAAAATGTTAAGGGAGAAAAACAGATTTGAAAAAGGCACGCACTGGCGGCTATCGCCGGTCGGCTGTGTGAAGGCCATGTGGCGTTACGCGACACGCTGCGCTTCAAAACAAAAGCGTCGTCTGCTCCGGTTCCCGGGTTACTAAAGTACAGTAATGAAATTGCATTGATCCGTTAAGTGGGGCGGGATTATTGTAAAACGTACAAAGAGCACTTGCTCACATTTATATGATACTGAAATATGTAACATTTCTAACAAAACTGTAAAACTAAAACTAGTAAAAGTAAAAACTAAAACTAAAAGGGTGTGCATACCATGATATGGTCAAACAAGTCTAGGCCAAACTAGCAAACTAGGGTGTATTTGAACAGGTAATATTAGTAGTAGTAGACTGATAAAAGTGATAGTGATACTGTAAGTGTATTATTATTAGTATGAATAAAAATGCATCAAATGATCTTGCAACTTTACTATTATCGTATTATACTGACATAAATTTGCTCAAGCTGGGGGTTTCCAGATCAAGTGTACAATTTCTTGGTCAGAACACACACTGCCAGCTGTGCCAGATTGTCAAGATCCAGCCTTTTCCAGATGATCAGGACATGGGTCTTTTAGATTTAGGCCTATGGCCTTTGCTGCAAGACTGTGTGAGCTCCCAATCCTATGAATCACTCAATTAGTGGAGAGTTTAGGAACCTTAGTAATAAAGAAGAAGGAGAACTTAGACAGTTTCAGTTTGAACTACCCAACACACTTACAGTCACACAGCATAAACCAGGCATAGACTAGGCTTCCAGTTTCCATCATATTGGCAGTGTCTTTGACACACACACACAGTCACACAAATCCATGTTGTACTAGTAGCTGAATTGGGCGATTCAGCAAAGCTGGTTTGCTAGAGTGAATGCGGTTTGTAATCTTCCGTGTAAGAAGTCGCGAGAGGTCGCAGCGCACTTCTGGGCCAATTTCTGAGTAGGCGTTGCCTCACGCTGTGTATAAGTTACTACAACAGTGGAAGTTGAACCTAGAATTGCGAAGCAGTACAAATGCCAATACTTTTGCAGTCGTGGAAAGGGGATGGAGGGTGGGGAAAAAAAGTGGCTTTGTGTTGTTTTTTGGCTGACCAGAAGATCGCGAGTTCGTAGAAAAAATGCGTTTTGGGGCATCCTATAGCACGAGCAACAAGTTATTGCATATTTCCGGACGCATTATGACTACAGGCCTCCAAAAATGCCTTTAAAGTTGGCAGTGTAAAATTTGCAAATTCACTGTCACTGCCTTCCATTGTGAAGAAAGTACGCACCGGAAGTAAAATCAGCCAAGGGACTTAAGCGATGCCGGGCAAAAGTCAAGGGAGTTAATAACCCCGCCTGAATCGCCCAATAGACTTAGACCTATGTCCAAAACAGTTATTTATACTTCTGATAGGTGCTACCTCATGAGCCCATTTCACAGTGTTGGATTACTCAATATTACCGCAATTTATCAAGACTCCTGTGGACCAGGACCACCTTGACAGTGATTGAATCAAGCAGTCCACTACCAGTCACTGAATCAGTAAACAGATTCAGGTCTACTAGTACTAGTATGAGTAGTAGTACTACTGTGACGGCTTCACTACATGGTCACCAGTAAGCTGTTCCTGTGTGGTACCCCACCACTGTGTTAATCACTTAATGCCTGACATCTAGAGTAAAACATGTAGCAGTGCATAGGTTTCAGACAAAACAAAACAAGACCTGTTATTGTTAACAGTTTCAGTAATGTAGAACTAGAAGTGGCTTTAATTTCCTCCAGGGTCCAGTGGATTCTTAATTTCTACATCCAGCTGAAGGAGAGCTTTGTCTGAAATTGTGCTGCCACAAAGTCATTGTCAGTTACTAACAAAGTAAAATGTGACGGCCCCCTTCATGCGATCTGTGTGTAAAATACTCTTGTTACGACTTGTATCTCAGTTCCCATTTTCTGATTTCTCTCTGCAGACCCTGTTTGACAACATGCAGGAGAAGGCCGCAGCTGAAGGTGCAATGCCACCACCCAAGAAAACGAAAAAAGCCCCAACGGCTGCAGCACCACCACCAGATTTCTCAGACTTCCACATGGATGGTGGGGATGCCAAGAGTAGCAAGGCAGCAGACAAGCGCCTCTCTGTGGAGCGCATCTACCAGAAGAAAACACAGCTGGAGCACATTCTCCTCAGGCCTGACACCTACATTGGGTCTGTGGAGGCTGTCACTCAGGTGAGGGAGAAGCCAGAGATGTCACTTAGTGAATGTTTCTGGAGACCATCTACCTAGAATTTTGAAGCAAGGATGTGTTTTACATTTAGTACTAGTTGGCATTGTAGCACTAGCACAGTAGCAGTCACATGCTGGCAGTTGAAAAAGACAGGCAAGATGTTTTGCTGACTTAATGGTTAGATATTAATTTTGATCATAAGAAATGATGATATATGTTGATATGATTATGAGTATGTGTGGATATCCCTTTGATTTATATGTGGATGTTTGCTCTTTGCATGTTTTGTTTCAATATAATTGTAAATCACTTTATATTCCCTGTTATTATTATTAATGTAATGGTGTGGAGTGGTCAAAGGACAGGACACAGGCAGCGGAGTCAATAAAGTGGAGACCACAGCAGGCGTATGGCAGCAATCAGGTTTTACTTGCTCAGCCGCAGATAATTTTCAGCACACACAAAATCCTCACGCGCATGCATAGATAAGAGAACGACGCGGGCCACAGGGAACACACGCTATCACTACAGTAAAATCGCCCATCTGGACCACAAAATGGCTGACAATTGTGTTTCCCTGGCCCGCACAAATACAGTTTCCTCTACAATAACTAAACCGATTAAAACATGAAAAACATCAAATAAAAGCTACAGTTACAATCTTTTGAACCGTATAAACAAAATGTACACTCATGACTTATTTTATTTACAACAAGAGTGGGAAGCGTGGCTTGCGCCTGTCTATAAACCGATTCGTACAACTAAATCACAACTAACACAATGTACAAAATACAAATGTCAATAAAACTTACATCGGAATAAAGAGCACGCTCCCACGGTTAAAATGGTACATAACAATTACAATACAATGCTCTGTAAGAGAAGCAAGACAAACTCAAAGACTAGGACTAAAACAATCGGTGCGAACTTTCACCTGGGGCGCGTTATCTTAGTCGCAGCAGCGCTGATAGTGATAATAAGTAGTCTATGAATACAACTTAGCTTCTACAGTACACAATACTTAATAAGTTAATTTCAACCCAAAATGAACATGAAGTCAGCTAAGCAAAATACTATACGACAAAGTATTGATCGACACAGAATTACTTTAATCGAATCAAAACAACATTTCACTACTATTCACTAGTACTAAACAAAGCGCGCCATGCAGACGACGGCTATAAAAAGAAAGGACCTAGCGATGCATCGGCTACTGATTAAGCTCGATCGTGCGTCTGAATAAATGTTAGATAAACATTCTAAGATGCCAAATTATCTTACACATGGCTTAGTGCATAAAAAGGACTCGATAAACAATGAGTAAGTAAACAAACAAGCGGTCAAAATATTAAGGGAGAAAAACAGATTTGAAAATGGCGCGCACTGGCGGCTATCGCCGGTCAGCTGTGTGAAGCCATGTGGCGTTACGCCACTCGCCGCGCTTCAAAACAAAAGCGTCGTCTGCTCTGGTTCCTGGGTTACTATCAGTACAGTAATGAAATTGCATTGATCCGTTAAGTGGGGCAGGATTATTGTAAAACGTATACAAAGAGCATTTGCTCACATTAATAGTAGTAGCTGAAACACTGAAATGGGAAACATACAACAACAAAAAAGTGCAATACTGCATTACTCTGTTTACTGTACATGTATGCAAATAAACAAGATGCAAACATTTTGTTTTTTATTGTTATTATTGGCGTTTATTTCTTCTTTTTGCAGCAAATGTGGGTGATGGATGAGGAAAACGATAAGATGGAGCTGCGAGAGATATCCTTTGTTCCTGGACTGTACAAGATCTTTGATGAAATCATTGGTAAAGTTTTGCATGGATAACTGTTGTTTTGGTTTATGATTTACCACATGTAACACCATAATAGTGTACAAATTTGCTTGCTCTGGTTTTGGACCTCAACAAAGCTGTAGTTTTTAGATTAAGAGCACCTTGCTTTTGGCACCGACTAAAATTGTTGGTTTTCCAAATCACAAGGTACTACTACTAGGGAAACAAAATGAGCAGTAATCTGTACATTAATATTTTTAGTTTACTGAAATGTATTTTAATAATAATATGTATAAAAAAAAATGTGTTGCTGTAACACCATGCATGTTCAGTGAAAAAGTCCTCATATTAGTCATAGAAAAAAACACCACCTTTAAGTTTAACCTACTTAGTACAATAGTAGAAAACCTTTTACACTGTTTAAAAAATGTAAGACTTGACTGATATAAGTTTTTGCATTTTGCCTGCTGGTTGTGGTTATGAATACAGATGACAGAGTTTATTTTTCATTGTTTTCTTCATCAGTAAATGCTGCTGACAACAAAGTGAGGGACCCTGCTATGGATACAATCAAGATTGACATTGACCCGTAAGTGGAACACATTTTGGCATTATGCTGTCCCTATTGAGTATAAAACATTCTGTCAGTAAGTAAACATGGTGCTTAATGTCCACAGAAACCATAAGGCATAGGTACAGGCAAACATTCTGTCAAGGTATCTAAGGTAATTTAAAGAAGCATTATTCAGATGTATGGTTTGCTGTCATTTGGCAGTTAAACTGAACAGTGGAGGAGGGGGAACAAAGTTACATTTTGTAATATTAATTTATGTATTTTTATGAGCTTTATCTACATTGTGGTTGTGTTTTGCTGCCCTGTCAGGCTTTTGTCCCACATTGCTTCTCCACGCACAAAAACAAAAAAGTAAAAGATGTTAGTGTTATAGTTTACTTGCTCCAAGAATCTCCTGAAGTGACCCTGTGACTAGCTGATGGGACGCTAAAGCCCAAGAGCTACTCCAGGAATCTGATTAACCTTTTCCTGATTGATTTACCCTGTGTGTGACTGGGGGGGGGGGGGGGGGGGGGGATTAAGAGATGTATCATTCTCCATATTTATGTAGAGAGACGTATAATTTCTGCATGATTTTTACCTATTCTTGGTTCCCCCCTTCCCTCTTTATATTATAACAGCCCTATTAAGCATTTGCACTGAAAGAGTAGCCAGTGTTATTATCACTACACAGTTTTCCAGGTTCCCCAGTAAAATAGAGTGTGTGTGTATTTTGATTAACTGGATGGTTTTTGCCCCTACCAGGGAGAACAACAAGATCCGGATCTGGAACAATGGGAAGGGCATCCCAGTAGTGGAGCACAAGACAGAGAAGATCTATGTGCCTACCATGATCTTTGGGCATCTCCTCACCTCCAGCAACTATGATGACAGCGAAAAAAAAGTGACAGGTTGGTAGTCCTCTGCTCTTTTGCCCTGCGCAAAGTTAACATCTCTGCTTCTATTCTCGACACAGCTGCAGGACAGTTGCATTTAAATTCCCAATCCATGGGTGCATGTTGGGGAGCCAGGAATCTGGCAAATTTAGTTAGGTTCCAGCATCCTGTTGCCAGAAGAATTAAATCCTCTCTCTCTCTCTGTCTCCTCCGCTCCCACCCCCTCTCTCTCTTTTTAAAGAAAAAGCAGTGAAAGGGGTCATAGTATTTTAGTAGGGTCACCCCTAGTGGGAGCAGTAGTGCAAGAGCATACACTTCCTATGTTCCTGGCTCTCTCTGGCTTGTGATAATTCAGCCTGACTAGATTTTTAATTGAACAGTCATCAGTGCTTTGACTGGCCTTCAGTTTTGTTAGATTCCATACAGTGTGCTTAGTTGCTACTGCTAGTGTTACTGTTAGTGAAATGGAAAATCCAAGGGAGGAAAGGGGGGGAACTCATGTAAAAAAAGCCCCACAACCAGCTGTGCATCAGATAGCTGTAGCTGAAACAGATTGTGCATGCAAGCATGTGGATATACCAGGCTGCAATTGTTTAGCACACCTGGTCTGCCTGATATCTGTGGAGTGGTAACAGGTTTATGATTGGGGGTAGTGTTTGATTGGGGGGTAGCACTGTAGCTCTCAGTGATTAAATCTAAAGCCAGTATCATCTCAGCATTGGGGGCATCACTATAGCTCCGTGATTTAATCTAATGCCAGTATCATCTTAGCATTGGGGGCAGCACTATAGCTCTGTGGTTTAATCTAATGCCAGTATCATCTTAGCATTGGAGGCAGCACTATAGCCCTGTGATTTAATCTAATGCCAGTATCATCTTAGCATTGGAGGCAGCACTATAGCCCTGTGATTTAATCTAATGCCAGTATCATCTTAGCATTGGAGGCAGCACTATAGCCCTGTGATTTAATCTAATGCCAGTATCATCTTAGCATTGGGGGCAGCACTATAGCTCTGTGATTTAATCTAATGCCAGTATCATCTTAGCATTGGAGGCAGCACTATAGCCCTGTGATTTAATCTAAAGCCAGTATCTTGGGGGAGGAGAGGGGGGGCAGCACTGTAGCTCTCTGATTTAATCTAAATCAGCATTAGCATCTGGGGGCGGCACTGTAGCTCTGTGTGGTTTAATATAAAGCCAGAATCATCTTAATGTAAAGATTAAATGCTGATCGCAGAGCACAGTTTCATCTGCAGTAAGATACCAACCTTCAAGTTGAACTTTCTTTTCAGACTCCTCTGAAGTTGGAGAATTGCTGCTCAGTTTGTGCATGGCATCGATAGATCTGAGAAGTTTTGTAATTGGCTTAGAGTTGATTTGGTTTGTTTCTTTGCCGAGAAAGGCCAGAGAGTTGGGTGTTTTAGCATTGAAGGGAAGAAAGCTGTACAAACAAGCATGCAAAGGGGAAGAGTAGCAGTCCATCACTACAGAAATCTGTTTTGATTTTATTTCAGGTGGTCGCAACGGTTATGGTGCTAAGCTGTGCAACATTTTCAGCACCAAGTTCATTGTGGAAACGTCTTGCAAAGAGTTCCGGAAATCGTTCAAACAGGTAACTGACATCTGTTGTTTCTTTGGGGGCATTATTTCTTTGCTTGCTCTGTGCTGGAAGCTGAAACTCCAGTTCAGCAAGACCACTTGAGCCGTGCTTATTTTTAATTTGCAATGTTCACTCATTCTTGTTAGTGTCTGTGAAAGTGAATAGAGGGTTATGCACTGAGCTCAAAGCCCCAACCTTTCCATCACAAGTTTATGTTGAATGGTGGAATGCATAGTGATCCAAGTTTGATTTAGCATTCAAATGAGTGTAACTTGCTTCATTTGATGGCTGTCGATATGTATCTCATTATCAATGAGCATATACCATGAAGTCATTTGAGGTTTTGTTTGGAATCAGCCAGTCATTTGTGCCACTGCTGTGCTTTGGCTTTTTGTGAAAGCATGGTTGTCACATTCAGCAGCATGTTTACTATTTTTCTGAATGGCTAAAATGGTATTAACACCTAGGATGATTGACAGCCTTGAAACTTATATGGCACAGTTGCCATTTTCAGTTTACTTTTGATTTAGCAGTGTAGGATAGCTGTGTCGGAAGCTCTTTCAGTTATGATAGTTCTGCATTGCAGACATGGACTGACAACATGACCAAAACCAAGGAGCCCACCATTTTAGAATCCAAGGAAAAAGATTTCACCTCCGTCACCTTCTGCCCAGACCTGGCCAAGTTTGGCATGACCATCATGGACAGAGACGTGGTGGCCTTGTTCACCCGCCGAGCGTATGATGTGGCTGCGACCACCAAGGGCGTCAGGGTCTTCCTTAATGGCAAGAAACTGCCGGTAGGTGCAGATGGATAGTGCTTTGAGCATATTCTTGTTAGATGGGATGTACTGAAAATGTAGCTTATTTTGCAGAATTTTCAATTAGTGTCTCTCCCTTCGTTATTTTTTGCACCACCAGCCAGTCTGTCTGCATGCCATCTGAGAAAACTCTAAAGTATGTCACAGAAAATTTACAGAAAGTTAAATGTCTGAAGTACCATGAGTCTTGAACTAACAGTATGTGATATTTCAAGTTTGAGCACAAAAGGATCACAAGTATAACAAGTACTTCCTTCTGTTTGTCATATTCTGAATGTAAAAAATAACACCCCCACCCCCACCCCACCCACCCCAACAACAACAACAAAATGACTCGGCATGTACCAGCCTGTGATGATATGTACAAGAGTGTGACTTGACCAGGTGAAAAACTTCCGGGACTACATGGAACTGTACCTGAAGGACAAGACGGACGAGGCTGGCCAACCGGTGAAGGTGGTGTATGAGCAGGTCAACCCTCGCTGGGAGGTGGGCATCACCCTCAGTGACCGTGGCTTCCAGCAAGTCAGCTTTGTCAACAGCATCGCCACAACCAAGGTAATTGACTAAACATGGGGCTTGGGGTCACACCAGGGTGATGATTTTGTACTGCTGTGTAATTTCAGTTGATTCATGAATATAGGAAATAGACCTGCAGCTGTCTCCTGAGTGATACAGCTTTTCTGTGCAGCCAGAAATGGATGCATCAGTGGGAGGAATGATGACAGCGACTGCCAGACTTTGTTGGTAGCTGATGGATCCCAGAGTATTCTGAAAAAATGCTTTTACCAGTGAATTTGATTGATTTGCCCCCAGTATGCCTCACTGATTTGAGTCTTGGTTTTTACAACATATTACACCAGTTTTGTCTTTGCAGGGTGGTCGGCATGTGGATTATGTGTCTGAACAGTGTGTCGCCAAACTCATCGAGATCATCAAGAAGAAGAACAAAGAGGGCATCAAGATCATGCCTTTTCAGGTGAGATTTGCATTTTTGGGCATGTCTGGTTTTAAAATAAAAAAAAGACATTACAAACCACCCTCCTTGAATTGGTTAAAAACGAAAAATGATACAAGTGAGAGAGAAAAAATAGGGACAGTGGACTTTAGAACTCTTAACTGCTTTGGTGTGTGTTTGATGGGAGTGGTGGTGGTTTTGTTGATGATTGCGGATACTTTAAGATGACAGGGTATGACAGTAACTTTTTTTCCCACTTGCCCTGTAGGGCAAGTAGATGAATTTTCTACTTGCCCGAGTGGCAAAACTAGTTGCCCATGCCAGGTTCTTAAAATCAACCATTTTGATTAAAATAGGCGATATGTTTGTCAAATGGATTTTGAAGGGTGGAAAGTGTGATAAAAGATATAAGTAGACTGACACTCGCGCACACAAACCATCTTCCCCACAGAATTATATAAATTTGTAACATTGTTAGTTGCCAGGTCCATGCTTGAAAGAGATAAAATTCTGTTAAGTACTCAAGCTCTTTTTTTTTCTTCTACAGTGCCACTGCCAGTGGTACCTGTCTCAGTACTAATGGTATCAGCAAGGAATCATTGCAGTACAGAATGATAACTCTGCCTCATTCTGTCATGTGTCATGACTTCTGTGAAAGCCAACAGGCAGTTACTGTTCATTTAATTCTAACGCTGTAACAGTTCTAATTTCAGATTTTTAATTATTGTTAATAATTGTCCCAAACTGCCATGCATGCCCCAAGCCATGACCAACATAGACCAGGCAGCTTGGATCAGTGGCTGTATTTTTTTAACACAAGGAACTGTGCCAAACCTGCACCAGATAAATTTCTTTATTTTCTGTATTAATAAAGGATTCAGATTTATGCTAGTTTACTCCTGCCTTCATTATCTGTTATTTAAGAATGAGAAAGTTTTTTGTTTTGTTTTTTAAGGTCCAATGTTTCCCCTGTTTCCATGATAAAACAAGATCGTGAGTAGTGTCCCTTTGCTGAACGGAAATTCCTGATCAGAACATGATTATGAATTTGAACATTTTAGCGGCCACAGTTAGGTCTTTTAAAATGCTCATTGATTACACTTTGGATCTGACACCCCCCTTCTCCCCTTGCCCCCTATCCCTCCTCCAAAAGAAAGAGAAGATGAAGAAATTGCTTTAAAATTCCCACTAGTACTGGCTAGTTGTGGCCCATGCAAACACCCCAAGCAAATTCTTTCGTCTGCACTTGGGAACAAACTGCCTCTCTTTTTGACTGGGATCTGTTAGCTTTTCAAACTTATTTTTGTTTTCATTCCCCCTTCCCCCCTTCCTCCGATGCTCCTTTTAAAAAGCTCACACCAAAGCTAACTGAGTGCGAGCAATGCTTTGCCATGAGGAAAGAGAGCTAGCTTCTGATTGGCTTAACTGCACTGGCAAGTCAATCACATGCTATGACACTGAAGTCTGTCAGTTTGATGATGTAAAAGGAAACTGATGTTGCGATTGTGGAACCACAAAACAAAAACTGTCACAGTGACTCGAAATCTAGTGCTTGAACTGAAATACAACTTGCCCAGTCGAGCAGGCCACTGAGATCTTCACCTGCCCGACCGAGTGTTACCTGCCCCGGGCAGTCGGGCAGTCCTTATTGTCATACCCTGGATGACTTAGTTTATTGCATGGTTTCATTGGACATCTGTTGTACATCTGTGTAGGTGCGCAATCACCTGTGGGTTTTTGTGAACTGCCTCATCGAGAATCCAACCTTTGACTCCCAAACCAAGGAGAACATGACCAAGCAGGCCAAGTCCTTTGGCTCCAAATGTCAGCTCAGCGAAAAGTTTGTCGCACATGTAAGTATCCGCCTCTGCTTGCTGTTTTGGGCAACAGTTTATTTGATTTATTTGACAAGTGCTCTACAGAAGAAGGCCATATTTATAAAGCACTGAATGCAATTGAAGGTGAAATTTGCTTCAAGTTTTGACATCATTCTACCACTTTCTTGTCTTGGTTCTGAACTCTAACCGTTGTGGTTGATTAGGCATTAAAAACCAATTGTATATCTGAAGACCTGCTTGACCACCTCCCCCACCACCACTGAAGTTTTGGCATTACAGTGGTAGATGATAATGGAAATAGTCTAATTAACTTTGGCTACACAGTTCAGTTTCTCCCAAACCAGGAATGTTCCATCTTTTGGCTGGTAAAATGTGGCATACACAGTAAGGAAAAAGGCCACCAGTCCGAAAGACTGATAACAATCTTGTGTCTGGGTCTGTCTCCACCCCTCCCCTGTCAAACCCTCCCCCTTTTTTCCTCTCCACCTCTTTAAAAGTATGAGACCAGGAATGTGTGCGGCAGGAATTATATCTGTCACACACAGTCTGCCTGAAGTAATGCAAGTTTTCACTGTGTGTGATGCTGTGGTTCTGGCAGGTGAACAAGTGTGGCATTGTGGAGAGCGTGTTGAGCTGGATGAAGTTCAAGGCCCAGGCGCAGCTGAACAAGAAGTGCCACTCATCCAAGCACTCCAAGCTGAAGGGCATTCCCAAGCTAGATGATGCCAACGATGCAGGCACGAAGAACTCGGAGAAGTGTACACTCATCCTGACTGAGGGAGACTCAGCCAAGTCGCTGGCAGTCGCCGGTCTGGGGGTCATTGGCAGGGACAGCTATGGCGTCTTTCCACTCAAGGGCAAGCTGCTCAACGTCCGTGAGGCCACGCACAAGCAGGTTGGTTTTCAGGTTTGATGGTAGTGATTGGTGATAAGGTATTTGCAATTTGTGATTGATCAGAGATTTATGATCAGTGGTAGTGATTGATGGTAAGTTATTTGTTGCTGTGATTGATCAGTGATTTATGATTGACGGTAGTGATTGATGATAAGTTATTTGTGTTTTATGATTGATCATTGATTTATGGTTCATGGTAGTGATTGATGATAAGTTATTTGTGGTGTATGATTGATCAGTGATTCATGAGTGACGGTGTGCATTTGCTTCTTGAAGAAAAGACATACCCTTGTGAATTTTTCAGTTGAAAGGATACTGTTGTTATTTACAGATTTCTTGTTTTGGGGGATTTTGGTTGTTGAGCGTGTCAGGACACAGTGAGACAGGTATGTAACAGTCTTGATAACCCTTGGGCAGATAATGGACAATGCAGAAATCAACAACATCATCAAGATTCTGGGGCTGCATTTCAAGGAGAAGTATGACACTGCCGAGAAGCTGCGGACTCTACGATACGGTCGCCTGATGATCATGACCGATCAGGATCAGGACGGGTCCCACATCAAGGGGCTGCTGGTCAACTTTGTCCACCATTTCTGGCCCAACCTCCTGCGGCACAATTTTGTTGAGGAGTTCATCACACCCATTGTCAAGGTGAGACATCTTGAGCAAATGGAAAGAGCACTTGGGCTGGGTTTATTTCAGTCTCCTCTTCAAATTCATTAGCACTATCATGATTATGCCGCCATGTAAGTCTGAGAAACTAGTCTGATTTGTTTCAGTCAAAGAAAAGACCAGTTATTCTGTTTAGAGTAAATGTGTTTTGTCTGGCATTGATTTAGGACTAAGGCAAGGACCAGGGTAACACTGGTATCTTGTTTTGTGTGCAGGTTTCCAAGGGAAAAACTGAGCACTCTTTCTTCAGCTTGCCTGAGTTTGAGGAGTGGAAACGCAGCACAGAGAACTGGCACACATGGAAAGTCAAGTACTACAAAGGTCCTTTTCTTTTGCCTTCTTTGTTACATTTTCAGGGGGCTACCTTTATGTTGCCATCTGATTTGAGTAAATTGTGATGAAACTTATGTGTGTTTATAGAATACTGGTTTGTTTTTGTGTAACTGAATGCACTGTTATGGTACTGAAAAGGTGGCCATGATGAAAAGGGGGATAACTTAGTAGACAGACGCTTCCAAGACCGTTTTAACGACTTCTTTCTCTAATTCCCCTTGCCACGACTTGTTGATGGAACTGGTTCATCTAAGACAGCTGCATCGCTACTTTCAGCAACAAGATCATCACCATCTGGCAAAAATTATCTTGTTCCATGTCACTAGTGCTGTCTGTTACAGCCCTCAGAACTTCATCATCTAGTATCACTTGCCATTTTTCAAACTATGCAAAATGTGGCTCAAATGAAGTGCCGCTATTGCCAGAAGGGAAGTAGCTGAGTACACCTTTGTTGGGTGTTACCAGTGGAACTGGACTTAGTATGGAGTATCATTATTCTGAGAAAACTAGGAAGTCAGTGCTCAGAACTATACCTCTTTTCTGCATGAACATAGAGTTTGGAATGACTTAAAGGGTATTCCATTGACAGTAATTTTCCATAGTTCTCATGACTGAAGAAAATATAGAGTTAAAGGGTATTCCAATGTCAGTAATTTACCACAGTGGTTATTACTGAAGAAAGACTATAGGCTGAAGGGTCATGCATCTGTCATAATCCCAGACTACTCCAGGATGCTTTACAAAGTGAATGCCCAATTTCTGCTGTTGTTGAAAGTTACCTGTACTGAGTCTGGCACAGGTAAGATGTGTAACTGTAAAAACAGGAAAATAAGCAATGATAACATCTTAAGTTTCATCATCTCTCTGTGAAAATTTTAACATACTGTCATTAGGGTCTTTTAAAATGTAAGTTTGGGTTGGACAGAGCTATTTTTTTAGATTGTGCTGACTTTCTTTGTGGTTGAGTCTTTTATCCATGTTTTCTCTGTTATAACATTGTTGGTGTACATGTACAGGTTTGGGTACTTCAACCTCCAAGGAGGCCAAGGAGTACTTCTCAGACATGCCTCGTCATCGTATCCCTTTCCGCTATGGTGGTGCTGAAGATGATGCATCCATCAACCTGGCTTTCAGCAAGAAGAAAATCGAAGAGCGAAAGGAGTGGCTGACCAACTACATGGAGGAGCGCAAGCGTCGTGCTGAGATGGGACTGCCTGAGGTATTTTTTCAAATTCATATGGATCCTGTCAATGACAGTGGGTATTATTTCAAATCCAAATAGATTTTGTTCACTGGAATGGGTGGTGGAGAAAAGCACTTAAAGAACTTGGCTCTTAGCTTTTCACCAAGAGAGTTTTGTGTTGATACAGAGTTTTACTGACTATCCATGATACAAAATTATTGCTTTTGTCTCATCTTTTTGTTGGGGTGGTGGCAGCGGTTGCTTTTTTGTTTGTTTATGGTTGTTGGTGTGGATTATTTTGTTACTAATTTTCTCACAAAGTTAACACTACTTGGAAACATTGCAGTGAACTGTATGCTTTCCTTTCCTCGGTAGTTGTACCTGTACACCAAGGACACCAGGTACATCACGTACAACGAGTTCATCAACCGTGAGCTGATCCTCTTCAGCAACATGGACAACGTGCGCTCCATTCCCTGCCTCATGGATGGCTTGAAACCAGGTCAACGCAAGGTCATGTTCACCTGCATCAAGCGCAACCTGACCCAGAAAGAGATCAAGGTGGCCCAGCTGGCCGGTTCGGTGGCTGAGCAGAGTGCCTACCATCATGGTGAGGTGAGTTGAGGCTTGTGTCCTTCTCGGCCTGGGGACCCACCCCTTCAGAGCAGCTCACCTTGCCAGTTGAGGAGCTTGAATATTCTGCCAGCCATCGTGGTGGGTTATGCTGTGGTCTTTGCTATGCTCATCCTTGCCCAGATGCTGGAAACTGGTGTAGGTATATTGGTTGTAGTGGTCCTCCTCCTTTGTGTTACAAAGAGCCTTGCGTGATGCTGTGTCTGCTGTATTCCTGCCTACATTGTGACGAATTGTTACAGATGAGAAGCTTCGGGGGGGGGGGGGGTGCAACATTAACGTCAATGTCTCCTTGTATAGTGCAGCCTGACTACATGTATAAAATTCAGGCTACATGTGATGCCGACTTGTAGAGTGCAGTCTGACTCCCTGCAGAAAACCAAACAACATGCTCTCAGAGTTTTGTGAAACCAGTTTGTGTTTGCTGCCACCCTGATATAACCATACTGGTTGACTAGGCGTAAAACACCCAAGTTACTTACTGCCATGTTTGAGGGCTGGGCTTGCTTAACGTGGATACATATTTTGTTGTGCTGTGTTGAACATTGGCTGCAAGTCTTTGACTGGAGTGCCGTTTGTGGTTTTCAGGCCTCCCTGATGAGCACCATCATCAACCTGGCCCAGAACTTTGTGGGGTCCAACAACCTGAACCTGCTGCAGCCCCTGGGTCAGTTTGGCACTCGACTCCACGGCGGCAAGGATGCCGCCAGTCCCCGTTACATCTTCACCATGCTCAGGTGCGGCTCGGTGTTTGCTCCTCTGGTGACTGCAGTGTGTAAGACAGTTACTTGCAGTGGATTCAGATTGCTTTGCGGAAAATCAGAACTATTAGGAAAATTGGCCCCCATATGTATGGAGATTGTCATGCATTCAGCTTTTGTGTCGTGAAGTTCTTCAGACTAACTCTGCAAGGCATTTTGGGGAGAAAAGTCCTTTTTTAAATAACAGTTCAACAACCAATGCATTGAGCCAGTCTGGCGTTGTTCAGGACTAAACAAAAACAGAATGGATTGGCACAGTGGAGGAGGAGGGGGATAATAAAAAAACAATTTAGACTTGGAGAACAACTTTGTGTTAGTGTTTTTGCTGCTGGTTAAGTGAGATCTTGAAACTGTGATGACAACCTTTGGGCTTTACATATCCGTAGCAGTTTTGATGACCCTGCCTGACCATTCTTTAAGGTTACACAGGGATTAAAAAAGAAATTGAGGTTTTCCCGTTTGAATGTGATTGAGCCTCTGAACAGGTTTCTTTGCAGTGACTGCACGAACGTAACAGCACTTACATTGGCTGCTGTAAGAGATGCCTATAAATGTGCCATGCGCTTGCATTGACACTGACACGCAGTGGGACAAGCTGGTTCATATTCTGTCTTTTCCACAGTCCCCTAGCTCGTCACATAATCAACTGCAAAGACGATGCCTTGCTGAAACACCTGTATGACGACAACCAGCGCATTGAGCCAGAGTGGTACTGCCCCATCCTTCCCATGGTGCTGATAAACGGTGCAGATGGCATCGGTACAGGCTGGAGCACCAAGATCCCCAACTACGACATCCGTGAGGTTGTGGCCAACCTCAGGCGAATGCTTGATGGTCTGGATCCTCTGCCCATGGTACGTCTGTCTGTTCTCTCAAGTGGTTTTGACTCAGATGTAATATATGAGGTGGTTGACATTTTGTAGGACTGATTGTTGATTATGTGCGCTAGGTTTGTGAATGTACCACTGTTTGTCACGTGTATTCACGGATGACTGGCATGTAGTTTGATTTACAAAATAGTTTAGTGTTGGCTTTTTTGCAGACCTTTTGAGCATAATCATTTTTAACTTTGCAATGCTTTGAGCTGCTGAGTAGGTGCTTGACATATTTCAATTATTATTATTATAACTTGCATCTTACTGATTCATACCAGATTTGATGTTTTAAGGTCACTGGTGTGTTAAAAACATAAGCTGCAAACTGGAGGCTGTTTTTTGTTTCGTTGTATTTTTATATTCTTATGTAGATGTTGTTAAATACATTCAAAAGATCATGTCCAATAATTAAGTTTTATGTTACAGTGAGTATTTAAGAGAGATAATGGACTCACTTTCCACCTGTCTGTGTAACAGATCTCTTCATGTGTGAAATTGTCTGTGTAACTGAGCCCTTCATACAGGCACTTGTTTGTGTAACAGATCCCTTTGTGCAAGAACTTGTGAGTGTAATCCAACATAGTTATAGTCGGTCATGAACTAACTGCACTGTGCAACAGATTCAAATTCTTTCACTTGTATGTGAAGAACAGATTCCATGACTGAAGAACCTCAGTGTGATCAACGGAAGTTCCTTCACTCAAGAACCTGTCTGTGGGACAGATTCTTCCAGGAGTGGATCTGTTTCACAGACATGACGTACTCGCATGTCTATGTGAAACAGATCCCCTCATTTAAGAACATGTCAGCGAACACAAGTCTTTCATTGAAGAAAGTTTCTATATAACAGTTTCATTAAGAAAGTATCTATGTAGCAAAAACCTCTCTGTGCAACAGGTCCCTGCGTTCAAGAATTTCCGTGGCACCATTGAGGAACTTGGTGAGAACAAGTACGTGTGCAGTGGTGAGGTTTCTGTCATCGATGATGTCACCATTGAAATCACAGAGCTGCCAGTGCGAACGTGGACGCAGAACTACAAAGAGGAGGTGCTTGAAGCCATGCTCCAGGGCACTGAGAAGACTCCGCCTATGATCACGTCAGTTGCCTTTTAACTTCACCATCATGTGATTTTGGCAGTGGTTTAGTGATTTAATTCAGTTCAAGATAGTATATATGCACAAAAAAGTCCACGTGAGCTTCACCTTGTCTCAAGTTTTCCTAATGTTTTTAAAATGGTTCTGATGCTTGTCAGTTTGACAATGACCCTTTCAAATTTGTTTATGTGTGTTTAAGCAAACTTACTCTGTTCCTGTAAGCTTCCTCATGGTGGATCGTAATTTTTGCTCCTTTTTTTCCCCCCATTTTTCATTTAGTTATATTTAAACTGTTGCAAATGTTTATTTTGAAATTACTTGTGAAACGCAAATGTCTTCCTGCAGTCACAAAAACTGTTAAATGTAACTGTCAAGTCAAAATTGCAACAGTTGTTGTCATAACAACTCACCAACAAAACATTTATGATGGATATTATTAGGCAGTCATCATGCCGTCATAACAAATACAGTAAATAACAGCTGACATCTGTAAAACAATCTCTTGGTAAAACCATCATGGTTGACTGGCATAAAAACAAGTTCTTTCTTTCCTTTCTGTAAAACAATAATGGTACTGCAGAGGTGTCTAAAGTCTGCTGTCAGAAGATGGCAAGGGAGACCAGCATAGAGGTGGAGATAACCCCAAAGCATGTGCTGTGTTTGTGACAGAGACTACAAGGAGTACCACACGGACACCACGGTGAAGTTTGTGGTGAAGATGACTCCAGAGAAGCTGGCCCAGGCGGAGCAGACAGGGCTGCACAAGATATTCAAGCTGCAAACCAACCTCTCCGCCAACATGGTCAGTCTGCTACAGCTGCAGGTTGACCCTGGCAGCTTCTGCTGAGTCAGTAAATGCTTAACGTTTGTGTTGTTTCCACTGTTCGCACTCTGGATTCAACATCTTGGTACAGGTCTTCACTGGCAATATTCTAGGGGGTGCTTTGGGTTTGCTTTATGTGTGTTCTTGTTAAAGGATGTATCATCTGAACCATCTGCCTCAGCAGCTGTTCTTACCTCTGTCAAAGTCCTGCAGGAAAATGGCTTATTTGGGTTGGTCAAAAACATGTAATGGTGAGGCATGCAGTAATAGCGTGAACCACATGTGTAACTGCTTCAAAGAAGCGTAGAAGTGTAGAGTACCCCCAGAATGACGTAAGTGAATGTCACTGAATATAATGAGTAACTTCTGACTGAGAGAGCATTCATCTGGGAGATATGAAGTTTGGGATCTTGCACATGACAGGACATGTCATTACTGGATTAACTGTTACACATTTCAGAGACAAGCTATGTTGAAAAGATCACTTTTTGGATGACACTCTCACCCCAACCCCATGCCTGTGGGTAGTTCTGCCAGTGAAAAGGTTCAGAACACAACTGAGTAGCGTGGATCTGGGCTTGGGCTGTTAGGAGTTTTGTGTTGTTGCGTAGCTGTAATCTTTAATAGTACAGTTTTGATGCAGGTGCTGTTTGACAACAAGGGTTGCATCAAGAAGTACAATCGTGTGGGTGACATCCTGCGCGAGTTCTTTGATGTACGTCTGGATTACTATGGACGTCGCAAACGGTACCTGGAAGGCATGTTGGGCGCTGAGTCACTCAAACTGGACAACATCTCTCGCTTCATCCTGGAAAAGATTGAGGGCAAGATTGTCATTGGTGAGTCTGTCAAGTCTGTCGCCTTGTTTGAAATGGACATCTTTTGGGGGGGATTTTTAAATATGTATGTCATATTGCATTTTTACCTCTTATAAATGAAGACTGTTCCTAGCTGCATTTGTTACAATCTGTTCAGCACAAATATTGTAATGCTCCCAGTAGGCCGTCTTGGGATCAGCTGTTTATGAACAGTTCCGCAGGCAGTGCTTTCGTACAGTTATCACCCAGCACCACCCACCATTTTCAGATTGGTGTCTGCAGAGTATGCCTTGTTTTCTACATGAATGTTGTGTGCTTCAACAGAGAACAAGCCGAAACGTGAAATCATCCAGATGCTGGTGAGGAGAGGCTACGACTCTGACCCAGTCAAGGCTTGGAAAGAAGCTCAGAGCAAGGACAAGGTACCTAGGCAGCGTGTGTAATGTACTGTGTGCATTATTTCTTCACTGTTCTTACGTGTTGCCTAAGTGGGGGTGGGGCGCTGCTTTTGTGGGATCAAGTTTGTTGGAAAAGAATTACCACCCCAAAGAAGGACGTGTGTAGCCTGTCCACTGAAAAGAAAATCTGCTTGTGTTGTGCAGTGTTAGTTCTGGGTTGTATTACCCTTCTGCATGATTTTGGAGATGATGCGCCAAACAAACTTTTACTGCTGACTGTGGTCTCTTCACCAACTGACTGAGCTGACATTCAGTGTTGTCCGATCTGTTACCTTCATCGCAACCCCCAAAACAAACTTTGATTTTTCTGCCTTGGCTCAGTACATCAGTCAGTCAAAAATGTTTTATTCCTTTCAACTCATGAAAAGTATGTGAATCTATAGACAGTGTTAGGTCTTGTGACAGGCCATTCATTTTGATTGGTCCTTGAAAAGGGGGAAATAAATGACTTGTGTGAGTCCTTGGATTTTGTTGCCCCAAACCCATATGAACCCAGGCTTATGTTTGGCTGTGTATGTGATAGTGCCTCATTAGCATGGGCCCGGTCACACATTTTAATGGAGTTTATGGCAGTGGAGTGTTATGCAGGACGCTGGGGAAGAGGAGGAGGAGGACAATGCCAGCACAGCATCAGACACAACTGGAGGCCCTGACTTCAACTACATCCTCAACATGGCCCTGTGGAGTCTGACCAAGGAGCGCAAGGACGAGCTGGTCAAGCAGGGAGAGTCCAAGGTCAGTGGCAGCTCTTGCTGGAAGGGAAGGGTGTGCAGAAGGCAAGAAGGCTGGTGGGCATTCACTGGTGCAGGGTTGGAATTCCAGTGGCATGGAAACAGGGGCAGACATGCTCTGTGACTGGATACTGAAATGCTTTGAAGTCATGGGTTGGATCTGAGATTTTGTATTTACGCCAGCTGTGCGAGTCCCTGGTGTAGTTGTGGTTGTAACAATGATATTGCTCCCAGATGAGGCAGAAGTTACATCCGTCGTTTGATGCACTTTCTGTATATATATGTTCATACTCATTTGATCGTTCTGCATTCATATCATCAATATCATGCCATTTGTTTTTGATTGTATGTTGGAGTAAATCGGTATATCACAGGCCTTTCAGTTCTGCTGTTACATTTATGCTGAGAATATATATAAAAAATATTAAAAAAACTTTCTTGTTTTTTAAATCCTCTTTGCACATTCAGGCTAAAAACTGACTCATTTTGTCTAAAGGGTAAGGTAAATTGGTGTTTTACACCCAATCAACCATTGTCTGAAGGGAAACAAATCAAAACTTGAAGATGTAAAAGGTAATTAGAGTATTTCATGCAATAATATATATGCGTGGTTTTTTTCCTCCGTATACAGAGGGCAGAGTTGCATGAGCTGCGCAAAAAGTCCCCCAGCGACCTGTGGGTGGATGACCTGGACCAGTTCCTGCTGATGCTTGATGTAAGTCAGCAACATTGTTGTTTGTATATTGCACCCCTATCCTTAATGAAGTTGATGGGGGTATTTGAATCCGGCTTGTTTTGATAAGTAATTCCTTTATTCCTGAATATATGTTGCCAGTATGGAGAGTTTAAAATGCATGTGATGCATCATTGCAGAATGACTGGCAAGACGAGGTAACACAGTTGATATGACAAGTATTCCATGTACGTAGCCAGTGGGGATTATGTGAATGAACATGCACTACTAAGCTAATGGAAATTCTCTGGTGTCCAGTTCAAAGATTTTAAAATGCTCTGATAGGATGGAGAGCTTTTCAGTAAGCATGCGGTTTGGTCCACAATAACCGTTACTTTTCATGGCAGTATTGATTATTGTTTTCTCTGTTTTTCCCCCATCTGATTTTTTTACATTTTCAATCAAATCTGTGTCACCTGTGTCTACCCTTGTGAACATGTTTTTCTAGCAGAGTGGTGCCACCTGTGTCTACCCTTGTGAACATGTTTTTCTAGCAGAGTGTGCCTACAAGAGTGTGTGGCTGGTGCAAACAACACAGCAGATGTGTGAACTGATTCAGTTCTCCCGTATCAACCTGCTTGGCTTTGTGTGTGTTCGTGCAGGAGGTAGAGGAGCAGGAGCGTTCCGAGAAGGCTGGTGAGCCGGTGGCGGCCAAGGCAGGCAAACTGGGCAAGGTGGGCAAGGTGAAGTCCAAGAAAGCCATGGTGGACACCCAGCCCTCCCCCATGGGTCGCAGGATCCAACCCCGCATCGACAGCGCCATGAAGATAAAGGCAGAGAAGGCAGAGGCCGCCAAGAAGACCAAATTAGCAAAGGTACCAAGTCTTTATTTTGACATTGTTGAAAGCAGTGTGTATGTTTTAAAGACTTGTGGGTTGAATGTTTGCTAATGGTGGAAGTTGTACAAAGAGTGTGCTTATTGCTCAATTGGAGATGGGGTTTTAGCAGTGGGAACGTTTTTTTAATGTTTGCGTCTGTGGTACCCCCAGCATGACCGATGATGACCCATCCCTTTAAAACCCACTACCACAATCAGGTTTTTTGTTGTTGTTATCTGTGGCTGTGTTTATATTTAAATGAGATGAGCCACTGTTGTTTGTGGATATAGCATGTGGGAAGTGTGCAGACAAGGCGGAGTTTGATCCAGTAATGTACATGTTTATCTGGCACAAGTGAATGACCCTGTTCCCTGCCTCTTGCTGATACTCAGTGTCTTTGTGTCCACCTGCAGGGGAAGGGTCAGAAGCTGCAGTACGGCGAGGACGGTATGGAAGACATGGATGGGGAGGCGTTTGGCATCAAAGATGATGGGGACACAGCTGACGCTGAGCCGCTCTCTCTGGCTCAGAGACTCAACCTCAACTCAGACACTGCTGCCAAGATCAAGAAGCCTCGCAAACCAGCAGGCACTGGGGCAGGAAGAGGGCGTGGCAAAAGTAAGGCTTTGGGCGCGCAGTGAAAGACAGAATTTTTCAGGCCCAGTTGAACATGTCAGTTTGATCAGGGCCACAAGTGTGAGTGGATGATCTTAGATTTTCTTTCATTACTCCTGTCTGGAACAGTCTCCTTTTTTCTGTGCAACATGCCCAAACTCTACCTGCCTTCGAGATTAGACAAACAACCCCAAGAGCCTTTTTATTAAGAACTATATGTGAGTGGTGTGATCAGCTACTCCAGAAGTCATTTTGTGGAATAGTATGTAGATTCACCATGTTCATTAATGAATAGATGGAACTTTGTGTGTGGTTGTGATTGCAGAAATAAAGCTTTAGGGATAGTGGTGCGTGGTGCAGGCTATTTCACATTTTGTTTGCACTTAATATTTCAGTTTTGGTGTAGGAAGTTGTGTGAAAGGTGTCACTGTAACAGACTTAACTCCTTTTTGTTTGTTCCTTAGTTTGCAGGAAGTTATGAGAATGATATCATTGTAACATACTTTACCTTTTCTTTTTGGTTTGTTTCATAGTTTGCATTTTTTTATTATTGTTTAGTGTACACCTTTTTTTGTGTGGTTTGTTTCATAGTTTGTATTTTTTATTGTGTAGTGTACAGCTAATGACTTGTTCTTTTGTTTGTTTTTCTTCAGCCAAGTCTCCAGTGCTGATAACTGCCATCAGTGGTTCACCAGGCAAAGCAGGCAGCAAAGGCAAGAAGGGCGGGAAGAAGCGCAACCCCTGGTCTGACTCTGAGGAGGATGAGGATTTGGAGATCAGTGACCTGTCAGATGACATGGGAACAGACAACATGGCAGCAGCCATTGCCGCTGCAGCACGTGACAGAGGACCTCGCAGAGCAGCAGGTAGTTTGTGGAGATGTATTATCTATCTGACAACAGCTTCCTAGGAAAATTGTCCTGATATAACTGTAATGGTTGACTGGGTGCAAGTTACTTACTTCCTAGGAAATGCTGCTACAGGACATTTTCAGTAGGGCAACACGAACTGGCTGTCAAACCCTAGTTTGTTGTTATTCTCCATGCAGTGTTTGCATCATTTTAAGATCAGAAGTGGCAATGGTAGCTAAGTGAATATTGAATTTGACTTATGCTGGGGTTGCAGACACTTTTTAGAACTTGCATACAGTAAATGCAGTGTCTAGAAAAAATGTGTACAGCCAGACATGATGCTGCACACACTGACAGCGATTTTATCAGAACAATCCTAGTTCAACTTTTGCCTCATGTGCCCACTTGTTGAATTCTGTGCAAGCCTGATGGATACAACACTACTTTCGGTATCCTTGAACTTGGGATCCACCATATTTCACTGGTGCCTGGTTAGGTCTCTGCCTTTTGCTGGAACTCACAGATTCCTGGCTGGTTTGTTGACCTTGAGTAGGCAGCCTGTTGTCAACTGCCTCAGAGCTAGTAGAAGGAACTGGTTCAGAATTATCATCATGTCTATGTAAGAAAAAAGCTGATCAGAGTTTTCTGCATTGTCTTTCATGACATGATGCTGAGCTGCAAATTCTAGTCAGTCCTGCTTGCAAATGCATGGCGGGGAAAGTAGTAATGCAGCAGGAAACTGATGAAGGCAGTGAACTACCACTGACCTTGTTCTGTCACTCACCTTGGCCTGGCAACTGTCAGAGTTGATACATTTTGACAGTTGACTTCACACCTTGACATGAGAGAAACAGAAATTGAGTGAGAGACTGCGTAAAGCATCTTTTTTGGATATAGTAAATGCATGGGGTTTGTGCAGTTGTGTGAGAGGGGTTTATTTTGTGTTAAAAATGTGGGGGTTTGGAGTCCTATGCTTTTGCATAATTTGTTGCTGTGTGCTGAGGGCAGTTTTTATCTCACTGTTAGATGGACATCCCAAAATGAGACTCATGGCATCATGCCCATACCCATGTGTTTTGTTACCATCTCTTTTAGTGTAAAAACAAATGCTGATGATCTGTTGCAGCCTCCAAAGCCAAGTACACATTTGATGACGACAATGAAGATGAAGAAAGGGTTGGAAGTGACAGCGACAATGACCTCAATGGCTCATTTACGTCCAAGCCAACTGCACCTCCGGCCAGAAAGCCAGCGCCAGCGCCAGCTCCAGCATCACCTCTGTCAGATGATGGTGATGATGACAGCAGCCCAGTCAAGGCACCACCCAAGAGAAAGTTCGGAGGCATCTCTGATGACGACGATGATGAGGTTTCTTACAAGTATGGAACAGATGAGGACGATTCAGATGCCGCTCCTAAACCCAAGCCCAAAGCTCCTGCCTCAAAGTGAGTTCATGTTTGGTGGTGGTGGTGGTGGGGGGTTTTTCAGCTTGATAATTGTCCGACCAGTTGCTTCGTGAACCTTTGTCAAACAGTGGTGTAAGCAAGATCTTTCAGACTTGTGCCTGGGATGATAGGTGCCACTGAGCTGTAACACACCTCCATGCTAGTTTGGGAGACTTGACCAGATTCCAAGGTTACAGGGATGTTAGAAAGCTGACACTGTTTCGGCTCGCGTCTTTCCCAGTCATTTCTTACGCGATCAGTTTTTGACTTTATGTATCCACACCAACAGGAACGTTCAGCGTTAATTACGCTTTCTGTGGTTGGACTTCAGAGACTCATGCACAGTTTAATCTGGAGGTCACATGAAACAGTTTGTTGGTTTGGGCAGAAGTTTTACAGCCTTTTTATTTGTTTTTGCAGTAAAACCAAATTCTTTTATTCTCTCCACTGTTTTTCACTCTGATATAACCATACTGTTTGAAAGAAACAATGAATGAGTGTGTGAAAGGATCAGTGTAGAGGATGGATGCATGTTGTGTGAAGAAGCGCCCCACAACAATGTGCTTGGCAAAAACCACAGCAAAAAAAGTACTGTTTGTTGACTGGGCGTAAAACACCAAGTCACTGACCTGGCTATGTGATGTTTCAGGCCAGCAGCCAAAGCAGCAGCTGCCAAACCTGTCATGGCAGTGGACTTCTCTGACAGTGACGATGGGTTCACTCTCGACACCAACTCCCTGTCCAGAGGTAGGGGCTGCCGCAGCATGATATAGTTCACCCAAAAAAAGTCATCTATGTGTTCTGTTGTTTACGAAAGAAACGTAACATGCTTTGAGGTTTGCTTTATGTGTGCGTGTGAGCAGACAAGTCAAAACAGCTGATGGATATATGATGTCTGCACATTTACTGTGACCATTTAATGATCAAATGAAAATGAAAATCCCTGATTCCAGACAAAAGCGCAGATGACGACCTGTTTGTGCCCAAGCCCACCTCAAAGCCCGCAGCCAAGAAGCCAGCTGCTCCCAAACCTCCAGCGGCCAAGAGAGCCAAAAAAGGTGAGCCGTGTTTGGGTCTGTACCATGTGCCCTACATGGGTATTATGTACCATGCGCTCAGGACAGGTATTATGTAGCATACGACCTGCACAGGTATTATGTACCATGTGCTCTGCACAGGTATTACGTACCATGCGCTCTGCACAGATATTATCATGCGTTCTGGACAGGTATTATGTACCATGCAATCTGCACAGGTATTATGTACCATGCACTCTGCAAAGGTAGTGTGTACTATGTGCTCTGCAAAGGTATTGTGTACCAAGTGTTCTGCACAGGTATTGTGTACCATGTGCTCTACACAGGTATCATGTACCATGCTCTGCATCAGTATTATGTACTATGTGCTCTGCACAGGTATTGTGTACCATGTGTTCTGCACAGGTATTGTGTACCATGAGCTCTGCACATGTATCATCATGCTCTGCACAGGTATCATGTATCATGCTCTGCACAGGTATTATGTACCATGTGCTCTTCACAGGTATCATGTGCCATGCGCTCTGCTCAGATACACATGCAGGACCTCCTGCAGCAGCGTGGTGCTGGTGTCCACACCTGTTGACCATCTTTTTGCTTGCCTGCATTTTCTGTCTCTGACACGTAGGCGTCTCTCTGTGGTCTCAGAAGATAAACAAAGCTTACTGACACAATGAGTTTGGCTGGGTTGCAGAAATATTGGAACATGTGCTGACCCTCTGTTCTTCACTTGGCTGCTCTCTCTCTTTCACTCGCTCTCTCTCTCTCCCGTGCACACACACCTGCTTGGCAGGTTTTTAACCAAACCTAAACTAGCAAAATTTACATCAGTGTTTTGCTGGGAGTTTTTAAAAAATGTGTGAAGTACTTATTACATGTGTGTACTAGAAGAGAGTTAAAACTGACAATTACTGAATGCCAGCTTCTGTCCGCCATCTTGTGTGTGCATCCTTTCACTGTTTGCTCAAGCGCAATAATGTTGAATATGCTTTTACCTTATTACCAAGTCCTGCAAAATGCATCTGCCAGCAAAGGTAAAATCCAAATTCCAGTGGTGAAATAGCAAAGCAGTCAGAAGTTTGAAAGGAGTCAGAAGACAATTTCCATTCAAACTGAGAATGAATGTATAGCCAGATTTAATTTGGCATATTTAAACTTCCAGCAAACAATTGTAGATTAAGACCTTGCAAACCCAACTTGATGTAGCATGCTGATCAATCACCTGTCATCAAGATGTAGCTGATTTGTGAAAACCCTGTCCATTTAGAAGTAAACTACACATTTTATTGAATTTCTGGTGTTTTGGGGCCTGGTTCATATCGTTTCTTTCTGCAACACAATTGTAATGGATCTATGCATACATTTTGAGGATTAGATTTGATTTTGCTCTTTTGCCTTATGCAGTGTTGTTTTGTTTCTAGATCAGTATTTACAGTGTTAATAGACATGTAGATGATATATACTGGTGTAGTGCTGTTATGATTTATTTCTTCTGGGCTGCTTTCTAGATTCGTCATGCATGCTTTGGCTTATTTTTCTTTATCTTTTTCTCCCTGCTGTCCGCTCAGTAGCAGATGCAAAACAGCCATCCATAGCTGACATGTTTAAAAGCAGAGCAGCTGAAGCCTCAAAGTCCCAACCAGAGACTTATATTTGGACTGATGAGAGTGATCCCGAAATATTTGAGTCCAGTCCCCCTGCAAAACCACAAGATAGAGAAGGTTTGGTCAAGTCCAGTGATTTTTAACTGAGCATTTCTTTAAAATTATTATTTGTTGTTGTTGAGCTTTCTGTTCTGTATGGTTGACAGGACGTTTAAATCCAAGTACTAACTTCTGTTCTGGAGCACTCTGACAATTTTCTTTTGGCTTTTGGTGTTGTGAAGTTGCCAGTACCCACTAATCCCTTTTTGATTAGTTATAAATTAACAACTAACTTCTTTATTTTGACTTTTGAGGAAAAATGTGAATAGATGTTATGATCTGTGTTTTCATGAGTATTTGGCGTTAAAAAAGGTTTTGGGCTTTAAAGGAGCAAGCTGTGCCAGCTTTTGTGTTATTTCCTAGTTTAGGATAGGAAAATCAGGGGTGCATTTTTGATGCAAATTGCACATATTTTCTTTTCAGTTTATACAGTGAACACTTTTGTTAATTTTCATAACAGTACCTTTACAAATGCCTCAGAAGAAAGTAATCCACCAAACTCTACACTGTTCGCACTCCTGCCATTTTTGTTGGTTTACCTGATCGTGTGACGTGTTCAAACCATTTTGTGTCTTTATTACCATAAAACCTCCTTGGTTCAATTGTTTGCAGGTGTTTTTGGTTAGTTTGTTGTGTTTGTCATTTTTTGTTTGGTTTGTTCTGTTTATTTGTCCATTCCACTAACACTCAAATCCAAGTAAATGGCAAGACAGACTGAAGTTTACAGTTGTATTAAAACTGTGACAAATGAAACATTACTGCTAGTGTTTTGAGTGATTTTGAGCCTTTTTTTTCTCTCTCTCTTTCTTTTGTCTGTTGGACAACATATTTTGGGAAAGCTAGTTTCTTCATGTTGTTTGAACTGCTATGCTCAGTAACTGTATTTTACTGTTTATGAACATTGCATGATCGTGTTGTATTTTACTGTTTATGAACATTGCATGATCGTGTTGTCTAGAAACCCTCAGAAAACCATTGACTCCCAGCACTTTTCACCAGTTTTACAAATTTTAGGAGTACAGCACCTAACTTCAAATGGAATCACACAGGAACACCAGAGGCCATAAAGTATGATTGCCACATAGCTGCTCTTTATCGGCACCATGTGCTTGTCCTCACCCCCTACCATAACCACGACGACATCACATTTTTGTCTCATAACAATGCCATCTACCCCTCTGTGCACTGGGTTCATTCAGCCTCCTCAACACTTCCTTCCAGATAGTCACTGTCACAGCCTCTCATGTCATCTGAGTTGACCTCAGCATTCCCCTCTTCGTTAACCCCTTCACTGCCTCAGCCTGTAAAATTTCCTGGGTTAATGATGCACAGACACACCTGCAAACGGTATATTTTTCAATCCTGTAACACATCCACTTTCAGTGCTGTGTGTTTTGACCAAAATCCTTTCACAAGCCAGTGTGAGAAAGAACCCCAAAAGGCTTAAGGGGGCATATTTAGAAGTCCCAAACACAATAAAAATGGTGCCATTTGCAAGCTAGCTTCTGCATCATCAACTGTTAATTTAATCATGTGATCAGGATTCCTTTGTGTTTTCCAGAATGTTGCTTTAAAGTGAGTTCTTGTAAATCTGTGCCAGAATGCATGGTTGGGAATGAAAACCACAAGCACTGATGGCCACATCCACATTATATGTGTATTACAACCGCAGGCATAGTATTTTTGATCCTGTACGTTAGGGTTGTGGTAGTAGTTCCTTAGATACTACATACATGTATTAAAGTGTTCTGAAGCAGCAGTAATAGCTACACTTGTAAATGGCCTGTTGCAGGACTGTTTTTGTAGCTGTAATCTCCAGTGCTGCAGTGGCCCAGATCTGATTCATTTCTCACTGTTAAACACTATGCATGCTGTGCTGATTGCTTCTGTTGAGAAAAGATTAATTAATGCTGTATGAGTTTCAAGTATAATTTGAAGCCAAATAGTGATAATGGTTTGAAGGCAGATAGTGATAATTGTATCACAAGCTGTAACTCTTCCAGCGTTAAGTTAATAAGATAGTCATAGACCCCGACCCATTGTTAATAGTGAAACAACATTTTTCAGTGGCAGTGTCATTATTATCAGTACTGTGCATTTTAATAATCATGGGGAGTTGATTTTTTTCTTTTGCATGAATAGAATGTACATTGCTTGTTAATAAATGCTGCATGTGGTGAACAAGAAACTGGAAATCAAAGCTAGATGAATCTGGTACATCATGTGATGATGTGTATTCATTTTATTTCAAATTTGTACAGATGCCGGAGACAGCAAGCCAAAGAAGACCAAGGCTAAGCGTCCTAAAAACAGCGACTCTGATGCTTCTGACGAGTTTGTGCCCAAGAAAAAGAAGGCCCCAGCAAAGGTAGGTCACACTATTCCAGATCTGTATCCTAACCATGGGATTCTTCTCCTGTTTTACATTTTCAGCCACCTTTACCTTGGATTTTGTCGCCCCAGGATGAAAAGGGGTCAAATGAAATTGATTTCAACTTTCTGCCAAAAATACTCTCAAATACAAAATTAGACTGCTGCTGTCCAATTTTCTTTGTTCACCCGAAAATGAAAAAGGGTATAGTGAAATTGATTTCAACTTATTGCCAAAGCTGCTCTAAAATTAATAAATAAACTGCTGTTCACCTGTTTCCCCGTTCCCCCCCACACACACACACACACAAGCTGCAAACACCCTCCATCACCTGTTTCCTGTCTACCCCCCACACAAGCTGCAAACACCCTCCATCACCTGTTTCCTGTCTACCCCCCCCCCCCCCCCCCCCGCCACACACACACATGCTGCAAACACCCTCCATCTGCCATAGTAAATTAACTCTTTTTAAGTGTGATTTTTAACACACATGTTGTATTTTTATAATTAAAAGTTCCTTTTCAGTTGATGCAAAACTCTGTTTTAGAAAAAAGCAGCCAAGAAGGACTCTGATGATGGTGACAGTGATATGGGTGGTGGTGACATGGACATGGCTGCTGTCGCTCGTCGTGCTGCTACTGGCCGTGCCAAGGCTCCGGTCAAGTACAACTTTGACGATTCTGAAGATGACTTTGACGACTATTAAACTCTTCAACACACTGCACTGACTTGGTAACTGAAAATGGCCACAAAGAGCTTCAGGGCACAAAGTTTGCTGTGATGTCAGGGCAGTTTCTGCAAGCCAAGGTTCTGATTGGTTGTCCCTGTGCGGTTCTGACTGGTTGTATCTACCCAAAGTTCCATCTGCACCACTCTGGAGCATTCTTGTCCACTGAGAAAAGGTTGCCTAGGCCAGACTGCAGTGGAGTGGTGCCGGTCAAACAGGCAGCCCTTTGAACGTTCACTACTAATGTAGTGGTTAGGCAAGAGACTTGTGTGCACGTGGATACATCACGAATTGGCAGCACAAGGATCTCTTCCACTTGATGCCGCAAAAATTTTTTTGTATCGGAATGAAATACTTGAGCTTTTAAGTGAGTATATTACTTCTAAAGCAAACCATGCCTTGGACTGCCACAAAGTCCTAATTGTGTAAGCTAATGGAGTGCGAGTATTTATACGCAAATCTCTTCTTCCTCAACCCACCTCGACTCCTTTTTGGTTTTGCTTTGGTGTTTTTACCGCAGTGCAGCATTACCTGCTGGTGAAAGTTTCTCAAAAGGCAGACAGCACAGAATTAGTAAATCTCATATAAACATGGAACTCTGGAAGTGCATCACAGCCAGTGCCAGATGGGGGTGGGGGGGACTGAATGTAAAATGACTGAGATTAGGGGTTAAATGATTGGACAGTGTACGTGACTTGCACATCCTGTGAGAGTTGATTGGTCTACATGTAAGCACAGTTCCCATGTCTCTGTGGTATAAGAGTGGATGAAACTAATACGGGGAAATAGAATGGCTAAATGAGTGGACGTTGTACACAGCTTGCACTTTCCACAACAATCTTGGTCAGTTTAGTTGTAGGCACAAGCCCCGTGTCTCTGTGGTAGAAGAGTGAATGAAATTGACTAAGACTGAGGGAAATAGAATGGTTATATATGACCATGACCAATTGTTCTCAACTTGCACTTTCCATGACAGTCTTGGTCAGTTTACTTGTAGGCCCAGGCCCTGTATCTGTGTTAGAAGAGTAAATGAAACTGCTCTCTGCTGGGGTTTTGTTGTTGTTTTTCATTTACCCCTGGTGGGAAATTTTAGTCACCTTTCCTGAGCAAGACAACAGCAGCCACAAGAGCAGCACGACCCATGCCTAACAGAATGTACTATATTTTTCTGCTCATACTGTCATATGGCTGCTAGTGCTTGGAATTTTTGATGGTGATGCATGCAGTTGCACATGGGGTGCACTAAAACTCAACTGGGAGAAAAATCCCTCGCTGCACCAGGGAGTCCAACCTGCTCCAGCAGCAGCACCCATGCATGGCTTTTGGGTCCATCACTCCACCAGCAGAGGTGCATCCTGCCTGCCCCGTGTATTCATTTTGATAGGGAATTATTTGTCACTTGCACAATGATTTTGTTGGCAGGATTGTTTGCTGTACCTCTGTCACACTAGCCTTGAGAATCTCAGTCACCAGGCACTCAGCAACATCTAGCACATTTTTATTTCTTCTTTTCTCACTCTGTCTCTGTCTGTTTGTCTGTCTGGTCTTCTCTCTCTCTCTCCCTCTCATGTATTGGTGAAAACTTGTGTTTTATTTCCTCTGTTAATGATGTACATAATTGTGTGCAGTTTTATGTGGTTCTGCCTAGCAGTCTTTGAATTCATACTGTTTTATCATTTTAAAGTTGTTTCTACAGTTTTTAACCCTGTTAGCCTGTAAGCATTTTGTGTTCATGTAGTATATATGTTTGAAGTATTCTAGTTTTATGTTCCTTTTCTTCAATCTGTTTGTGTTAATGTACATTCATAAAGGAAGCATATAGTGGCCTTGAGTTGATATTTTTCTCCTAGCTGTTGTGTTAAAATTATCTCAATACAGTGCAGTTTTTTCCAACTTACCAACCTTTTCCTCCAACAGTACTGAATTAAATGGAATTTGATGGGGGGAAATGCTTTGTACAAAATGATTTAAGTATCAAGAATGTGTATGTGAAAAGATGAATGGTTCAATGTTGTGAAGGGTTTTATACCTGTCATATCATCAGTCCTGTTTGAAGCCTCATTCGTGTTCGTGTTCACCACACAAATCACACTGTTTGCTTTGCATTTCTGTTCTGGTGACTTTCAGTTGTCATTGGTTTCGTAGCTATTTCAGAATTCATGTGTTCTTTGGAAATGTTTTGGAAAATCTGATCGTGTGTAAATTATGTCATCTGTTTGCTGAAACAGTCATTCATACATCATCAGACACCTGGTGGGGTGGGGGGGTTCACTCCATTGCCACAGAAGTATTTTTGATGACCATGACTGTAAATACCATTCATGAGCATCCATCCATCACTATGGTCATGACTGTAACAAGCATTCACTGTCACAACGATAACACCCATCATTTCATCCACCCATCACAATGATGATGCCCATCATTTCATTCACCCATCAAAAACAGTCACACCCAACATTCAGACTGTGGTCCAACAATAAACATGACAGTCACAATGGTTGGTTTTGGAGATCTTGTGTGCAAGTGAGTGAAAGCTGATGTTGATTCCAGCCTGTTTGTCAGTGTCACTTGATATTACCACTGCCCACTGGGTTATGCATTAAGGCAGAATATAGTATATATCAAACAACTACAAAAACACCCCGAAACAAAAGTAATAATAACTAGTCATGAGCAAAGAAATATTTCATCAAAACATAACTTTTTCTTCACCCAAAGATATTGGGGAGAAACAAAATCTCAAACAAAAGTCTTAAACATGCCATCAAAGAGGATTAAGAAAAATGAAGATGAATGCACCAGGAAGACACATTAAATGGGCAGAATCCTGGCTGTAGGTGAAATGTGCAAGGCCTGGCAAAATTATAATAATCTAGGCTAAACCGGGGAACCTTCAATAGTTGTAGTTTCTCAGCACAAGGCTTGCTGACTTCATGCAAATCTGCCAACATTTCACTGACTCCAGCATGCTCATGCTAACAATAATTTCATCTGTTTTTACACGAGGCAACTGCCAGCGTTGCGTAAACTATAAGCCATATTTCTGAGGTCTGTGACAGAAAATGCATTGAGCCAGAGGTAGCATTTAAAGGAAGTACCCATCTCAAAACATCTTTGTACAACAGGTAGAACTAGAGGTGAACGAAAGAAAAATGCAGTGCCACAGTTCATGTTAACCAGCAATCTCGGGTATTTTGCTGGTTAAGATCAGCATTGCAGCTTTGGTTACTGACCAGTTACAGTGACTGTGTGACCAGTTTCCATGAGCTACTTTCACCACCTTATAGACCACACCAGTTTGAAAAATGTCCAGCATGATCACTCAGTACAATTAAAAAATGTCTTTGAAAATGCTGTTGGTTTTACTTCTAAATTAGACAATGAGTTTCATATGACCATTAGTGGGATCAGATGTACAGCACATAGCTTGCTTATTGCTGTGGTCTCTTTCATGTTTGGCCTTGAATGATACAAACATACCACACATGTTGGATCACTGCATGCACCAAAAACAACAAACTGGAAAATGTGTCGTGAAATCAACAGGACATCCTAAAGTAAACTCCTTAATTCTGTTTTGATCATTCTATCCAGTGGCCAAAATATGCTTTGAAAAGGCTAGTTCCCGCAATGTATAAATTTTATAAGGTTGATTTTCTTCACCCAAAGTTCTCAACAGGGGCACAGCACTCCAACACCGTACTGTTAGCTATGAAGGCAGGTACTTGTCCCTGAGCTCTGACACTGTTCCTTTGAATTCTGCAACATCCTCCTCTTCTGTAACCTGTAGCAGTCTCTCAAAGAGTTGCGCACATATTTCCTTCTCCTTCTTGCTAAGAAACTGCAGTGACAACGAAAACCTTGACGATGCTTTGAGGCTGCTGAGAATGCCCAGCACAGAAGCTGTATCCTTTTTATCGAATATGGTCAATGCTGCTAGAATGTCTCCCAGCAGCCCAAAGCTGACTTCTGTTTTGAATAGTTCCGCCAGATGGGAGGCGCCACAATTCATGAGGTAGGCATACCGCTGCTCCGGAGACTTGATGTGTCGCTGCCAGTCTCGTGCAAATTCCTGGCCTGTCTTGGGCACTTTCATCTCCTGAAGACAATGAAAACAGGATGGTGAAGTCTGATGATTTCAGTGTACTAAAGATAGCCTAGCCCACTCAAATTTACACATCAATACATATTCACCACACACTTTGTTTTTGTACCTGTCAAGTGAGCTGTGCTCCCCTTGTTGGGAGAGATACCATGCTACAGAAAGCTAATTTATTACATTTCGTTATTGTAAAAGCTGCCATCTTTTAACAACGTTCACTTTCAATATCATCCCAAAAATATGTGGAAAAACTTCAATATTAAGATGAAAGCATCAATATTGAAATATCAATATTAAGATGAAAGTACGCATCATACTTTCAGCTTAATATTGAAGTTTCTCTGGATACTTTTAGGATGGTACTAAAAGTGAACTTTTACTTGCTATTTTAGGATTGTCTTAAGAAAACTTGTTTTGAGGGTGGTCTCTTTTAAAGAGGGGGTCACCTGTAATACCAAACAACACTGAAACAATAAAGTTCATGAAGCTGCAAACTAATGACGGCATACCTGTGCAGTCTGTGGCTGTGTGTTGGATGCATCATGACTGGGGCTCTGCTTATTGCGGGAAGCAGCAGGATTCCAAGGGTGTTTAGAAATCTCCTTGATTGTGTCGATATGGTCCCCTTTGTTCAGTGGCTTCAGGTGGGAGCCTGCCACTAACTCTCTGAACAAAATATAAGGGTTACTTGAGATGACATACAGACAACTCTTGGTGACAGATCACAGTCTTTCAACACAACAGTTATCCAGGATCCACTGGAACTAGTCCCAGCTAAAACCATGGAACTGATCTTTCCAGTGACATGCACTTGTCTGTCAAGTGTACAAATAAATCAAACTTATATAAATGTACTGAATAAATCAAACATAGATATGTGTCTTATCAAAGCATTTAAATCACAGGTCAGTAAATATCCAATATCTGCAAATCATTTGGCAAATCTTGTGCCAGAGTAAATGAAGGTTTTTTGTTTTGTTTTTCAAATCTGCAAATGTAGTGGCTTTCCATCTAAAGCAACACTGGAACTATTTCACAGGAACAATGCAGAAAGTTGTAAAAGACAGGACTGGCTTTTCTTAAGGCCCAGTTCTATACAGGAAGGTGGTGTGGTTAAGGGTTCTGGGTTGAGAGGTTTGAGTTTGAATCTTGATTTTAGTAGTAAACTCCGCTTGCCAATTTTTACATGGGGGTGGGGGGGGGTTCAGTGATCCTTTGGATGGAAATTTTGTTTTTTCCTGAATTCTACATGTGTGCAAACATAAAGAGAAACTTGAGAAGCAAAAAAGTGCTTCCATACCAAATTTCTGAGACAAAATTACCAAGGACAGAAATCTGGGTTACACAACTGGTGTTACAGCTGACTTCCCTTGAGAAAAACAGCTCAGCTTTCCCACTTAATTTTTTTTAAAATTCTGACAAGAAAGAATGATTTACACAAAGCTGATCTGAACACAAGAGATTGTTTTGCCCCAGTAACCACACAGCAGTAGACTTTTCTAAAATATCAACACACAAGGGAGTTAATCAGCACTGAAAATATATAACACAAGTACAACAAAGACCTGAGTCGCCTATGGTAACTCTCACCTGGTATTTGTTTTCTAAATACTAACAACAAAGGGTCAGTCTGCATAATCATCTTTGTTTGCTACAAATTATGCAACCGAATGAGGAGCTTACAAATAATATAAATGTCCTGACCAGATCAAGATGAAGTATATTCAAATACAAAACTGGCCAAACTCTTGACAAAATCCTAGTTTCAGTATATGTACCTCCTAACAGAAGACAGTAAGATTTCAGCGGAACATTTTTAAGGCATGCACATGCATGCTGGTAATCACACATATAATTATACTCTTCTGTTGTAACTGCTGGGTTGATAATTTTTCATCCTTCCTTTATAGAGGATTCCATGCTGCTAAGCTCTAAGCCATTCTCCCTCACAAGTTTTAGATCTGACCACCATGTGGTACTGTTTTGTCTGGTGAAATGCACTATGATTTGAGTGATTCAGCATTCAAACAAGTGTGGGTGTAACCCATATCTCTCATGAACATGCACCATTACACATTTTCAAAGATTTTTTTTTTTTTTTTTTTTAATCAACTAGTCTTTTACTCCACTGCTGATGCTTTTGGCTTATGAGAAAAATATGGCTGATGATGACGTAAAGCTTCATGCCCTCGGATGTCATTTGACATATTAGGGACAAACTGTGACCAATGCCTAAGCATGATTCAATGTTGCTTTACATCCACAGAAACCGTAAGGCTTGTTAGGATGGGGAGCCCAGGATGGCCACCTCAACTTTCACACAGCTCCTGAACTCTGAAACATTTGGCAGCCATTCTTCAGATTTTATCCCCATGAAATAGTAACTCTGATGATCTGATTGGTTCAAATGTGGGAGTGACTGGCAGCCCTGAACTGCTATTATTTTAGTCCTAGCAAACTTACTTGAACTCCTCATATGTGGCAACTCGCTGTGTGCTGACAGCACGGATTTTGGCATCGTTCTCACGCCAGTATCTAGCATCCTGCTCCACTGCTGCATCCAACTCTTTCTGCAGTTTGTTGAAGTCAAGCCTGTCATCATCATGTGATGCCATCTGTACAGAATGAAAAAATATCCATCTGCATATATGTATATAAAACAGCAAAAGAAAAAGGTCTCTACGCCCCATTATATTGCAGCACTGGCTGCTAAAAAACTCACACTACATGCTTTGGATATAATACAATATATATTTAAAACAATCATCAAGGCTGTTCCTAACAAGTGCTAAAGTGTAAATAACCATACAATATACAGCACTTCGAGGTAACAGTGATTAATATATAGTCTACATTAAATATGTATACATCTAAAAATGATTTTGAGATATGTCAGCCCAATCAGTCTAAACCAGCACATTATCTTTTACACTCTGAAACTTATATATGTACTCCCATTGTTGACAGGAAGAACTTTCCAGAAGATGTATCAACTACTCCAACCCTCAAACTGTTTCAGTCCCTGTTAGTTGTTACCTCCTTTATGGCTTTAATCTGAAACCTTTTTCTTTTCTTCTCACTCATTATTTTTCTTGTTAGATTTTTGTTTGCTTCTTTGTTTTGTTCAATACGATTTTTCAAAGCATAAACTGTCAATATGATGTTAAATGTCAATATGATGTTTTGAAAGCGTGCATGGATGACTTCTGTCAGTGTATCGTTCCAGTAACTTGAGGTGCAACTCTGGCACAGAACTGTGCACATTTGGTTTTAAAGCATTTTAAGGAGGGTCTAAACACATAAAAGGTTCAAAATAACGCTATTTATTAGGACAAAACACAACATGCAAATTTTCAGGGTAATCCCCTTCATCAAGTCAAATAAAACGTCATATCAACATTCTTCCAAGCACGGGACATTGCTCACCCCCAAAAGATAAGTGGATTAGCTCGCCATCTCATTTTTCACTGTTTTTCACCTTTTAATTGTTGTTTAAGTGTCATTTTGTAGCTTGATAAAGGGGATTACCTCGAAAATTTGCATGTTGTCTTTTGTCCTAATAAACAGTGTTGTTTTGAACCTTTCATGTGTTTGGATCTTGTTTTAGAACGCTAGCAGTCGTTTTTGTTTCAGCAGTTTAAGGAAAAAACATTTCTCAGAAGAAACAGAAACAGTCATGTACGGGCATTCACGTGTATTCAATGGGCATAAAAGTAAAGCTCCTGTATTGAGACCGACCATGGAAAACTGAAACGGCGAACAATTTGATCGTTTACTCAAGCCACAAAACCGGTTACATTTTGCGTCAACAAAATATGTCATATAAGCAATCAACCTACACCCTGTGTGTACTGATTGTTGACTCTATCCACCGACTATAGTTTTTGTTGCTTCAGTATGTTATCGGCGCATGTTTACCTCTTTGCGGGCGTTACTTTGTGACTCACTGGACTTGTCTCAACAGAGCGTCCTTCCCAACGAAGCCATTTTGATAACCTCTAACCTGGATTAAACTGTCAAAGGATCATCAGTGAGTGACTCAAATTTTAAAGCAACAAAAATTACGAACAAAATTTTTGGAAAAATCTGAAACCTAACCGTTGAAAATTTGTTATATGCTTTCATTTAGACTTTTTGCTATTTTGTTTTCTTAGTCTCACTAAAGAGTTCTGTCCCTTGTACAAACGGTAACTACAGAGCTATCGCGAATTCAAAACAGCTCTGTGTAGACTACTGCAGTACGGTGCATGCTGAGCAACTAGGTGAATCTCTTGGGATTTTCAGTTTCTCGGTGTTCTTTTTTTTCTCTTTTTTTTTTTTACCCGATTAAAAAAAAAAATCAACGTAGTACTGATTTGCCAAGTTAGGCGGAAGGGTCGACGATACGACAGTAAACCATACCGTGACTTGAATTCTATGTGCTCGGCGGAGTCAGTCACTTTGGCGGACTGATACGACTCAGTGAGGACACGGCACTAACTCGGGTCCATGGCCGGTTCAGTCAGTATCGAAACTTGGCCGCGCCGGAAGGCTAACTCAGTTGTATCACCTCCGGGCTTATCAGTGATTCCTATGTCCTATGTGTGAAAAGTTGTGTGGGGCAGTTCAGTGTTTTCAGCCGTGCAGTTAGTCATACTTTCACACTACTCTCCTTTCTCATTCGTCCAGGCACTGACCGTGCTTTAGTGCCCCACAGCTTGCCAGTCAGTCAAAAAATGAGGCGTCACTATGGTGGCGCTTTTAGTCGCAACGGCTCCTCACCCGAGTCAGTTTATAAATATATATATATATATGTTTATACTGTCGTTGGCCTACTTTTTTTTTTTTTAAATCTTTTTCTTCTTCTTCAGTGTTCTCTCCAATACATCAGCATTATAGCCTAGTCAGTCATACACACACATTAGACTGATACTTCCACCGCTTTCCCCTTTCCGGCAGTGAAGACACGGCTAGTAGGGTGCCAGTTAGTGCTTAGGTATCTCGTAAGTCGATTTGACTAGTCGGCACGAGCGGGGTCCGGTTCGGCGGTCGGCCGAGGCGAGTCAGTTATGTCAGTGCTGGGCTGGCCGCTGCCGAGCATTCGCCGCCTTACCTTCGCGGCATTCACTGATCACATGAAATATTGAGTTCTGACGCCGATATTGCCGATGTAGGCCACAAGTTGTGATATTTGTTTATTACGAATTCAGCACACGGCTGTGCAACCAAAATAAATTCTTGTCAAAACTTAGTTCGTACCAATTATTCCAGACAGAAAAATTTTCACCAGTAATTCCCCCTGATTATATTAAGCTTTAATCAGCGGACGCCTTTCATTCTCAGTCGGGACTGTAACCGCCATTCATGTTAATGATCTTCTTCTTATTCGTCTTCCGTTCTTCTCAGACAATTCTTCTCATTCTCTGGAGGTGGACTGAGGAGCAGAAAAGCGAAGAAAAAGGAAGAGTCGACGATCTTATTATTATTATTATTAATCGCTTTTATATAGCGCTATTCTCCGCTCTCGAGCAGACTCACTGCGCTCGCATGTGATTCTACATGAGTGAATAGTTTTTATAGCGCGTTTTTGAATATCCACCGAAGTGGTGTACTTACAGCGCTGGCATGGCTGGTGCCACAAGAATCTGCTGCCAGAGAGAGTCAGTCTCGGCGCGTTCTGTGTACACCATACAACCATGCACCGTGTCACTTCATGCAAAGCCACATACGCAAGGTGTATGCGTGTTTAGCTGTAACCTGCCACCTGCGCTTTTCGCAGAATGACCGGGGTCTTTTACGTGCTACTGCAGTAACACGGGGGTGGAACGGATACCGAAATAAGAGTCAGCACAGAAAGTTGACCCTGGAGAAGAAAATTCTCCCGCCGCTCCAGCAGGGATTTGAACCCGCGACCTTTCAATCACGAGTCCGGCGCTGTAACCACTGAGCTATCCCCGCTCCCTGAAAGGACGAGAAACGGCCGTCGCAAATTATCAGACAACAAAATAACCGGCGTTCTTCAGAGGCAGCTTAGGCGGGGAACAGTCCCAAAGCTTAGAAACGAGCGCATATGGGCTTTTCCGAGCGCATAGATGGTACTATATTCAACAAAACTGAATTTTTGCTCCATTGCCGCTCCCCCCCCCCCCCCCCCCCCCCTGCAGTTAGTTTTGTGTGTGTCTGTGTGTGCATTTTTTGTTTTTCAGAATAGAAACTGTAGGTGAACTATTTCTTTAACAAGTAAATATTGATGTAAATGAACTAGAAGAATTAAGTGTGTGTGTGTGTGTGTGTGTGTGTGTGTGTGTGTGTGTGTGTGTGTGTGTGTGTGTGTGTGTGTGTGTGTGTGTGTGTGAGTGTCATGGTGTGTGTGTGTGTGTGTGTGTGTGTGTGTGTGTGTGTGTGTGTGTGTGTGTGTGTGTGTGTGTGTGTGTGTGTGTGTGTGTGTGTGACATATATATCCTCAAAACCCAAGGCCGGCATTTCGCGCTATGGGCATGGAAGAATGCGCGGAACTCATTGCTTTGAATGACATTCGCTTTAAACTTTGTCCCAAAGCCCTTTACTTTGTATGGCTGCTCGTTTCCTCTTTTAATCTTCACTCCTTTGGCCTAGTTCCGTGCCTTGATCAAACACACAGGCCCACTTCAGTCAATTATGGCAAGAGAAAACCCTCAATGACACAAGTCCTCAGGTTTGTTTGAAAGAGAGACTGGCATGAGCCAAAAACAATGCAGCCAAAAACCGTGCACGAGACGGACTTGAGCCAAAAAGGATTCGGCCAGTAAGGACTCCATTTACACAGACGTGGGCTGACACAATGCACGCACACACACACACACACACACACACACACACACACACACACACACACACACATGCGTGGTAAATCGAGACGCTTCGCACAGCAGTTCAAATCATACTTTTTATGCCTTGTTTGAAAACACACCGACAGGCTCCCCCGCTGTTTAACTGAGAACCATTGTAACAGAGCCAAATCTCGTCATAAGCCTACAAACGTAATGTTCCAATCGAGCCTGGGAAGGAAAAGTATAATGTTAAAATGCAGATGCTGACGCAGCAGAGTAAAACCATAAAGGAACGGCTTTTTAGCTGAATACCCTTACATTTTTTTAATTTATCGACCACTGCCCGCTGTGTGGCTTGTGTATGTTTTTACCCGATCGCCACGCCCTTTGCGAAGATAGACTAATGCACTTTTTTGTTTTGTTTGTTTGTTTTTGGTTTTTTGTTTGTTTGTTTTTTGTTTTGTTTTGTTTTTCAGTGCGCGTTATAAGCCTGTAATTGAGCGTCTTGAAGGAAGAAAGTCATTATCGGATGACGTCTCATAGCCTATAATGTATGTCCATGTTACTTTTCTTTTGGAGGAATGGGAAAGGGGTGGGGTTGAGGGGTATTTCCTTTTTAAGGCGGTGGCCTGATGGTCTGTCAGTGTACGTTTTTTCCGCTTGATCCGAAGAACTAGACGCTCGGTCCGCTTGCCCATCCCGACTAAGCATAAATCTCTCTCTCTCTCTCTCTCTCTCTCTCTCTCTCTCTCTCTCTCTCTCTCTCTCTCTCTCTCTCTCTCTCTCTCTCTCTGCGTG
>OY757541.1:30654901-30697467 GCA_963584105.1 Alviniconcha strummeri | reverse complement strand
TTTTTGCAGACTGCACTTACGGTACTAGTTAAATCAGTTTTGTCTTTTTCTGTGAATTTTAATTTTAAATAATATTTTGTTTGCAGTTTGCCTGCAGTGCAATGATGGCCAGTTTCTGTGCAAAAATTGTCGATGTATCCAACAAGATCTACGCTGTGATCATTCCAATGACTGTGGAGATGGTTCAGATGAGTCAGAAAATTGTTGTGAGTTAATGTCATCATCTGCACCAACACCATCATCGTCATTTGCACACTTGCATTTTGCAGACTCCTCACACTGACACTGTGACACTGACAGCCTTCCAAACAATGTCAGTGAAGCTGGTGAGGTCACTTACTGAAAAAGTAAAAACAATAAAGAAGCAAAAAGCCAGCATTTGATTCACATCCATCATCATCATCATGTTCCGCCTCCACTTTCTTTGTACTTCTACTTCTTAATTGTACTTTGTTGTTGTGTGGTGACCTGATCTGTTATATTTATAATGTAAATATTTTTCTATAATTCTATAATTCAGAATCTATACAGATTATAAGAGTGGTACTCCTACTGTCACTCTGTGTGTGTGTGTGTCTGTGTTTGTGTCTGTATGTGTGTGTGTCTGTGGGGGGCACAGACAGTTGCCTACCACTGTACCACTACCAGTGTGCCACTACCACATGATTGCTCACCGGACAGTTTTACTTTTAGCGTAAAAGTGCACATTTGTCCCCCGGACAGTTGCCTGCTGGATGTTTGCCCACCTTCTTAGCAGGAAGCTGGCTATTATATAATCTCAGTCTGCTCACTGTAGCACAATTTGTCACCATCTCTCAAGTTCCTTACTAGCTGAATCTCCTTTAGTACAAACTACAATAGTACTAGTAGCCACAGGCTTGGTTTAAACAAGAATTTATTCAAGACAAAATAAAGACACAATGAATGGTTTGGGGTTCATCAACAAGCTTGCTGCTTGTATTTATAGGCACTGAGCTCATATATATATATATATACGGTGGACAAACAATTTCACCAAGCTAACAATAAATGAGACATAACAAAAAAAAAATGTGGAAACAACAACAACAACAACAACAACACGTGGACAAACAATTTCACCAAGCTAACAATAAATGAGACATAACAAAAAAAAAATGTGGAAACAACAACAACAACAACAACACAACAACACACACACACACACACACACACACACACACACACAAACACACAAACACACAAACACACATACACACACACACACACACACACAGTTAACAGGAAACAGTCAAAACAAATTGTAGTAAAAAAAAGAAAAAAGAACATGTTCAGCAACAACAAAAGCCTGGTTTGTGGGCAACTGTAAACTGTTTTAACTTTGTTAGTTTTTGTTTTGGGTCCTTGTTGACCTTGTGTCAGTTGTCATTCACTGTGATTATAACTTTTCAAGAATTTGTTTGTTTGTTTGTTTGCTGTGGATTAACCACTGAAAAGAGAGTGGTTAATGCACTTTTGCTGTACCTAAAGTGCCTCAGTGGTAGTAGACCATCAGAAACTAATGGAATGTTTCTGTGACCATGTGCTGTCAGCATATCCGGCATGCCAGGGGTCAGAGTTCACCTGCAGCAACAAGCGGTGTGTGTCTCAGAGCATGGTGTGTGATGGATCAGATGACTGTAACGACGGCTCAGATGAAAGGAATTGTGGTAAGTGGACTTGGTGCAATGACTGACAGTTGACACTAGAACGTTACATCCAAATGCTCACACAAGCCACAGAATCTGGCTGTTAATGTTTTGTACCTGCTGCAGCATTGAGAAAAAGAAAAGAAAAGTGAATGTAACTATAAATACACACGTAACAGAATTTCCAACATGGCATAGACTGTAGAGAAAGGGAGCAAGCCGGCAGATATGAGACAGACAGACAGACAGAGGAGTGAGGGGGGGGGGGGGGGGGGGGGGCTAGTAATGGGGAGGGGGGTGGGATGGCAGAGAGAGTGTGAGGTGAGTTAGCTAGTAATTTGAGAGAGAATGAATTGATTATATCACAAAAGCAACACAATTATAGATGCAAAAAAATCACTTTGTTTGTCCTGCACTCAGAGACTGAGGCAAGTGAGAGAGCACAGTAATTTTGTAGAATGTGTAATAGTTTTTGAGTCATAATTATGAGACATTGATTTTGAAAATGTCGCTTTTCATCATTCATGAATAACGTCTTTCCACCCTGCCCCTTAATCTACCTTAAACCACAAATTCTGGGTTCTTGTATTATAAAAGCTTTGAAGTTCCAAGGAAACGCTCATTTCAGTATGTCTCAAACCTATCTGTTAATTTTGTTATGCATAGTGAAAATCAGGTTTTCGTTCTAATGTAATGAGACCAGTTGAAAAACTGGTTTCATTCAGATGTGCATACCTGAACCATTTTCATTCATGTTGGGAGAATCTGGATCTGAAAATACTGGTTGTGTGCTGTGTATTCCTGCTCTCTCCATCATCAGGTGTGTGTGTGTGTGTGTGTGTGTGTGTGTGTGTGTGTGTGTGTGTGTGTGTGTGTGTGTGTGTGTGTGTGTGTGAGTGTGTGTGTGTGAGTAAGTGTGTGTGTGTGGGGGGGGGGGGGGGGGTGAGTGCATGCATGCATGTGCATTGATGCTTAGTAATGAACCAGGGAAGAGCAGGGAAGGTGGAGTTTCAGTCAATTATGAGTGACATTTAAAATAATTAATAGCTTTTCTGAAGCACACTTCTACTGTTTCAGTGGTTATATCCACACTGCTCAATGCACTGTACAGAAGGGGGTGGGGTGGGGGGGGGGGCATATTAATAAGGGGTATCTTTGTTCCTATCAAGTTTCTACCAAGTTTGTGTGTGCTGCATAATTACAATCCTGTAATCCTGACTCTTTGATACTCAGAATAGAACAGATCTAGGGATGTGTACTCACCAATGTGATGAAACACAAGGAAACAATAGTACAAGAACACCTTTGACAACAATTGCCTTCTTCAGGTGCAAGAAGTTAGACCACAAAAGGAGAAGGAAGCAAATGAGAGGACAGACAAGAAGTTCTTTGATAATCAGTCTGTTTACAGAAATTAAACTGGTCCTTCTCTTACAGGTCATTATTCTTGCCTTCCGAACGAGTGGGCGTGTCCAGTAAGCGGTCGCTGCATTGACATTCAAAGCGTCTGCAACTCAGAAGACGACTGCCCATCTGGTGAAGATGAAGGAGAGGGATGCAGTGAGTACTTTTGTGATGGTCACCTGTTCATCAGGACTTGCAATGATGAGTATTGAGTACCTTCCCCCTCTTCCCCCCCCCCCCCCGTCACCTATTACAGCACCCCAAAACCTGCCTATGTCACCTGGGGGTTGCTCCCTTCAAGGTCTAATGAAATATAATCCACACCAAGGATTGATTTCTGAAAAAAGAAGAAGATAACAACAATACAAAATATTTGTAGAACACCTACCCTGTTGTTGAAAATGTTGAACAATACTGACAAAAAAACGTCTGGATATATATATTGAAACTACTGTATAATCACAATTATATATACTGAAACTACTGTATAATCACAATTTTTAAAGCAGCATAGAACTGACACAATTAGACTTCACAAACTATGATATATTGGAATATCCACACACACATATATACATGTATATATATATATATGCATAGTTTGTACATTATTAAATCCACACTTATGCACACACATGGTGTATCCATGACCACATGCAGTGAATATTTTCCATGACATTTTCCCTGCTCTGGAGTTCAGTTGTTACCATTGCTTTGTCAGGACCCAGCTGTCCTCTGGGACTTTCCTGTGACCATGCCTGTCGAGCCACACCCACAGGGGGCGTGTGCTACTGTGCGCAGGGCTACCAGCTTAACCCTGCCGACAACAGAACCTGTGAAGGTAAGTCATTTAGGCCACACCTGCTGGGTGTGTGCTACTGTGCACAGGGCTACCAAAAAAATGTCAGTAGCACCAGTGAAGGTAAGTCTGACAGGCCACACCCACAGGGTGTGTGTGCTACTGCACACAGGCTAACAGTTCAACCCTGCTGACAACAGGACCTGTGAAGATACATCCATCAGGCCACGGGGTGGGGGGGGGGGCTATTGCACACAGGGCTACCAGCTCAGCCTTGCTGTCAATAGGACCTGTGATGGTAAGTCTGTCAGGCCACACCCACGGGGGGTGGGGTGGGGGTGTATTGTGCACAGGGCTACCAACAAAATGTTGTCAGTAGCACCAGTGAAGGTAAGTCTGTCAGGCCACACCCACGGGGGGGGTGTGCTATTGTGCACAGGGCTACCAACAAAATATCAGTAGCACCAGTGAAGGTAAGTCTGTCAGACCAATTCCACATGGGGTGTGTGTTTTGCACACAGGCCTACCAATAAAATGTCCGTAGCACCAGTGAAGGTAAGTCTGTCAGAGCGATCACACAGGGCTGCCAGCTCAACCCTTCTGACAATAGGACTTGTGAAGGTTCAGTCTGTCAGGCCACACCCACAGGCACAGGCCTACCAGTAAAATGTCAGTAGCACCAATGAAGGTAAGTCTGTCAGAGCGATCACACAGGGCTGCCAGCTCAACCCTTCTGACAATAGGACTTGTGAAGGTTCAGTCTGTCAGGCCACACCCACAGGGGGGGTGTGCTATTGTGCACAGGGCTACCAATAAAATGTCAGTAGTACCACTACCAGTGAAGGTATGTCTGTGAGCCACACCCATTGGTGGGGGGAAGGGGGCATGCTATTGAGTACAGGGCTATCAGCTCAACCCTGCTGACAATAAGACTTGTGAACTTAAGCCGGTTGAGCTAAACCCACTGGGAGCATGTACAGGATGCATGCAAAGGACTACCAGACTAGCAGAGAGAGACAGACACAGAGAGAAGATTTATTTCGATTTCTGAAAGCTGATGAGGGCTTTTTTGATCTTCATATTTTGTCAAGTGCTCCACTTGGGGGATTTGCGACCAGATTTGTGAGAACAAGGAGAGAGACGGAGAAAGTGAGACGCAGAGGAAACAGTTATTTAAATTTGTGAAAGCTGATGAGGTCTTTTTCGTTCTTCAGATTTTGACGAGTGCTCCACTTGGGGATTCTGCGACCAGCTTTGCGAGAACAAGCGGGGCAGCTATGACTGCAGCTGCAGGAAGGGGTACACACTGGAGGGAAGAAGAACGTGTCGCGCTCCTGACAGTGAGTCCTCTTCACTCAGGCCCTGCTGGCCAGCAGCACTTTAGAGCATCATTGCCATACTGGACAGAGTGATCCAAGGACCAGGAGAAAAGTGTATCAATGGGTTTTTTGTTGATTTTTGCAGTTAAACAGCTACTTATTTTGTTGAAGAGAAAATATGAATGATTTTTCAATGGTGGTAAGTCTGTCAGAGCGATCACACAGGGCTGCTTTACTTTTGTTTAGTTACGTTTCTGTGCAGGAGACAGTTTAGCAGAATTCTGCTGTTTTGCTCAGCATATGCTTTGAAAGAGATTCTGTTCACTTTGTACACTGCTTAGTGTCATAATTGCTATAGTCAGCCTGTATTTTTGTTTTTTCTTGACATGAAATATTCACAAGTGGACGAAAATGATGCAAATGGAACAACAAGTAAACATTTACGGACCATGAGCATGTCGTTTATTTTTAACTGTGTGTGTCCTTTCTTCAGGTTCCAGTATGCGTCTTATCATCTCCACTGGTAAAAGCATTATCAACACGGACCGCAGTGGTAAAAATAACATCACTCTCATCACCGTGAATGCTGCTGACATCGATTTCGACATTGCTGACCAAATTTTATTCTTCATCAACAAAACAGACAAGCAAGTGAGAATTTATTGGTAGCACAGTTTGCTTGCTGGCAGAGCTGTAGCCATATTTTGGAAGAAATTTGAATAGTGATGTTCGTAAGTTTGAAAGATTTGATTGTATATAATGCCTGTTGTGGTGTGTGTGTAGTGCATATGTTTAAAATGTATGCTGTGTGTTTTCATTATTAGTATTGTTTTATGCAGTCATGTCTATTTCTGAGCCAGAAAGGTGTAAGGCTTCCTGTTAATTCCACCCCCCCTTCCCCCCTCTGCCCCCCACCTTCCCTCCCTCTCCTTTGTGTAAAATGCATAGAGCAGCGTTGTTATAGGCACTGGAAGTGAGCTCTGTGAAAGTTATTAATCATTATGATAAATTATTATGGAAGCAGTCGTGATGTGGTCTCTCTCTCATCCATGATATCAAAGTGACTGCAACGCGATCTCTTGTGATACAACCTCCCTCGTCTGTGACATTGAAGTGACTGCAACAACTTTTTCCTCGCTTCTGTCTGGCAGGTGTACAAAACCTCGCTGAGCGGTGGCGGGCGAGTGACTCAGCTGCCGCTGAAGGGTCTGGCTCTGCCCATCGGCTTGGCCTGGGATTGGCTGGCCGGCAACCTCTACATTGCTGACCAGGACACCGCTCGCATCGACCTCTTCGTCCCCGACTCGGGCTTCCAGCGCAATGTCCTCTCCAACAACATGCAGCGGCCCACCAGTCTGGCCCTGGACCCCACCACTGGGTGAGTGAGTCCACTGAGGTTTTAGAGGTGGCAGTGGAGCACATTGTGGAATGTTCAAGTCCTTGTTACCAGAACATCTGGTCTCTTAGCTGTGTCAACCATGTGTGGGTTTTTTGTCAGCCAATTCGTAGTTATTTATTAATTTGCTGAATGTCTAACGGCCTCTTCCTTTCATCTGTTTACACATCTTTGTCATATTTGTGTGAACCTTTGTGAAGTTTTTCTGGAGGAAAGTTTCTGGCTTTGCAGCATGATCAAGCTTCACGGGAAAGAACACACAAAACAACAGCAGAAACAAGAATTAAAAAAATGAAAAACTGACTGAAAGGCAAACAAAGCTTATGTTTTGGGGTGGGAATAGTCAAACAAAGGGGACAAAGGATTTGGCCTTGGAGCGTGGATCTAGCACAGTGTCAGGCAAAGCAAGACAAAGCGTTTTGTTTTGGAGCATGGATCTCTACCAATCCTACTATCACCCCATTGGTCAGTCAGTCACTTACTCATTCACTCAGCCACTCATTTGTTCCTGCCATCCCTCACCTACTGACACCCACTCTTGCACTCTCTCACTTGCGCACATTCTTTACTACAGGGTGTTTTTCAATAGCATTTCAACAGGCTTGATCATGCATAATACAACATGTGAGTGTCTGCGTTTGACTAGGTACCTCTTCTTTGCGGACTTGGGTAATTCGGGTCCGGGCAACGACCCCCGCATAGAGCGAACCTACATGGACGGCAGCAACCGCTTTGATCTCAAACTGAGCAAGATCCTCAATCCCAGAGGTCTGACAGTGGATCCAGTCAACCAGCGACTGTTCTGGGTGGACTCTCACCTGGATCACCTAGAAACGGTGGACTACTATGGACTCAACAGGTACTTTTAGCCCATATGTTGGTTCTGTGCTTACCCACATTAAATGCACATCACTTTGATTTATTTTAATGCACAACACTATAATTTAAAGCACATGGGCAGTCAGTCTTTTTATGATCAGCAAAAGCAGTTTAGCTTCCTGTCAGTCAATACAAATTTTGTGGACTCAACAGGTACTTTTGCTCATGAGTTGGTTCTGCGCTCACCCTCATTAAACGCATATATCACTATAATTTAATACACATTACTATAACTTAAAGCACAGTGGCAGTCTGTTAGTCTTCTTAGGATCAGCAAAAGCAGTTGAGTTCCCTGTCTGTCGATATGAATTTAGTGTTTGTGACACTTAGGAATAGTGGCATAATACACCTTGCTGCACGTTGGTGTGTGTAAAGGAGAAAGGAGAGGCAAAAGGGAGAGAGGGATGATGTGTTATAGAGAAGGAGGACTTGATTAGTTAGTTCCTGTCAATTGCACAGGGCACCTCAGGGCAAAGATGTGGATGGGTTGATGTGGTTAAACTTGTTTAACACTGAGTTGTCTCCAAAAAGGTACTGGCAGGGATTAAAATCCCAGGAGGTGGGGGAAGGAGGAAGACTTTACCTAGGGTTACCCTGACACCACCTGAATGAATTCTTAATTTTTGAAGATGGGCAGCGATGACAGCCGATTTTATGTTTCATTACAGCAGGTTTGCATGCGTAGGAGGTTGGAAGAAGGATAAAGCGTATGCATATCTGGTTCCTTTCAGTAATAGGTAAAAGATGTGTTTATTGATCGCAGCTCATCTAGGCTAATTTCTATACGCATTTTCCACATTTAAGATGTCCACCAGAACGTTTGCTTTGTTATTTCTGTCTGAGCTCTTTCTCTCTCTCTCTTTCTCCAAAGGCGCACAGTAGTTTCCCACCGCAATAACATCCCATCTCCAACTTCGGTGGCAGTGTTTGAGAACGAAGCCTTCTGGACTGACATCACCAAGCAGAGCGTTTTGAGAGTGAACATGTACAACAGAGACTCCTCTCCTCTCTCGCTCTTCCATGATAATTCTGCCCTGCCGTCAGCTGTCAAAGTCCTGCACAAATCTCTTCAGGACACATCTGGACGAGGTACTGTGACACTGTGTTGACACTGTAAGAAGTTGTTGGTTTTGAAGATGACATTAAGCTTTGTCCAGTCCACATGCTTGTGTGTGCGTGTGTGTTTGAGAGTGTGTGTGTGTGTGTGTGTGTGTGTGTGTGTGTGTGTGTGTGTGTGTGTGTGTGTGTGTGTGTTGGAGAGTGTGTGTTTTTTTTTTTTTTTGAGAGAGTGTGTGTGTGTGTGTGTTTTGGAGAGTGTGTGTGTGTGTGCATGTGTGCTTAGAATAGTCTGGATAGGATTTTGTGCTTGCTAAATACTTTAATTATTTCAATGAACTGCGAAGGTGTTTCTTCTTCTTGTAAATTTTCTGATTTGTCTTCTTCTTCTTTTTTTATGGATACCTGTGTTGTACCTTGTTTGTAAGTCTCAGTTTGTTCAGCCAATGCAATGCTTTATGAGTATGATGAGTTGTGAAAGACTATGGACGGCCTTCAGGTTAGGCCAGTCAGTTACCCTATCAAATGGACTGTTTGTGGATTGAAAATTTGTACAAGTCTCATAAAGATGATCCCATATTGATGGTAAACCGTTGGCGTGAGTTGCAAGATAGAGGATAGGAATATAGCCCACGGTGTGCTGTTATGTTCCAGAACTTCAGGAACAAACAGTGTGATTGGTAACTGAGGGATGTGGAGGCTCCTGTGGTGTGAACCTATTTGTAATTGTCCCCCCCCAAAAAAGGTGTACATGAAAGTTCCCTTGCCTTAGCTGGGGCTGTGTCACAGCACATTAACACCAGCAAGAACACCGAGCCGGCATTAAAATGTTATGTGCTGCTTAGTTATAAGCTCCTTGCATAATGGCATCCACCCTCCAGAAATGGCGATAAATCCTCCAAATATGGCATGGAGGTTCCCATGTGGCAGGGCAATAAAACACTGTCACACGCCCCATGGAATGCATTTGTCAGTGTGCAGTTGCATATACCTGGTGACCCCCAGCGTGTTGGGGAAAGGAACGGCAACCACGTTCCCAAAACAGCAGTAGTTTTTGACAAGTGGCCTTCAGTGATAAAAAAAAAAAAAAATCAGTGACATCCCCTGGCATAAGTAAAAGTTTGGCTTTTTTCAAACTACTACACTGCAGTAGGTAAGTAAGTAAGTAAGTAACTTTGTACTACACTACAGGCAACAGACTTGAACTGACATGGTGAAGAATACCTGTACATCCTGTTTATAGCAGGGAAATCCTCAACATGTGTTTTTCTGTCTTGCCATTCCCAGGGTCCAACCCATGTGAGTTCAGCCCCTGTCAGCACATCTGTGCCATCTCGCACACCACAGACAACATGGACCTTGGGTATCGCTGTCTCTGTCGCTCCGGCTTTGCTGTCGACAAGTCAGGCATCAATTGTACAGGTAGGCAAGGCTTTCAGTCCCTTTGGCACCTGCTTTGTACTGGGCACAAAAATGTCTGCAATCTTTGTAAGATGAATAAAGGGACGGGGATATGAGATTCAGTGGCATGAAAGGGTTGATGTGAAGAGAATGAGAGAGATTTTAACCTGTGTTTTGTTTGTTTGTTGCAAGTGGAATGAGCATGCTGTTGCAGCATGGGCATGTTCATGTTCTGCAAATGTCATCATCATCATCATCATCACCACCAGCATCAGCATCGCATCATCGTCATCTCATCATGTTTGTAGGGACTTACTGCAACAATCATGAATTGGAACTACATGCTAAACTGTGTTTATCTGTTTTCTTTTTATCTGCAGAGATTGAGAAGTTCATCCTGTTTGCTTCCCCCCGATCTGTGCGGACAATACCTCTGGAAGAGTCCAACGGCTACTCGGTGGACGCTGCTCCCCCGATTGTCGGCCAGCAGAGAAGCCGACTTGGTGTCAACTACGTGGCCATTGACTACGATGCTCAGAACAAGACGGTGTTCTTCTCTGATGTGCGAAACAGAGTGATCTACACCAGCAAGATTGGAGAGTCGGGTGAGTGCTGGTGTGACATGCCACTGGATGCTCTCTCTCTCTCTTGCTGGTGTAACCATTATCCCAACATTGTGAAGCAGTCTTGTCCGCATCCATGACTAGGAGTTTGTCATATTGGGTTGTGTTCATGAGATGACAAAGCGATCTGTTGTGTCAGTATTAGTGACTTTTGTAGTTTATTATTTTGGGTTGTAATCATGTATCAGCAGCAACAAAAATCATATGGAGAAAACACAGTTTTTAAAAAATAACGATCCTGCCTATTGCAAACTTGAGTACAGTGTAGAATGGCATGCAGTTGTAGGTGGACAAATGTTGACATGAGGCAGAATAACAGCCTGTGCACCTTTGATACTGCTTTTACTGGCTCGTTGATTTCTACTGAAAGAATGTCCCTGGAATCTCTTCTCCTTTCAAACTTAATGCACACTTCTCATGGCAACTGTTTAATCTAAACTGGAGTGTAAGTAAGTCAACTGATTTTTCAACCCAATAGCCTTCTAACCAGTTGTCTTCTTTCTCTTTTCTCCATGAAATGAAAGGTTTTAGTTTCACCTGAGACAGTTCTACATTTTATCTTCTGTTTTCCCAGCTTCCTTCTTGTATTGAGTTTCACTTTCACATCCCTCCCTTCCCTGTCAATTTTGAGTGCTTGCTCTGCTGCTTATTCCAGTGCGTGCATGTGGCTGCCGTTGGTTTCAGATCCAACACCTTTGGTGGTGACGGGCATTGGCTCTGTGGAAGGCATGTCATATGACTGGATCAGCAAGAACTTGTACTTCACGGACTTCCGTCGTAGCACCGTGTCTGTTGTGCGTGTGGACCACCCCAGCTGGCGCCGGGACCTTATCAAAGACCTGGGAAATGCTCGCTCCATTGTCGTACATCCTCTCAGAGGGTTAGTTAGTATTTATTGAGTAATGTTTTTAATTTTTTGTTAGTTCCTTGGTTTTGGGTGTTGTTTTTAAAGACAGGGTTATACAGTTGTGTTTTTGTGTTTGGAAGAAGTAATGGGGGGGGGGGGGGGGGGGGTAGCATGTGTTAATAAATGACTGGAACTGATTCCCAGGAATTGAATGAAAGGGAGCACTGAGGCATAGGAAGTTGGCTGAGTTTAGTAAACTGTTTTCAATTGTTGTTTTTGTTCTTAGTTTGTTAATTTTGTATTCCTTTTGGTTTTGTTTGGTTTTGGTTGTTGTTGTTGTTTTTCCGGTGTGGGTGCTTCTCTTTCACTTGCAGGAAATTTGGCTTGCTTTTTGCCCTAGAAACCTGAGAGGTGACAGTATACTGCTAAACAGTCGTTACCACAAATTCTCAGTTAAAGTGTATGCATTACATGTGTTTGTATATTAGCGTTTTGCCATAGGGGTGGAGTGAGCTCTCCAATATGCAGACAATTCTCTCTATGCTCAAACATCTATGGTCGTTTTTCCATGTGTCCATTCCAGCCAGATATTTTACTCCGACTGGCTGCGCAATTCCCGTCAGAGCGCCTACATTGCCAGTGCCTTCATGGACGGCACCAACATCACCAAGATCCGTCCCTACCAGCTGGGCTGGCCCAACGGACTCACCATCGACTACAGCAACAACCGCCTGTACTGGGCCGATGCCTTCTTCGACAGGTCAGCCTGCCGTAATGCACTGGTGCTTTTGCTTCCGTATTATTTGGATGTATCATTATGAAGGTGTCAAGTCTCCGTATCAGAATCAGCTCTTTTTTCCCCTCTGTCTCCTGCTAACAGCTCTCTTGTCTTTTGTTGTGGTCATCAGCAACCCCCAAGAAACACCAGTAGTGAATGGTCTGTAGACCATTTGTGTAAGTGGAAGAATATCTGTGTAAACCTGAAAGTCAACTTTTGTTGTTGTTGAATGAATGAATTTTACATGTTCGATATTTGCCAGATTTTTGGAAAGGCACACACAATAATGTCAGACATCAATCATTTAATTGAGAAAAAAGAAGAAAAAAGGCTAAAACAAATGTTAAAGTTTTGCTTTAATGCAAATTTGGACCGATGTTAAAAATATGGATCTATGTGACAATAAGTGTTTGTGAAGTTGTGTCTAGTGCTGCCATTTCTTTGGACATTACGTTTAGCAAGATCTGTTGTTTCAAACTTTGTATGAAGGTAGGTATGAGTTTTATGCATGCAAGATAGTTTTGTATCAGTTTGATTTCCCAGTTTACTTTTTTAAATGCATAAAATTTAAAGTAGACTTAGAAACTGCATTCATTGTTTAGTGGTTCGGCCTTAAAAAAGGATTCCAGACTTTTAGGCATGAGGTTTTAGGTTTATTCTCATGGATTAACAATCAGTTGCTAATACGGAGGCATAGTTTTGGCTGATCTTTTTGCATGCTTTGAGTCGTTTCCAGTTTCTTTCTTTTGTACAACAGAATCCAACACTCCAGCTTCACTGGTGGTGATCTGCAGACACTCACTGGACATGAGGTTGTTCACCCATTTGGCATTGCCATCTATAAAGGTGGGTACTGCCACACTCAGCCTGTTGCCTTGCCATCTATAAAGGTGGGTACTGCCACGCTCAACCTGTTGTCTTGCCATCTATAAAGGTGGGTACTGCCACACTCAGCCTGTTGCCTTGCCATCTATAAAGGTGGGTACTGCCATGCTCAGCCTGTTGCCTTGCCATCTATAAAGGTGGGTACTGCCACGCTCAGCCTGTTGCCTTGCCATACTTTATGAAAGTGGGTGTTGTTTATGAAAGTGAGTCTTTTTAAAATGCTGTTTAAAATGGATGGCTTTGTGACATTTTTAAACGTGGTTGTGTTGATGATGATGAAGTGTTGCTTAGTGTCCTCGGATGTCGGTTGACATATTAGGGACAAGTTGTGACCAATGCCGAAGCACGGTTCAGTAAATCTTTACGTCCCCGGAAACCAGAAGGCTCGTTAGGATGGACAGCCCAGGACGTCCACCTCGACTCTCACACAGCTCCTGAACTATCTTGGTTGTGTTGGTTCATTGCCATTTATAAACATGGGTGTGTTGCTGCATTGCCATTTGCAAAAATTGTTTTGTTGTCACGTTGCCATTGATAAACATAGTTTTGTTGCCATATTGCCATTTATAATTATAGACATGGTTTTGTTGCCATATTGCTGTTCATAAACATAGTTTTGTTGCCACATTGCCATTTATAGACATGGTTTGTTGTCAAAAATTGCCATTCATAAACAGTTTTGTTGCCACAATGCTGTTTATAGACATGGATTTGTTGCCACATTGCCATTTATAAAGATTAATGCTGGTACACTGCCATTTATGTATAGTACTAGTATCTTATTTTATTTAACAAAAGAAAAGAAAGCATATCAACCTGATCCGTGCCACTGTCATTCCTGTGTAAGGTGACATGAGTTTGCCTTGGTCATCATGGGTCATTGTATTGTTAAGAATTCATCTACTAACTTGGTCACCATGGGTCATTGTCTTGTCCAGAATTCATCTACTACACTGACTGGCGCCGGGAGTCCATCATACGAGTGAGCAAGCGCGGGGACCAGGAGCTCACTGTGCGTCATGGCATGGGGCGCATGATGGGCATCCGCATCTATGACCCAGCATTACAGCTCTTGTCCAGTAAGTCTCTTTTTTTTCTTGTCTTTTTTTAAGCTGCTTACATATCTTCTTTTTTTTGTATAGTCTTTCTGATGTGCCACGTTTGCACAAGCCACCCCCCTTGTCTTACATTGTTAGCAATCCCTCCCTAAGGCCCCATAGCAAGTCATTCACAGTAACGTGCCGCGACGGCACAAGGAACATTCTGTTGTCTTGCATTGTTAATAATCCCTCCCTAACTTAGCAAGTCATTTGCAGTGATGTGCCACTAGTGCGCAAAGGACTGTTCTATTGTCTTCCGTTGTTAATAATCCCTCCCCCATCCCACCAAGTAATTTGTAATCCTTCCCTAACCCCCGTGCTAAATCATTTGCAGTAATGTGCCACTAGTGCGCAAAGGACTGTTCTATTGTCTTCCGTTGTTAATAATCCCTCCCCCATCCCACCAAGTAATTTGTAATCCTTCCCTAACCCCCGTGCTAAATCATTTGCAGTAACATGCCACGAGTACACAAGGAACGCTCTGTTGTCTTACACTGTTAATAATCCCTCCCCATCCCACCAAGTCATTCACAGTAACATGCCACGAGTACACAAGGAACGCTCTGTTGTCTTACACTGTTAATAATCCCTCCCCATCCCACCAAGTCATTCACAGTAACATGCCACGAGTACACAAGGAACACTCTGTTGTCTTACACTGTTAATAATCCCTCCCCATCCCACCAAGTCATTCACAGTAACATGCCACGAGTACACAAGGAACACTCTGTTGTCTTACACTGTTAATAATCCCTCCCCATCCCACCAAGTCATTCACAGTAACATGCCACGAGTACACAAGGAACACTCTGTTGTCTTACACTGTTAATAGTCCCTCCCCATCCCACCAAGTCATTCACAGTAACATGCCACAAGTACACAAGGTACATTCTCTTGTCTTCCATTGTTAACAGTCCCTCCCTAACCCCTTAAGTCATGCGCAGTAACACACCACAACTGCACAAAGAAACATTCTTTTGTATTACATCGTTAATGATCCCTCCCCAACCCACCGAGTCATTTGCAGTAAGCTGCCACAACTGTACAAAGGAACATTCTCTTGTCTGACATTGTTAGCAGTCCCGTCCTAACCCCCCAATACCAAGTCATTTGCAGTAACACACCCCAGCGGCACAAAAGAACATTCTCTTGTCTGACATTGTTAGCAGTCCCGTCCTAACCCCCCCAATACCAAGTCATTTGCAGTAACACACCCCAGCGGCACAAAAGAACATTCTCTTGTCTTACATTGTTAGCAGTCCCGTCCTAACCCCCCAATACCAAGTCATTTGCAGTAACACACCCCAGCGGCACAAAAGAACATTCTCTTGTCTGACATTGTTAGCAGTCCCGTCCTAACCCCCCCAATAGCAAGTCATTTGCAGTAACACACCCCAGCGGCACAAAAGAACATTCTCTTGTCTGACATTGTTAGCAGTCCCGTCCTAACCCCCCCAATAGCAAGTCATTTGCAGTAACACACCCCAGCGGCACAAAAGAACATTCTCTTGTCTGACATTGTTAGCAGTCCCGTCCTAACCCCCCCAATAGCAAGTCATTTGCAGTAACACACCCCAGCGGCACAAAAGAACATTCTCTTGTCTGACATTGTTAGCAGTCCCGTCCTAACCCCCCCAATAGCAAGTCATTTGCAGTAACACACCCCAGCGGCACAAAAGAACATTCTCTTGTCTGACATTGTTAGCAGTCCCGTCCTAACCCCCCAATACCAAGTCATTTGCAGTAACACACCCCAGCGGCACAAAAGAACATTCTCTTGTCTGACATTGTTAGCAGTCCCGTCCTAACCCCCCCAATAGCAAGTCATTTGCAGTAACACACCCCAGCGGCACAAAAGAACATTCTCTTGTCTGACATTGTTAGCAGTCCCGTCCTAACCCCCCCAATACCAAGTCATTTGCAGTAACACACCCCAGCGGCACAAAAGAACATTCTCTTGTCTTACATTGTTAGCAGTCCCGTCCTAACCCCCCCCAATACCAAGTCATTTGCAGTAACACACCCCAGCGGCACAAAAGAACATTCTCTTGTCTGACATTGTTAGCAGTCCCGTCCTAACCCCCCCAATACCAAGTCATTTGCAGTAACACACCCCAGCGGCACAAAAGAACATTCTCTTGTCTGACATTGTTAGCAGTCCCGTCCTAACCCCCCCAATACCAAGTCATTTGCAGTAACACACCCCAGCGGCACAAAAGAACATTCTCTTGTCTGACATTGTTAGCAGTCCCGTCCTAACCCCCCCAATACCAAGTCATTTGCAGTAACACACCCCAGCGGCACAAAAGAACATTCTCTTGTCTGACATTGTTAGCAGTCCCGTCCTAACCCCCCCAATACCAAGTCATTTGCAGTAACACACCCCAGCGGCACAAAAGAACATTCTCTTTGTCTTCTGCAGGCAATAATCCCTGCAACACCCGCAACGGAGACTGCTCCCACTTCTGCTTCGGCGTGCCGGACAAGAACGGCTTGTCGCAGATCGCCCGGCACTGCGGGTGCCCCTTTGGCATGATACTGGACAAGAACCAGCGCAACTGCACCGGCCACCCGGAGGAGCAGCCCAAGACCACGTGCCGGCCCGGGCTGTTTCAGTGCGAAAACGGACGCTGCATTCCAAACTCCTATCGCTGCGACCGGGACAACGACTGCCTCGACCATTCTGACGAGAAAAACTGTCCTGATGGTAGGGACAGATGTTTTGTTTGAGTCCTTTTTGTGGGTGTAACGGTTACCTGTTGATTTTTTATGTCCGCATGTAATTGCTGCACAGAGCTTTGTTACAGATGATTAGGCACTCCTGCTACCACACATTAATAATTAAAGTGTTTATCAAGTGCAAAATCTTGTCCGGAGAGTCCACTCTAAAGCACATACATGCACACACGCACACATACCCACACAGGCACTTGCACACATGAGCATACTAACTGTATGAAACTTAATTTACGCTCAACTTACTGTGCTCTGTTTGACTGCGTAGTTGAGTAAATGTTATCGCTCCCCAATGAAATGATTGGAAACCTAGAACAGCTGATCCATCAGCCACCTTTCCATGATCCCTAGCACCATGTACACACCTAGTGCTGTGTGCACCTACAGGGTTATGTTTGTTTTTACAAACTTTAAACTAACACGGCAGATGTTTTCTTTCGTTCATGGATTCTTTATGCAGATCCTAAATTGTGCGTGTGTGCGTGCGTGTGTGTCTGTGCCTGTTCATGCATGTGTAGGCACACACTGCTGTTCATTACACATGTTACGTCCTGAGTGGACCCCCTCTCATCATCCTTTGTGACTGTTTCAGTGGTGACGTGTGCATCCAATCGCTTCCAGTGTGGTAATGGCCGCTGTATCAGCAAAGTGTGGCACTGTGATGGCGACAACGATTGCGGGGACATGTCGGATGAAAAAAATTGTCGTAAGTGCCGTCTCTGAACTAGTGGTTGTCTGTTGTTTGAGAAATGTCTTCAACTTGTACAAACACTGTACTGCCCTACTGAGTCTGAAAAAAACTCTAAAAGCAGCAGGCAAATTAATCAACGGCATAAACACAAGGAAGACATCCCAGTGATAGCTGACAAGATGAGAAGAAGAAAAAAATGGCAAAAGCCAAAAAACTTGCATTGCCTGTCACAGTACTTCGTGCGTGTTGTAGTTTTAGCAAGGACAGGTTGTAAAACCAGGCTGTGGCCTAAAAGGTATTAAACATCCATCAATCAGTTACAAGTGCAAATAATAATTTCTAAATATTGCATCTTTGATGTTTGATGACCATCTTTCAAGTTACAAGCAACCAGGAGGGAAGTAGAAAATTAGGGAAAAGAGTGTGTGTTTTTAAGGCATGTGTGAACATTGTATTTGTTAGTGCAACCAGTGCTTCAACAGTCAGCATCTCATCTGCTTTTGTTGTCTCTGGATATCCCATGACTGTTGTATTTCAGGTTTTATCAAGTTGAATATAATATTTTGAGTAAGTTATTTGTATTATTAACTGACTGACAGTTTCATCTAGGATGAAAAGCAAGAATTCAGAGCGGTCCAAATTCAAAAGAGTTTCACAAAGATTGTATTGTCATGCGTAGCAATTGAAAACAGAGGAACTTTGAGAGTGAAAATGATGGGCATGCGAATGCTGGGATTGTTCCAGCGGACAAGACGTGCAGCAGCCGAGAGTTCAAGTGCAACAATGGACTGTGCATCAGCCTCTTTCTCAAGTGTGACACTGACAACGACTGCGGGGATGGATCGGATGAGGGCGATTTCTGTGGTCAGTGTCTTCACTTTTGAGCCCAGCTGGCCTAGAGACTGTACTGAAGTGAGAGAAGGATGGGGGAGGGAGGGGGGGGGGCAGAGAGAGTGGGGAGGAGGAGAGAGTGGAGGGAGGGGGGAGAGCGGGGGAGGCAGAGAGGGGGAAGGAGAGAGAGAGAGGGGGGGGGGGTAGAGAGGGGGGAAAAGAGGGGGAGGGAGAGAGGGGGGAGAGCAAGAGAGGGAAGAAGAGGGGTGAGAGAGAGAGAGGGGTGGAGTGAGAGAGGGAGGAGAGAAAAGAGGGGGAGGGAGAGAGGGAGGAGAGCAAGAGAGGGAGGAGGGGGGAGAGAGAGAGAGGGGTGGAGTGAGAAAGGGAGGGAAGGAGAGAGGGCCTGAAGAGAATGAGGGGGAGGAGAGAGTGTGAGTGATCTGTTTGTTCATTATTGTACTGCGAAATCTTCGATTGTTATGCACACAGGCAATCACACCTGGGGGGGGGGGGGGGGGAGGGGGATGAGGGGGAGGAGAGAGTGCGAGCAATTCATTCAGTCATTGTTATGTTGAAACCTTTGATTGTTGTGCACACAGACAATCACACCTGCCCACCCAGATACTTCCAGTGTGACGACAAACGCTGTGTGCCTCAGCGGCGCATGTGTGACGGGGGGCGAGACTGTTATGATGGCAGCGATGAGCGGGACTGCCCTCCGCTCAACTGCACGCGCAACAGGTGGACGTGCGCCACCACACGCCAGTGCATCCTGTCCAAACATCACTGTGATGGTGTTGAGGACTGTGATGATGGTTCCGATGAAAAAGATTGCCGTAAGTGTGTTTTGAGTGTGTGGCACCTGAGAAGGTGTGCGTGCATATGTGCTGATGGATGAGGGTTGGTTTAGTCTGTGTATAGTGTGGTGTCTGGGAGCCCTTTCACAAAACCAGGCTACACGTGCACAAGGTCATATTTAAGGGTCGGGTGCTATGTCCGATTACAAGCTATGAACAGTTAAAAAAAAAAATCCTTTCCAAAGTGTGACAGGAAGAACTGTTCACTCCAGGTGCATTTTTGTCGATGGCTGCGCTGTGAGGCAATTTGCATGCAGTTGACTGTGAAGAGAGATGTTTACAAGGATTTTGTACTTTGCTGAAAGCTTATTAACCCTGTAGGTACCTAAGCTACTTGCCCAAACTCCCTCGCCCCTTGTTACATTCCTTCTGTGTATCTCTGTGTGTGTGCAGGGAATACAATATCATGATGATACAATTTATTATTTTTGAGGTTTTAATGCATACATTATTGTTGATCTTGTAAAGTGTGGTGTGCTGACCCTTGTCGGTGAGATACGGCTCTATAGAAATGAGCATTATTATTATTAAGTTAGTGAGGCAATTAAGCGTTGGGTATCATTCCTGGTTCCATGTTGTGTTGCAGCATCCCGACCACCCAATGATTGCCACCCAGACGAATTTAAGTGTGAGGTTGGTGGCTGTATTCCTCTGGATTGGAAATGTGATGGACAGCAGGACTGCGATGATGGCTCAGATGAACCAAAAGAGTGTCGTGAGTTTACATTCTTCCTACTTTGTGTGCATGTGTGTGTGTGCATGTGTGTGTGTGCTCGTTCATGCCTGAAGTTATGTTAGCATTGTTCCAATTTTGTGCATGTGTGTCTGTGTGTGCATGCCTGGGTGGGTTAGTGGGAGAGAGAGTGTGTGTGAATGTGTGGTGTGTGTGTGGTGTGTGTGTGTGTGTGTATGTGTGTGTATTTTCATTGTTCTGAGGAATGCTTGCATGCACATATGTGAGTGACCATGGCTGAGTGAGACAGCTTGGAGTTCATTCAACTCTTCTGTGCCTGCACAAAAAAGTGTGGCTGTCGGTTTTTCATAGCCTAAAGTGCTGTGGTGTTTCAGCTCCTGTGACCTGCCCCAACAACCGCTTCCGCTGCAGTAACGGCCGCTGTATCTTTGCTGGCTGGAAGTGTGATGGGGACGATGACTGTGGTGACAACTCTGACGAAGATGCAGCGCTGACTTGTCGTGAGTTGGAGTACTTCTTCTCTGACTTGTCGCTGGATTGTGAGATCATATGATTTATTAGAGTTGATTAGCACACTTCAGCAAAATTTAAAATTAAATTAAGTTTAGAAACACAAATAGAGTACAATTTTGTCGTGTTTCTGAAAGTTAACTTTAGTTTTAACCAGCCCTGTGATGTTATTTTTCCCTACTTGTACTTAATTGTTGGTAACTGGAAACGTACAAACTGTACTTGCGTGTTTGTGTGTATTGTATACATGCATGTGTGCATGCTTGTGTGTGCGTGTGCGTCTGTATTACATATTGTCCATGTTTAGGTGTGCATGTGTGACTGTACCTCTATGTGTGCATACTACAAACATGGCCCTCCTTTTCTGCGGTTTATGTTCTTTCTTCATCACTGAGCTACTGATCCAAAATAAAACTCTGTGTGTGTGTGTGTGTGTGTGCGTGCGTGCGTGCGTGTGTGATGTGTGTGTCTGCATGCATGTGATATGTGTGTGTGTGTGTGTGTTACAGCTCCACCCCCATTTGAATGCCCGACCGGCAAGTGGGAGTGTCCCGGTGGCAGCCAGGTGTGCATCAACACCACACTGGTCTGTGACGGAAAGATTGACTGCCCAGAGGGACATGACGAGAGCCCTATCTGCAGTGAGTGTTTGCCCCTTCTCTCCAACCCCTGCAGTCTAGGTACAGGTGTCGCCACTGTCATTGTGTGGAGAATTTTTGGCAAACGTTTTAGTGTGAAGCACTTGTGGTTGTTTTGTTTGTGAAAGCCACCGAGCAGAGGGAGCTAGTAGTGCTTGGTTGCCGACAGATCAAACTGTCTTTGAAAGTGCTGACAGCTGGTGGCGCTTTCCTTTCAGACAAATATTATTTTGCACACGCAAAACAAGTCAGTGCCAGTGTCTGCTTGTGTAGCACAGTTTAACTCCATGCAGACATCCACGTACATGCCTGTGAAGAATTCTGTGCCAGCATTTGCCGAGCAGCTTGTACATGTATATATGCTATCTGTATATAGATGTTGTCTGTATATAGATGTTGTCTGTATATAGATGTCTGTATATAGATGTTGTCTGTATACAGATGTTGTCTGTATACAGATGTTGTCTGTATACAGATGTTGTCTGTATATAGATGTTGTCTGTTTACAGATGTTGTCTGTATATAGATGTTTGTATATAGATGCAGAGGGAAAAAAATAAAAAAGGACCCTGCTGTGTCTGGTTAGTGTTTTTCACTAGCATGTTTTGCCTTTAGTTGGTGCGCCAGTACAGGCAAGTCGTCCCTTCTTCCTTTTTTTGTGTGTGTGCAGCTTACTGAGTCTTGGGGGTTTGTTGTTGTTTTGTTGGGGGAGTGACATTAAAGTGATCCTGTGTTATGAATGGTGAATCATACTTCTGCTTGTGATTTGGTGAATTTTGCACTGGTAACTTATAGGATGCACTGCTGGACATTGTTGATGACTGTACTAAACTTGAAGGGGGTGGTGGGGGGGGGGGGAGTTGAGTTTGACATTGAATGCAGGCATTTTGATTTACTCTGTTTTACTCTGATGCAACCTGCATGTGTGACTGGGTGTTGTGTAGGAGTTGTCCATTTAATGCCAAGTAAGGTGACCTCATTTTCCACCAGATATGCTGTAAATACATACTAACTGTATAACTGCTCATGCGCAGACACGGACAGCTGTCGGCGCGCCAACGGCGGCTGCAGTCACCAGTGTATCCAGACTCCTCGTGGAGCTGAGTGCCGCTGCCCAACAGGGCAGGTGCTCAATGGCACCAAGACATGCACAGGTGAGCATATTCCTCCCAGCTTACTGCAAAACAGGAGTCAGTTACTTTGGATGGCAACACACAGCCGATCTGCTAGTCATTCATTTTTGTCGACAACCTGGTCCGCGCCATTTCTGTGATGAGCCTGTGTTGAGCCAGTTCTGTGGTGTATCTGTTTTGAGCCATTTCTGTAATGAAGTGGTTTTGAGTCATTTTTGTAACTCATCAACTTTGAGCCGTTTCTGTAATCAGTTTGCTTTACACCGTTTGCCATTTCTAGTAATGAGTGTGCTGTTTTGAACCATTACTGTAATGAGCCTGCTTTGAGCCACTCTGGGGAGTAAGCAGTGTCTTTTTTTGTTTGAAGATAACAGTTTGAGGTTGTTGTTTTCTTTGTTTTTTCCTTTAATTCCCCTTCTTGTTTGTGTTGCTGAAATTTGTGATGGACAGGAAAAGTCTGTGTTATCCTGAGCTACAGGTTTTTTTTATTAAACCCAGCTGAAATGCTGCTGAAGCAGGCTTGGCATGAGATACCACAATCCGTCAAAATTAATGTTTTATTTTACAGCTGTTCACAGCAAGGTGGTGTTAGAAAAACGTGAGATTCCTTTACACGTATGCAGTGAGAATGTTTGAATTTATTGTGCTTTCTTTCTCTTTCTTTTCCATAGAATACTTTACATAAATTGTTAAAATAGACTGTGCTTTACATGTGCACAGAATATTGTGTTGAAGAAATGTGTCGCGTGAGCACTCGGGGCGTTGATGAGCACATAATAAATATGCATTACTCTTATTATTGTGTGGTTACTGGCGGCCCTTGTGTTGCAGACATGAACGAGTGTGAACCCCCAGGCCGCTGCAGCCAGGCCTGCATCAACACCAAGGGCTCGTACAAGTGCGAGTGTGGGGACCAGTACGTTCTCCTGCCGGATAGACACACCTGCAAAGTCGTCAGGAGTGAGTATTACCTGGGCTGGAGGGGCGGTAGGGTGGGTTGGGGTGGAGGCATTGCATTCTCTTGTTAGATAGTCACACCTGTAAAGTTGTCAGGAGTATTACCTGGGGCAGGAGGGGCGGGGGCACTGTATACTCTTGCTTATTAGACACACCTTCAAAATCATCAGGGCTGGAGGGGTGGTAGGGTGGGTTGGGGGGGAGGCATTGTATTCTCTTGCTAGATAAACACACCTGTAAAGTTGTCAGCAGTATTACCTGGGCAGGAGGGGTGGGGGGAGGTGCGTGTGGTGGTGGTGGGGGGGGGGGGGGGGGGGCAGTGGCATTGCATTCTCTTTCTTAATAGACACACCTTCAAAATCATCAGGAGTGTTTGTGTGCGCACAGGCTGGAGTGGCGGGGTGGGGGTTGGGGGCGCATTGTGTTCTCTTGCTAGACACACCTGCAAAGTTATCAGTATTACCTGGGTTGAAGGGGAAGTGGGGGGTGGGCGGTGGGGAGGGGGTCATTGTATTCTCTTGCTAGATAGACACACCTGCAAAGTCATCAGGAGTATTACCTGGGTTGAAGGGGAAGTGGGGGGTGGGTGGTGGGGAGGGGTCATTGTATTCTCTTGCTAGGTAGACACACCTGCAAAGTCATCAGGAGTAAGTATTACCTGGGTTAAGGGGGGGGGGGGGGGCATTGTATTCTCTTGCTATATAGACACAGCTACAAAGTCGTCAGGAGTTAGTATTACCTGGGCTGGAGGGGGGGGTGAAGTGGGGGGGGGGGGGGACCATTGGATCCTCTTGCAAGATAGGCACACCTGCAAAAATGCCAGGAGCAAGTATGTTGTTCGTTTGCTGGATTTAGAAGGGGAGTAAAACTTTTTTTAAACAACCAGAAACATTACTCTCCCCAAGACAAATCTTTATGCGAGAGTGTGCCGTGGTGGGGATCTGACAACAAACCTTCACAACTATTTGTTTTTGTTGAATCACCTGTTTGGTGTTTGGATGCAAACAGCTGACATTCCTGTATTCATTGTGACTGTGGAAACTGAATGCATGTGATAAGTGAGTGTCCGGGTTGTCGTCAGTTTAATAGTGACTTTGTCTTGCAGACTCAAGACAGTTTAAGCAACTCCCCCCCCCCCAACCCCCCCCCAACTCAGGTGCTGATTGTTTTCCATTTTCCTTCAAAATGGCATGGGTGGGGGGTTTACTTGCTCATTTCATTTCAGGTGATATTTATTGTTCTTGCTGATTGCCTGCTGCTAATAATTATCTGCATTTTCTTTCAGATGACACAGAGCTGTTCTTGCTGATCGCCAGCCGCCGCTCTGTGGTTCGGTCCAACATGGAAGTGTGGATGTATGACCAGTTGCCCTTGCCGGGCTTTCAGTCACTGACGGCCATTGACATGGACGTGCGCAACGGCAACATCTTTTTCTCGGACACGTCGTGGAAGAAAATCTTTCGCTCCACTTACAATGGGACAAATCTGACTGAGGTGGGTGTTTTCGCTGACAGGTGGGTGATTTCGCTCCACTTACAGTGGGACAAATCTGACAGGTGGGTGATTTCGCTCCACTTACAGTGAGACAAGTCTGACTGAGGTGGGTGTTTTTGCTCTACTTACAATGGGGCAGATCTGACTGAGGTGGGTGTTTTCGCTCCACTTACAATGGGACAGATCTGACTGAGGTGGGTGTTTTCACTCCATTTACAATGGGACAAATCTGACAGGTGGGTGTTTTCACTCCACTTACAGTGGGACAAATCTGAGGTGGGTGTTTTCACTCCATTTACAGTGGGACAAATCTGACTGAGGTGGGTGTTTTCGCTCCACTTACAATGGGACAAATCTGACTGAGGTGGGTGTTGAACAATATCTGCTTGCATGAAACTGTGAAGTTTGGCAGTGACAGCCACTGCAGACTAGTAGTCAGTGGAACAGGTGAGGGATGGTTGTTGTGAATTATTACTTGTAGTGTGTACAGCTTTCCACATTCACAGTATGCTCAGGGTAGCACAGACAGCGAAGAAAGGGGGTAGAAGGAGTTAGGGATGGGTAGGCAGGGTACCTTCCCCGTTGTCAGTACCATCTTCCCTCTTGCCTGCTATACATAGCTTTCTCACCTTGTCCATCACTCAAATGGAAACTCTGGCTCTCTGCACAATGGCTGCCATTCATTGCAGGCTGGCCTGGATGCCCACAAAGAAGATCGTTCAAAAACATTGCCAATATTCTCACCAAAAATGTCAGTTTATCTGAGGATCAGCATTCGGCTTAGCATGATCATAAGCCATAACGAAAACCTCAGCTGGTAACTGGTAACTTTCTAGGGGCATCAACAGAGGACTCTGTCCAGCTGTTTAACGATAGCCTGTATTACAGTCTGCTCACGCATCTTTATACTTTTTGTTGTTGTTACTGAGCATCCTTGACTTGAAGTCAAGATCACAATAGTATCATGACGGTGAAGTGAATAATGTTCTCAAGTTCCATGTTTGCTGTTTAACATTTCAGAAGAATGCATCCACTGTGTGCTTTGCTCTCAGGTTGTCTCGACTGGCATTGATGTGGTTGAGGACATTGCTGTGGACTGGATAGGGAGTAACCTGTACTGGACAGACTACGGTATGGAGACCATTGAAGTCGTCACCCTTGACGGAAACTTCCGCATGGTGCTCTTCAGTGAGAACATCACCAACCCTCGGGCCATTGAAATCGATCCACGTGACGGGTGCTGTTTTTATTTTTTTACCCTTTGTTCATTTTAGCCTAATCAAGAACGTCTTGGTGATGTTTTAAAATCAGTGGGTTTTTTTGTTTTGTTTTTTTGTTTTAGTAGGACAACCATATCTGAACAATTCTTATGACACAATACTGTGTGTTTGCTCACACCCATGTGTGTGTGTCTGTGTATGCATGCTTGTGTTTAACTCCATGTGCCTCTTTATGATGTGCGTGTAAAAATGTACGCTTCTTTCTCCCCAACCCCTGCACTTTGAACATGCGTAGATGTTTGTGTGGAAGTTTTTATGCTCATTGTGAATTATTCATCATTCAAACTTTGTTGTCCCCCTCTTCCTCCCTTTCCCCCTTCTTTCTTTTTTTCTTTTTCTTCTCCCTTCTTCATCCAGAACAGAGGTTCACCCAAGCCGTCATGGCAGTATGTTGAGCACGTGAAGAGAGTGATACTCAAGTATCCCAGCTTCTTTGACATTTTTGAACTATAGAATGGTGATCAGTGACCATTGCTTTCAGGGGTTGTTATTTGTTCTGATTCTGGAGAGAAAAAAACTTTTGCCCTAGAATGACGTTCAGTGTCAGTTGCTTTTGGGGCTTTTTATTTTCTCTGGTTTTGGAGAAAAATTTGTTTGCCCTAGAATGATGTTCAGTGTCTGTTCCTTTCAGGGTTCATTATTTGTTCTGGTTCTGGAAAAAACCTTTTGCCCTAGAATGACGTTCAGTGTCAATTCCTTTTAGGGTTCATTGTTTGGGTTCTGGAAAAAAAACCTTTTGCCCTAGAATGACGTTCAGTGTCAATTCCTTTTAGGGTTCATTGTTTGTTTGGGTTCTGGAGAAAAACCTTTTGCCATAGAATGACGTTCAGTGTCAATTGCTTTCAGGGCTCGTTATTTGTTCTGGTCTGACTGGGGTCAGAACCCTCGCATTGAGCGCTCTGGGTTGGATGGCAGTGGCCGCATCACCCTGGTGACCAAGGACCTATTCTGGCCAAATGCGTTGACCATCGACTATCCCACCAAGCGACTCTACTTCGCTGATGCCCGCATGGACTTTATCGAATTCTGCTCCTACGATGGGACTGGCAGATACAAAGTGTTTGGAAATGATCATGTGAGTTAAGAATGGGTTGTGTGTGTGTGTGTGTGTGTGTGTGTGTGTGTGTGTGTGTGTGTGTGTGTGTGTGTGTGTGTGTGTGTGTGTGTGTGTGTGGCCATTTGCAGCAAATATTCAAGTACTCATTCTGCTCATGAATATCACTGAGTAGGCAAAAATAAAACATTTTTTTTTTTTTTAGCAAAAACGGTACAGAACAAGGGAATGGAAGACTAAAGGTAGAGTTTGTTTCCAAGGCCTAAAATTTGGACAGAAGATTCTGAACAAATAACTGAAATGGCCTATCAGTCAGAAACATCATGAATAGCAATGACAGGATTGTTCTATTTGTGTGTGTGGAAGAGATATTTTGAACAAATGACTGAAGCGGCCTAGTCAGTCATGAATAGCAATGACAGGATTATTCTATTTGTGTGTGTGCATCTATGTGTAAGTCCTGCATGGTTTGAGATAACCTTTGAATTTGTTTTCCTTCAGTTCCTGCGACACCCGCATTCCCTGACGATCTATGAGGACTGGTTGTACTGGAGTGACCGAGCAGCATCCCGAGTGTCCCGTTGTAAAAAGTTCAACTGCACCGATCGCAGTGTTGTAGCCTCTAGCATATCACGGCCACTTGGCATTGCCGCCTACAACATTGTCAAACAGCCCCCAGGTAGGGAAAGTAGTGTTGTTGTTTTTGTTTAATTTTTTTTTTTTGTTGAGCGCGTCATTGTGGGGCTTTTATTGGAACACTATGCATCCGTCCATTACAATATTATACTTTTTGCTCACTCTCTCAGACTTCTTTGCATAATCAAGTTGCATTATATGTATCTGGTTGTTTCGTTGGGGAAAGTGGTGTTACGTTTCACAGTATTGTCAAGCAGGGGGAAAGGAGTGACAGGTAAGAAAGATTTAGATTATAAACATACCTTGCCAGCCAGTTGAAGTGGTAGGTTTTGAGGATTCATGCTCCCGTTTGTGTAAAGTTCAGCTATTTAATTTTTGCTTATTGTTTGACAAATTGAAAAGAGTTCTTACAAATGAACATCTTGATATGTATATAAATGTAATCAGTGTGACTTCTGGTTATATGTAGCAGACATCAGTACACCACTAACCATTAGATTAAAACATTTTTTTATCAACATTTTGTTCCTGTCTTTTTTTTTTTTTTTTAATGACAATGTTTATAATACATTTTGGACTTAGCGTTTGAAAAGTATGCGTTTCAAATGAACCCCAAGCACATGCACTCTAACATAGATACAGTCCAACACGTGTTTATTTAGGTAGAACTAGATACCACTCTGTGTGTAAAGTCAACTACAGCAGGACCCCTCCTGTAAGATCATCCAGAAATCAGGCAAAAACACGTCTTAAAAGAAGGTTGTCCTTGCTTAGGAGTTGATTTGCATGGACGTATCAAGGTGCCGGTTCAAGAAAAAGCTCTCTTAAGAGAGTGGTGGTTTCTCATCAGAGTGGTCTTGTATCAGGGTGGTCTCGTATCAGGGTGGTCTCATCAGGTTGGTCTTTCATTGGGGGTTCCACTGTATTCATCACTTTTTCCTTCTCTCAGGTACAAACCCGTGTGCGAACGCCCAGTGCAGTCACCTGTGTCTGCTGTCGCCTAAACCCACAGGCTATTCCTGCGCCTGTCCGATCGGCATGCAGCTGGATGACTCCGTTCACAACTGTAGGAAAGGTAAAGTCATTTGCCACTGTAGGAAAGATGGAATCATTCACCACTGTAGGAAAGGTAAAACCATTCACCACTGTAGGAAAGATGGAATCATTCACCACTGTAGGAAAGGTAAAGTCATTTGCCACTGTAGGAAAGATGGAATCATTCACCACTGTAGGAAAGGTAAAGTCATTTGCCACTGTAGGAAAGATGGAATCATTCACCACTGTAGGAAAGGTAAAGTCATTTGCCACTGTAGGAAAGATGGAATCATTCACCACTGTAGGAAAGATGGAATCATTCACCACTGTAGGAAAGGTAAAGTCATTTGCCACTGTAGGAAAGATGGAATCATTCACCACTGTAGGAAAGGTAAAATCATTTGCCACTGTAGGAAAGATGGAATCATTCACCACTGTAGGAAAGGTAAAGTCATTTGCCACTGTAGGAAAGATGGAATCATTCACCACTGTAGGAAAGATGGAATCATTCACCACTGTAGGAAAGGTAAAGTCATTTGCCACTGTAGGAAAGATGGAATCATTCACCACTGTAGGAAAGGTAAAATCATTTGCCACTGTAGGAAAGATGGAATCATTCACCACTGTAGGAAAGGTAAAATCATTTGCCAGAGCAGAAAAGTGAAACCATTTGCCACTGTAGGAAAGATGACATAATTTACCACTGTAGGAAAGGTGAAATCATTTACCACTGTAGGAAAGGTGAAATCATTTACCACTGTAGGAAAGGTGAAATCATTTACCATTGTAGGAAAGGTGGACTCATTTAGCAAGGTAGGAATGGTAAAATCATTTACTTAGGTAGGATAGGTAAAATCATTTACCAGCGCAGAAAAAGGTGAAATCATTTACCCCTGAGGGAACGGTAACATCATTTACCAGGGTAAGAAAGGTGAAATATTCACCACAGCAGGAGAGGTGAAATGATATCACCATTGTAGGAAAGGTGAAATCATTCGCCACCTTAGGAAGGATGAAACTGCTCACCACTGTAGGAAAGGTGAAATCTCACCACTGTCGGAAAGGTGAAATCATTGACCACCGTAGGAAAGGTAATATTTTCACCTCAGTCAATACTAAGATTTTATTTTCTGTGCCTGGTGCTTTTTTGAGAGTTATCTTCATGCATAAAGTTGCTGCCCTGCCTGTGCCTGTTGTCTCCTCAGATTTCTTTTAACTCAAGAGTTGATATGCTAAGCCTATTGTCGTCTTTTAACTCAAGAGTTGATAGGCTAAACCTGTTGTCATCTTTTAACTCAGAGTTGATATGCTATGCCTATTGCATATGCCTATTGCCATCTTTAACTCAGAGTTAATAATAATAATAATAATAGGTAACTTTTGTATAATGCTATTCTCTGGTGTACCCAAATTCACTGCGCTTTACAACATTCTCCAACATTTTCTAAGTTTCACAAACATAATACATATATAATTATGACATCTAACAATGTAAAATATACAAGTACATTTGCCATATGAGAAACAGCTATATATAAAGAAAATAAATCATTATATTACTATACCTACCCTTAATTCCATCTCTCCCAGAGAGTTGATATGCTATGCCTGTTGCCATCTTTTAACTCAGAGTTGATATGCTATGCCTATTGCCATCTTTTAACTCAGAGTTGATATGCTATGCCTGTTGCCATCTTTTAACTCAGAGTTGATATGCTATGCCTGTTGCCATCTTTTAACTCAGAACTGATATGCTATGCCTATTGCCATCTTTTAACTCAGAGTTGATATGCTATGCCTGTTGCCATCTGTTAACTCAGAGTTGATATGCTATGCCTATTGCCATCTTTTAACTCAGAACTGATATGCTATGCCTGTTGCCATCTTTTAACTCAGAGTTGATACTTTGTGCCTGTTGTCTCCACAGATTCCACTGAAGTGTTGCTGTTCATGCAGTCCCACTTCATTGCTGGCATGAAGATCAGTGGGGAAGACAATGCAGGAATCATTCCAGTCTCTTCCATCGGCAGTGGCATAGACTTTGATTTTGACAGTGCTGGTGGATACATCTATTATGTGGAGAAAATTAATGTGAGTGGATGTTGTCCTGTCACTGTTTGTTGTCTGAGTCTGTTGTATGGAGTGTTTTCCTCGCAAAATCACTTTCTTCTTTCTTGGAGGGTAATGAAAGTACATGCACTGAACACAACCAAAATAATGTTTAGATATTTCGTGTGTGTCAAGTAGTTATTTAGCCTGTTTATGCATTTTCAGAATTGAAATTTTAAACTGGCAAATTAGCAAAACTTTGTTGTTGTTTTTATTCTGTCAATAAAAAACAACAAAAATACGAAAACAATGATGACATCAACGACATCAACAACAACACAACAACGAAACACATCATGTTCTGTTTAAAAGCTTTTGTATTTTTTAGTATCAGATTTTCTAATTGCATGCATGTGTGTGTGTGTCTCTCTGTGTCTGTTTGTGCATGTTCTGAAAAAAGTTTATTTTCCTTTTGGCTTGAAAAAATACAAAAGTGAAAATACGATGTCATTTTCTGCACTACCAGGGTAGCTTGCGACGCATTCAGGTGAACGGTCGAAATGCCTCGGAGTTTGTCCCCACTGCTGTGGTGGGCATGCCTACGGGAGTGGCCGTTGACTGGATGTCACGCAACCTGTACTGGACCAACGCCAAAGCCGGTCTGATAGAGGTCATGCGCCTGGACGGTGACAACCACTATCGCAAAGTGTTGCTTAGCAACTCTGGGAGGAGGCGGGACGCGGCACAACCCATCTCCATTGCTCTGGACCCTCTCAGGGGGTGAGGTTTCCTTTTCTTTTGTCTTAAAGGAGTTTGTAATAATAATCTGCTCTTTTGTGCGCTATTTCTCCAAACTGGAGCACATGGCCCGCTACGAAGCAAAGAACCAAAACACGGTCAAAGCAAATCATGTGAGCACATGCACACACACACACACATGCACACACACACACACATGCACACACACACACACATGCACACACACACACACACATGCACACACACACACACATGCACACACACACACACATGCACACACACACACACATGCACACGGACACAAACAGCCAGTAAGAGAATTTCACTGAAAACTTTGTGTTAAAGACAAAACAAAACAAAAACAGCCAGGAGAAAATGAGGGCAGCATGGAATGAGAACATTTTGAATTCCTTCGTCTTAAGCAGAATGTCATCTTGAATGAGTTTGTTATAGGAGAGTACCATTGTAAACTTTGTCACTAAAGACAACAACAAAACTGGGGGGTGGGGGAGGGGGGGGGGGGGGACAACGGGAAGCATGCATTGGGGACATTTTGAATTGCTTTGTCTTAAGTGGAATGTCTTCTTGAAGGAAATTGTTGAAGAAGAGCACCTCTGTAAACTTTATCCTAAAGACAACAGCAAAATGATGGGGGGGGGGGGGGGGGGGAGAGACAAGGGAAACATGCAATGGGAACAAAAGGAGTTTGCTACTGGAGAGTTCCACTGCACACAAAGTGAACACACGAACCAAGATACAGGTATTTGGGGAAATGGCAAAGACCGTAAGACAACTGGGGTGCGCAGAGAGTGTGACAGTTTCATTCTACCCCGCAGCATGCTGTACTGGGGCGATGAGGGTGTGCCGGGCATACCACCAAAGGTGTCTGTGGCCAACATGGATGGCAGCAACGCCCACCCGCTGATGATGACCAGCATCAGTCTGCGGCAACCCTCCCACCTGGCTCTGGACACCAACAGTCAGATTCTCTACGTCTCCGATACTTACTACTACAAGGTTCGCTCGTGCACTGTCTTGTCTTGCATGTTCTCTCCGTAGAGAGTTCTGCAAGAGCTCTGAGCCTCACCTCACACAGTTACATTCTGCTGTGTTCTCTGGTAAATACTTTGGATTTGTCATCCATGGAATTTCGTCTAAAAAGTTCTTAAAAGGCTTAGTCTTCAACAGAGGAGGGTTGGTCTGAGGCAGAATTTCATCTTAGGAGTTCTTCTTAAGAGAGGCTTTCGACTCTAAAGCAGAATTGCAGCTAAAACATTCTGAAGGTTGGCTCCATTGTAGCTGACGTTGTCTAAAATATGTACTCTAAAGCAGAATTGCAGCTAAACAGTCCTTAACATTGGTTCCATTGTAACTGACGATATGTGTGTGTGTGTGTGTGTGTGTGGGGGGGGGGGGGTTCATGACCTTTCATGGGAAGCAGCTTTATGCAAGACCAGCCATGGTAGCAGACCCTCAGGGAGGCTGTCTGGGCCATCCTGGACACCATGAGTCCTAAATGAGCAAGCGAATTAGCGAGTGAGTGAATGAGCATTAGGATTACTCTGTCTCGTGTTCACTAGTGAAACGCTGATCTTTCTGGGTGCAGATTGTGAGGTTCCCGCTGCGGGGCATCAGCATCCCCACCTACTTTGCCATGGACTCCCAGGCCCAGCCCACGGGCATCGCCATCTTCAACAACCGCCTATACTTCTACGATTCCACTCAGGAGCAGATCATCCAGTCCAGGAACAGGAACAGTCTGCGCAATGGCCGAGTCCTGCGCAGCAACATCAAAGGAGTCCGCGCCCTCAAAGTCTACTATGACAGACACTTGGGTGGGTCCTCTGATGTGTGACTGATAGAAAGTGACGCGCTTAGGGTGATGAGTCAGGACAGAATTGGTAGCAGTCTATGTAATGATGATAATAATAATAGGGAATTTATAAAGCACTTTCAAAGACTCAGAGCGCTTTAAAACTTAATTAAAGAAAAACATGGAATGCGCAGTTACCCGCATATAAATCAATGGTATGTAAACAAACAAACAGAAAACATTAATAAACATAGTCATACAAAGCATAGTGAAAAGCACACACACTCACACACACAAACATGCATGATCGTGTGTGCATACACACGCTAATAAGGCTGTATGCACATACACAGTGCCAATATAGAACACGAGATTGTGCGCACATACACAATGCCAATATAGAACACAAGATTGTGCCCACATACACAGTGCCAATACAGAATACAAGATTGTGCCCACATACACAATGCCAATACAGAACACAAGATTGTGCACACATACACAATGCCAATACAGAACACAAGATTGTGCCCACATACACAGTGCCAATACAGAACACAAAATTGTGCGCACATACACAATGCCAATACAGAATACAAGATTGTGCCCACATACACAATGCCAATACAGAACACAAAACTGTGCCCACATACACAGTGCCAATACAGAACACAAGATTGTGCACACATACACAATGCCAATACAGAACACGAGATTGTTCCCACATACACAGTGCCAATACAGAACACGAAATTGTGCACACATACACAATGCCAATACAGAATACAAGATTGTGCCCACATACACAATGCCAATACAGAACACAAAACTGTGCCCACATACACAATGCTAATACAGAACACAAAACTGTGCCCACATACACAATGCCAATATAGAACACACACACATGGCAGCATGCACGCCCACCCACACCTGCACACACACACACACACACACATGCATGCACGCATGTACCAAAAGATACCCAAACGGTGACAGTGGCAACAGGTACACCCAAACGGTGACAGTGGCAACAGGTACCACAGGCAACAGTTGCTGCAGGAAATTGGAGGGGTGGGGGTGTCAACAGGTGACAGTGTTTGCCTGGTGCTGCTCCTGGCAGAAAAGATTGTACCAGGTTACACAAAAGGGTGTTTTTGTTTCAGGTACCCAGGGCAACAGGTGAAACCAGAGACTGGAGGGGTGGGGGGCTAACAGGTGTGCTTAGCGACTGCTGTTCCTGGCAGAAAAGATTGCGCCAAATTATACAGAAAGGTGTTTGTTATTCCAGGTACCAAAAGCAACAGTTGCTACAGGAAATTGAGGGGTGGGATTGGTGCTAAGTTGGGGGTTAGCAGCCATGTGTACCAAGTGCAGTTCTTGGCAGAAACGTTTGTGCCATATTATACAAAAAGGGTGTTTGTTGTTTCAGGTACTCAAACCAACGGTTGCTCGGTGAACAACGGGGGATGCGAACAGCTGTGTCTGCCTAGCGGTTCTGTTCGCAGGAAGACCTGTGCCTGCAGCGTGGGCTATGAACTCCGCGACAACAAGTGTGTTGGTCAGTCTCTCTGCAGTCGCTGCACATTCACACGGTCCTGTTTTGTCGTGTTGCCTGTCAGTTCATTCTACCTGTGTGTGTGTGTGTGTGTGTGTGTGTGTGTGTGTGTGTGTGTGTGTGTGTGCATGTGTGTGTGTGTGGATGTGTGTGTGTGTTGTGCACGTGTGTTGTGTGCATGTGTGGGTGTGCGCATGTGTGTGTGTTGTGTGCATGTGTACAAGCATGCATGTTTGTGTGTGTGTGTGCATGTGTTGCATGCATGTGTGTATGTGTTGCATGCGTGTGTGCATGTGTGCTCAAATACATACGCAGATATATACACACACAGACCTACCCACCATAACCACACCTGAGTTGGTTCATCAAATCACAGTAGTTACAAATGCTGACTTTACTACTACAAAATATGAACCCGTACCACAGACCCCAACAATTCAGATGACTGGCATAGTCATTTCCTTCCCGGATCCCCAACAACAACAACAACAACAACAACAAAACTTCACTTGCATGAACTCAACATATTTTTTATTTTAAACACACAAAGGGTCAGTTCTCAGTTGTTCAGCAATGAATGTCTTCATGATGTGCCTGTGCTGTTTTGCAGCTACCACTTCCTTCATTGTTGTGTCCATGCACTCGGTGATCCGTGGCTTTGGATTCAACCGCAGAGACGCTGGTGAAGCCATGATACCCATAGCAGGCAAAGGTCAGGGTCGTCATCAGCCTCAGCTTACTGTAGAGACTGCAGTCTGTGCATCTTGGCCTAACAACAGACCTGTATTGGGCTGGCAGGAAGTCTCTTTTTCCGCCCACCCCCTCTCTCTGTCTCCCTCACTCCCCAAGAACTCATTCTCTGTCTGTGTCCCCCCTCTCCTCCTCCTCTATCAGACTTTCTCTCCCTCCCCAAGAGCTCTTTCCTTGCCTTATCTCTGTCTGTGCCCACCCTCCCTTTCTCTTCCCTTCATTTCCTCACCCTCTATCTCTCACTCCCTCTCTCTCTGTCCTTTCCTCTACCTCTTTCTCCCTCCCTCTGTTTCCTCCCCTTCTTTCTCTCTCACTCCCTCGCTCCCTCCCTCTCAGTTATTCTCTCTCCCTCTTCACAGAGACTAAAAGGAGCATGCAGTCAAAGAAAGAGCGAAAAGGGGTGGTGTGTGAGAATGGGGGAGGCTTGATGCTGGAACCCCCCAAATGAAAGCCTTCCCTGGTGAGAGACCACCCTTTAATAATGATAATAATGTACATTTATCACGCACTCGTCAACGCCTTGAGTGCTCACATGATACATGTTTAACCTAAATCTGATATTCTCTACACATGTAGAGTGAGAGACCACCAGACCACCCCTCGGTTCATGTCTCCACATACACAAACCCCAGACCAAGGACCGCCCCTGTTAAGACCCTTTTCGTTTGAGCGTTAGCGTTGAGTTTTTTTTAGCACAAGGGATTCCACTGCATATGCACACAGAAAAATAAGTTATCATAGTATTAGGTCCCATAGTTGCATTTTCCTCCAATGTAATGTGTGTTTTTTTGTGCAGCCCGATCGACCACAGACATTGATGTGTACATGGACGGCCGTTACATCTACTGGGTCGACTCCCGCCAGGGGCCAGCTTCCGCCACCAGCGCTCTTGCGGGTGGAATTTATCGCATCAAACCCGATGGGACTGGATTCCAGCCCATCATCACGTCTGGCATCGGCACACACAGCATCCGAGGACTGAGCATTGACTGGATTGCAGGTACTGTACTGCGTTCTTCTTCTGTCTTGTCTTTGGTTCACAAATCACACAGAAATGCCTGGACATGTAGATGGCTGGCTGTGTTGCTTTGCAGCTGGCTGGCTGGCTGTGTACTGGCTGGCTGCATTGCTGGCTGACTGTGTACTGGCTGGCTGCATTCCTGGTTGGCTGGCTGTGTACTGGCTGGCTGCATTGCTGGCTGGCTGGCTGCATTGCTGGCTGGCTGGCTGCATTGCTGGCTGGCTGGCTGCATTGCTGGCTGGCTGTGTACTGGCTGGTGGCATTGCTGGCTGGCTGTGTACTGGCTGGTGGCATTGCTGGCTGGCTGCATGTGTACTGGTTGGCTGCATTGTGGCTGGCTGCATTGCTGGCTGGCTGCATTGCTTGCTGTGTCAGTGTGCTGGCTGGCTGCATTCCTGGCTGGGTGGCTGCCTTGCTGGCTGGCTGTGTACTGGCTGGCTGCATTCCTGGCTGGCTGGCAGCATTGCTGACTGGCTGGCTGTATTCCTGGCTGGCTGTGTACTGGCTGGCTGAATTCCTGGCTGGCTGCATTGCTGGCTGGCCGTGTACTGGCTGGCTGCATTGCTGGCTGACTGCCTGTGCGGTGAGCAAACCAGGTAACCAAGTGATTGACCAACAGACTTGCTGACTAACTGTTGGCGGTAAGCCTTTCTCAAAGAGTATTTTGCTATTTTTCAGGCAACATTTACTTCAGCAACTCATTTGATGTGGAGGTGTTCATTGAGGTGGCTCGGATGGATGGCAGCATGAGGAAAGTGATAGTGCGCGAGTCTCAAGGTTCACCTACAAGCATTGCTGTCAACCCAATTAAAAGGTAGTTTATTTCCTTGTTATAATTATGGAATGGAGGGGGGGGGGGGGGAGTGAGTGTGTGTGTGTGTGGGTGTCTGGATTGTAGAGTTACAAAACAAACCTGTAGTAGGTGAAGCGGAGCATTTCCTGAGGGCAAAGGCCTGTTAACCTGTGTGCCTTCAGCCGCACTCGTCCTCGCCAGGAACTCAGATGTTCTTGTGTTCGTTTTCATATTAACTCGGACCTTTATCAGAGTGGGAAGTGTGCAGCTTTTGCATCTTCTTGCACTGTCTGCTGCCGTTTGGGCAGATGCATTCCATCTTCAAAGTATGGTGCAGAGTGAAAGCCTGCCTACCCTCACACATTAATCCTAAAATAAATCAGAATGGAACTGTTGGGGTGGGCGGGGGTGGGGGGAGGGGGGCACAATAAACAAGCCATTTACAAGCAAAGAAACAAAATGCAAAATGTGCAAAATCTCACCTGGCTTTGTTTAGGTGAACTTTCGATCTCCAGCGGAGGAATAAAACAGCTACTCGCGCGCTAGTGAACAGACACGGTATGGTACGTAAAGCTAAGGAAGTGGGCATGAGTGATGGCTATAGCCATGCTGTACATAATGCACATCACGGAAAGGAACGATGGAGATGAGAGAAGGGCCAGCTGCTAACCTCGCCCTCTTTTCTCCGTTAGATACCTGTACTGGGCTGACATGGGGCAGACGGCCAGGATCGAGCGGTCACTGCTGGACGGGTCAAATCGTACTGTGCTGGTCCGGTCGGGCATCAGCCTGCCCCGGGCCATCGCCATTGACTTTGCCACGCACGATGTGTACTGGATTGATTCAGTTGTGGATGCCATACAGGTAACATCCAGTGATTGTATATGTGTGTAGATTGGGAGTGGGGGCCGACGTTTGATGACAAATTTTTGTATGTAAATATTGTGTGCTTTGTTGTCAGTTTTAAACTCGAGTATGAAGTATACGTGCCTAGGGATCATTTGAGGAAGGGTGCTCTAAGACCCCACTGTTATTATTATCATTATTACTGTTCTTGTTGCTGATGTGGTGTTATTCTACTTAGGATTTCTTCTGCTGGGAAATGTTGTTGTGAGGAAAGCCAGTTGTGACGGTTGGGCTACGCAACCAACTGATTAATTCCATGGGGACAGTTACCATAGGATATAGTGCTAAAAATACGTTGTCTTGATTGAGTTAAATGGCTGAGGGAGCATAACTCTGCTTAAAACTAGTTTTTGTAATGCTTGCAATGGTTTTTGACTTGCATACAAAATACAGGCTGCGTAATGACGAGAGTTCATCTGGCAGGCTGTAGCAAAACTCTGTCCTTCTTTTCTAGTCACAGACAGAGAGTTGTTTTGAATGCGAGTCAATGGAGTGTTTGCAGCTCTCACTGAAGATCTCTCATCATTCGGAGGTCTTTATTAAACAGCACTTGTGTGTCCAGTGGTTATGGATGGGTGGACTGACACTCTGGTCTCTATAGGCTGATTGGCTCATGTTTGATGTTCTGCTTGATTGGTGTTCTACTTTTTTGATGCTCTGCTTGTTTGTGTTCTACTTGCTTCATGTTCTGCTTGATTGCTGTTCTGCTTGTTTGCTGTTCTGCTTGATTGCTGTTCTACTTGTTTGATGTTTTGCTTGTTTTGGTGTTCTACTTGTTTCGTGTTCTACTTGACCGGTGTTCTGCTTGTTTGATGTTCTACTTGACTGATGTTCTACTTGTTTGATGTCCTGCTTGATGGGTGTTCTACTTGTCTAATGTTCTGCTTGTTTGGTGTTCTGCTTATTAATGTTTTAACCTCCAGTAGGATTTATTGAAAGTCTTTGGTGATGTTCTGAATGCCCTTTTCCCCCTCTTTCAGAGCATATCATTCAGTGGCGGCAACAGGCGCTACGTCCAAACCAGTATTCCCAATGGCTATGGGCTGACAGTCTTTGGCCGTTACGTCTTTTGGATTGACCAGAACACCAAGAACGTAAGTTACTGTCTTTTGGATTGACTAGAACACAGAGAACATAAGTTACTGTCTTTTTGATTGACCGGAACACAGAGAACATAAGTTACCGTACTCATTCAGCGGACAGTGGATTTGTGTAGCTCATCATCTTCACTCTCTTCCTTTAAGTCAAAACTGAAAACCCACGTCTTCTCTTCTGTGTACTGATCTGTTCTTTTCTTTCTTCTCATTTTACTAACCCATCATCAGTAAATCATGCGTCTGTAGTGTGTGCCTGTGATGAAATGAACGTATCCTTATGTCTTTGTAAGCGCTCCAGGCTCTTACGAGATGGGGCACCATAAATAATCTATTAACATTATTATTATGTAAAGTGCGAGTCCTGCTTATGGTGCCTGAATGTTACTTTTGATCCTTGTTGATACTGAAGTGCGTGTCCGTGTTTGTGTTAGCGTACGAGCGTGCCTGTGCATGCATGCGTGAGCAAACCTGCAACTGCGCAACTCAGTGGAGTGTAATCATACACACAAGTCACGTCTGTAATCTAGGTATTAATCACTTACTGAGGTAGACTGTGAGGAAGTCTGCTGTGATTATGGGGTCTTAATTTGCTGTCAGTCACTTTGCAGTAATGACATAGCTGTCAACCCTCTTGGGGAGTAAACCTTGGTCCAGAGTATGTCGTTCCATTGTGATGCTTAATGTCCTTGGATGTCGGTTGACATATTAGGGACAAGCTGAGACCAATGCCGAAGCATGGTTCAATATAGCTTTACGTCCACGGAAACCAGAAGGCTCGTTAGGACGGACAGCCCAGGATGGCCACCTCGATTCTCACACAGCTCCTGAACTATGACAGAGTATATGAACCTGTATTTCCCTTATGCAGGATAGGCTAGGGTCTTTTTTTTTTTCCCTGGCAGCAGTGGCATTTTGAATTCCAACTGGCACAAGATTTCTTAGCCTGTTGCACTAGGCCAGTCAGTGTGCATTTGGCAATGGCGTGTGTTAGCTGCTCGTTCAACAGTTTTTCAGTCTTTTTGCTCAGTTTAAAACAACAACAAAATCTCATGAAAATTATGTTTGCCTGTATCCATTTTCCAGTATGGCCATACTCCCCCCCCCCTCCCCCCGCAGATAATGATTTTTTATATATTTTATACTGGTAAACTGTAGGGGTTGAAAGGTACATAATGATACGCTTATCCAGTGAGCTTTGGGCCACAGGCATATAGGTGCTTCATCAGTTCTGTGTAGCATTATTTTGTGCAAATGAACAAATGTTTCAAAGGCTTTCGTTTTTCTCCTTCTTTGCGTTCCAGCTTTACCGCACTCCCAAGACTGCGAGCATCAATGCCCCCTATCTACTAAAGAGCAACCTTCCAATCCTCACGGACCTGGCAATATTTGACAAGGACGCCCAGCCAAAGAGTGAGTGAAGCTTCCCTACTGAACTCGAAACACATTCATAAACCAGCTTAGACATGAATCAACCTGAACTGGCTAAGTCAGTTCCCCAGACAAGAGTGATGAGATGAACAAATTAACAAACACTTCAAAGGTTAAACCTAGGCAGGTATGAAAGTGCCCCCCACTTCGCGAGGGGGGGGGGAGTGGGGGGGGTTGAGGCAGAGGAGATGGGGAGTGGGTTATTGTTGGAATGTGGATTCAAACTTTTGTCTCTCAATCCCAAACCTAGTGCCCTAGTGCCTTAACCACTCAGCCATGCCAACAGAGAGCTGCTACTTACTGCACAGTGGTCCTGAAACTAATCAAAGAAGGGCGGCCGTTGCTGAGAAGTTCAATCGCATGAAGAGAAAGGCTTCAAAAAAATGTTCATAAAAGAGGGAGGGTAACAAGAACCTTGGGTCATGTTTTCTGTTCTGCCTGTACATGCCGTTATGTTTCTCTGTGCATTACAATCCTAGCACGTGTCTAGAACCATGCCTGTGAGCTGCTGTGTTCTGCTTTGCTGCTTCATATCAAGAGGGTGCATCTTACATTACTTCATTGCATGCTCTGTTTCAAAACTCCTCTGGGTGTACTGCCTTGGACATGCTGAGTGAAGGGGAATGATCGAGCAGATAGACGGGTGGGCAAAGCAACCCTCACAAGTGGCTTGCTTCTCGGAAGGTCTGCAGTGTTGAGGAGCTTGAGACACTACAAAGCCAAAGACATTACACCATTGATCGCCTCAAGGAGAGAGGCGTGGAAGGAGGAAGCACTAGATGATCTTCCTTGAAAGGACGAGAGGGGGGGCATTGTCAATCAGACAAACCTTGGAACTCTTTCAAAGGCAAAGCTGAGGAAACTTCTGAGAGAAGGGGTGGAGTGCATATATGGGCTTTTCCAAGCCCATCTTGAACCGAGCTGAACTGTTGCAGGTGACAGCCCATGTGCTTCCAACAACGGCGGGTGTGAGCAGCTGTGCTTCGCTTTGCCCAACCCCAACAACACCACGCCAGACACTGCCAAGTGTGGCTGTGCCTCCGGTGCTCTGTCCAGCGACGGAAAAACCTGTCAAGGTGATGATCTGCTTGTAATGAGCTTATGCTCAGTACTGATCTTGTGTATTTGACACTACAGTGGAACAGTAGAAACTGGGCACATTACCTGAAAGTCCTTCAAAATTAAGGTTGTGGTGGGTCTCTAGATAAGGTGTTCTAACAAGACTTGTTCCTCTCCCTCACCCTGTTGTTTCTGGTGCAAGTCTTTGAGTGAAAAATACAACTTTTTTTTTAACCTGTCATGCTGTTTCTATTGAATGATTATAGCAAATGTTCCTAGTCGTCATCTGTCCAGTAATTAACGCAGGTACCTTTTTTCTTTTCTTTCTTTTCCTTGCAAAAGCAGGTCTTTCTTTGCTTTTAGTATTTAAAAAAAAGTTTCTGTTTTGTTAGGTTCTTAAAGAGAAACAAAACTGTCCCATAAGTCCTTGAAAAGTCCATGAAGTTTGTCTTTCAAAAATCTTCAAATAAATGCATTTCTAATGCGCCAAATCCGTCTGTGACTAATACATGTGTGAGGCTCAAAGCGTTAGACATGAAGCATTACAGCAAAAGTCTGTGAAGTTTGTCTTTCAAAAATCTTCAAATAAATGCATTTCTAATGCGCCAAATCCGTCTGTGACTAATACATGTG
>OY757541.1:30632401-30652401 GCA_963584105.1 Alviniconcha strummeri | reverse complement strand
ACACACACACACATGGGTAAATACACATGCATGCATACACACATGGGTAAATACACACACACACACACACACATGGGTAAATACACACACACACACACACACACATGGGTAAATACACACACACACACACACACACATGGGTAAATACACACACACACACACACACACACATGGGTAAATACACACACACACACACATGGGTAAATACACATGCACACACATGCATGGATGCATGCACGCATGCACACACATGCACGCACGCATGCACGCGCACACACACACACACACACACACACACACACACACACAGATGCACCACATGCAACATGCACACACACACTCACACGCACTTGCGTGTGAACGTGTGTGCGCACACACACACACATTCTCTCTCTCTGCACCCTCACCACTTGCTTCCTTCTGTCCAACGTACACTAGAGATCGCATTGAGCGGTCCAACCTGGATGGCAACTACCGCGAAGTGATTGTACAGACCACTGTGCACCCCTTCTCTCTCACCGTCTTTGGCTACCACCTCTACTGGACAGACTGGACGCTGCGTAAGTGGGCTGGAATCGGCCGAGGTGTATCTTATGCATCTTTCGTGGCAGAGCGCTGAGATTGCTTTTAACAATAACAACACCATATGTGTGAAGAGTACCTGCACACAGGTGCACACATGAATGCATGCAAGTGAAAGTGTGGACACGTGCACTCTCCTAGTTTCTCTGTATCACTTTCTCTTGCCATGTCTGTCTCTCTGTTGTCACTTGAGAGTGAACTGGCAGGTGTTTTTGATAGCTGAATGTTGTGTTAAACCGCGGTGATCAGACAGAGATGCACATGGGAATAAACCTGAAGATGTGTTTGCTAGCTGGATGTTATGCGCAGGGAAGCAGATGGAGGTACACACTCTACCAGACAGATGCACATGGGAATAAACCTGAAGATGTGTTTGCTAGCTGAATGTTGTGTGCAGGGAACCAGATGGCGGTAGTGGTACACACTCTACCAGACAGATGCACATGGGAATAAACCTGAAGATGTGTTTGCTAGCTGAATGTTGTGTGCAGGGAACCAGATGGGGGTAGTGGTACACACTCTACCAGACAGATGCACATGGGAATAAACCTGAAGATGTGTTTGCTAGCTGAATGTTGTTGTGCGCAAGGGTGTATGATGGAGATACATGCAGGAACAAGCCTGAAGCTGTGTTTGATAGCTGAATGTTGTGTGCAAGGGTGTATGTACCAGATGGAGATGCACACAGGAACAAGCCTGAAGCTGTGTTTGATAGCTGAATGTTGTGCGCAAGGGTGTATGTACCAGATGGAGATGCACACAGGAACAAACCCAAAGATGTGCTTGACAGTTGTATGTTTCTGTGTGCAGGGGGTGTGTACCGGGCAGAAAAACACACAGGAGCGAACCTGAAGATGCTGGTACAGGGCCTGTCCACTCGACCAATGGGCATCATTGCCTACTCCGCCAGCAGGCAGAAATGTGAGTGCGCAGTAGTCACCTGCTTATGAACAGCAGCAACTTCTGCTCTTGACCCTGTGACAGTGGTTCTTTTCTCTTTTGGAATAATCATGATTGTGAAGCGTTCAGTGGATAAAAGGTACAAAATCATGGGGATATAAATGATGGCGAGATGAACATTACTAAGTGTCAACCAAGATACGCTTTATCTGCTGTGGACAGTGATTTTCTTTTCAGGTGAAAAAGAATGAGGTGGCCGTGTCTCTAAAAATTATGTGTTGAGAAAAAAGCTACAGTTACTCAGGTTTACGGAACCAGCATCGAATTATTGCATTGTTTAGATTTCCTTATTGAGAGTCTCTTGTATGTGGGAACCTGTGTTCTACTCACAAAGTGATTCAGATATCTCCGAAATACTGTTGCCGTGTATGTTGGTTCATTTAAGAGATTTTTCCTTCTAGGAAAGAATGAATAAATAATAAATTTAAAAGTAAGAAGAAGAAGAAGTAATGTTGATAGGTCCAGCCACTGTCTGAAGGGGAGTTTACAGGACTTGGCTGCTGTTGGCTTGTTGTGAGAGTTTTCCCTGACTGTGGTCCTAGCCACAATTTATGAAGCAGGTTCCACTGTATTTATCCCTGCTGTTTGAAAGCTGTCATGCAAACAACACCAAAGACATGAGCCACATACGGTAACTTTCACCACGCATATGGTGTGTAAATACAAGGTGCATAAACTCCACCAGAGGTACAACCTTTGTACCTTGTATTTACATGCGTGCCAGGTAAGAGTGTTTGTCTGACATCTTTCAAGTGCTTAATTAACTGCATGAGCAAGCGCCCTGGGCCTCGTTCCGTTTCAGATTGTTATCCCTGTTATATTTACCCCCCCCCCCCCCCACCTCCTCTGTCTCACTGACCAGGCACCTGCCACCTGAGCAACAACCACAATGAAATTTGATTCTAGCCACTTTGAAGCAGGTTCCATTATATTTGTCCCTACTGTATTTAACCCCCCACCATCCCCTTCTCTGTCTCGCTGACAGGCACCAACAACCTGTGCGCCAACCACAATGGCGGCTGCAGTCAGAGTTGTCACCCTGCCCCCAACAACCAGGTGGAGTGCGCCTGCAACGAAGGAAGTGACCTTATCATTGGCAACGATGGCAAGATGTGCGTGCCCAAGAACCACACCTGCTCCGAGAATGAGTTTGTGTGCCAGAACGGGCGCTGTCTGCGGGAGCGCTGGGTGTGCGACCTCGACAATGATTGTGGGGACGGCAGCGACGAGGATCCCAACATGTGCGGTGAGTGTGGCTACGATGATGTGGATTTGCACAGTCACATCCGTAGGTGTTTGGTGTGCGGTCCCATTGTCATACTGGTAAAGGTTCATTCACCTGTGCTTTCAGAATGTCAAAATTCTCATTTGCGTAAACCCCAGGAAATAATGATCTACTGCTGTGCAGTAAATGTAGTCATTCACATCATTCTGTAGCATCAGAACTTAGGTTTCATTTGCATGTGCGTACCCTGTGTGTTGTAAGCATGCCGGTGGACTGTTTCTGTTGCAGCCACCCACACGTGTGACCCCAAGTACTTCCACTGCAACAATGGCCGCTGCGTCCCCCTGCGCTACCGCTGTGACTTTGACAATGACTGCAGGGACAACTCTGATGAGGAAAGCTGTGGTCAGGAAATTCTTTTCCCTTTTACAGAGTCGTTTTTAGGGGATAGAAACATATTGTATAAATTTGTTAAACAGTCAATTGGTGGTGCAGTTTTACTTCTTTGTCTGATTTGTGCCTTTGCTGCTATGTTTTGAATCCAATTTTTTTTTTTGTACATCACAATACTGTGAATTTGGGGCTTGGTGTACTGACAACGTATCACATGTGAATGCCTGAAAACGATCTTAACTGACCATTATGATATAGAGAGGGTTTGAATAACTGGGCTGTTTATGCTAAGCAGCATTATATCTGACGGTGTAATATGATGTACACCAAGCTGGAAATGACTTGTATCTGTTGACTGGGATGATGTACGTCCTCAGAGTACCCGACATGCGGTCCCACGCAGTTCACCTGCCAGAACCATTTCTGCATCGACACCTCCCTCAAGTGCAACGGTGTGGATAACTGCAGAGATGGAAACAGAACGGATGAGCTCAACTGTCGTGAGTTACTTACTTACTCTGTGTCATAGAATCATGTGATGGTAAGCTTTAGGCATGGAAACGCAGCATGTCTGGTATGGTCCGCATTTATCAGTGTGAGCTTTGTGTCTTTCCGGAACTGTCATAGAATCATGTGATGTTAAGCTTCAGGCGTGGAAACATGGCATGTTAGGTATGGTCCATGTTTGTCAGTGTGAGAGCTTTATGTCTTCTTTCCAGAACTGACCAGCCTGGGAATATTGGTGTCTTTATCAGTATCAGTGTCAGCGTTGTTCATCAGCAAGCCTTTTCAGTACAATTGAGATCAGAATTGTCATAGCATTGACAAATTCTAGAGCTAGATTTGTCCGTTTTCTTTGATGCAAGTTATATATATATGTATATATCAGTGAGATTCAGAGCCACTTATCTTTCAGTTTGGGTCTCTAATTTTACTGATGTTAGCATGGGGACTGTCACACATGGGACTAAGTAATTCCAATAATTGTCACTTTAGACCGTTTTCATGGTACCAGTAATTAGGTTAGGAAGACAGTTATTTTTCTGATTGCACTTGGCATTCTCTCGCCCCCCCCCCAACCCCATCCTTTGCTCTGCTGATGTATTGGAAGCTGTACCATTTACCCTGTTTGCGGATGATGCATGTAGTTTGCTTCTTGCAGCACCGAGGACCTGTCCACCTAACGAAGTGAAGTGCCCCACCAACAACCTGTGCATCATCCGTCGCTACATGTGTGACGGGGACAATGACTGTGGGGACAACTCCGATGAAAACATCATGTTCTGCCAGCAGGTCACCTGCAACCCAGGTCAGTTCGCAGCGATGTTGCATTTTTTCTGATGAAAACATCTTGTTCTGCCAGCAGGTCACTTGCAACCCAGGTCAGTTCACAGTGATGTTGCATTTTTTCTGATGAAAACATCTTGTTCTGCTGGCAGGTCACCTGCAACCCAGGTCAGTTTGGAGCGATGTAACTGTATTGGTTGACTGGGCATAAAACACGAGGTTACTGGCAATGATGTTGCATTGTTTTTTAATCAAAACATCTTGTTGTGCCAGCAGGTCACCTGCAACCCAGGTCAGTTTACAATGATGCATTTTTTCTGATGAAAACATCTTGTTCTGCCAGCAGGCCACCTGCAACCCAGGTCAGTTCGCAGCGATGTTGCATTTTGCTGTTAGTGCTGCTGGGTTCCCGGTTCTTTGTCTGTGCCTTGGTGGGCCATTGTTTCTGATGATGCATGGGAAGAATGCAGGAGAGAGAATGTCTGATGATAGTGACGAAGCTGCACATCTCATCTGTTGTAGCACTGTCTGCATCATATCAGCATGACAAGTGTGTAAAGAGCAGGGTGATTTAAGCACACACAAAAATCATGATGCTTTCTTCTTACTGGTTTGTCCATATGACCGGATTATTTTTATACTTGATGTATGTATATGTCAAGGCTTTTTTTTTTTTTTTTTAATCGGGTGCTGCTGAGGTTGTTGTTGGCATATTTGGATTTTCATGGTAAACTGGAAAGATGCAGGTTCTGATCTGGAGAATTTTCATTCCCTGCGGTAAATGTTTCAGAGGACTTCCACTGTGACCACACCCACAAGTGCATTCCCAAGAACTGGCAGTGTGACGGAGACGACGACTGTGGATCAGGGGAGGATGAAGGCCCCTTCTGTGGTAAGGATGCTGGCTGCAGCAGGCTGACACAGCCGGGATGTGCTAGATATGGGGTCTCTGTTCCCTGCTCCACATGTGAAGGATGTTGCAAGTCCACGAACTGGGGGATTTGATTTCTGTGATTTTGCAGATTTGCTTAACCCTTTGTTGATGGCGTCCCCACATGTTGCTGCGGTGCAATGTTCAGCTGTGGACGACTGGGCCACAGCCAGGAACCCCAGCTACTAAAACATTACAGCATTGTATGTTTTACTATATTGTGGGGGTTTTCCTGTGCAGAGAAACTTGAACAGAGTGGTACCAGAGCTGTTACATCCACAGGTTGTATAGCTCTGTGCAAAGTATGTGGGAGTGGAGACAATCAAGTGGCTGTATGTGGGCACAGAGTTAATTTAAGTGGACTGCTGTATAATTTGCATCTTTCTAAATTTAGTTTTCTGTGACTTTGGTCGTTAAATGGCTGGTTCCTTTGCAGCTTTATCTGTTACATGTCTAGCCTCATTGTTGCTAAAACAGCTAACTGTCTTGTTTCTCTGTGATTTTAATTGCTGAATGTCTGCTTTCTCTGTGACTTTGACTGCCAAATGACTAGTCCCTCTGTGTAGTTCCTCTGTGACTTTGAGTGCCAAATGTCCAGTTTCTCTGTGACAGTGAAAATGTGACACGTGTCCATTTTTGTGTGTAACAGCGACCTTCAACAGAACATGCCTGGCTGACCAGTTTGCCTGCAACAATGGGCGCTGCATCTCCTCACGCTGGGTCTGTGATGGGGAGGATGACTGCGGGGACGGGACGGATGAGAGCACGGAACGCAACTGCAGTGAGTTGCGCTCCATACTGTTTGTTGTCTGCTTGAGCTGGGGCTTGAAGAGAGGGTGTTTACGATTTGAGAGTCTGACCATCACGCTCTTGTTGGCTTCTCTTCATGTGGGGTTACGTAGGTGTGTGTGGCGATGCTGGGAAGTGGGCGGGTTCTTGGACCTGCAAAGAACAGTCCAAGTCATCTCAGCTACTAGACTGGACAAAAAGGATAAGGAGAAGAAGAGACGCATTATAACATATAAGCTCTATAATCTTGCTTACCGAGGAGGCAGTGATATGGCACTCATTAATCTACCCTACCCAAACTTGTCAAGAGTTCATTAATATTGGTCTTTTAAAGAACAATCTGAATGCACATATGTACATTGGTTTTGATACCATCCCCTGCTGGAAAAACAAAGAATAAAACAAAAATGGCAAGCTTATCAGGGGTCGCTTTATTGAGGCTACTTGGTGTTTTCTCAGATGAGCGCACCTGCCCACCCAACACGTTCACCTGCCAGTCCAACAAGGACCAGAACACCTACCCTTGCATCGACATGACAAGGGTGTGCGACGGCATCCGCAACTGTCACGATGGTGAGGATGAGCAGCAAACATGTCCACCACGCACCTGTCAGCCCCACCAGTTCCAGTGCGAAAACGGGATCTGCATCTCTGCACGATTCAAGTGTGACCACGACAATGACTGCGGAGACAATTCAGACGAGCCTTCGGACTGCAGTGAGTTGAACTTTAGTCTCCGTTTTGGATTTAGTATGGGATCATTATGGTGTGAATAGATTTCTGCTCTTGAAACATATTTTGTTGATGATGCATGCATTCCCTGGAAATTTGATGCTGTATTTTCAGATAGTTTAGACTTATGTGTGCATGTTGCAGAGGCATGCGTAGGTTCAGTGTGTTTTGCTGCATCATTGTCTAGCACGAGGAATGAGGTTCGAGTAACACTTCTGTGTGTTTGGTGTAGACTACCGGTCCTGTACTGCGGACCAGTTCACGTGCACCAACAAGCGCTGCATTCCAAAGACCTGGGCCTGTGATGGGGACAATGACTGTGGAGATCATTCGGATGAGCAGGAAAGTCACTGCTGTAAGTATTCCCCTCCCTCCTTCCCCCTTCCCTGCATGCTGTACCCTCTGAGCCGTAAGCACAGTGCACGTAGAACTTTTCAGTGCATTATGGATGGACATGCTCACCCTCCTCCTCCCATCCTCCTCCTCATCCTTTGTACCCAGCACCCTGAGACAGTACTCTCACCAACTCTTTTGCCTTGTTACCTCGTTCTACATGCTCACCATCCTCATCCTCATCCTCATCTTTTGTACCTAGCACCCCGAGGCAGTACTCTCACCAACTCTTTTGCTTTGTGACCTCGTTCTACATGATGATCATCATCATCCTTCTCCTCTTCCTTTGTACCTAGCACCCCGAGGCAGTACCCTCACCAACTCTTTTGCTTTGTGACCTCGTTCTACATGATCCTCCTCCTCATCCTTCTCCTCTTCCTTTGTACCTAGCACCCCGAGGCAGTACCCTCACCAACTCTTTTGCCTTGCAACGTCGTTCCCATGTCACCAGTGTTAGTTTAGTCTTTGCTCTTTTGCATTATTGCATCTCATGTCTTAATTTCTCTTCACTAGGGGGTTGCCATACTTTGTTATATGTGTAAGCAAAAGAAAAATGCATCAGAGCTGTCAGCTTTGTGCGTGTGTGTGTGTGTGTGTGTGTGTGTGTGTGTGTGTGTGTGTGTGTGTGTGTGTGTGTGTATGCGTGTGGGTGATGTGTTTAAGTGTGCATGCATGTGTGTGCATGTGTGCCATTATGTACCAGAGCGCTACCAACCATATCCTTTGACTATTACAGAATTGTCAGTGTATGGTTAATTTCCAAGCCTCTTCACATATAACTTCACATTTCTACCTGTGTTTGCAGTGACCCCTGAGCCAACATGCGCAGGCAGCAAGTTCCGCTGCAACAGCGGGATGTGCATCGACATCCAGAACGTCTGTAACCGACAGAACGACTGTGACGATGAAAGTGACGAGCAGCACTGCAGTGAGTGCATCATGCCCCCCTTGTGTCTTGGTGGTGACAGCGTGCATTTGTTACCAGCTCCTGCTACCATTGTAGGGCATGTGGTGGAAAACTGCCCAATAACGCACCCAGAAATACAAAACAAAATAATTACCAGCTTGCTTCAAAAGGCGATGCGCTGATGGTTTTCCTATGTTCTCATCATGCACTGTTCATATTGTCTTATTATCCCAGCGTGAACTCTTCTCTTGCCTTCAGGTCCCTTTTGTGCCTTGTGTTTGATTGCAGCTGTGAATGAGTGTGTTTCGACTGCAGATGTGAATAAGTGTGTTTTGATTGCAGCTGTGAATGAGTGTGTTTTGACTGCAGATGTGAATGAGTGTGTTTTGATTGCAGCTGTGAATGAGTGTGTTTTGACTGCAGATGTGAATAAGTGTGTTTTGATTGCAGATGTGAGTGAGTGTGTTTTGCCTGCAGATATGCATGAGTGTTTTCATTGCATATGTGAATGAGTGTGTTTCGACTGCAGATATGAATGAGTGTGTTTTGACTGCAAATGTGAATGAGTGTTTTTTGACTGCAGGTATGAATGTGTTTTGATTGCAGATGTGAATGAGTGTGTTTTCACTGCAGTTGTGAATGAGTGTGCTTTGACTGGAGGTATGAATGTGTTTTGATTGCAGATGTGAATGAGTGTGTTTTACTGCAGATATGAATCAGCGTGTTTTGACTGCAGATGTGAACGAGTGTGAGAGTGCCCGGTCCAACCAATGTGGGCACGAGTGTCACGACACGCTGACCAGCTACAAGTGTGTGTGCAACAGTGGGTACAGACTGATGACTGACCGCCATCACTGCAGAGGTGAGAACTGGATTTTGAAGGCTGAAAGGGGGCAGGAGGTTGGGGGGTGGGGTGGGAGGTGTGGGGGGGGGGTCTGCTTTGAGGGGTGGGGTTGTTATGAGATGGGGGGGGGGGGGTGAGGGGGGTCTGCTTGTTGTTTGATGCTCAAAGGGATCATGGCCTAATGGTTGAATGTGCTGCAACCTTGTTACTAAGTATGATTTCCTCAAGTTATTGAGCCCGATTGTTTTCTTTCTTTCTTAAACATTTTTTTATTCAGGTTTTGTATTTATGTTGAGAAAGTACATTGCATCTTTGGAAATAAGCATGATCAATGCAACATGTATGTTATTTAAACATTTGCGGCATATCTGTCCATCAGTGAGATTGATTTCCCCCCTCCACAATTCCCCAATTAGTGGGTTATAAATATTTTCCCAGCATTGAGAATGCTTGCCTAAGAGTTATTATTTCCTCTTGGTTATTGAATATGGTTTTTCAACAGACATTCGTCGTGATTTTTCCATAAATTTAACCTGATTGGCTCTTCATTATTGGGTACCGTTTCCCCCATATACATACAGTGTATGATTTTCCTTGGTCACTGAAGGTGTTTGGTTTTTCTCTCTCTTCCCCCCAGACATCAACGAGTGTGAAGAAGAGCCCGGGTCCTGCAGTCAGGTGTGTGAAAACACAGAGGGCAGCTTCATCTGCAAGTGTTCTGACGGATACGAGAAGTCAAGTGATGAGCGTACCTGCAAGAGAGAAGACAGTAAGCATGAATCGCTGCATCCCGTGTGCGTAAGAATGCTGGTTTCCGTCAGAAGTGATGGAAACAAAATGCTGACTGACAGCATAGTTTTGGCCTTTTAAGCAGTTTAGCCGTGAATGAAGCATACTCGCACACGATGCTTGCATGTGCCCCCACCTGTATCAGACTGCAAAAATGTATTGCATTTCAGTGTGTGTTTGTTTGTGTACACATGCACACCTGTGTGTGTTTGAGTGTGTGTGTGTATGTGTGCATGTATGCAACAGTTTACATTGCAAGAATGATTTTGTTACATTAACTTTTATACATGGCTAATTGTATTATTGTCTATTTATAAGCGCACTGTAATGTATATGGAATGTCACCAAGCTAAATTCCTGTGCACGTTCTAATGTCACTGGCAAATGAATATTCTTGTAATCCTGTAAATGCTGTTTGTGTCATTCCTCAGACATAACTCCCTGGCTGGTGTTCACCAATCGTTACTACCTGCGTGAGATGACCACTGAGGGTGAGAGTTATCGCCGCGTTGCTGAAGGCTTTGAGAACGTTGTTTCCTTGGATTTCGACATCGTCAATGACCTCATCTACTTTTCCGATGTGAAGGAGCACAAGATTTATCGCATCTACATTAACGGCACAAATTTGGAGACGGTGGTGCGCCATGATGTCCCCAGTGCAGAGGGCATTGCTGTGGACTGGATTGGGAGGTAGTGTAATCCTTGTTTTTTTCTTCAACTGATTTTGAGAAAAGGAAGACTTTCTTGGTCACCTGGTCAGACACAGACATGCACAAACACCACACACACACACAAAACGCATGCATACACAACGCATGCATACACATGTACACACAAATGCACACACACACGCACGCACGCACGCACGCACACACACACACACACACATACACATATGTACACACACATATGTACACACACATGTACACACACATGTGCACATGCACACTCACACACACACATGTATGTGCCCAGGCGGGCACATGCTCAGAGACATGGGCAGGATTACAAGTTAATGAAGATTATGCTTATTTGTTGTTGTTTTTATGGTAAAGGAGGCAATGGACAGCAAGCTGTATAACTCATCACATAACTTCACAAATGTGACAACAGGAAGCTGTACTGGGTTGACGGAAAGAAGGGTGCCATCTACGTGTCGGAACTGAATGGAACCAACAGGCGGACGCTGCTGCGCAGAGGAGTAAACCGCCCTCGCTCCATCATTGCTGATCCGGCCAATGGGTAAGTGGTGTCAGTTTCTGTATGTCATGCAGCTGATCATAGCTGATGCAGCCTGTGGGTGATTGCCATCAGTTTGTGCATGTTACACATATTGTAGGTGATTCAGCTGAAAGATGAGCCTTGCCAGTTAATATCAGCCATGCATCTTGAAGTGGCAGTGTCCACTTTTAGCCCCAAATGGTTTGAGAGAGAGAGAGAGAGAGTGTGTGTGTGTGTGTGTATGGACAGAATGAACTTGAAGTATGCACTACTTTGGCAGATATCAGTTCATTCCATGCTATGTCAGCGTATACACACAAGCACACACATCCTCAAACCATGTGAGGCCAGCGAACCAGTGGGGCTAAAAGTGCATGTGACCCTCAAAGCTAACTGCCACCTTTGTGGATTTTATCTGCATGGTTCCTTGCATGCCAAGTAACAGCAACCACAGCCATCTCAAGTCTTTGCTATTGTGTCCCCTTTGGTGGTAGGCGTGACGTCAGTGGAGAGGTTTTAGCTCTCTCTGTTGGAGCCTTGGCATATGTTCTGAATAGCCTGTATGCTGCATCCTCAAGTCATATGTTTTTTCAGGTTCATGTACTGGAGCGACTGGGGCAGCACCCCCTACATCGGCCGCATGAGTCTGGATGGCAAGAACATCTCTACCACCTTCATCACCGACAAGCTGGGATGGCCCAATGCGCTGACCATCGACTATGAGAGCGGCCGGCTGTGGTGGGGTGACGCTCACCTCGACATAATTGAGTGAGTCTTGAACTGCGATGATGTTGGTCAGTGTGTGTGTGTGTGTGTGTGTGTGTGTGTGTGTGTGCGTGTGCACCCATTTGTTTTATCTGCTTGTCCATCCACTCATGTGTCTGTCCATTCACTTCTTTGTTTGCCCATGCGTACCTTTATTCAGAAAAAGAAAAAGTATCATTTTTGGACGTCTGAGATTGACCATCAAAATATTCTGCAGCAGCAGTGTTTGAATGAAAGTAAACCCCACATCGACTGTCTCAGAGCTTTGGTGATAGCATTTTTGCTAGGTACTGACATGGGCTTCTCAAAACCTGTGCTACTGGGGGGAAAAAAGACCCAACTGTGACCTAAATATTCCTGTCTCTCGCCCAGATACTGCAAACTGGATGGCACTGGTCGACACACGGTGATGGAGAAGGTACCTCACCCCTTTGCCATCACCATCTTTGAAGACTGGATGTACTGGTCCGACTGGAATCACATGACCATTGAGCGTGCCCACAAGTTCAGCGGGGAGAACCATACTGTGCTGCTGAATGTCACACACAGGCCCATGGACATCCACGTCTACCATCCCCTGCGCCAGAAAGCAGGTAGGGGGAGTGTCGCCAGGAAGTTTGGCTCATTGGGATGAGGCATGTCACTGCATTCTCCTGTGGAATATTGGCCTGTTTCTCTTGAATAGAAACTACTTTTCAACCCGTCATGTTTCTCTTGAAAAGAAACTACTTTTTAACCAATCTTGTAGGATTTTTTCAAATGCTGCTTAATGTCCACAGAGACCACAGGGACTATTATGGATGGGCCAAGTTGGGTAACTTACTTCTGGTTTTTATTTCAGTTGGAGCAGCTTACAGTGATGGGGGGGAGGGGGGGGGGGTGTACTTTTTTGATGTTGTACTTTACATTAGTATGTGAGTAACAGGGGAAATGAAAGTGGAGTTGTTTTAATAATCTTATCACAGTCATTGTAGGCATGTGTATCATTAGCTTCTTCAAGTAGCTATGGTTGCATTGATTCCACAGACACACAGTTGACTTCAAAACTGCAGTGTGTAGTAATACAGATAGAATCAGAAGAACAGTTCAGAACCGCACAGCTATGCCTGCTGTACCATGCTTTTTTTAATTTGATCTGATCTAATCTGTGCCCTCACCTGTGTCTGATTGCACCCAGTGGCAGCAGCTACACCTGTCATTTTTACAGGATTCTCACCTGGTTCGATCTTATGTGCAGGTGACAACCCATGCGGGGACAACAACGGTGGTTGCTCTCACCTGTGTCTGATTGCACCTGGCGGCAGCAGCTACACCTGCGCCTGCCCGGACTACTTCTACATGTCATCTGACCGCCAAACCTGCGTGTCCAACTGCTCCATCGCACAGTTCAGGTGTGGGCCCACGGACGATCGCTGCATCCCGCTCCTGTGGAAGTGTGATGGGGAAAAGGATTGTAAGGATGGTGCTGATGAGCCAGACGATTGCCGTGAGTGTTCTTCACAAGCAGTCCTCGTGTATGGCACCTGTTCACAGCAACTTCTGCTGTTTAGTATGCTTCCTGCAGTGTGTATCAGGGAACTTTCAAAAAGATAAGAAAAACGACCGCATGACAAAGTTTTAGGAATGTTATCTGTACAGTGGAACCCCAGAGGAGGAGCCACTTTCAGAAACACTTGTCTCCTAATTCTGAAATGAGAATAATAAAGGAGATTTCTGTTGCACATCAAATACCATGAGCTCGATGCATTTCACAAACTATATGTGTGCATGTACTTAAGCAAATAATGTATCATAACCAGGACAAAACAAGAAGAAGAACATACAAATCAATGCAAATGTGTAATACACCATTATGAATTATAATAACACATAATTATCTATATATTTACGTAAATGAAGCCCTCCCCTAGGACCATGCCTTATTTGAGATCACTTTTGCTTAATTTATGGTGGTAAACAAATTGGTGTTCCAGTGTATCTTCATTCCTGTTAACTCACAGATATTTGACCCAGCTGATCAGTGGACAGGTATTCCACATCTGTCGTGATTGTATTGAGTGTGGTGGTGAAAATTAAGGTGCTTGGATTTAAATTATCTTTCAAGTAATTTTAGATTAATTAAAATAATTTAAATTGTCTTGAAATATTTGATCGGGAAAGACATGTAGGTACTCCTGTGCTTGCACCCTTAGACCCTTGACCTTTTTGTCCCTGCTGTCTGCAATCATTTTTCTGTTCATCAGAACAATGAACCCTGAATGGACCAAAAGTCCTGGTCTGACATTAACTTTCATTCGGTTTATGTGTCAACTGCAGCGGAGAAGAAGTGCCCGCCAGGCCAGTTCCAGTGCAAGAACGACAACTGCACCTTCCCCTTCAACGTCTGCGACCTGCACGACGACTGCGGGGACAACTCGGACGAGGAGCAGTGCGTCCTGCGGCCTTGTGAGCCCTGGCAGTTCCGCTGCCAGAACCACAAGTGCGTGGCCAAGGCGTGGGTCTGTGACGGGGACAATGACTGCGGAGATGGGTCGGATGAAGTCAACTGTGGTTAGTGGGCATTCACCTCATGGGGTGGTTTCAGAAGGCCTGTCTTTGATCTTCCCTGGGTGTTGGTTCCAGTTTTTGACTTTGGGTTTGGCTTGTTGTGAGGAGCATGGGTGCATAAGGAGGATCAGGATCCAAAAATTGATCGTGTTTTGGGAGCACAGGTACATAGGGTCGGGATAAAAAAAATGATCATGTTTTGGGAGCATGGGTACATAGGGAGGATCATGATAAAAAATTGATCATGTTTTGGGAGCATGGGTACATAGGGAGGATCATGATAAAAAATTGATCATGTTTTGGGAGCATGGGTACATAGGGAGGATCATGATAAAAAAATTGATCATGTTTTGGGAGCATGGGTACATAGGGAGGATCATGATAAAAAATTGATCATGTTTCAGGAGCATGGGTATATAGGGAGGATCATGATAAAAAAATTGATCATGTTTTGGGAGCATGGGTACATAGGGAGGATCATGATAAAAAATTGATCATGTTTCAGGAGCATGGGTATATAGGGAGGATCATGATAAAAAAATTGATCATGTTTCAGGAGCATGGGTACATAGGGAGGATCATGATAAAAAATTGATCATGTTTTGGGAGCATGGGTACACAGGGAGGATCATGATAAAAAATTGATCATGTTTTGGGAGCATGGGTACATAGGGAGGATCATGATAAAAAATTGATCATGTTTTGGGAGCATGGGTACATAGGGAGGATCATGATAAAAAATTGATCATGTTTTGGGAGCATGGGTACATAGGGAGGATCAGGATTAAAAAAATGTGTTTTGGAAGCATGGGTACATATCCTTTGGTAGTTCTAGCTTGCAAGAGCTTACTTGTATGCACTGTGTGTATTTGGTGCTGTGAACATACAAGTTTTTTGTGGATTTCTTTTTATGTGCTATGTATAAATTTTCATTCATTCATTCATTCACATAAGGAGGATTGGGATCCCCAAAATTATCATATTTCAGACTGCAAAATCTGGGGAGCAAAGAAAATGTTGTGCATCTCATGTCTTAACTAGCTGTGGTATGAAAAGTGGTCATATGTAGTCATGTCTCGCTAGCTTTGAAATCTGGTAAAAATAATCAGGACCAGTTTCAGCACACCACATTTACCCATGCAGTCACTGGTAATGTACTAATCCCGTACCTCTTTCTTTCTTTTCTCCCTTCTATCTTTTTCTCTTCCTTTCTTTCTTGTGTGTGTGTGTGTGTGGGGGGGGGGTTGTGTGTGTGTGGGGGGGGGGTTGTGCGTGTGTGTGCCTGTCTCTCTTTATCTCCCTCTCCCTTCCCCCCACCCATCTCTCTCTCTCTCTCTTTTTCCTCTCTCCCTCTTAGTCTGTCTCTCTCCTGTGTGGCAACCTTACTTGTGCTGTACAAAAATTGAGATTTTTGCTTTGTTTTGCGGGAATATGAGACTGGATGCTGCCTCCTCTGCAGGTAACAAGACTTGTGCCACCAACAAATACCGCTGTGACAATGGGAACTGCATCCCCAAGACGTGGGTGTGTGACTTTGACGATGACTGCGGAGACAGGTCGGATGAGAAGGAGTCATTGAACTGCGGTAAGCACCGGGCAGTGCCGTCATGCAGAGCAGTAAAGAGATACGTTGAGGAACTTGATTAGACTGAGTTGAAACTGCTGTTTCCTTTTGGGGGTTTCTGTCACAAATAGAAAAAAGAAATGTGTCCCATTTTCTACTCACTTAAGAGATGCTGTGGCCTAGAACTTGGCCATTTTGTCTCTTCTTTTTAGACTTCCCTTTATTTCAAGTTGTCTTTAGCGTAAAATGTCTGAATTTTGATGAATGTGTTCCCCCTTCCTTCCACCCCCCCACCCCCCACCCGTTATGTATAGTCACTATGTAGGCTATATAGTGTCTCCATTACAGATTTTCTGGAATAGTTTTTTTGGGTTGTTTTCTTGAGCAAATTTTTATGTGTGTGAACATTAGTTAGTGAGAGGATCAATGTACAACTGGCGCAGTGAACAGGCATTATCTTGTGTGGATGATTTTTTTATGCACCCTGTCAGAAGTTTTAGTCATTCATTCGTTCGTTCCTTTGTCCAACAGAGGCCCGAACGTGCAAGGTAGGGTGGTGGGCATGCGAAAGCAACTACCGCTGCGTGCCCAACTGGGCTCGCTGTGATGGAGAAGACGATTGCAGAGATAACTCGGATGAGAAGGAGGAAAACTGCCAGGTGTGCCACCCTACTGGAGACTTCACCTGCAAGAACCGGCGCTGCATCCCACGGCGATGGATGTGTGACTTCGACGATGACTGTGGGGATAACTCAGATGAGGCTCTTGAGCAGTGCAGTAAGTGAGATCTCCCGGTTTGATATTTGAGTTTTATTTGAGTTTTATTTTAGTATATATTAGTTGCCTTTCCCATCCATCTGTCCATCCATGAGTTGGGCTTTTTTCCAACCCCCATGCTTTGAAGGCAAAGGTTGTACCATTTTCCTTGGGGGGGGGGGGGGGGGGGGTTAGGTCACTCTGAGCTGATTTTTTTCTTTTCTTGGGCTGACAAAGAAAGAGAAGCTGAATGGTCACAACGGGTTGTACAGGGTAGTGGAGGATTCATTAACTGTCTAGTCCGTTTTGTGTTGGTGAGATGATGGCTGCAGAGATGAACAGTCCTCGTGCTGGGAGCTGAGCACTGTTGACGGTTCACTCCTTGGGATGCTGCCAGTTCACTTCAGCATAAGTTCATGTTGGGAGCTGAGCCCTGTTGACAGTTCACTCCTTGGGATGCTGCCAGTTCACTTCAGCATAAGTTCATGTTGGGAACTGAGCACTGTTGACAGTTTACTCCTTGGGATGCTGCCAGTTCACTTCAGCATAAGTTCATGCTGGGAGCTGAGCACTGTTGACGGTTCACTCCTTGGGATGCTGCCAGTTCACTTCAGCATAAGTTCATGTTGGAGACGTTTTTGACTTGGGTGCTAAACGTGGTGGGAATGCCTTTTTTTGGTGTCCAATCACTGGTCGGCAGCAGCTGTGCATAACAGGCACAGGCGGTTTAGCATGCAACACGTGGAACAAGCAGGCAGTTAGGGCTGTCAGACACAACCACTACCATGGTAAAGAGCCTAGGCAACCAGAGCTGGGTGTGAGGAACCAAACTGCTGACTCCTTTACCTGAACACCTTCAGCACGTCCCACCCCCTGGGGCCCTCATCCTGAAGCAGAAACACCCCTTCAGTGTACATATTAGGTTCACTGTAACAGAACAGTGATGGAGAGGAGGCAGACTGTTATTGTTGTGGTACTGTTCTGCTGCTGCTGACTTGCTGACTTGTGGTAACGTGGTCTTCGAGATGTGAACCTTGCGGCTGGAATACCTCCACCTTCAGCGCTCAGGGTTTCTGTTAGGGTTTGCTCACCTTTAGCTCCTGGCTGATAATGATGATCTGCCGCGCGTGTTCCAGATGATGAGTACCGCGAGTGCTCAGAGTCGGAGTTCCGATGTGACAACCAGAAGTGCATCCAGGGCAAGTGGCGCTGTGATTACGACGATGACTGTGGCGATCAGTCTGACGAAGATCCCAAGATGTGTTCCAGTAAGTCAGACTCTGTTGACGCTGTGTTTTGCCTTCCAGCCGGAAATAGAAACCTACATCCTGTGCCTGTTTTAATGAGTGTAGCAGTTAATGAAAGGTGAGCCAGATTACAGGGAAAGGGTTGTGGAAAAGAGAGGGTGAGGAGTGAGAGAGCTGAGTTTATTGCGGTGTATTTGTGATACTGTTTGGGAAACACAGCACAGTGTACTTACATGTCATTTTTTTGATGATTTCTTGTGACCACGTTAAAACTGTTGACTGCTTTTTTGGTTTTGCACAGGGGGATTGCTTCATAATCAAATATTTTGACACTGCTATGTTTCAAAACCTTTAGCTGTAAGGTAAGGTCAGGATACTTTACGTTGATTATATATATGTTGTTGCATTTGTTTCAGACTTTAGTGAGTGCACCGCCAACCAGTTCAAATGTGCAAACAACCACTGCATCAGCAACCTCAGCAAGTGCAATGGGCGACGTGATTGCTTGGATGGCTCGGATGAAGTGGAATGTCCACCTGCGTATGCCGATGGTCGCTACTGCCGGTCTGATCAGTTCACCTGTCAGAATCATGTGAGGATTGGCTGGGATTGGAGTTGTTCCTCAGCGACTGCTTGCATTGTTCATCAGGGCAAAAATCTGGCTGCTGTCAATAGTGTGGTGGCCGTGTAAAACTAAGGGTTACAATCTGATGTTCTTAGTTTGCAGGTGATGAGCGTGTTTAAAAAACTTAGTGGATAGCGCATTACTTTGTAAGTTTTTTTTATATTTGCAAATAGCATTGTCAAAAGAGTTCAGGACTATTGTATGTTTGACTACATGGAGATAGAGAGGGTGTGTGTGTGTGTGTGTGTGTGTGTGTGTGTGTGTGTGTGTGTGTGTGATGCTGGTGATCAGTAAGCAGTTGTGTGTGTAGACACAGGCTGAGCAGCATAACAAGAACAAGGGAAGACAAAAATAAGAAGGCAAAAGGAGTAAACCATACATTAAATAATTCTGTTGAGGATATGCCTTATGAGAAAAATCCACTTTTAGCCCTGTTGGCCCACCATCTTCAAATCGTATGAGAATGTGTGTGTGTGGACAGAATGAAGTGTGCATTATGTTGGCATATCAGTTCATTGTGTACTAAGCCATTGTGTACACACACACACACACACACACACACACACACACACACACACACACACACACACACACACACACACACACACACACACACACACACACACACTCTCTCTCTCTCTCTCTCATATCAGTTGAGGACCACAAACCAACACGGCTAAAAGTGGATATTACCCACTGATGTTATTTGAGAGTCAAGGGGGTTGGGACAAGTGAACGCAAAGTGACCACTGCTGGGCTGTCTTATGCGTGGCCAGGTGTGCATTGCCAAGTCCTGGCGCTGTGACGGGATGGATGACTGCGGGGATGGCAGCGACGAGGAAAGGTGCAACCAGGTGGAGTGCGACATCGACACACACTTCAGGTGCCCCGGCAACGACATCTGCATCCCTCTGTGGCGCACCTGTGATGGGGTCAACAACTGTCCTGAAGGGACTGATGAACTTGAGGCTTTCTGTGAGTTCGCTAGTCAGCATATGTCCCAAAGATGTTAACAGTAACAGATTGTCTGTGGGCATGGTTCTAAACAGATTGATAAAATGAGGCTTTGCACTCATCCGAATGAGTTGCTAGCTGGTCACCGTTGTCCAGAATAACTGATGAGGGTTCTGGAAGCTTGTTAGTGGACAGCTGTCTTTATTGACTGATGATTCGTGAAGATGTTTGTGAGCTCGTGGGCTAGCAAATGTCCTGAAAGGACTGATGAACATAAGGCCTTCTGTGAGTTGGTTAGTCAACAAATGCCCTAAAGATACTAGCAGATTGTCTGAGTTTGTTAGTGTCTGTCCAGTATACAGCTGGGCGTTGGTTCGTAACAGACTGATGACTATTACTTATTAGGCTTTCCATAAACTTGACTATTGCTTATTAGGCTTTCTGTGAACTTGACTATTGCTTATTAGGCTTTCCATAAACTTGATTATT
>OY757541.1:30531043-30632201 GCA_963584105.1 Alviniconcha strummeri | reverse complement strand
AGAAGGATGTTATAACATATTAATATATATGATCAAAAGTGTTGAAAGCAGCGCTTTGCATAATTAGACAAACTTGTGATTCACTGACTGAGTGTAAAACTAAATAATTTTGAATGTGAAATTCATCCTGATGGGACCCTATGCAGCTGATGGGACATTAAAATTCAAGAACTAACTTGCTTTGTGCTGAAAAACATTTGGGATGTTTACTTCTTTTCTTTTTCTTTTCTTTTTTTGGGGATACATTTACCACATTATCATTATATATTACACAGTCAAAGACCTGCACAAAGACAGCCACCTCTACTCAACTCCCAGGAGTCACTCAAACCAATCCACCTTGCCCTCCAGCTGTACTTTGTATATCAAATGACACACACTAGCTCCTGTTCAAACAGGATCTAATCATATGAACCTGTGCCAAAAGGTGGTACACAAAAGTGGGACATATACATAATAAAAAATATATATGTAATGAAAATCAAATATCAGAACTGTTCATTACTAGTTAACCATACTGTGAAGATATTTTTTACTTACAAAAATGGTTTTATGCCATACCTGAGGAGTACAACATAAAAATAGCTGACCAATCAGACCTGGTTAACTGTCACACCAGATACAGGGTTTGCTACAGTAGTGCAGTGCCGAACTGTTAATATTTCTAAAGCTTTTTGTTTGTAGTACTATCTCTAAGTATTCTCATCAGAACAATAAAACTGAAAACATGGCTTTGTCCTCTAAAATCCCACCAATTCCTGTCTCTATTCTGTCAGTGTCATCCAACCTCTCCAGAAAATTCAATACTTTACTGCAACTCGTTCTCTTGGCACCCCGCCACCAGCACTCAACACCTCTCCTGGAAAAACTGCACTGGTTTCCCATTTCAGAACGTATTAAAGTCGCTTGTATGTGTTTCAGTGCTATAAATGGTTCTTGTCCTGCTTACCTTTCTGAACTGCTACATGTCTACACTCCGTCTCATACATCACGCTCTTCTTCTGACACCCACATGCTGAAAATCCAGCAATACAAACGCAAGAGTCATGGCTTTTGTGCTTTCTCTTGCTCTGGACCCCACTTTCGGAATTCACTCCCACAAGACCTTAGACACTGCTCAACCCTGTCATCTTTTAAAGCCAAACTGAAAACATTCCTCTTCTAACAGTATTTCCACACCAACTAATATCAATACCCAATTTCTGCTATAGTCATTGTGTGTGCACGTGCACACGTGTGCATGTTTCCATATAATACCTTTCCAATTAATATGTAAATTGTTTTGGTAGGACTGTGCTCTATATGCGTATAGAATATTGTATTTAGGTTAATACGTATTGTGTGAGCACTCAGGGCATTGATGAGTGCATGATAAATGTACATTATTAATATTATCTGTGATGTCTGACCACTGCGGATACTAAAAGTTTCATCCCATACGATACAAACAATACCACTGACAATTTGGGTGAATGTATTTGTTCAAAAGCATATTCACAAACAAAAAACAACAACAACAGAGTTTATGGATGGTAAGCTTTGCCATGCTTAACAATATATTGCTATGTTAAACATCATTTGTGCAAACATGGACTCAGGCTGCAGTATGAAATGCACTACAACTAGTACAAGATTTGTTAAAATGTTACTGAACACTTCTAAATCTTTTTGTTTGTGTGTACTATATCTGCACTGAGTACACAGCCTTGTCCTCTGAAATATTATATCATCCCTGTGTCTGTATATGACATCTGACTGCTATTAAGCATTTCCTACTACATAATACCACAGACTTTTTTAGTATATACAGTGGAGTCCATTAATAACGACAACTGTAATAACGAGAACACTGTAGTAACGGGACATTTTTCAATCCCCGTTTTTTTTATCCTTCTTAATCTTTAAGAATAAACCATTGGGTTTAACGAGAGTTAGTGGGCAATCATCTCGGTAATAATGAGAGATTTTCTATCCTTCCTGGTCACAAAAGTTCTCGCCACTCGCCCCACCCCCACCTCATCGTCAAGTTCCCGGTAGGGCACATCTCGTGGTGGCCGGTAACAAAGAAAAACAACGAAAGGTTTCATCCCTGGAGACTCAAACTGGAAATTTGTCCAAGTCGGTTACCCTGTGGACACCCCTACACGCATCAATTTAGCAGAATCAAGGGACACTATCGATTAATTATGAACACATTGACGGCGCCGGTGCCAAGATTATTTCCCTTGGTAAATTCGTCATTTGGGAATAACGAGAACTCGGCAATAGCGAGAAAATGTGCCTGGGCTGTCCGCTCTCGCTATAACAGAGTTTCACTGTATGTATATAGATTTATTCAGAAGCATATCCACAAACAACTCATATACGACTTAGTGCCAAAAGGTGCGCATGCAAGGGGTTATGCACTTCAGTTGAAAATAAAACATTGTTGAAAACTGTTTTTATTTAAAATGTTGTGTTGAGTACTTGCATGAATGAATGAATATATACTACAGATAATTTCAGCAACCAGGCTTTGGTTGATTTCAAGATACAGTTATCACACACTGAAAAAGCGCCGAAAAATGACTGCCCAAAACAGACATCCATGTACTGAGTGATTTTCGTCACTTTGCTTACAAACAAATCGCAAGCACATGGAGAACCAATCACTGATTTGTACGCGGAAAACATCGTTTTATACGGATAATATAACATCAACACTCACGATAGTTGTATTTTCGATCAGTTGACGCGAATGTTTGCCCTGTATGTACGTCAGACGTGTTGCAAACTCAAACTGAAAACTTTGAACAACCGAAAAACGACAGTATCGCTTCGGAATCACTGGAAACGTCGCGTGTGTTCCAATCCATGCATTTGCACTACACAGCGATACTTGTTTTTTTCAGCGAAGTTTTGCACGAAATCTGAAGAATATTTCCCCGATCGTTTGATATTGTTGTAATATCTGACGTCCCTACAAGCTATCTAATATTTTGTACAAAACAAACGAGAAAGCAGTCTCTTTTTTATCAACAACATCCGGAACGTCACCTGACCTTTCCCGAGTGCATTCATTTTCCCGGCCGCATGGCGTGTCTTTGTTCAGAAACATCGAAAGGTGTGTTGTAGTCTCCTTCAGTGGTGCGATGTCGGTACAGTGGTCTGACGTAGAACATGCACTGTACGCTTTTTCAAGAGTTTGTTGAGATTATTTTCAAGTTTTCTGCTGATGTGGGAGCGCGAAATGAAAGTACTGTGAAAATTAGCATCTTCCCGCGCCGAAGATTTGAAACCTGTTTTTTATACTTAGCCGAGTACAGCGTGGAGAATTTCATTACGACAAGGCAATATCTTGTAAATCTTACATGCAACCGTTGATTCAGGATGTGCACCCTTTTTCTTCAAAAACTTATCAGTTATAAGTGTATGCTTTTTGTAGACTGTTTAGTGGTGTTGCGAGAATATTTTGTTAACTGAGCAAGAGTGACGAAGTTATAATTTTTTTCCTGGAAGTAATTTTCGTCGTCAAAGTTATGTCAGACGTCATGTTTGCCACACAACTGTTGTTGTAATATGACGTAAAACATTAAACTTTTCAAGTTTAATTAAGCCCAGCAGATGTTAGTAATACTAACAGCGATTCTGAGAACTGAGTACTGATTTGTGTAGAAGTCATGGTGTGTAGGTTTGACATGTTTGTACTGAGCATATCAGTATTGGGACAGTTGCAGGTTATTGGGCTAATAATTTCATAGTCATAACACTTCAAATTCATTGACAAGACCATGGTATGCTGAACTGAATGTACTCCTGAGCCAAGTGGTACAGCAAGGAGGAAAACATCAAACACAGATAGTTGCAGACTGTACAGAGAGAGGCTGGCCACAGAGAATCCACATCTCAAACAGTCAAAGAGCTTGGGGGGCCGGGGGGGATCTGGACTTAATTGTTAATTACCTTGATAAAATCAGGTCAGTCTGATTTGTTTTTGTTAGACTGATCTAAGCAAACTAAAGTTTTCTATGCTAAAAATTGGGGAAATGTTATTTTGTTGTAATACTGATGTAATACAGAAATTTGTTTCATTTAATTTTTATGACTTGTTATTAAATGCAAACTGAGAAAAAAATCTTCTCAGTGTTTTTGCATGCACTTGTATGGTTGATCATAGTATATTGCATGAAAGGGTGTGTTACTTGTTATATAAAAAAAACTAGTTATGGGTTTATGTCGCCCAACAATCAACAAGTCATAATCATGTGTAAAATTATATGAGTGTACAAAATTTGGCACAAACATAGTAGGGGAGATGTGCACTAATAGTGTGACTTGATTTTGTGCATACTTATGCAAAACTGAAGACAAAATGAACTATGCATGTTGTAATATCTGATGTACAACATGCAGCCTTTTATGACCTTTGTCAGCAAATATCTCCAAAAGTGGGCAAGTTTTTATCTTTTGCTTTTAAGAAATATTTCCTAGCATTGAGCAGATTCTAAAAACACAACTAGTTTCAATGTATCATCAACTTTATTTTCTACCTCCTTTGTCCTGTTTTCATGCACACCTTTTGGCACTAAGTCATATATATATATATATAAGGTATAACAAAGTCCAAGCATGTTTTTTAGTGGAAACTTTTTATTCCAAATTTTCACCCTTGAGGGCTTCATCAAGGCCTGGTTAGCCATACTAAGTCCTTCCTGCACAGTGCGGTGCACAGGAGTCACAGAGAGCCTAGATAGATAGATAAAAGACCCATTCTCAAAACCTGAACTGGGCTAATGGTCTCATGTTTGCCCATGCTAAAAGTAAACCTACGATTATGCTATGCATCTCAATTTTGTTTTATTATGTTGTACATTCTATAAACAAATACATATCATAACCATGTGTTTGTTATTTGAGTGAAAGTGTGACGTGTGGTTTATTTGTGTGAATGCACTGAAAGTTGTGTAAACACTCCATGCGAAAACATGACACCGGCACTGATGTTTAAATGAACTTAAAGTGACTCGCCACTACTGAGTTCTATCAAAAACTAAACTGTTTTATGGACAAATAATACTTTTATTCTTCATCCTATTTAAAATATAAAAAAAGTGGAAACTTTTTATGTGTAATTTATATTATGGAGGACTGAATATCGGCAATTGGTCGTGACACGTCCTGTCATCGGTCAGAATATTTTTTAAAAGGCTTGACTTAGCTCATAAATGAATAAATTGCTGTAACAAGTCCATCAATGTGGGTGTCTTTACAGGAGGAATAGTCTGCATCATTTATTTCAATTGTTCTGTGGTTCGTTTAGCTTTACTCTCCATGTTTTTATTTCCCTGACAGTGTCTTGTCATGTCATCATGCCCACTCAAATTTGAAACCTAAACGAACTACTGAACGCAGCAATATGTTCTGATCCTAGTTTTGTAGTACCAGGTGACCCGTAAGTAGTCAGCTTTGTTTTGATGCAAAAAATGGCAAAAACCAGGCATGGTTAGCAATTTACTTTTCTTGTCATCAACAAATCATGTCCAAACATTACATCACATCCAATCATATTTACAGCACTTTTACACAAGTTTCACACTATTTAGGGACTAAATAATGGCTAATTTCCATGTATGGAATGATTGATGTGGCAACAATGTAGCCCACGTAGAAGGCAGATAGTTTCGGTTGCACACTGTTCAAATTTGAAGACGATGAGTTCAGAGTGACAAAAAGCGAATTCCTGTCATAATCACATGGTAAACTTTACCAAATTAGGTCTGTGATTTCATCATAATGCTTCTTTAATTAAAAATGCTTATTTTAATTGTGAACACCAATCTTGTTTCAGCTTTTCAAACAGAATTTGGTGACTTTATTTTTAGAAATGGAGAAAAAGAAAAAGAACAAAAGAACAGTAATAGATGGATATTAGTAATACAGTAATAGTTTTTAGCACCCTGCTGTATCTGTCATGCTTGTATGATACTGCAGCGTCTGTTATGTCAAAAAGTTTTGACTGCATCAAAGTAAAAATAAATCAAATGTAAAAAATGTATCACATAATAGACTGTTTTGACATTTTTGATTCGACATGATGATGACAAAAAAATCGTAATCTCTGAAATTATAGAATTTTCTGTGTTTGTTAATTACTGTCAATATTTTGTTTAATGTAAAGCACAAATAATTAAAGGACTTTTGTTGGATGTTACTGATGACATTTTCAGTCAAAATCAATGATTTTTTTAATTTATAAGTCTTATTTCAGCTGGTGACAGCAACACAATCTTTCAGTTAATGTATATTTAACAGCATATGCTGACTACTTTTCATGTCATCAGTCGCATCCAATCAAGGTAGGCAGTTTCAATAAAATTGCCTCAACATCAACAATTGGCCACAAACTATCTTCTAGCTCTATAAAAGTTAGACAACCCATTAAGATTTCCATTTATATATGCTATTGATTTATTCCCTCTTGTGTCATACTTCACAGGCGACATTCTGAGAATGGGTCATATATCCTTGGCTCAGGGTTCATTGAATGATTTATCCAGATACATGTATTTACTGGAACCCAAACTGCCAAAGTTGTAAAGATTATAATGTGTTCATCATTATAAATATTTGATTGCTTATTCTAAGCAATAATAACAAACATAAATTAGATGCAAACAAAAAAACTGTGCAGCAATCAAACAGATTTTAAAGCTTTCCACAAGTGACAGTCTGTTGGTATTGGGTTGTTGTTTTTTCTTCAGAACTGAGTGTTTAGCTTGTTCCCAGCCTTTGCTGGTGTCTAGTAATGGACTGAGCTAGTTTACACTCCCTTGCAAGTTGTTATGCTGGCTCTTGTACCTTTGCAAGTTAGTTGTGTGGTAATGGGTTTTCTGGTTCGTTTAATACTGATTTCCAAAGTGAATTTCTTTCAACAAATGAACAACTTTACCAATTAAGGTCAGCATATACTGAGGGAAAAAATCAGCAGTTGGTTGGACTGTTATTTGTCTGACCAGTTCTCAAAAAACACAAAAATTAAAAAAATGCAGCACAGTGAGAATGTGCATGCATGTGCATATTCTAGACGTGGAAGGGAGCTGGGTCACATGTTTGCTAGGTACTAAAATTCTAATTGCAGTATGGATACCCTGTGTATCTGTATCTGACCAGTTATAGTGACTCATCTGACCAATTTTGTGAACCACTTTCACCACCTTATAGATGTCATGCCAGCCTAAAAATTGGCTAGCGCAATCATTGCTTCCCTAACAGACAATTTTCAGAAATAAAAGAGGGTGCAATTTAGGGGCACTTTTTTTAATTTTTATCATGACAGAGTTGCACCCTTCTGCTGGGGGACATCACACTCACTCCTTTGCTATATGCTTCCAAGAATGGTGACAGTGAGCATAAGGACAAATAAATTTAAAGAATCAACTATCATATGTGTGTGTGTAAGCATACGTGCATGTGAGCATGTTTGTGTGCCGTGGTACATCACAGTGTGTGCTAGCACATGTTAGTGTGCACACTAGTATGCATCAGTGTATGTTAAAACCACCTTTACAGCAGGTAGCATAATTCTCCTGATGTTAAAACCACCTTTGTAGCAGGTAGCATAATCCTCTTGATGTTAAAACCACCTTTGCAGCAGGCAGCATAATCCTTTTTGTCTCAGAACCACCATTTGCAGTAGGTAGCTTAATCACCTTTATCTTAAAACCATCGTTACAGCAGGTAGCATAATCCTCTTTATTTTAAACCCTCCTTTGCAGCAGGTAGCATAATCCTCTTTATCTTAAAACCTCCTTTGCAGCAGGTAGCATAATCCTCTTTATCTTAAAACCACCTTTACAGCGGGTAGCGGAAGGTTTGTGCATGAGATCACGTCAGTGGAGGGCCTGGCATTTGACTGGGTGGGCAAGAAGTTGTACTGGGCGGACCTCTTCCGCAACCGCATCTACAGCTCCTCCCTCAACCTCACTGTGCCGGACAAGGCCGTCATCACCAACACCGTCGTCATTGCCGTCGTGCAGAGTCCCAGGGCTCTGGCTATTCATCCTTGTAATGGGTCAGTGGACATTTGGCTGTGTGTGTGTGTGTGTGTGTGTGTGGATGTGTGTGTGTGTGTGTGTGTGTGTGTGTGTGTGTGTGTGTGGATGTGTGTGTGTGTGGATGTGTGTGTGTGTGTGTGTGTGTGTGTGTGGATGTGTGTGTGTGTGTGTGTGTGTGTGTGTGTGGATGTGTGTGTGTGTGTGTGTGTGTGTGTGTGTGTGTGGATGTGTGTGTGTGTGTGTGTGTTTGGGTGTGAGTGTTTGTGTGTGTGTGTGTGTGTTTGTGTGTGTGTGTGTGTGCATGTGTTTAGGTGTGGGGGGAGGGAGGGGTGTATTCATGTGTGTGTGTGTGTGTGTGTGTGTGTGTGTGTGTGTGTGTGTGTGTGTGTGTGTGTGTGTGTGTGTGTGTGTGTGTGTGTGTGTGTGCGTGTGTGTGTTTGTTGAATGTTTCTGTGTGTGTGGTGGAATATATTTCCTTATCGGGTTATTGGCAACCTTGTTTTTCTTTTCCAGCTACATTTTCTGGTCTGACTGGGGTCGCACTCCTAAGATAGAGCGGGCTACCATGGCAGGTAATGAACGTCAGTTAATTGTGTCGACTGACCTTGGCTGGCCTAACGGACTGTCCATTGACTTTGACGAGGAAAAGATCTACTGGGCGGATGCTCAAAAGTGAGTGGCTGATGCACTTTAGTTTTAGGACCGTAGTAATTCAGTTACAGAAACATTTTTGAATGAGAACACTTACTTGGGATATAAACACTTACTTGGGATATATAATGATTTAGAAATGATTTTTAAATTTTAGCTTGCAAACAGTATAGAAAAAGAAAGAAATTTTTGCCTATTTGTATAGTTGTTTCTTCACTATACACTGCAATGTGTAATGCAGTTCAGTGCCATACAGTAAGGTACAACAGCACATTATGGTGCTGGAAATTACTGTTGTTGCAGGTTTTTTGTTAAGCTTACATTTGACGTAATAAGTGCTGGGGGAAGGGACAGGGCATTTTAGCTTACACACCGGCTGGTGGTGCAAACACATGCACGTAGCACACACGTGTGCATGCACAGGCACTTGCACATCCACACACATGTATGCACGTGCATGCACACACACATGGGTAAATACACACACACACACACACACACATGGGTAAATACACACACACACACACATGGGTAAATACACACACACACACACACACACACACACACATGCATGCATACACACATGGGTAAATACACACACACACACACACATGGGTAAATACACACACACACACACACACACACACACAGATGCACCACATGCAACATGCACACACACACTCACACGCACTTGCGTGTGAACGTGTGTGCGCACACACACACACACACACATTCTCTCTCTCTGCACCCTCACCACTTGCTTCCTTCTGTCCAACGTACACTAGAGATCGCATTGAGCGGTCCAACCTGGATGGCAACTACCGCGAAGTGATTGTACAGACCACTGTGCACCCCTTCTCTCTCACCGTCTTTGGCTACCACCTCTACTGGACAGACTGGACGCTGCGTAAGTGGGCTGGAATCAGCTGAGGTGTATCTTATACATCTTTCGTGGCAGAGCGCTGAGATTGCTTTTAACAATAACAGCACCAAATGTGTGAAGAGTACCTGCACACAGGTGCACACATGAATGCATGCAAGTGAAAGTGTGGACACGTGCACTCTCCTAGTTTCTCTGTATCACTTTCTCTTGCCATGTCTGTCTCTCTGTTGTCACTTGAGAGTGAACTGGCAGGTGTTTTTGATAGCTGAATGTTGTGTTAAACCGCGGTGATCAGACAGAGATGCACATGGGAATAAACCTGAAGATGTGTTTGCTAGCTGGATGTTATGCGCAGGGAAGCAGATGGAGGTACACACTCTACCAGACAGATGCACATGGGAATAAACCTGAAGATGTGTTTGCTAGCTGGATGTTATGCGCAGGGAAGCAGATGGAGGTACACACTCTACCAGACAGATGCACATGGGAATAAACCTGAAGATGTGTTTGCTAGTTGAATGTTGTGTGCAGGGAACCAGATGGCAGTAGTGGTACACACTCTACCAGACAGATGCACATGGGAATAAACCTGAAGATGTGGTTGCTAGCTGAATGTTGTATGCAGGGAACCAGATGGCGGTAGTGGTACACACTCTACCAGACAGATGCACATGGGAATAAACCTGAAGATGTGGTTGCTAGCTGAATGTTGTGTGCAGGGAACCAGATGGCGGTAGTGGTACACACTCTACCAGACAGATGCACATGGGAATAAACCTGAAGATGTGGTTGCTAGCTGAATGTTGTTGTGCGCAAGGGTGTATGATGGAGATACATGCAGGAACAAGCCTGAAGCTGTGTTTGATAACTGAATGTTGTGTGCAAGGGTGTATGTACCAGATGGAGATGCACACAGGAACAAGCCTGAAGCTGTGTTTGATAGCTGAATGTTGTGCGCAAGGGTGTATGTACCAGATGGAGATGCACACAGGAACAAACCCAAAGATGTGCTTGACAGTTGTATGTTGCTGTGTGCAGGGGGTGTGTACCGGGCAGAGAAACACACAGGAGCGAACCTGAAGATGCTGGTACAGGGCCTGTCCACTCGACCAATGGGCATCATTGCCTACTCCGCCAGCAGGCAGAAATGTGAGTGCGCGGTAGTCACCTGCTTATGAACAGCAGCAACTTCTGCTCTTGACCCTGTGACAGTGGTTCTTTTCTCTTTTGGAATAATCATGATTGTGAAGCGTTCAGTGGATAAAAGGTACAAAATCATGGGGATATAAATGATGGCGAGATGAACATTACTAAGTGTCAACCAAGTTACGCTTTATCTGCTGTGGACAGTGATTTTCTTTTCAGGCGAAAAAGAATGAGGTGGCCGTGTCTCTAAAAATTATGTGTTGAGTAAAAAGCTACAGTTACTCAGGTTTACTGAACCAGCAACAAATTATTGCATTGTTTAGATTTCCTTATTGAGAGTCTCTCGTATGTGGGAACCTGTGTTCTACTCACAAAGTGATTCGGATATCTCCGAAATACTGTTGCCTTGTATGTTGGTTCATTTAAGAGATTTTTCCTTCTAGGAAAGAATGAATAAATAATAAATTTAAAAGTAAGAAGAAGAAGAAGTAATGTTGATAGGTCCAGCCACTGTCTGAAGGGGAGTTTACAGGACTTGGCTGCTGTTGGCTTGTTGTGAGAGTTTTCCCTGACTTTGGTCCTAGCCACAATTTATGAAGCAGGTTCCACTGTATTTATCCCTGCTGTTTGAAAGCTGTCATGCAAACAACACCAAAGACCTGAGCCACATACAGTAACTTTCACCATGCATATGGTGTGTAAATACAAGGTACATAAACTCCACCAGAGGTACAACCTTTGTACCTTGTATTTACATGCGTACCAGGTGAGAGTGTTTGACATCTTTCAAGTGCTTAATTAACTGCATGAGCAAGCGCCCTGGGCCTCGTTCCGTTTCAGATTGTTATCCCTGTTATATTTACCCCCCCCCCCCCCCCACCTCCTCTGTCTCACTGACCAGGCACCTGCCACCTGAGCAACAACCACAATGAAATTTGATTCTAGCCACTTTGAAGCAGGTTCCATTATATTTGTCCCTACTGTATTTAACCCCCCACCATCCCCTTCTCTGTCTCGCTGACAGGCACCAACAACCTGTGCGCCAACCACAATGGTGGCTGCAGTCAGAGCTGCCACCCCGCCCCCAACAACCAGGTGGAGTGCGCCTGCAACGAAGGAAGTGACCTTATCATTGGCAATGATGGCAAGATGTGCGTGCCCAAGAACCACACCTGCTCTGAGAACGAGTTTGTGTGCCAGAACGGGCGCTGTCTGCGGGAGCGCTGGGTGTGCGACCTCGACAATGATTGTGGGGACGGCAGTGACGAGGATCCCAACATGTGCGGTGAGTGTGGCTACGATGATGTGGATTTGCACAGTCACATCCGTAGGTGTTTGGTGTGCGGTCCCATTGTCATACTGGTAAAGGTTCATTCACCTGTGCTTTCAGAATGTCAAAATTCTCATTTGCGTAAATCCCAGGAAATAATGATCTACTGCTGTGCAGTAAATGTAGTCATTCACATCATTCTGTAGCATCAGAACTTAGGTTTCATTTGCATGTGCGTACCCTGTGTGTTGTAAGCATGCCGGTGGACTGTTTCTGTTGCAGCCACCCACACGTGTGACCCCAAGTACTTCCACTGCAACAACGGCCGCTGCGTCCCCCTGCGCTACCGCTGTGACTTTGACAATGACTGCAGGGACAACTCTGATGAGGAAAGCTGTGGTCAGTAAACTCTTTTCCCTTTTACAGAGTCGTTTTTAGGGGATAGAAACATATATTATTGTATAAATTTGTTAAACAGTCAATTGGTGGTGCAGTTTTACTTCTTTGTCTGATTTGTGCCTTTGCTGCTATGTTTTGAATCCATTTTTTTGTTTTGTTTGTACATCACTATAATGTGAATTTGGGGCTTGGTGTACTGACAACGTATTCCATGTGAATGCCTGAAAACGATCTTAACTGACCATTATGATATAGAGAGGGTTTGAATAACTGGGCTGTTTATGCTAAGCAGCATTATATCTGACGGTGTAATATGATGTACACCAAGCTGGAAATGACTTGTATCTGTTGACTGGGATGATGTACGTCCTCAGAGTACCCGACATGCGGTCCCACGCAGTTCACCTGCCAGAACCATTTCTGCATCGACACCTCCCTCAAGTGCAACGGTGTGGATAACTGCAGAGATGGAAACAGAACGGATGAGCTCAACTGTCGTGAGTTACTTACTTACTCTGTGTCATAGAATCATGTGATGGTAAGCTTTAGGCATGGAAACGCAGCATGTCTGGTATGGTCCGCATTTATCAGTGTGAGCTTTGTGTCTTTCCGGAACTGTCATAGAATCATGTGATGTTAAGCTTCAGGCGTGGAAACATGGCATGTTAGGTATGGTCCATGTTTGTCAGTGTGAGAGCTTTATGTCTTCTTTCCAGAACTGACCAGCCTGGGAATATTGGTGTCTTTATCAGTATCAGTGTCAGCGTTGTTCATCAGCAAGCCTTTTCAGTACAATTGAGATCAGAATTGTCATAGCATTGACAAATTCTAGAGCTAGATTTGTCCGTTTTCTTTGATGCAAGTTATATATATATGTATATATCAGTGAGATTCAGAGCCACTTATCTTTCAGTTTGGGTCTCTAATTTTACTGATGTTAGCATGGGGACTGTCACACATGGGACTAAGTAATTCCAATAATTGTCACTTTAGACCGTTTTCATGGTACCAGTAATTAGGTTAGGAAGACAGTTATTTTTCTGATTGCACTTGGCATTCTCTCGCCCCCCCCCCAACCCCATCCTTTGCTCTGCTGATGTATTGGAAGCTGTACCATTTACCCTGTTTGCGGATGATGCATGTAGTTTGCTTCTTGCAGCACCGAGGACCTGTCCACCTAACGAAGTGAAGTGCCCCACCAACAACCTGTGCATCATCCGTCGCTACATGTGTGACGGGGACAATGACTGTGGGGACAACTCCGATGAAAACATCATGTTCTGCCAGCAGGTCACCTGCAACCCAGGTCAGTTCGCAGCGATGTTGCATTTTTTCTGATGAAAACATCTTGTTCTGCCAGCAGGTCACTTGCAACCCAGGTCAGTTCACAGTGATGTTGCATTTTTTCTGATGAAAACATCTTGTTCTGCTGGCAGGTCACCTGCAACCCAGGTCAGTTTGGAGCGATGTAACTGTATTGGTTGACTGGGCATAAAACACGAGGTTACTGGCAATGATGTTGCATTGTTTTTTAATCAAAACATCTTGTTGTGCCAGCAGGTCACCTGCAACCCAGGTCAGTTTACAATGATGCATTTTTTCTGATGAAAACATCTTGTTCTGCCAGCAGGCCACCTGCAACCCAGGTCAGTTCGCAGCGATGTTGCATTTTGCTGTTAGTGCTGCTGGGTTCCCGGTTCTTTGTCTGTGCCTTGGTGGGCCATTGTTTCTGATGATGCATGGGAAGAATGCAGGAGAGAGAATGTCTGATGATAGTGACGAAGCTGCACATCTCATCTGTTGTAGCACTGTCTGCATCATATCAGCATGACAAGTGTGTAAAGAGCAGGGTGATTTAAGCACACACAAAAATCATGATGCTTTCTTCTTACTGGTTTGTCCATATGACCGGATTATTTTTATACTTGATGTATGTATATGTCAAGGCTTTTTTTTTTTTTTTTTTAATCGGGTGCTGCTGAGGTTGTTGTTGGCATATTTGGATTTTCATGGTAAACTGGAAAGATGCAGGTTCTGATCTGGAGAATTTTCATTCCCTGCGGTAAATGTTTCAGAGGACTTCCACTGTGGGCACACCCACAAGTGCATTCCCAAGAACTGGCAGTGTGACGGAGATGACGACTGTGGATCAGGGGAGGATGAAGGCCCCTTCTGTGGTAAGGATGCTGGCTGCAGCGAGCTGACACAGCCGGGATGTGCTAGATATGGGGTCATGCGCTGTTGCATTGCCAGGACAGAATTTAAATATTTTTTCTCTCTGTTCCTGCTCCACATGCGAAGGATGTTGCAAGTCCACAAATTGGGGGATTTGGTTTTGGTGATCTTTGCAGATTTGCTTAACCCTTTGTTGATGGTGTCCCCACATGCTGCCGCAGTGCAATGTTCAGCTGTGGACAACTGGGCCACAGCCAGGAACCCCAGCTACTAAAACGTTACAGCATTGTATGTTTTACTGTATTGTCTGTTTTTTCCTGTGAGGAGAAACTTGAATCGAGTGGTACCAGAGCTGTTACATCCACAGGTTGTATAGCTGTGTGCAAAGTATGTGGGAGTGGAGACAATCAAGTGGCTGTGAGTATGTGGGCAAAGAGTTAATATAAGTGGACTGCTGTATAATCTGCATCTCGCTAAATTTAGTTTTCTGTGACTTTGATTGTTAAATGGCTGGTTTCTTTGCAGCTTTATCTGTTACATGTCTAGCCTCGTTGTTGCTAAAACAGCTAACTGTCTTGTTTCTCTGTGATTTTAATTGCTGAATGTCTGCTTTCTCTGTGACTTTGACTGCCAAATGACTAGTCCCTCTGTGTAGTTCCTCTGTGACTTTGAGTGCCAAATGTCCAGTTTCTCTGTGACAGTGAAAATGTGACACGTGTCCATTTTTGTGTGTGACAGCGACCTTCAACAGAACATGCCTGGCTGACCAGTTTGCCTGCAACAATGGGCGCTGCATCTCCTCACGCTGGGTCTGTGATGGGGAGGATGACTGCGGGGACGGGACGGATGAGAGCACGGAACGCAACTGCAGTGAGTTGCGCTCCATACTGTTTGTTGTCTGTTTGAGCTGGGGCTTGAAGAGAGGGTGTTTACGATTTGAGAGTCTGACCATCACGCTGTTGTTGGCTTCTCTTCATGTGGGGTTACATAGGTGTGTGTGGCGATGCTGGGAAGTGGGCGGGTTCTTGGACCTGCAAAGAACAGTCCAAGTCATCTCAGCTACTAGACTGGACAAAAAGGATAAGGAGAAGAAGAGACGCATTATAACATATAAGCTCTATAATCTTGCTTACCGAGGAGGCAGTGATATGGCACTCATTAATCTACCCTACCCAAACTTGTCAAGAGTTCATTAATATTGGTCTTTTAAAGAACAATCTGAATGCACATATGTACATTGGTTTTGATACCATCCCCTGCTGGAAAAACAAAGAATAAAACAAAAATGGCAAGCTTATCAGGGGTCGCTTTATTGAGGCTACTTGGTGTTTTCTCAGATGAGCGCACCTGCCCACCCAACACATTCACCTGCCAGTCCAACAAGGACCAGAACACCTACCCCTGCATCGACATGACAAGGGTGTGTGACGGCATCCGCAATTGTCACGATGGTGAGGATGAGCAGCAAACATGTCCACCGCGCACCTGTCAGCCCCACCAGTTCCAGTGTGAAAACGGGATCTGCATCTCTGCACGATTCAAGTGTGACCACGACAATGACTGCGGAGACAATTCGGACGAGCCTTCGGACTGCAGTGAGTTGAACTTTAGGCTCCGTTTTGGATTTAGTATGGGATCGTTATGGTGTGAATAGATTTCTGCTCTTGAAACATATTTTGTTGATGATGCATGCATTCCCTGGAAATTTGATGCTGTATTTTCAGATAGTTTAGACTTATGTGTGCATGTTGCAGAGGCATGCGTAGGTTCAGTGTGTTTTGCTGCATCATTGTCTAGCACGAGGAATGAGGTTCGAGTAACACTTCTGTGTGTTTGGTGTAGACTACCGGTCCTGCACAGCTGACCAGTTCACATGCGCCAACAAGCGCTGCATTCCAAAGACCTGGGCCTGTGATGGGGACAATGACTGTGGAGATCATTCGGATGAGCAGGAAAGTCACTGCTGTAAGTATTCCCCTCCCTCCTTCCCCCTTCCCTGCATGCTGTACCCTCTGAGCCGTAAGCACAGTGCACGTAGAACTTTTCAGTGCATTATGGATGGACATGCTCACCCTCCTCCTCCCATCCTCCTCCTCATCCTTTGTACCCAGCACCCTGAGACAGTACTCTCACCAACTCTTTTGCCTTGTGACCTCGTTCTACATGCTCACCATCCTCATCCTTATCCTCATCCTTTGTACCTAGCACCCCGAGGCAGTACTGTCACCAACTCTTGCCTTATGACCTTGTTCTACATGCTCACAGTCCTCATCCTCATCCTCATCTTTTGTACCTAGCACCCCGAGGCAGTACTCTCACCAACTCTTTTGCCTTGCAACGTCGTTCCCATGTCACCAGTGTTAGTTTAATGTTAGTCTTTGCTCTTTTGCATTATTGCATCTTATGTCTTAATTTCTTTTCACTAGGGGGTTGCCATACTTTGTTATATGTGTAAGCAAAAGAAAAATGCATCAGAGCTGTCAGCTTTGTGTGTGTGTGTGTGTGTGTGTGTGTGTGTGTGTGTGTGTGTGTGTGTGTGTGTGTGTGTGTGTGTGTGAGTGTGTATGCGTGTGTATGCGTGTGTGTATGCGTGTGGGTGATGTGTTTAAGTGTGCATGCATGTGTGTGCATGTGTGCCATTATGTACCAGAGCACTACCAACCATATCCTTTGACTATTACAGAATTGTCAGTGTATGGTTGATTTCCAAGCCTGTTCACATATAACTTCACATTTCTACCTGTGTTTGCAGTGACCCCTGAACCAACATGCGCAGGCAGCAAGTTCCGCTGCAACAGCGGGATGTGCATCGACATCCAGAACGTCTGTAACCGACAGAACGACTGTGACGACGAAAGTGACGAGCAGCACTGCAGTGAGTGCATCATGCCCCCCTTGTGTCTTGGTGGTGACAGCGTGCATTTGTTACCAGCTCCTGGTACCATTGTAGGTCACCTGGTGTAAAACTGCAGCTGGTAATTATTTTGTAATTTCTGGGTGTGTTACCAGCTTGCATCAAAAGGTAATGTGCTGATGGTTTTCCCTATGTTCTCATCATGCACTGTTCATTTTATGTTGTCTTATTATCCCAGTGCGAACTCTTCTCTTGCCTTCAGGTCCCTTTTGTGCCTTGTGTTTGATTGCAGCTGTGAATGAGTGTGTTTTGACTGCAGCTGTGAATGAGTGTGTTTTGACTGCAGATGTGAATGAGTGTTTTGATTGCAGATGTGAGTGAGTGTGTTTTGATTGCAGCTGTGAGTGAGTGTGTTTTGCCTGCAGATATGAATGAGTGTTTTGATTGCAGATGTGAGTGAGTGTGTTTTGCCTGCAGATATGAATGAGTGTTTTGATTGCAGATGTGAACCAGTGTGTTTTAACTGCAGATGTGAATGAGTGTGTTTTGATTGCAGATGCGAATGGGTGTGCTTTGACTGGAGGTATGAATGCGTTTTGATTGCAGATGTGAATGAGTGTGTTTTCACTGCAGTTGTGAATGAGTGTGCTTTGACTGGAGGTATGAATGTGTTTTGATTGCAGATGTGAATGAGTGTGTTTTAACTGCAGATATGAATAAGCGTGTTTTGCTTGCAGATGTGAACGAGTGTGAGAGTGCCCGGTCCAACCAATGTGGGCATGAGTGTCACGACACGCTGACCAGCTACAAGTGTGTGTGCAACAGTGGGTACAGACTGATGACTGACCGCCATCACTGCAGAGGTGAGAACTGGATTTTGAAGGCTGAAAGGGGGCAGGAGGTTGGGGGGTGGGGGGGGAGGTGTGAGGGGGGGTCTGCTTTGAGGGGTGGGGTTGTTATGAGATGGGGGGGGGGGTGAGGGGGGTCTGCTTGTTGTTTGATGCTCAAAGGGATCATGGCCTAATGGTTGAATGTGCTGCAACCTTGTTACTAAGTATGATTTCCTCAAGTTATTGAGCCCGATTGTTTTCTTTCTTTCTTAAACATTTTTTTATTCAGGTTTTGTAATTATGTTGAGAAAGTACATTGCATCTTTGGAAATAAGCATGATCAATGCAACTTGTATGTTATTTAAACATTTGTGGCATATCTGTCCATCAGTGAGATTGATTTCCCCCCTCCACAATTCCCCAGTTAGTGGGTATAAATATTTTCCCAGCATTGAGAATGCTTGCCTAAGAGTTATTATTTCCTCTTGGTTATTGAATATGGTTTTCCAACAGACATTCATCGTGATTTTTCCATAAATTTAACCTGATTGGCTCTTCATTATTGGGTACCATTTCCCCCATATACATACAGTGTATGATTTTCCTTGGTCATTGAAGGGGTTTGGTTTTTCTCTCTTTTCCCCCCCAGACATCAACGAGTGTGAAGAAGAGCCCGGGTCCTGCAGTCAGGTGTGTGAAAACACAGAGGGCAGCTTCATCTGCAAGTGTTCTGACGGATACGAGAAGTCAAGTGATGAGCGTACCTGCAAGAGAGAAGACAGTAAGAATGAATCGCTGCATATCCCATGTGTGTAAGAATGCTGGTTTCCGTCAGAAGTGATGGAAACAAAATGCTGACTGACAGCATAGTTTTGGCCTTTTAAGCAGTTTAGCCGTGAATGAAGCATACTCGCACACGATGCTTGCATGCGCCCCCACCTGTATCAGACTGCAAAAATGTATTGCATTTCAGTGTGTGTTTGTTTGTGTACACATGCACACCTGTGTGTGTTTGAGTGTGTGTGTGTATGTGTGCATGTATGCAACAGTTTACATTGCAAGAATGATTTTGTTACATTAACTTTTATACATGGCTAATTGTATTATTGTCTATTTATAAGCGCACTGTAATGTATATGGAATGTCACCAAGCTAAATTCCTGTGCACGTTCTAATGTCACTGGCAAATGAATATTCTTGTAATCCTGTAAATGCTGTTTGTGTCATTCCTCAGACATAACTCCCTGGCTGGTGTTCACCAATCGTTACTACCTGCGTGAGATGACCACTGAGGGTGAGAGTTATCGCCGCGTTGCTGAAGGCTTTGAGAACGTTGTTTCCTTGGACTTCGACATCGTCAATGACCTCATCTACTTTTCCGATGTGAAGGAGCACAAGATTTATCGCATCTACATTAACGGCACAAATTTGGAGACGGTGGTGCGCCATGATGTCCCCAGTGCAGAGGGCATTGCTGTGGACTGGATTGGGAGGTAGTGTAATCCTTGTTTTTTTCTTCAACTGATTTTGAGAAAAGGAAGACTTTCTTGGTCACCTGGTCAGACACAGACATGCACAAACACCACACACACACACACAAAACGCATGCATACACAACGCATGCATACACATGTACACACACATGCACACACGCATGCACGCACGCACACACACACACACACACATACACATATGTACACACACATATGTACACACACAGGTACACACACATGTGCACATGCACACTCACACACACACATGTATGTGCCCGCCTGCACATGCTCAGAGACATGGGCAGGATTACAAGCTAATGAAGATTATGCTTATTTGTTGTTGTTTTTATGGTAAATGAGGCAATGGACAGCAAGCTGTATAACTCATCACATAACTTCACAAATGTGACAACAGGAAGCTGTACTGGGTTGACGGAAAGAAGGGTGCCATCTACGTGTCGGAACTGAACGGAACCAACAGGCGGACGCTGCTGCGCAGAGGAGTAAACCGTCCTCGCTCCATCATTGCTGATCCGGCCAACGGGTAAGTGGTGTCAGTTTCTGTATGTCATGCAGCTGATCATAGCTGATTCGGTCTGTGGGTGATTGCCATCAGTTTGTGCATGTTACACATATTGTAGGTGATTCAGCTGAAAGATGAGCCTTGCCAGTTAATATCAGCCATGCATCTTGAAGTGGCAGTGTCCACTTTTAGCCCCAAATGGTTTGAGAGAGAGAGAGAGAGAGAGTGTGTGTGTGTGTGTATGGACAGAATGAACTTGAAGTATGCACTACTTTGGCAGATATCAGTTCATTCCATGCTATGTCAGCGTATACACACAAGCACACACATCCTCAAACCATGTGAGGCCAGCGAACCAGCGGGGCTAAAAGTGCATGTGACCCTCAAAGCTAACTGCCACCTTTGTGGATTTTATCTGCATGGTTCCTTGCATGCCAAGTAACAGCAACCACATCCATCTCAGGTCTTTGCTATTGTGTCCCTTTGGTGGTAGGCGTGACGTCAGTGGAGAGGTTTTAGCTCTCTCTGTTGGAGCCTTGGCATATGTTCTGGATAGCCTGTGTGCTGCATCCTCAAGTCATATGTTTTTTCAGGTTCATGTACTGGAGCGACTGGGGCAGCACCCCCTACATCGGCCGCATGAGTCTGGATGGCAAGAACATCTCTACCACCTTCATCACCGACAAGCTGGGATGGCCCAATGCGCTGACCATCGACTATGAGAGCGGCCGGCTGTGGTGGGGTGACGCTCACCTCGACATAATTGAGTGAGTCTTGAACTGCGATGATGTTGGTCAGTGTGTGTGTGTGTGTGTGTGTGTGTGTGTGTGTGTGTGTGTGTGTGTGTGTGTGTGTGTGTGTGTGTCCGTGCGTGCGTGCGTGTGTGTGTATGTGTGTGTGTGTGCGCTCGCGCGTGTGTGCGTGCGTGCGTGTGTGTGTGCGTGTGTGTGTGTGTTGTGTGTGTGTGTGTGTGTGTGTGTGTGTGTGTGTGTGTGTGTGTGTGTGTGTGTGTGTGTGTGTGTGCACCCGTTTGTTTTATCTGCTTGTCCGTCCACTCATGTGTCTGTCCATTCACTTCTTTGTTTGCCCATGCATACCTTTATTCAGAAAAAGAAAAAGTATCATTTTTGGACGTCTGAGATTGACCATCAAAATATTCTGCAGCAGCAGTGTTTGAATGAAAGTAAACCCCACATCGACTGTCTCAGAGCTTTGGTGATAGCATTTTTGCTAGGTACTGACATGGGCTTCTCAAAACCTGTGCTACTGGGGGGGAAAAAAGACCCAACTGTGACCTAAATATTCCTGTCTCTCGCCCAGATACTGCAAACTGGATGGCACTGGTCGACACACGGTGATGGAGAAGGTACCTCACCCCTTTGCCATCACCATCTTTGAAGACTGGATGTACTGGTCCGACTGGAATCACATGACCATCGAGCGTGCCCACAAGTTCAGCGGGGAGAACCATACTGTGCTGCTGAATGTCACACACAGGCCCATGGACATCCATGTCTACCATCCCCTGCGCCAGAAAGCAGGTAGGGGGAGTGTCGCCAGGAAGTTTGGCTCATTGGGATGAGGCATGTCACTGCATTCTCCTGTGGAATATTGGCCTGTTTCTCTTGAATAGAAACTACTTTTCAACCCGTCATGTTTCTCTTGAAAAGAAACTACTTTTTAACCAATCTTGTAGGATTTTTTCAAATGCTGCTTAATGTCCACAGAGACCACAGGGACTATTATGGATGGGCCAAGTTGGGTAACTTACTTCTGGCTTTTATTTCAGTTGGAGCAGCTTACAGTGATGGGGGGGGGGGGGGGGGGGTACTTTTTTGATGTTGTACTTTACATTAGTATGTGAGTAACAGGGGAAATGAAAGTGGAGTTGTTTTAATAATCTTATCACAGTCATTGTAGGCATGTGTATCATTAGCTTCTTCAAGTAGCCATGGTTGCATTGATTCCACAGACACACAGTTGACTTCAAAACTGCAGTGTGTATAGTAATACAGATAGAATCAGAAGAACAGTTCAGAACCGCACAGCTATGCCTGCTGTACCATGCCTTTTTTAAATTTTTATCTGATCTAATCTGTGCCCTCACCTGTGTCTGATTGCACCCAGTGGCAGCAGCTACACCTGTCATTTTTACAGGATTCTCACCTGGTTCGATCTGATGTGCAGGTGACAACCCATGTGGGGACAACAACGGTGGTTGCTCTCACCTGTGTCTGATTGCACCTGGCGGCAGCAGCTACACCTGCGCCTGCCCGGACTACTTCTACATGTCATCTGACCGCCAAACCTGCGTGTCCAACTGCTCCATCGCACAGTTCAGGTGTGGGCCCACGGACGATCGCTGCATCCCGCTCCTGTGGAAGTGCGATGGGGAAAAGGATTGTAAGGATGGTGCTGATGAGCCAGACGATTGCCGTGAGTGTTCTTCGCAAGCAGTCCTCGTGTATGGCACCTGTTCACAGCAACTTCTGCTGTTTAGTATGCTTCCTGCAGTGTGTATCAGGGAACTTTCAAAAAGAAAAATGACCGCATGTCAAAGTTTTAGGAATGTTATCTGTACAGTGGAACCCCAGAGGAGGAGCCACTTTCAGAAACCCTTGTCTCCTAATTCTGAAATGAGAATAATAAAGGAGATTTCTGTTGCGCATCAAATACCATGAGCTCGATGCATTTCACAAACTATATGTGTGCATGTACTTAAGCAAATAATGTATCATAACCAGGACAAAACAAGAAGAAGAACATACAAATCAATGCAAATGTGTAATACACCATTATGAATTATAATAACACATAATTATCTATATATTTACGTAAATGAAGCCCTCCCCTAGGACCATGCCTTATTTGAGATCACTTTTGCTTAATTTATGGTGGTAAACAAATTGGTGTTCCAGTGTATCTTCATTCCTGTTAACTCACAGATATTTGACCCAGCTGATCAGTGGACAGGTATTCCACATCTGTCGTGATTGTATTGAGTGTGGTGGTGAAAATTAAGGTGCTTGGATTTAAATTATCTTTCAAGTAATTTTAGATTAATTAAAATAATTTAAATTGTCTTGAAATATTTGATCGGGAAAGACATGTAGGTACTCCTGTGCTTGCACCCTTAGACCCTTGACCTTTTTGTCCCTGCTGTCTGCAATCATTTTTCTGTTCATCAGAACAATGAACCCTGAATGGACCAAAAGTCCTGGTCTGACATTAACTTTCATTCGGTTTATGTGTCAACTGCAGCGGAGAAGAAGTGCCCGCCAGGCCAGTTCCAGTGCAAGAACGACAACTGCACCTTCCCCTTCAACGTCTGCGACCTGCACGACGACTGCGGGGACAACTCGGACGAGGAGCAGTGCGTCCTGCGGCCTTGTGAGCCCTGGCAGTTCCGCTGCCAGAACCACAAGTGCGTGGCCAAGGCGTGGGTCTGTGACGGGGACAATGACTGCGGAGATGGGTCGGATGAAGTCAACTGCGGTGAGTGGGCATTCACCTCATGGGGTGGTTTCAGAAGGCCTGTCTTTGATCTTCCCTGGGTGTTGGTTCCAGTTTTTGACTTTGGGTGTGGCTTGTTGTGAGGAACATGGGTGCATAAGGAGGATCAGGATCCAAAAATTGATCGTGTTTTGGGAGCACAGGTACATAGGGTCGGGATAAAAAAAATGATCATGTTTCAGGAGCATGGGTACATAGGGAGGATCATGATAAAAAAATTGATCATGTTTCAGGAGCATGGGTACATAGGGAGGATCATGATTAAAAAAAATGATCATGTTTCAGGAGCATGGGTACATAGGGAGGATCATGATAAAAAAAATGATCATGTTTCAGGAGCATGGGTACATAGGGAGGATCATGATAAAAAAATGATCATGTTTTGGGAGCATGGGTATATAGGGAGGATCATGATAAAAAAATTGATCATGTTTCAGGAGCATGGGTACATAGGGAGGATTGGGATTAAAAAAAATTGTTTTGGAAGCATGGGTACATATCCTTTGGTAGTTCTAGCTTGCAAGAGCTTACTTGTATGCACTGTGTGTATTTGGTGCTGTGAACATGCAAGTTTTTTGTGGATTTCTTTTTATGTGCTATGTATAAATTTTCATTCATTCATTCATTCACATAAGGAGGATTGGGATCCCCAAAATTATCATATTTCAGACTGCAAAATCTGGGGAGCAAAGAAAATGTTGTGCATCTCATGTCTTAACTAGCTGTGGTATGAGAAGTGGTCATATGTTGTCATGTCTCGTTAGCTTTGAAATCTGGTAAAAATAATCAGGACCAGTTTCAGCACACCACATTTACCCATGCAGTCACTGGTAATGTACTAATCCCGTACCTCTTTCTTTCTTTTCTCCCTTCTATCTTTTTCTCTTCCTTTCTTTCTTGTGTGTGTGTGTGTGTGTGGGGGGGGGGTTGTGTGTGTGGGGGGGGTTGTGCGTGTGTGTGCCTGTCTCTCTTTATCTCCCTCTCCCTTCCCCCCACCCATCTCTCTCTCTCTCTTTTTCCTCTCTCCCTCTTAGTCTGTCTCTCTCCTGTGTGGCAACCTTACTTGTGCTGTACAAAAATTGAGATTTTTGCTTTGTTTTGCGGGAATATGAGACTGGATGCTGCCTCCTCTGCAGGTAACAAGACTTGTGCCACCAACAAATACCGCTGTGACAATGGGAACTGCATCCCCAAGACGTGGGTGTGTGACTTTGACGATGACTGCGGAGACAGGTCGGATGAGAAGGAGTCGTTGAACTGCGGTAAGCACCGGGCAGTGCCGTCATGCAGAGCAGTAAAGAGATAAGTGAATGCCTGTTGAGGAACTTGATTAGACTGAGTTGAAACTGCTGTTTCCTTTTGGGGGTTTCTGTCACAAATAGAAAAAAGAAATGTGTCCCATTTTCTACTCACTTAAGAGATGCTGTGGCCTAGAACTTGGCCATTTTGTCTCTTCTTTTTAGACCTCCCTTTATTTCAAGTTGTCTTTAGCGTAAAATGTCTGAATTTTGATGAATGTGTTCCCCCTTCCTTCCACCCCCCCACCCGTTATGTATAGTCACTATGTAGGCTATATAGTGTCTCCATTACAGATTTTCTGGAATAGTTTTTTGGGGTTGTATTCTTGAGCAAATTTTTATGTGTGAACATTAGTTAGTGAGAGGATCAGTGTACAACTGGCGCAGTGAACAGGCATTATCTTGTGTGGATGATTTTTTTATGCACCCTGTCAGAAGTTTTAGTCATTCATTCGTTCGTTCCTTTGTCCAACAGAGGCCCGAACGTGCAAGGTAGGGTGGTGGGCGTGCGAAAGCAACTACCGCTGTGTACCCAACTGGGCTCGCTGTGATGGAGAAGACGATTGCAGAGATAACTCGGATGAGAAGGAGGAAAACTGCCAGGTGTGCCACCCTACTGGAGACTTCACCTGCAAGAACCGGCGCTGCATCCCACGGCGATGGATGTGTGACTTCGACGATGACTGTGGGGATAACTCAGATGAGGCTCTTGAGCAGTGCAGTAAGTGAGATCTCCCGGTTTGATATTTGAGTTTTATTTGAGTTTTATTTTAGTATATATTAGTTGCCTTTCCCATCCATCTGTCCATCCATGACTTGGGCTTTTTTCCAACCCCCACGCTTTGAAGGCAAAGGTTGTACCATTTTCCTTGGGGGGGGGGGGGGGGGGGTTAGGTCACTCTGAGCTGATTTTTTTCTTTTCTTGGGCTGACAAAGAAAGAGAAGCTAAATGGTCACAACGGGTTGTACAGGGTAGTGGAGGATTCATTAACTGTCTAGTCCGTTTTGTGTTGGTGAGATGATGGCTGCAGAGATGAACAGTCCTCGTGCTGGGAGCTGAGCACTGTTGACAGTTTACTCCTTGGGATGCTGCCAGTTCACTTCAGCATAAGTTCATGTTGGGAGCTGAGCACTGTTGACGGTTTACTCCTTGGGATGCTGCCAGTTCACTTCAGCATAAGTTCATGTTGGGAGCTGAGCACTGTTGACAGTTCACTCCTTGGGATGCTGCCAGTTCACTTCAGCATAAGTTCATGTTGGGAGCTGAGCACTGTTGACAGTTCACTCCTTGGGATGCTGCCAGTTCACTTCAGCATAAGTTCATGTTGGGAGCTGAGCACTGTTGACGGTTCACTCCTTGGGATGCTGCCAGTTCACTTCAGCATAAGTTCACGTTGGAGACGTTTTTGACTTGGGTGCTAAACGTGGTGGGAATGCCTTTTTTTGGTGTCCAATCACTGGTCGGCAGCAGCTGTGCATAACAGGCACAGGCGGTTTAGCATGCAACACGTGGAACAAGCAGGCAGTTAGGGCTGTCAGACACAACCACTACCATGGTAAAGAGCCTAGGCAACCAGAGCTGGGTGTGAGGAACCAAACTGCCGACTCCTTTACCTGAACACCTTCAGTACATCCCACCCCCTGGGGCCCTCATCCTGAAGCAGAAACACCCCTTCAGTGTACATATTAGGTTCACTGTAACAGAACAGTGATGGAGAGGAGGCAGACTGTTATTGTTGTGGTACTGTTCTGCTGCTGCTGCCTTGCTGACTTGTGGTAACGTGGTCTTTGAGATGTGAACCTTGCGGCTGGAATACCTCCACCTTCAGCGCTCAGGGTTTCTGTTAGGGTTTGCTCACCTTTAGCTCCTGGCTGATAATGATGATCTGCCGCGCGTGTTCCAGATGATGAGTACCGCGAGTGCTCAGAGTCGGAGTTCCGATGTGACAACCAGAAGTGCATCCAGGGCAAGTGGCGCTGTGATTACGACGATGACTGTGGCGATCAGTCTGACGAAGATCCCAAGATGTGTTCCAGTAAGTCAGACTCTGTTGACGCTGTGTTTTGCCTTCCAGCCGGAAATAGAAACCTACATCCTGTGCCTGTTTTAATGAGTGTAGCAGTTAATGAAAGGTGAGCCAGATTACAGGGAAAGGGTTGTGGAAAAGAGAGGGTGAGGAGTGAGAGAGCTGAGTTTATTGCAGTGTATTTGTGATACTGTTTGGGAAACACAGCACAGTGTACTTACATGTCATTTTTTTGATGATTTCTTGTGACCACGTTAAAACTGTTGACTGCTTTTTGGGTTTTGCACGGGGGGATTGCTTCATAATCAAGTATTTTGACACTGCTATGTTTCAAAACCTTTAGCTGAAAGGTAAGGTCAGGATACTTTACGTTGATTATATATATATGTTGTTGCATTTGTTTCAGACTTTAGTGAGTGCACCGCCAACCAGTTCAAATGTGCAAACAACCACTGCATCAGCAACCTCAGCAAGTGCAATGGGCGACGTGATTGCTTGGATGGCTCGGATGAAGTGGAATGTCCACCTGCGTATGCCGATGGTCGCTACTGCCGGTCTGATCAGTTCACCTGTCAGAATCATGTGAGGATTGGCTGGGATTGGAGTTGTTCCTCAGCGACTGCTTGCATTGTTCATCAGGGCAAAAATCTGGCTGCTGTCAATAGTGTGGTGGCCGTGTAAAACTAAGGGTTACAATCTGATGTTCTTAGTTTGCAGGTGATGAGCGTGTTTAAAAAACTTAGTGGATAGCGCATTACTTTGTAAGTTTTTTTTATGTTTGCAAATAGCATTGTCAAAAGAGTTCAGGATTATTGTATGTTTGACTACATGGAGATAGAGAGGGTGTGTGTGTGTGTGTGTGTGTGTGTGTGTGTGTGTGTGTGTGTGTGTGTGTGTGTGTGTGTGTGTGTGTGTGTGTGATGCTGGTGATCAGTAAGCAGTTGTGTGTGTAGACACAGGCTGAGCAGCGTAACAAGAACAAGGGAAGACAATTATGAGAAGGCAAAAGGAGTAAACCATGCATTAAATAATTCTGTTGAGGATATGCCTTATGAGAAAAATCCACTTTTAGCCCTGTTGGCCCACCATCTTCAAATCGTATGAGAATGTGTGTGTGTGGACGGAATGAAGTGTGCACTATGTTGGCATATCAGTTCATTGTGTACTGAGCCAGTGTACACACACACACACACACACACACACACATACACACACACACACACACACACACACACACACACACACACACACACACACACACACACACACACACACACACACACACACACACACACTCTCTCTCTCTCTCATATCAGTTGAGGACCACAAACCAACAGGGCTAAAAGTGGATATTACCCACTGATGTTATTTGAGAGTCAAGGGGGTTGGGACAAGTGAACGCAAAGTGACCACTGCTGGGCTGTCTTATGCGTGGCCAGGTGTGCATTGCCAAGTCCTGGCGCTGTGACGGGATGGATGACTGCGGGGATGGCAGTGACGAGGAAAGGTGCAACCAGGTGGAGTGCGACATCGACACACACTTCAGGTGCCCCGGCAACGACATCTGCATCCCTCTGTGGCGCACCTGCGATGGGGTCAATAACTGTCCTGAAGGGACTGATGAACTTGAGGCTTTCTGTGAGTTCGCTAGTCAGCATATGTCCCAAAGATGTTAACAGTAACAGATTGTCTGTGGGCATGGTTCTAAACAGATTGATAAAATGAGGCTTTGCACTCATCCGAATGAGTTGCTAGCTGGTCACCGTTGTCCAGAATAACTGATGAGGGTTCTGGAAGCTTGTTAGTGGACAGCTGTCTTTAATGACTGATGATTCGTGAAGATGTTTGTGAGCTCGTGGGCTAGCAAATGTCCTGAAAGGACTGATGAACATGAGGCCTTCTGTGAGTTGGTTAGTCAACAAATGCCCTAAAGATACTAGCAGATTGTCTGAGTTTGTTAGTGTCTGTCCAGTATACAGCTGGGCGTTGGTTCATAACAGACTGATGACTATTACTTATTAGGCTTCCCATAAACTTGACTATTGCTTATTAGGCTTTCCGTGAACTTGACTATTGCTTATTAGACTTTCCATAAACTTGACTGTTGCTTATTAGGCTTTCCATAAACTTGTTTGCTGACAACTGTCTTTATGGCTGATAATAGATGCGGGAGGTTTTCTGTGAGTTTGTTAGCTGACAACTGTCCTAAGGGACTAATGAACTTGAGGCTGCCTGTGAGTTGGTTACTTGTAGGATATGCTGGCAAATAGCGCCTTCGGTACCTACTTTCATCTCACCTGTATTTACGAAGTGTAAACCATGATATGTGACAGGTTCTGTTTCGGGGATGATCAGTTCAGTTGTGCTAGCAAACATATCCTGGCACACCTCAGGAGAAGAAGTTTGTGAACAGAGGTGCCTTTGGTATCTAAGTTCGTCTCACCTGTATTTACAAAGTATTTATACATGTGACAGGTTCCACTGTGAGGAGGATGAGTTCACCTGTGCTAGCAAAGAGTGCTTACAGATACCTACATCCATTCTTTCTGTTTGCACCTGTTGTCTGGAATTGACAGGTTCCATTAGGGTGATGATCAGTTCACTGGTGCTTGCAAACAGTGTTTACAGACACATATATATATATTTTTTTTGTTTTTATTTCTGCATATTCAGATACCATTTGTCTATGCTGACAGGTTCTACGAGCACCCAGACCAGCACCTGTGATGCTGATCAGTTCAAGTGTGCCAACAAAAAGTGTGTACCTGCGTCCAAAGTCTGCAACAATGTGCAGGACTGTGATGATGCCTCTGATGAGAATGGATGCCGTAAGTAACTATCTGCATCCACTTTTTCTGTGAGTTTGCTCAGTCGGTCGTGAAGTATTGGTACTGTTGTTGTTGTTTTTTGTTCAGAAGGTTTAACCATTCATTCATGTTTTGATCCTGGCAGTTCGTCCAGAGCTTCTCGCTCAGTTTTTGTTCAGTCTGTTGAAACATGATGAAGCTTAGAAGTCATGCAGAAATACGCGTGGGTGTGTATGAGCTTGCTGAGTGTACCATGATCTTTTTGTGTCTGTGGGGTTTGTTGACAGAGCTGCTACAAATAGCCTGCTACAGAAATCAAGTCTCGATTTTCACACACACATTCCCACGTTTTCCTAATATTCCAGACAAAAGTCCCCAGATGGTCATGAACTGTACGACACAGAACGGCGGGTGCGAACAGAACTGCACGGACCTGCCCAGCGGTGGCTACTACTGCTCCTGTCGCCAGGGGTTCCAAGTGTCGGCAGAGGACAGCAAGACCTGTGAAGGTGAATTGTGTGAAACTCACACAGTATGAAGCATTCAAGGAGGGTTAGCACCTCTGATTGGGGAACATGTCATGCTCTGTAGGATTAGGAGTGGTGTCATGCTCTGTAGGATTAGGAGTGGTGTCATGCTCTGTAGGATTAGGAGTGGTGTCATGCTCTGTAGGATTAGGAGTGGTGTCATGCTCCATAGGATTAGGAGTGGTGTCATGCTCTGTAGGATTAGGAGTGGTGTCATGCTCCATAGGATTAGGAGTGGTGTCATGCTCTGTAGGATTAGGAGTGGTGTCATGCTCCATAGGATTAGGAGTGGTGTCATGCTCTGTAGGATTAGGAGTGGTGTCATGCTCCATAGGATTAGGAGTGGTGTCATGCTCTGTAGGATTAGGAGTGGTGTCATGCTCCATAGGATTAGGAGTGGTCCAGCTCTCACCTGTGGCTCCAAGTATCTGGTCGCAGTAACCTTTGATCAGGGAACTCCACCCCACCCCTCTCTCCTCCACCTTTTAAGACCACTTATTTTTTAACCTGTCCTTTCATGTTTCCATCTAAATGGACCTCTAGTTCTGACCAAGAGCCCCCCCCCCCCCCCCCCCCCCACTACCCCCACCTATTTTCACACCACCTGTGGTATATTTTGAGATGATCTTAAACAAGGTGATGCACTGTACTGAAGAAAGGTTGATTTCATTTTTAGCGCAGAAATTTCAGCTAGTCAGTTAACACATCTATATTGGAACCTTTTTTTTTTTAAAGGTAAACGATAAAACATAGCAAAAGCTTTTTCTGTGGACGATGAGCACCATGTTTACTAGCGAAAACTTTCAGAATTGTAACTTTTATGATATGCTGGTAGTGTTAATAATTTGTGTCAGATCGCTGCTTTATGAGAACAGTCAGTGACATGTATGCGTGTACCCGAACAGATGTGGATGAGTGTTCCTCATGGGGCAACGGCTGCCCCCAGGAGTGTCAGAACGTGAAGGGGTCGTTCAAGTGCCAGTGCCACAAGGGCTTCTTCGACACGGACAACAAGGGCCTGGAGTGCAAGGCTGCCAGTGAGTTCTCTTTCCGCCAGTCACAGCTTTTTGGGCTGTCTCTAACTCCCCCCACCCCTACCTCCTCCTTGCCCCTCACACGACCTGCACGCTTGGCTGGGCATGCAAAAAACAGCCATTTTCAGTCCCTCTTTTTTGCCACTGATATGACTTGCATGGTTGTCTGGGCATTAAGCAAAACAGCCGTCTTTGCTCCTTCCTCTTTGCCGCTGACATGACCTGCATGGCTGGCTGGACATTAAGAAAAACAGCCATCTTTGCTCCTGCCTCTTTGGCGCTGACACGACCTGCGTGGCTGGCTGGACATTAAGAAAAACAGCCATCTTTGCTCCTTCCTCTTTGCCGCTGAGACGACCTGCGTGGCTGGCTGGACATTAAGAAAAACAGCCATCTTTGCTCCTGCCTCTTTGCCGCTGACACGACCTGCGTGGCTGGCTGGACATTAAGAAAAACAGCCATCTTTGCTCCTTCCTCTTTGCCGCTGACACGACCTGCGTGGCTGGCTGGGCATTAAGCAAAACAGCCATCTTTGCTCCTTCCTCTTTGCTGCTGACACGACCTGCATAGTTGGCTGGGTTTTAAAAAAAAAGCCAGCTTCACCCTGATATAATCTGCATGGTTGGCTGGGTTTGGCAAACAAGTTATCTATCTATCTTTCCTCCTCCATGATATGAATGCAGAGCATATGTCCCTATTAAGCCTGTCTCTCTCTTGTTTCTTTTTTTTAAAGCAGCATTTACTATTAAAGACAAGTTATTTGTATGCCATCTTGTTTATTCTTGGATAATGTTATCACTTAAGTATAAAATAACCAACAAAGGTGATATGTGTGTCTATAGGTACTCGTCACAGCTGCAGAAGCACTACATTAACCTGAAAGCTTCTGGTTACATGGGAGATCTTTAAAAAAAAGGAAAACAAATGTGACACAAATTGGTTGCGTTTCAGACCGCAACGTGATCGTCCTCTTCACCATGGGGCATGAGGTCCGGCAGTACCGCTCTTGGCGCAAGGACTACTCGGACGCGGTGGTGGCTGGTCAGCGAGCCGACGCCCTCGACGTTGACCCGGTGCGGCAGCTGGTGTACTGGACAGACACGGACATGCACCATATCAATCGTGCCGTGGTGCCCAAAGACAACGACGCCTCCACCATTCCTCAGACCCTGCCCATCGTGCAGATCAACCGACCCGAGGGCCTGTCCATCGACTGGGTGGCACAGTAAGTGGACCCGTGATGATCTTGATACTCAGGGATGTAGCTCGGCTGGTTGAGCTATCGGGTCTGTTACGCTGCTGATGCAGGTTCTACCTCCTCCCTCCATGCAGCAAGGGATTTTTCTCTGGAAGTCAGCTTTCAGTGCAGGCTGTCTTGTGGTGGTTGTACAGCACTGGTGTGTTATCGCACGTGTAAAGTTCTGTGTGCGCTTTAAAAGTCCTAAACTTTTGCAGCCATACCATTGTTTGGAGTCACAAATTACAGCACTGGAAGACAGAATGTGGCCGCCAAGTAGCAGGGGGATTGAAAATGGTAACATGTGGATGTCTTCTCCAGAAAAACCTGTGTTTTACCTCTGTAAAAAGAGGAATGTAGATCTGGATACAATAGAGGGTTGTGTGGGCTGCCAACACGTGAGCAGCTTCAGTGAATCAGAAAGTCATGCGTGTGTGTGTGTCTGCATGTGTGTGTGCATGCGCAGGCATGTGGCATGAGTGTGTGTGTGTGTACATGTGTGTGTCATTGTGTGTGCATTAAGGTGCATACATATTCATGATATTGTGCATGAAAGACTGTCTGCATTTGTTTTCTTTCGCTTCAGCAACATCTACTGGACAGATGCTGGTGCAAAGTCCATATCTGTGGCCAAAAGTGACGGGCGTTATGTGAAAATATTGTTCACTGGCCTGGAGTACCCCCTGGCGGTGGCTGTCAATCCTCGCAGCGGGTGAGATGCAGCGGCTTTCTTCTTTCTAGTTCCACTCTAAATTATGTTTGGCTTCGGAGGTGCTGAGATTTTTTACAAACATTCACCCAGCTCTTCAACTGAAAGCATACTTTAACCGTATGAGGAGCTGATGGGACGTGTGGCATACACTTGAAATGAAAATAAAATGCTCCAGTGAGGCACAGAGGGGAACGTCTCCACAAAAAAAAAGAGATTGAAACGCAAGTTTAAAAGGAAAGCTTCTTTTTTGATATAGGAGAATACAAAACTGCAAGTTTTGGGGGTAGATGCCTTTTTCAATTTACAGATGGACAAGTGAACAGTCACTATGACAAGCAAATTAATGAGAATTAGAGAGTATTTATAAAGTGCAAAAGCTTGTCCATAGAGACCACCCTAAGCGCAATCACACGCACACGTGCATTCTGCCTATACAAAGCTTAATTTAGCCAGCTTAAAATGGGCAGCAGAGACAGAAGATACTTCATTCAACCGTAAGATAACTAACTTGTAACTGCATTGTGTTTATTCTAATTTTTACTGTTTACAGATCATATTATAATTTTTTTGTCTCATTTATTATTCGTATTATTTTCATATCTTCATTAACATTCATTCTATCTTCAGGTGTCATGGTAGCTTGAATTTGGCATCTTTGTGATGATTCATATCTTGCACCTTTTCTGTCACCGCTAGCTACATGTACTGGAGTGATGCTGGCAGCACAGCACCAAAGATTGAGCGTGCTTGGATGAACGGTGACAAGCGGGAGACCCTGGTGTCAACCCACCTGACTCGGCCTGCAAGCATCGCCATCGACTTTTACATGGGTGACCGAGTGTACTGGAGTGACAGCAAGGAGAACAGGATCGAATCCATGAAGCCTGATGGAACAGACAGAGTTGTTGTTCTGGCAAAAGGTGGGGAAACCTGTTTGGTATTTGAAAACAAAGTGTATTCATGCTTGCGTAGGAAAACCTGTTTGGTATTTGAAAACAAAGTGTATTCATGCTTGCGTAAGAAAACCTGTTTGGTATTTGAAAACAAAGTGTATTTATGCTTGTGTAGGGAAACCTGTTTGGTATTTGAAAACAAAGTGTATTCATACTTGCGTAGGGAAACCTGTTTGGTATTTGAAAACAAAGTGTATTCACGCTTGCGTAGGGAAACCTGTTTGGTATTTGAAAACAAAGTGTATTCATGCTTGCGTAAGGAAACCTGTTTGGTGTTCGAAAACAAAGTGTATTTATGCTTGTGTAGGGAAACCTGTTTGGTATTTGAAAACAAAGTGTATTCACGCTTGCGTAGGAAAACCTGTTTTGTATTTGAAAACAAAGTGTATTCATGCTTGCATCATAGCGTGTTTATAATGGAGAGCAGTTGAGTTGCATAACAAGCCGCACAGCAATCACAAATGATCCTAACAGCCCTAATATTAACCCTGACAGGTGTTTTCAACCCCGTGGACATCGACGTGTTTGAGGGGGGCCTGCTGTGGGCTGCCCAGCTGGAAGGGAAGATAATGCGCAGCGACAAGTTTGGCGAAGACGAGATCAAGACCATCCAGACAGGGCTCCACATGCCTCGGGCAGTCAGTGTTTACCACATTTACCGCTATGACATCTCAAGTGAGTTGAACTTGGTATTAAACCTCTGCCTGCCTCCGGCCTCCTTGTTGCCTCTTACTTGCTGTACCACGTTTTGGGGTGGGTGGTTGGGGGGGGGGGTAGCTCAATTGGTGGAGTGTCAGGTCCTGCATGCTGCTGCTGGAGACAGATTTCTCTGCCCTGGTGCTGCAGTGAATTTCTCTCCCAGAACCAGCTTTCAGTGCAGACTCTCTTACAGTGTTTGTACAGCCCATGTGCGCAATCGCATATGTCTGTGCATGTTAAAAATCTCAAGTGTTAGCAGCCATGCCATTGTTTAGATACACAAATATTAACATCTGTCTGTGCATGTTAAGAATCTCAAGTGTTAGCAGCCATGCCATTGTTTTACATACAAAAATATATATACAGCACATGCAAGGTCAGCCTTCAGTGATAAAATGTGGCTACCCAAACGGCAAAAAATTGAAAACAGTCATGTGTGTATTTCATCTCCTGAAGACCAGGTGTACCAACTCCATAAAAAGAGGAATGCAGTTCTTAATGTGCAAACTCCTGACTGAGCCGAAGCAGAAGAATATTATTCCCCATCCCGGTCAAATCTGAAGAAAGAGAAATGCAAAGTAAATGCAGAGATGAACTCTCAGTAAATAGATGACAGAGAATAACCTTTTCAGTTAATGAACCTTAGTAGTTAGCTGAACTGCCCTGTAAATGATTAGAGTACATTGACTTGACTTGAAATGACTCTGGCCATAATTTCAGTTAAGTCCAACTGCTCCAAGTCCAACTGCAGTCACCTGTGTCTCATCGTCCCTGACGGCTACACCTGCGCCTGTCCGCAAGGCACCATCTTTGTGGAAGACAGCGACACCTTGTGCAATGCAGGTCAGTTCCTCTTGGCAGGGTCAAACACCTTGAATAAAACCTGTGTGGTAATGATGAATTGCGATGGTGACTGCCAGGGAACAGAGGCAAGATGACGCGATGTCATGTTGAAAAACGGGATCTGTTGGATATTAACTTGTCAGGAGGATTTGATTTGTCAGATTGTGGCTTCTTCTTGAAGAAGTGTACTTGATGATTATGATGATGATGATGATGATGGCAATTTGTAGCTCCATGCTGCAAGAGCATGCTGGTGGCGCTAAATTGTTGATAGCTTGACAGAGTCGTAGTCCTTGCAAAAGTTTCCATCAACTACAAGACTCCAAGAAGAATCTTCAATTCGATGCTCCATGTTCTGCCGGTCTCCAGTGGAGTCGCTCATTCACCTCTACAGCATCTGTATCCTTATCCCCTTTGTGTTAATGGTTATGTAATCTTTGCCTTTTTTGGTGGCCTGCTTTTCTTGTTTGTTTTGTTTTGACCCCTTTACCACACCGACGGTAGCGCAAGGAATGATTGTTGTCCCTGTTTTTGCTGGCTTTCAGCTGTTGAGACGGAGTTGCCAGAACCCAAGAGGTGTCCCTGCCAGCACGGTGGTACCTGCATCCAGGAGAAAAACTCTGATAACATCACCTGCATCTGTCCTGAAGGTATTGCCAGAGCCACTTCTTGGGCAGTCAGAGTGTGTTTTGTTAGTTTTGGGGGGGGGGGGGGGGAGTGCGTGTTTCTTGACTGGAATGAGGAAAACGTGGTGAGGACACGGCGGTGTTGTGTTGCTAATAGAAAAGGGGAAACGGAGAGAGTGAGCAAGAGAATTCAAACTCAAAGTTGAAAGCTGGGGAACACTGAAACAATATGATGATCAATCAGTCAAAATGGTGCTTGTATGGTGCAGTAACCAGAAGTAGCAGTTGTAGGACTGTGGGGTGTGGAGTGAGGGATGCAGGTTGGAAGTATCGATGAAGAGTCACACATCAGAGGTTGCTGTAACATAATGTTTATTTACACCAACCAGGAAGCAGTGTCTGTGTGGGAAAAGACACAAGCAAACAAGACATTTAGGACATGAAAGCGAGAGTAAAGAGTAAACAAAAGTGATTAACTAATAAGTACAAGAATAACCATGTGGTTTACTGGGTGTTTACCCAATGTGTTTTGGGTTGGTTACACATTGTTACATATTTTTTGTGTTGGACAGGTTACCAAGGTGATAACTGTGAACTGGGCAGCTTAAGTAGCTCTGTGGACATTGCAGCAGGTGAGCCCAAATAACTGGCACATTTTATCAGGCTGTTGCATCAAGTCTATCATATTTTGGCAATGTCCACTTTTAGCCCTGTCAGTTTTCACTCCTCAAATGGTATGAGAATGTGTGTGTGTGTGTGTGTGTGTGTGTGTGTGTGTGTGTGTGTGTGTGTGTGTGTGTGTGTGTGTGTGTGTGTGTGTGTGTGTGTATGTGTGTGTGTGGAATGAACTTGAAGTATGCACTATGTTGGCATATGCACATATATGTTCATTTCATACTATGCCAGTGCTATGCACATGCACACACACACATCCTCAAACCATTTGAGGATGGCAAACCAATGGGGCTAAAAGTGGCTATTGCCCATATTTTTTAGCTTTAATGCAACAATATGTGAGCTTGTTAACAAAGAAGTCGGACATTTCTTGCACAGCAGTACTGGTGCAAAGTTTTTACCATACTTGAAGAAAACAAAAGTCTGTTGCTCTGAAAATGAAATATATATATTTTTGCACAGCTGTTACTGGGACAGTATAACCACATCTGCCCATACTTAAAACTGTTAAGATGGTGTCTGAGAAGTCATGTGCAAGAGGTAAATTTAGAGTGATACTGTATGCCGTTTGATTTTGGTTTCTGCATATTTTGTGTGTGTTTTTATTGTTGAAAGATTTGCACAGCTTCTCAGTCTTACCTGTTGTTCTTGTGTAAGTTAGTATTAGTCAATGTCAATTATTAGCCTTCCAGGTCTTGTAAAGACAAAGGTGTGTTTGGGTGTGCTTTGGGTGTGATTGTGTTACATGCAGGTATGCATGTTCATGTGTGTGTGTGTGTGTGTGTGTGTGTGTGTGTGTGTGCGTGTGTGTGTGTGTGTGTGTGTGTGTGTGTGTGCAAGGGGTTGGGGTGAAGGTGCAGACTTCAGATATGTCCATCAAAAGATGGAATTCTGTCAGTTGAGGAGTATCAGGGGTTATTCTAGAGAAGAGACAAATGTACAAAACTGTATCTCAGTACTTTCAATAGCTTTTTTTCTTTTTTGGGGTGTGTGGGGTAAACAGATATGTAAATTTAAGTCAATACTGATATTTCAAAATCTGGTGTCTGGGGTGTCTGTGTTGGGGGGCAGGAGGGTGGAGGGTGATGAACTAGTGACTGACATGTGCAGTGATTGTGTTGCAGCCAATATCGCCATCATTGTGCCAGTGGTTGTGGCCATCGTCTTTGCTATTGTGCTGGTGGCTCTCATCTTGATCCTCCGGAGACGAGGGTGAGGCTTTCCTCAGCAACTTTCTATTATACATCTTCTTTCTTCTTTTTTTCTTTCTTTTTTTGAGCAAAAAGCTTCTGTTTTTTTTATTTATTTTTTTATCTTTTTTTAAATTTGATTATTTTGAGTATTTACATCATTTTGTTTCTTTGCTTGTTTGGATTTAGGGTTGCGTGGGCACCATTTGAGTGGCTTCATTTGAAAGGGGGACTGATAAGTTGGTCTTGGTGGATGCTGAATCTGTACGTCTGCGTACATACATGTAGACAGCAACAGCAACAACAAAAAAAAAAACTATGAAAAACACAAAAACGATCATGTGCAATATACAGCTATAGAGGAAGATCTCTTATTTCACTGTACTTAATGGATCTCTTGCAATTCGTAATCTAAGATTGTATGGCTTTCAAGTCTTTCCTTATTCTAGAAGTTGGCCATGGCAAGATTTGTTTGCCTGTTCTGTTGTTGTTGTTGTTGTTGTTAACTTGATTATTATCATCTGTTTTAAAATTCTTGTTCTTATTATTGTTATTATTATTTATTACTATTGTTATTATTTCTTTTCTGTTGTTTGCTGTCATCAGAGTGGACTTCAATTTCAAGAAGCTGATCACCAAACCTAGCCTGGGCTCCAAGAAAAAGTCCCAGGGTGTTGTGAGCTTCAGGGATGGTGGGCAGGTGAAGCTGGGTGTACCTGGCATGGCACCCGATGCTGGCAGTCCCACAGAGATGGACCAGGTACCGTCATCACAAAAGGATAGGGGGTGGGGAGAGTGGGGAAATCTAGGTAAAAGTGGGGAGTGTATTTTAACACTTGCGGTGGGGTGGGGGGGCGGGGGGGGGGGGGGGGGACAGGGTGGGAGGTGGGGGGGCAAGAAGGGAAAGTAAAAAAGCTCTCAATGAAACATAGGACAAGAACAAACAAACAATAAAACCAACAACAAAAAGTAAAAATAAACAACAAGATGGGGGAAGGAAAGCCCTAATAAAGATCTTGAGATTGATCAGAATCAGATAAATGATTGCAAGCATGCATGTGTGCATGCAGTCTTATATGTATGTGTGCTCATGTGTGTGTGTGTGTGTGTGTGTGTGCTTGATGATATGGGAACACCTGTAGGTGACTTGGAGTTCAGATGTTTCAAAAGCATCAGTTACCTTTCATTTACTGGGAGCTAAGATTCGTTTGTTACTCTGCACCAGAAATATCAGAGCAGTGTATCTTTGCTGTGAGTTTGGCAAATTATTGTGCTTTTGATGTTGCTTTTACCGGTTTTTAAATAAATGAGCCTGGTTAATTTGAGAATCGTCCTGTGAGAGATGGTTAAAGCGTTCTGACTTGGCTGCCCGGATTTTCAGGTGACCGTGGAAGGGGCTGCAGGATCTCTCCATGACCCAACGTGCCCCACCAACTTCAGCAACCCCATGTATGACAGCCTGCACGCCCGCGAGTCCATCATTCTCTCGTGCAACCCTCCGCCCCCCAACGAGTCCTCCACGGACGAGCCCCCTCCCCCACCCCCACCCCCTCGCAGGGACATCCTGCCTGAGCAGGGCGCCCAGATGAAAGCAAACAATGAGGGCCCTGAGCTGAGGATTGTGCCCCGGGCTTTGGACCCGACCGACGAGGAGGAGCACGACACGGCTGGGCTGGTGCGACAAGGTTCCCTCTGACAGAACCGTCCGGAGCAGTAGTGTCTGTGCGCTTCCCTGGAAAAGGGGGCTACTTTTTCATTTGGACAGCAAAAGTGGGAGAAATTCGGCAAGGGGCTGGCTGAGAGTACTTGTATTCAGATATCGTACAGACTGTGTTTTGCTCCCGATTGCAATCTCAGATGTGTGTGTGTAAATACATATATATATATTTTGCATATGGCCTTCAGTTGTCATGACACGCAATCTCAGATGTACAGTTCTTGTAATGAAAGCATTTCAGAGCAGGGGAAGAAAGCCATATCCATTTTACTTTTTTGTTTTGTTTTTTTGTTTGTTTGTTATGGAAATGAAATGATTTTTTTTTTTTGTATTGGTTGTTGTTTACTGTTGGATGTCTTTGGGGGGGGGGGGGGGGGGGGGCGGAATTTGCAACCTTTTTTTGTGTGTTTCTTTTTTTTTCATGACAACTTCAAACTCAGTGGCACAATAAAAAAAAAATAGAGTGAACCACTGGATTATGTTATAGTGGAACCCCCAATAAAAAAAAACACCCCTCTTTAAGAATTTTATTTTTGTTTTTAAACCTTCCATGCAACTGAACCTCTCACCAAGGACCACCCCTCTGTTAAGGCTTCTTTACTAGATTTTCAGGGTTATCTTGAGGGGGTGGGGGGTGGAGAGGGGGTTATGGGGGGGGGGTTTCCACCATACTGATGGATTTTTGTGGAATGAAGAAGGGACTGGCCATAATCAGGAGGATGTGGGTTCACATCCAGGTACAGGCGGCAGACAGCAGCTTTTTCAGTCAACAGACGGACTTCCATCAACTGAGTGACAGGGCTCATTCTTGAGGAGAGAGAACTGTACAAAACTGTGTCTCGGTACTTTCTTGGGCAGTTTATTTGCTTGTTTTGCTGTTGTTGTTGTTGTCAGATCTGATATTTCAAATGTTACAGAAAGTACTACAACTGTCATCCGGACCCTTAGAGTCAGGAAAAGAGACCCAAAATGATCCAAATTTCTGATTTGAGACATTTTCAATGAGGATGATAAAATATTTTGAAAATTGAAAATCTCAAATTGAAAATCTCAAAAAACATTTTGTTGTTCCTTTGCTAGCATCATTGATACAATCCTGTTTTGGGGTGTTTTCTCATTCGTTTCAGGGACATTGCACCTGCACACAGAATCAAATTGGACCTTGGAAAAAGTGCCTTATGCTGTCAAGTAGTTTCTCTCTGATGAAGGGAATAGCATGCTTCTTTCTTTTTCTCATGAATAAAGATTTTTTTTTTTATTGTGGAAACGGCAGGTGGGTGGATGGGCATCACATACTGAATCTAGCTCATTAAAAAGAGTGTGTTATTTCTCTGATGCACTGATACATATCAATCCCCTCCACCCCATTCCCTGCCTCCCCTTTATAGGGGCACTTTCATTATGCGCACATATTCATTTCGTGAGGTCTTACAATCGGAGACAGACTAGCCGGAGAAAATGAGCTGTGAATGCACAACTGTTTTGAATGAGTAAAATGCATTTGCCTTCGACTGTTATACCAAAGACATTTGATTTTCCCATGACGTGCCCTACTTGACCGAATTATATATATATATTTGAACTGAGTACTGAATGTACATATTTTGTGACACCAATATGCATTGTTTTGTTTCTGTTGTACATATGTTAAGTACATTATGGCTTCCCCCTGCAACCCCCCCCTTTTTTTTTTCCTTTTTCTTTTTGGCCTTTCCTGTTCATGCCGTTATTCATAGTATCATATTGAGGTTATTGTTTTAATAGGATCAAATGAAGACAACCCCCCCCCCTCACCCCCACCCCCCCCCCCCCCCCCCCCCCCCACCAACTCCAAGTTTCCATTTTACTCTGATGTAGTTCTAATTCTACTTGTTTCAGCATGTGCTATTAAACTTGAATAATCCAGGTGTGTTTCAGTTTCCTTTCAAACTTATTTTTTCAGATATTATGGATATATTCTAATTTTGTTTTGAAATGTGTTATGGTGGCAGTACAGTATCATACTTTTGCATTTTTCATATCATGCTGAATGTCAGCAAATTTCCAGGCTTTCCCACTGTGGTGAAATAGTCATAATAAATATGCAGCAAAGATTTCTGCCTCTCTTTTATATTTGTGTGTGCAGCTGGGTATGTGCATGTGTGAGAGAGACAGAGTGTGGGTGCCTGTGGGTGTGTTTATGTGCATGTATGCGCTTAGAATAGTCTCTATGGACAAAATGTTGTGCTTTATAAATACTTTAATTATTATTGGAAAAATAATGTGGCGAATGTCAAAACTGGTGTGTCAGAGTGAGTGTATCAGGGAAGGTGGGTGGATGGATAGGCTTCATTGTGGATTTGTAAATGGGGTGTCAAAAGGTGGGTGGATGTCACAGGTGGGGTTGGAGTGGGGGGAGTAGGCCAGTGTGGATGGGTGTGTTATTAATCAAAAATAAAAACTGTTTTGAGGGGGGGGGGGGGTCTTTTCCATTTAATTAATAATAGGGTCAAATAGTGGGCATATCAGGGTGGGAAGTGTTGGAGTGGTTGTGGATGTGTGTCGGGGAATGTGTCCAGATTTGTTTGGTGTGTGTCAGCACTATCCTGTATTAATGTTTCTTTGTTCTGAAATGTTCAAACAGTACATGACTCTAAGACTAAAGATTTATCAACTTCATGCATTTATAATTTGTACTGCTTCTCATCACTGGAAATATATTTTTGTCTGCAATAGTTGGCTTTGGACAAAACTGCAAACCTCAACCATGGAACCAGTTCTGGTTGTGTTGCTCACAGCTTGAGCTGCTCAGCATGCCCTGTTCTGAGTCCTGATATGCACGCACACACATACACATGCACACACGCATGCAGGTGCATGCATGCAGACACACACATTGTGCTAAGGTTGTTGTTTTTTGTGTGTGTTTTTTTAAGCTATAAAAGCTATTTTAGAACAAAGGAAGCCAGAAAGAACAAGGCAGCTATTTATTAAATCACAGACATAGCATATTTCACTACATGGGCTCAGTAAAATATTTAGTTTCTAATTCTCAATACAGATAGAAACTGTTGAATCAATGAAGATCATAATGATTCTACTCCTATTTAAAATTTAACAAAATCAAGTTTTAATTTGAGCAGTGACAGTTAACATGTTGTTACATGTTGAGTTACATGTTGTGACACCTGTTTTCATCAGCAATGTAAATACAATTAGTGTGTGCACCTCAATGAAAAAAGAAAATAAATCAAAATATCAGCAGATCTGAAATATTTGCAATGGTCAGTTCAGTTCAAGATGGTACTTATGCACTTGGAAAAGCCCATATCTCTCAGACGTTTCCCCAGCATTGCTTTTAAAACGATTCCAATGTTCATCTCACTGATGATGACCCTCTCTCATCCTTTCATCTAATGCTTCCTCTTTTTACACCTCTCTCCTCCAGGAGATCAATGGCATGATGTCCTCGGCATTGTGCCTGCAGGTAGTGTCTCAAGCTTAACACTTCAGATCTTCTGAGATGCAAGCCACTTGTGAGGGTTGTTTTCCCACCAGTCTATCTGCTCAGTCATTTCCCTTCACTCCAGCATGTCCAGGGCAATACGCCCATGGGAGCTTTCGAAGGTGGATGGCAACCATTGTCACATTCCAGTCTAGGCTTTCCATTCAACTTTTCACTTTTTGTAGCAAACTCGTCGAATCTGTGAGGATAATGGCATGTGTGGTCTGACTGTCACCTCTTGAGGCAATCCACCAGAGGACATGGGTGACTGCTTCTATCTCCATTCACATTGTTAAGCTGGAAAAGGGCAATGGTCATGCAGATCAGTGTGTTCTCTAAATTATCTGTTATTTATCAAACCACCACCCCCCACCCACCCCGCCCCATATTGCCACTAGATTATGCTAGAAGATGGATTTAAAGTGTTCATGTTACACCAATGACAGATTTCCACTTTTAGGCCCAGCTACATATGGAACAATATATTTATATTATAGCAAATCATTAAAAACAAAGGGGGGAAAAGGGTCAATATTATATATCATGTAATATTATATTACTATTTAGCTGCTGGTTTATTAGTTAGCAACTTGTATTCTGCCAAACATTGTGGGGAAGGGAGGGGGAGGCACAATAAATAAACAACAATTCTGGCAATAGCCCCATGCTATGCTGCTGCAACTCTGGGAGCATTCCAGAGTGATTCTGAGCACCTGCACACGTACAGTGTGTGCTGCCAGCTGCCGTCCAGTCTTAGGCAGCTCCCAAACTGTTATATTGTATACAGTGAGCAAGAAAAACGCACTCGCCAAAAGATTACAAGACCAAGACCCAAAACAACTTGATTCAATGTTCAGTCAGTACAAAAATCTTTTGTCAGGAACAAAATAATTAATACTAACAAAGAACACAGACAAAAAAGAGAAAGAAGCAGACAGTTAAATGAACTAATGAAAGGGGATGTAACTATATAGAAAAAGAAAGAAGCAGATATGTATACAGTAAATAGTTTTTTTTTTTTTATTCTTTTAAACAGATCACTCACGTTGTAAGCCAAAACAACCTGCTCAAACGACTCCACAGCTGAACAAACATGACATTCCTCATGAACTCGCTGGTTCTGTAGTGACGTGGCAGTACTACTTTACTGTCCTTTCGATGAAAGAAAGGCTGGCCAGAAGTTGCTGCTGGGCATGTGGGAAGTAACTGGCTATAAGCGCCTTGACAGCTGATTTTAGGAATAATTATCACGCTTTTCTTCTCTGTTGAGGTGACCCCATGCGGTTTGAGTTCTAACAGCTAAAAGTGGAACTGGCCCCCAGAACTGAGAAACCCAGCGCAATATCTGGCGGGCCAGTTCAATAGGTAGTCTAAATTGTGGCGGTTTAGATGCGATGCGATCGGGGCTTAATGTCGTAAGATGTCGGGCTGACATAATTATGAGGGGCAACACGCGGCTCAGAGACTTGTTCCTGTGTTTGAGTTGGATGGGCGTGATGGTCCAGTTGTACATGCTATGAAAAGGGCCAGTAAACAGCTTTTGTCCCCTTTGTGTTATCTCCCTTGGCAAAGGCTAACCGAAGTCTGCTTGCGAAATTATCTAGTCCGTTGATTGCTGTCAGCGATGCTTTTTGATTGCCTGTTTTTTCGTGTGATATGAAATATGTTCTTATAGATTTGTTATTCGCCTGTGATGTGTTTTTTTTCTTTCGGAGACGACGCGTGCCTTGACTTGATCAGTAGATCGTGTATACGAGTTGTAGCAACGACCATCTGCCGTAAAGGTTTATAGCGTCTTCCTCTTTTCTATCGGCAAACTTCTCAGAATAAGTTCACATTCAGCTGTGATTTCAGCTGTAACCGAGCTTTTGACATACAATTCTGTTAACACTCAAAGCAAACAGCCTGTATATACTTTTTTTTCTTTGGTATAGCTCTTTTCAGCGGCTGCGTACCACGGTTGACAAAAATGACAGCCTTCGGTTGTCGTGTGTCACATTTTAGTTGACGCATACGCATGCGTCTTGTCATAGCGCGGAGTACGCGTCCTACAAGAATAACAATGAACCAACTGTGCTACGCTATGTACAAGGAAACGTCACTGTTAAATCATTTGTGCCACACCGCCATGATCCAGCGAAAGTTGTGTGTCTCTCGTCACTTGTGTAAGGATAGTACAGGTTGTCTAACTATACTAGATTAAGGAAACGGCTAAAGTATGACTGGAGAAGGTATGGAAAAAGACAAGTGAAACGAAAGTAAACCGGTGGGGCTCATTACCTCAGAATGGCAGAAGGCCTGGCAGAAGTGAGTGGGGCTTTCATGCCCTACGAGAGTATTTACATCGGTAAGTTTTATACATTGGTAAATTTTATTTTGTAAGCATACACATGAGCATGTAGCATGTGTGTGACGTATTAGTATTGCTAATATATAATTGCATGCTGTTTTTAAGGGCATGTATGAGTGTGTTTTGTGTTAGTATTATAATAATTATTATGTAAGGTGTTGAGAACACATTATAATTTTTATTTTATATGGTGGATTTGCACCATACAAACACCATTTTGACAGTGATTTTCGTATTGTTGTTTTAGCGTTCCCCAGCTTTCAAGTTTGAGTTCCCTTGCATACTCTCTGTGTGATCCCCTTGCTATCTGCAACACAATGTCACCTCCCAGCCTAGGATTAGGAATCAGGTGACTGTGATCAAATAATAATCAATACACTGGACCATAATTTATAAACCTTAGTATAGATGGGTTAGAACTAATCTGGGAAGGAGAGAATGACCAGCAACAACCTTATGAAAAAAACTTCCTCCTTTGACGTGAGGTGCATCACAACACATAGACACCAGCAAGAACACCAAGACTACATTGAAACATTGTTATGCACTGCATATGCAGCATAGTTGTGTGGGGACTATCTTTACCCATGATGAACACCATCAGTAATAGTATCCACCCTCCAGAAATAGAGATAAATCCTCCCAAGCTGTCCATGTGGTGGTGTAAGAAAACAAACACACACACACAAAAAAACCCCACACAGTCACACATAATCCTCTCACCTTACGGAATACATTTGTGAATGTACAGTACTGGGTGACCTTGCTGAGCATCTGGTTTGCTTTTTACCCTCATTTAGTTGATTGTTAGTTTCAGTAACATAAATAAATAAGCTGCCATGTCTTGCCAGGGAATCTGAGTCTTTAATTCAACATTGGTTCAAAACCAGGCCCCTCATCATTATAATTGTTGCAGGACTGGTCATGGTTCAAACCCTGCTCCCTTGTTTATATTGTAGTTTCAAGATTTGACATTTGGTCAAAGTCATAACCAACTCTCTCACCTGTAAATTGTAATTCACAAATTGTTAGTAATGTTACAGAATTGGGCATTCCTTCAAAGTTCAGTTCTGTAACGTTACTTCACAACCTGCCCAATCGTCTGCATTGTAATTGTATAATATATAACCATCCCCTTAATCTATGCTGTACATTTTGCAAGATTGGAAACTGGTTAATAACCGGCCCTCTCACTTTAATTGTTACACAATTTAAACACATAAAATTAAAAGGTTCAAAAGAACGCTATTTATTAGGACAAAGCACAACATGCGAATACTTCAAACATTCTTCTAAGCACTGGATCAACATAGCTCAACCAAAACCAGAAAAGTGTCTTAGTTCTACATCTTGTTGTTCACTGCTTAACTGTTGTTTTGTAATTGTAGCTTGATAAATTGGATTACCCCCCAAATTTGCTTCTTTTTTTTCTTCCTAATAAATAGCATTCTTTTGAACCTTATACGTGTTTGAACCTTGTTTCAGAATCAAGGATGTTAGCTGTCAGTCTTGTTTCAGATTGTTTTCTTTTTCTTTAAATTGTTACAAGATTGACCACATGGACCTTTGTTCAGTGCCCCCCCCCCCCCCCCCCCCACCACCACCACCCCCTTTCCTGGCTGTGGTATAATGGTTACATGGTTTAGACTTTGGTTCAAAACCTGTCCCATCAGCTGTATCATTAGAGGACGGGACATTAGTTTTAGAATTTTGTCCCCTCACCAGGATACTAGAAATCTTTGTTTCATGTATGAGTGCTGCTTACAAGTTACAATGATGCTTTGTCCTTCCTTTCTTTCACAGATGCAGACCTGAAAGATTTTAGCAGCGCAGTACTGCAGTGCTTCCGCACGAACCATGATCGAAAGGCATTGATCAAAGAACTGCAGAATATGTGGACTGTTCCTCAAAATCCCAACCCTGTTCTGCCCATTCTGTCTGTCCGGACAGGCTTTGATCTCTTCTTCAGGGTTATGAACTTCAGTCCAGGATCAGAGGTGATCATGTCTGCTGTGAACATCCCTGACATGATTCAGATTGTGCAGCACCACAAACTTCACATAGTACCTCTGGACATCAGCATTGAGACGGCGGCACCCAAAGTTGAGCTGCTGTCCCAGCTGGTGTCCTCTCGCACTGTCGCCATAGTGATCGCTCATCTGTTTGGGAAATGGTCTCCAGTGGACGAATTCATTGCCTTTGCCAAAAAGCGGAACTTGTATGTTGTAGAGGACTGTGCAGAGTGCTTCTGTGGCTTTGACAGACTCAGTCACCCACAAACTGACCTAGCCCTCTACAGTTTCGGTGTGATCAAATTCTACACCTCTTTTGGTGGTGCCATTGCCAAAATCAAACCAGAGCTGTATGACAAAATGTTTGCACTGCATGAAACCTATCGCATCCAAAGTCAAGTCACTTATTTAAAGAAGGTTTTGAAGTACATAATATTGTACTTAGCTTTGAATGTGCCCACCGTCACGAAGAATGCAAGAAGAATTGTCCGATGTGTGTCTCATGATATAGACTACAAGGCTGGAGCCGTCAAGGTAACTGATAACTAATTGCTGCATGGTAGATGCTTTTTCTCCTCTCTCTGTCTCTCTGTCCCCCCCCCCCCCCCCCCCATCCCCCGGCCCCTTCAGTTTGACCTCAAATTTCAACAGAATCTACTGCACATGAAATGTTCTTCTTTCTCTTTTAAGCTAAGCGCCATGGAAGCATCTATATATATATGAAAAACAAATAGACAGTATTAGTCCAAATCTGAAACAGAATGAGGCCCATAGTGCTTATGCAGAATCAACACAGAAGGGGGTTAATTTGCACTCGAAATATGTAACGCAAGTACAACAACAAAGACCTCAGTTGCCTATGGGAACTCTCACCTGGCATGCATGTAAACACTAGGTACATAAACTTAACCAGAGGTATTATCCTAGATAGTTACCGTAGGCAACTCAGGTCTTTGTTGTTGTACTTGTGTTATATATTTAGAGCGCTAATTAACTCCCTTGTGTGTTTATACACTATGAGTGATTGTCCCTTCTTTTTTTCTCTCTTCCCCCCCCCCCCCCCCCCCCCGGTCAGAGGTTGTTGACATTGAAAAAACAAATAAAGGAGTTAACACCCAAAAGGTGTCACAGAAACATCTTGTCTTGAGCCAGAACATTAGGTCTATTAAAAGCATAATGTTTGTTTTGTGTTAAGAGTTCTGTGGCAGGATTTCTTTCAGCTGTAGTAATCATCATGACATGACAAATTCCAGGACTGAAATCCCCAAAGTCCCAGTGCAACTGTCATAGTGGTAGGTAACACTGCTCTTGCATACATGTATGACAGCATGCACAGGTGTGGGGAAGTGATTGCACACCTTCCTTCTCACCTGACACTGGATGAACCTCAGGGTTTTAGCTGAGGAAACCAGCAACGAAAAGAATGTGTCTTGATCAGTGCTGTGTTGCCATTTGGGTAATGGGATCAGTGCTGTTGCCAGTTAGGTAATGGGATCAGGGCTGTGTTGCCAGTCAGGTAATGGGGATGGTGTTGTGTTGCCAGTGGATAATGGGGTTAGTGTTGTGTTGCCAGTTGGGTAAGTGGTATGTGCTGTGTTGCCTGTCAGGTAATGGGATCAGTGCCATGTTGCCAGTCAGGTAATGGGATCAGTGTTGTGTTGCCAGTCAGGTAATGGGATCAGTGCTGTGTTGCCAGTCAGGTAATGGGATCAATGCTATGTTACCAGTCGGGTAATGGGTAAGTCGATGCTGTGCGGCAGATGCTACGTGGATTTCCTGACCATCTCATAGAAAAGATTCGAGAGCAGCCAAGTGGAGCCCTGCTGGCCACAATGCTGAAACGACAAAAGTCCTTTTCAACTGCAGACTTCTGCCTGCAGCGACTGAAAGGCGACTACATAGCCTCCAGGCTTCCCCCCTCCTTGGATGTAGTTGGCATCAAGGCAGCTGTCAACAACTACTGGCTCTTTCCTGTTGTCGCAGTGAGTATTTAATTGTTGTTCCCATGAGCATTGATTCATTGATCATCACCCACTGAGACACTACTTTGATAGCAGATGTAGCAACAGGAGTGGAAGATTTTTACTTTGAGAACAAATGCAAACCGTTATAAAGCCTCGGTTTTACCCTCTGCTCTGTCAGTTTTTAATGAAAATTATACCAGTCATCAGTTGAGCATGCGCATGCGACAAGACGTCTGTTGAGGATGATGACTTTCTAACGGAGGGTTGGGGATGTGTGAACCTAATGATTTTTATTTAATTTGAGAGTTTTTACATTTTGGTTTGACACAGAGAAAACATTATTCCAAGTAATTTTGGGTTTGCTATAACTAAGTATTAGTGTATACAGATTGAGAAAAAGGGGGCGTATGTCTAAGAGTGTGTGTGTGTGTGTGTGTGTGTGGTTCATGATTTAGAATTATTGAGACATGTTCTTTGTTGTGCGATCGAATGACAGCTTTAATTTCCCACTGGGGTTAATAAAGTATATTGTTATTGTTACTGTGTAGTTTGTAATTTCACCATTTCAGCTTTTGGGAGGGGAATGCATTGTACTGAATGGATCAAAGACACAGCAGTCAAAATTTATCACTGCAGTCTATCTGTGTTGGAGAGTGTGAAATCTTACTTGCCAGCTCTGTCAGAGATGTGGGGTTGGTTATTGACTCGGGCATCATTATGCATGATCACATCAGTGCAGCAATTAGGGCTTGCTACTTTCACCTCCACTCTCTGGCAACAAAACAAGGAAAATTCCACTGCTGTACGTGCCACTGATGCCATCACAGCTGGTTTACTGCAACAGCTGTCTATATGTAGGGTGTCACAGCTCAAGAACTACACCACCTTCAGCTTGTTCAAAACATTGCAGCAAGAATAATGACTTGCACAAAAAGGACAGACCATATGGAGCCTGTCTAGAGAGGACTTCACTGGCTGCCTGTCAAAGAGCGTTTCAACTACAAAGTGTTGTCTGTGGCATGCAGTTGTTTTAAAGACAGCCCCTTGGTAGGCACCAATAGCTCATTCATTCCCGGTCATGCACCAGCAAGACCCCACTGTTCTTCACAGTCATGTTTTCACATTCCAAGTGTGGATGAAGGGTACATGAGGAAAGAGTTTGGCTTCAAGCCATCTCAAATTCTGCATTAAGGCTCTGGAATACTCTCCCACAGGCTCTGAGAGAATGTGCTTCCTCAGCAATAGTAGACCTGAAAACTCATCTGTTTTCAGTTGAGCAGTAAATTGCTGCATTTTTTACTTGGCAACACAATTCTATTGCATTGTTTTGTATTTTGTCTGAGGCCTGTGTTCAGAGAGGAAAGTGATGTATTTCCAAACCCTGGTATGCCCTTAACTTTAAACACCTTTCTGACAGTGTTAAAGCAGGATCCATCAAAAGTCCATGATGATGAAAAGTTGAAAAGTGGTATTTAAATGTTCTGGATATGAGTTGGCTGAGTATTTTCTCCTCCTGTTGTTTACATGCATTCATCAGGTTTTGTTCATTATTTTCATAATGTGCATTTCACAGGAAAACCCAGACAACCTGATGTATCTGCTGAATGCACTAGGGGTGGACTGCTACCGAGGGGCCACACAGCTTAACCTTGTTGAACCACTCAACGGTAATCCCAACCCACTGTTGGCATCACAAGCTGATCACGGAGACAGTCTGGAGGAGACGGAAACGAGGCAACAGGACCATCAAACCCTCCACACAAGCAATTCCTCTGCTGCCCATATACCTACTGTGAACAGGCAGTACCCTCATGAAGCCAAGTATCTGGTCGACCACGTGCTGTATATGCCTGTCAACAAACTGGTACCCTTCCATGTACTGAATCGCATGTTGAGGGCTGTTCACATTGCTGTGGCACTGGACAAGTCATCAGGGGATGAAAAGGTGAAGGTAGAGCTGCCTTCCAAGTTGTAGAGCCCTGAAACTGCTGCTGTCGTTTGTTTGTTTTTGCTGTCAGCAGAATACTGCAGCTCAGTTCATGGTTGTAATCATGTGTTTGGGAAAACCTGTGTGCTCCAGCCAGTCTCATGAGTTCCCAAAACATTGCCTTCCAAACAATTCCAGTGCTGGTCAAATTGATGATGTGTGTTCCATTCACAAAAGACTATAATTCCAGTGCTGGTCAAATTGATGATGCGTGTTCCATTCACAAAAGACTATTGAGGGCTTCCTCTTTCTATGCCTCTTCTCCAGGCGATCAGTGTTGTGATAGCCTTGGCTTTGTGCCCAGAGGTAGTGCCTCAAGCTCCTCAACACTTCAGATCTGCTAAGACACAAGCTCAGGATGCAGCAGATAGACAGGCAATGCACTTTTAATGCCCTGTCAACTGTGCAGGTCATCTCAGAGTGAAGCGGTCAGCGCAGTATGAATCTGTTCTCTGCAGGCAGCCATGTAGTGCAAGTGTTTCAGTCACAGTTTTACAAACAGTTTGGTGTTGAAGGGGAGTTATAATTAAATCCCTTCATAAACATTCATGGGCTCGAAGGCAGCTTTCTTGCTGCAAACAGAAGAGAGTCATGCTTTCCCTGGATATTGTGCCACTTCTGTACCACAAATGAATTTCTTGATGCCCCAGCTGAAGTCAAGTGCTTGTTTACTGCTGAGTGAAGAGAGAAAGTACCAAGCAGAGGCTGAGGATGAGCTGTACCCAGTGTCTTAAAGTGCACACCTACACTTTGGTACTGGTGCAAGGCTGGGCTGCTTTTGTGTCAGACTGATGCACTGACTATTAGTATTACACTTTTACTCACCTCCTCAATGGGCAGGCACAAAAGTTAACAGCCCTGCAGCTGAGAATCTGGAACTGTAAATGTTCCCACTTTTAAGCCTGGAGGAGTTAAGAAATAGCTATATAAAACATATATAAGCTCAATAGTTAAGAAATAGCTATATAAAACATTATATATATATAACTTTTATAAGCTTCATAGCTGTATATACGTGAACATAGTGATGGAGGGCACATCTACTCTAGTAAAGAATTGTTTATTTTAATGTTGAGTATCCTCCCGTTTTGCTGTCTGTTCCTGAACTGCTGAGTTGTTGAAATCTGCCTTGAAGCTGCAGTCACCAGCCTGTTGTGTGTTATGCTGTGATTATTATTGCTGGTCCTGATCAAGGTGAGTCTGTCAGTTGTGTGAGTGTGGGGGCAGTAGGTCTAGGAAGTAGCTGTGCCGATGTTATTCAAAACCAACACAAGAAGACAGATATTCACAGATTCTAGAACAGAAGGAGGTGCAGTTGACACCAGTGTGTGTGCTACAACTACAAGAACAAATTCATAATTATGACTTCTTGTTGACTGTGTAGGATCTGAACACTTAACCTTCACCTCCCATTGAAGATGCACAGAGTGCTGAGGTTGATTGAAGTATTTGATTCTGTACAATTGGTTGTTTTTCACCCTCTTAAGAATGAAGTATTTATTTGAAGAATGTTGAGCCCTTTGGGCTTACATTACAGTTGTGTGGTAGTGCTTCATTACTTACCACTAACTGCATTACTTACATTTGGGTGAAGTCTTTTTTTGAAGAATGTTGAGCACGTTTTGACTTACATTACAGCTGCGTGGTGGTACTTCATTACTTACCACTTACTCCATTACTTACGTTTGGGTGTAGTCTTTTTTCGAAGAATATTGAGCACTTTTTGACATACATTACAGCTGTGTGATGAACTTACTGCTTCCAGGTTAACTGTTGGAGAAGTCTTGCATTATTCTTACGCATAATAACCGTTGATGTAGTCATTATTTTGTGCCATAGATATGTATCAGGTGCAAACCTTTTATCAGACTGGAAATTGGGAGGTCTTTTCTAGTTATCCTTTGTCTGAAAATGGGTGTTTTTCTTTGGCCGCCTTCATATCATGGTGGGTTTACATGAATGCAGAAGTTTGCAACTTTTGAAAAATTGCAGATCTTTGCAACTTAAAAAAAAAAAAAAGGTTATAAAAAGATGACTTTAATTAAGTGTAGAAATGTGCACCCAAGCTTTTTAGGATGGGATGGGGTGGTGGAGGTGGAGGTGGTTATATGGGTGTTCAAATGGGATGTTCACAGAGTAAAAAGTTTTCATGATAGCATGTTTAGTTTGTGTATGAACTAATGAAGGTGCTTTTTAGAGCTTTTTATGCACTACTTTCAGGTGTGCTTTTATATATTGAATATCTTGTTTTGCATCAGTTTTTTTTAGATTTGGACTGATCAGACAATCATGGTTAGCACACAGTCCAGGATAAAAGATTAGAGAAAGTCAGCAAAGCAGACAAAGAATGGAAAATAAAGGTCAAATGACTGAAAGAGACAGACAACCCAGGCAAGAGTTTTACAAGTAAATATTTACAGAAACCTACCCCAGGAATATGTTCACTTCTTTGGTGGATGTAAGTTTTGCCAACAATTGATGGTATACAAACAAGAAATGTGTACAACAGACAAGTTTTTAGTATTTATTTATTTATTAGAAATTACAAGGTGTGATATTTTATTTTATTACAAATTACGGGGTGTAATCCATTTTGTGACATACCTGATGATACAAATCAAGGCAGAATTATTTCTCTCTCTCTCTCTCTCTCTCTCTCTCTCTCTCTCTCTCTCTCTATATATATATATATATATATAAAATAACAAGATCAGAGCTGAGCATATATATATATATATGCATGCTCAGCTCTGATCTTGTTACAGTTAACGTTGCATGACATTGACAGGTAAAAAATGAAAATGGTACAACAGGCTTGAAAGCTGTTTTATTTATTGCTTTGAACAATATGTCATGGATGCATCGCAAGTTGGAGCAAGGTTATGCATAAGCGGACTTTAAACCACAAAGAAACCCCACAACCCAGGTTATAATCTGTACTTGAGTCCAATAACATCTGTCATATTTCTTATTAGCAAGTTATCACATCTTCACAGTGTGAGCAGGTGTGATGGTATGTAGATAAAGGACATGGTAAAGAACAGTAGAAAAAGAAAGTGGGTCAAACATAAAAAATATATATAATTATGAAAAATCAAACGCTGTTATGTAACGCAAGATCAAAAGCCATTTTTGCTGGGAACAGTCAAAATTTTTTTGCAATAGAACATGTTTACATCATTGTAGAGAAACATGCCTGAGGATCAGTGTGGTAACAACAGTACAACAGGGGTGGAATTCGATGATTCGGTGACAAAAAATATTGCATGTGCATTTCTTTCGTCACCTCTGGTGACACCAAAGACATTTTGGTGACGTCAAACTGAAGCGCGGGAAAAGAGGAAGCAAAATTAAGTGTTACTGTTAGTGATAATGTCCAAAAAAGTCGCCTTGTAAAATCGACACAAATTCAACTGCACGTTCAATCTTTTTTTATTTATTTTTATTTTTTACTGCGAATTATGTTAACCTGCTACAAAGCACACGAGACGATTAGTCAGCAAACAAAAGAACTAGAGTTTATCTTCCTCGCCGATTACAATCGCTAAAAAGTAGCAATTAACGCCGTTTTTTGTTGTTTTAGTTTTTTCACTTTTGCAACAGTTTTATTGATTTCACTTTTAGATTTCTCTTTTGCAACATTGTTTTACACTTTTGTCGTGGATGCGAAAATTGAGAGCGGAGTAAATGTCCAAAGGGCGTTACTAACTACTCAGTTAAAAAACTTCACTATTTTTCTCTTCCTCTTGTATAATGTATAATTTAAAGCAGCAACAAAAACAAGAGAAAACAAGTGAAAAGTCTCTGTTGCGGCAGTCACCAAAGATAACTGAGAGCCGATTTTCTGACAGTCGGTAAAGAGAATAATATGATTCACACACACACACGTTGTCCCCAATATGTCATCCCGACATCCGAGGACATTAAGCCCCACAGCACACACACACACACACACACACACATGACTGCGATACCAGCAGTTGCCCCAGATTTGCTTGAAACTCAAGGCCAGTTAGATCTAGACTGAGGGACCCGGACAAGTCCGACAACTCGATCAGTGGGGCAGACGTTCGTAGGAACGAAACGTGTAGAGGACAGCAGCAGGTCATTCGGAGGGTACACGGGGAATTTCGGGCCTGGTTGGATTGCCACTCTGCGCGTTTTACATGGACGCAAAAATGTCTGAACCATACACGTGTGTGTGTGGACATGTTTGCGATACATTCCATACGCGGCAATCGACTGTAGCGAAGCCCTGAACGAACAACGCGTCGTTGACTTGTGACGTACGGTTCGTTTGTCACTCAAACGCCGTGTTTCAGCGGCAAAAGTAGACGTCATTTAAGCGATACGGACCAGTGACAACGTACTACGCCTGTCTGAACTCCGACACACTTGATCTCCGTTAGTGTTACACTCAAAACTAGATTTGAACTCCCTTTTTTTTCTTCTTCTATTTTTTCTTCTTCTTCAAACCTTTCAAGTGATACTGGATATATGCTTTTCAAAGATTAATGCTAGAGGGAAAATCCTTACTTTTTATCGGTATCAATACCCGCAGTAATTGAATGAATTTGGTACAAAACGAAACAGATCTAAATGCCTTCCGAATATCGTGTGCTTGGAGCAGGTTAAAAGAATGATCCGCAGTAAAATAAAACCTGTAGGACGTCAACAAAATAATATATCGTGCAGAACTACACTGAACATTGCGAACATGCAGGCCAGCGTTCAGATGGTATTTGTTTTCATTTTTTGTGTGTTTGTTTTTGTGTTTTATGCCTTTTTTTTTTTTCCTTTTTTTTTTCTGCTCTAGTTATTTAGCATTAGCGTATTTCTGACACACGTGACTTCAAAAAGTTGCATTGGCTTGGGGTACGTAGAACAGTTGCAGACTTCTGAGATCGTGCAAACCTATTATCGGATGTAGGCTAAATGGCGTCAGTTGTGATCTGGATGAAAATTGAGAGATCTTTTGTGGGTATGCTTTCTATTAAGGGGTGTTTGTTTTGGTTGTGATGTCGCTTCGGTTGTGATGCTGTGTTTCAGCAGAAGACCAGGTTTGTTTTGTTACTCGGGTTGCTTCCTCCTTTTGTTGGAGACGCTGATTCATTCAAAATTTCTATAGATCTAATCACAGAATGAAGTTAAAAGCACTTCAGAACGGTAATAACTCCGTGAGCAATGCCCAGACAGGGTTCCCAATTTGTAATGCATTTAGCAATCACATTATATTTCTCAGTTTGGGTGGGGGGGGGGGGGGGGGGGGGAAGAAAAAATCACAAGCAAGTACAACTGATTTAAATACAAACCAGCTCAGTTTGTATGTTTTTGTTTTGTCTGTTTTTTTTGGTGGGTGGGTTTTAATAAAAAAAAATATAAAAAAATTAACAAAAACTTTTTATAGTCTTGCTTTCATTCATGGTACTGTTTTTAAGGATGTAGGCTAATCAGTTTTGGCATGTCAGTTTTCACATCTGTTATCAATGCAATTTCAGTATGTACTACAGCTGTAATTATTGCACCTTTGGTACCTCTGTTTTTACAGCCCTGATTTAATAATGAATACACTTTTGTTGTGTCTATTTTTACAGCTGTATTTAATGCACTTTTGGTATGTCTGTTTTTACAGTTATTTTGTGAGACTCCATTATTTAAGAGCTGTAAGTAATGTCTTTTTGCAGTGGTTACAAGATCAAAAAACAACCAACAACAAAGTGCTAATTTCTCATTACGTTATTGTAGCCATTATTTACACATTTGTAATGGCTAAGCTTCAAATGCTAATCATTAATTTGTGTAAAATTTATAGTAAACCTTCATTTTTTTTTTTTTTACAGCTGTTGTCATACTCTTTGTAATTGTTGACAGGTGTGCACTGGTCCCTTGTTATGCGGTGCTTGTCATGAGGAGTCAGTGATGGCACAAAACCAAAACACAAACCGTGGCTTTGTTTCAGTGGTATTTTATACTATCTGTTGCCATTGGATACATCATTTTTGTACTTTGTAAATCTCATTTTTCTGTAGGAGTAGTTTTTGTTACTTTTACGGTGCTTTTTTGCTGTTTAGTCTTTATTTGTGTTCTGCCGCTAAGCTCACTAGAGCCAGGTGAGATTATTTGTTTGCAGCTGTTTATCTGCATATATATAAACCTATCTATCTATCTATATATATATATACTTGAATACAGTCATGTCCCTAGCCATTCAGGCGTTTGTATACTATTGACTTCAAGGGCAGTGCTTGTTTGAATAGAATAACAACTGAAACCACTTAAAGATGCTTTCACATCATTTTGCTATCTTTATTTCCCCATTGGGACAAGCCACAATCACTATTATGCCACTGCTGCTTTGCAGAATCTGTGCTTCCATGTCACCAACTGTTAAGTTCTCTACGTACCAAAAAGGTGGACATGGGACGATTGATATACAGATCTTGATCTTGAATGTCGCCAGACCTGCCTAGTTACAAATGTGATGGGATATATGCATAACAATCTTAGGTGCTGTGCACATGAAACTATTGAAAGCCAGATTGACACTGACTGACAAAATTCCCAGTATATCAGAGGAACTGCAAGTGTACCTTATTTTATCTTGACCTGGGTTCAAACCCTTGATGTCTGCAGTCACTGGATTGGTTACAGTACTGTACTGCTGCTGGAGCAGCCAGACCATGGACCCTTCTTAAAAAATATTCATGTGGGAGGTCACATCAGGTCATAAAATCAAAAGCAAGGTTGGGTGCAGTATTGGCCTGGGGCCATTCTTAATGATCTAGGTCATGACAGGTCATGAGCAAGGTTGGGATCTGCCCAAAACAGCAGGTCATGAGCAAGGTTGGGATCTGCCCAGAACGGCAGGTCATGAGCAAGGTTGGAATCTGCCCAAAACGGCAGGTCATGAGCAAGGTTGGAATCTGCCCCAAACGGCAGGTCATGAGCAATGTTGGAATCTGCCAAAAATGGTAATCCAGCCTTGCTTTCAATCTCATGACCTGGCTGATTAAGAATGACCACAGGTCAGTACTGTGCCCAATCTCGCTTTTGATCTGTGACCTGCCATGACCTATCATTAAGAAAGGTCCATCATCCTTGCCAAGCTGATCTCTCTTTTGAACCACAAGTCACTTATACATCCATGCATATGTTGAATGTGAATATAGCAGAACCCCAAATAGATGTTTATTTATTTTTAACCACCTCTCTTTTTAACCCCTTTTTTCTTCTCAAAAAATGACAACTTCTCTTCAGATTTTTATTTAAATGAACCATTGACCAAGGACCACCCCTAGGACCACTTTGGCTTCATTTCTTTAGGGTGGTCCTAAAAAAGAGGTTCTTTTGCATTAGCTGTTTCACTGAGGTCAGTGAAGGTGATGTGTGATTATTTTCTGCAACAAAAGAAAACTAGTCCTGCAGCTGTAATACTCTGAGATGTAGCATGTTACATGTTACCATTGTTGTATGGTGTAGCGGATTTCACACTGAAAACTAGTCGTGCAGTTGTAATACTCCGGGATGTAGCATGTTACATGTTACCATTGTTGCATGGTGTAGCAGATTTCACACTGAGCACTAGTTTAAGTCCCAATTTCTGTCCTCACAAGCTTTCAGTATGACCACCGTGTGGTACTTTTTTTTATATTTTTTATATAGTTAATTGGTGGGATGCATGATGATTTGAGTCGATGCCGAGCTCTAAGCCCTGATTTTTTGTCCTCACAATCTTTCGATCTGACCACCATGTGGTACTCTCCCATTAGGTCATTTCTGTGCTGGAAAAGATGGAGTGTCCAAAGTTTTAATAGATTTGTCTGCATACCCCCCTCCCCACCCTCCTCATCCCTGATGTTTCCCCATCTTTTCCTCCACAGAATTCACTAAGATTTTGCTTTTATTGGTGCCATTATATTGTGTAATGCAAATTTTTCAGATATATTTTTTGTACTACTATGCCCTCTGTATCATCCTGTGTGGTTGACAGGATGTTAAATTCCAGTTACTAACTTCCTGACTATGCCCTGAACTACTTGCCTGTGTACACGTGTGCGAATGTTTTGTCCAGGCATTAATCATCTAACTGTTCCAAGTGTGTGTTACCAGCCTTTTTCTCTTCCCCCCCCCCCCCCCCCCCCCCCCCCATTAATTTATTGCTTGTGTGTGATTTGGCTCTACTGAAAATAATTTGGTTGTTTGATTGAACTTTTGTTTTTCCAGTTCAGTCCACTGGTTTCCTGCATGACTTACTGAAAACTGACCATCTCCAAAAGTGAAACAATGATTTGATATACTTTGTGATTGAGCATATAGTTGCTTGTTGATTGATTGCCATGCTATAAATGGTTCTGGTCCTTGACTGGGCATAAAAAAAACTAATTACTTACTTCTAATCTCTCTGAATTGCTACTAGTCTACACTCTGTCCTGTGCACTTCACTCTTCTCGCAGATGTATGGCTTTTGCTATTTTTTCTACTTTGGACCTAGTATTTGGAACTTCCACCATCTTAATCTCGGGTGTGGCTCAGCTCTTTCATGCTTGAAAACAAACTTAAAAACCATATGTAATTAGTTTACAAATGGCATACAGATGAGAAAAAGGTCTCAAATGAATTTCAGTGCTAAGATGTTTAGCCTCATAGTCATAGAGCTGCATTTATATTTCCTGTTGGTTTCAAGAGATCTGAATTACGGATGCAGGCGTACAACTGTAGCTATCTCATGGCAGATTGGTAATCTCAAAATAGTGTGCTGCTAGACCAAACTGACACGCCCCCTTAAAAAAAAAAGTTTTAGTTACAAGCTGTTTTGTGTACATTAGTGGTTAGTGGTCAGTACTGTATACTACCCATGTATTGTTTATTTTTGTCTCTTGAAAAAGTGGGCAGGTAATGAGAAGTGTTCACCTGGTAAGATGTTTGGCAGAATTCTTGGTGTTGTCAAATTCTGGACAGCATTTTGGCAGAAGCATGTGTGGGCACTTGGCATGACAAACTTCATAGAACTTTGCTGTTCATCGAAGTTTATTATTGGTTGAATAATGTTACCCATTGCATGCAAAAGTTTGTATCATGTTTAAATACACACACACACACACACACACACACACAGAGTTAAAGTTACAGGGAGTGTCCAGCACATTTTGATGGCTTTAAAAACAAAACAAAAAAAACCTTGACGTCCTCAGCCACTGTTTTTGTATTTTCTCAACACAGTGCAGAAAACAAATATTAAAAAAAATGCAGCAGGTCAGTCTCCAACTCTGTGATCTGGCTCACAGACTTCCAGAAGAACAGCTGTGCAGTCTCAATGAAACAGTTTGGCATGATTTAGTTTGCCCACTTCAGTGGACCAAATTTTGTTCCAGTGGTACATGCCAAACAGAATAACTTTTCCATATCAGCTTACATCACCATACATGTGAAACGGGAGAGTTTTGTTGTTTGTTGTTGTTGCTGCTGTTGTGCAGAACACGCCCTGGTATTTATTGCATTGGGTCTGCTTTGTGTTTGCAGACGTACTGTGCTGCTAGTAATGTTGATAATCGAAAAATCAACATTCGTTTGGTGAAACCAAAATCAGCCATGATTAATTGATTGAACTCTGTAAACTCTGTCTGAATGTCTTTAGCTGATCGTTAATTACAGTGAAATTTAGGGAAGCACTGTTGGCGGAAGCTTTAACGATTTTTTTTTAATGCTTGTAACGATCATCATTGTAAGAGATGTTTTGTATGATAATGGTGTTATGACTTCTACTGTTAAATTGTTCATAGTCCTATGGGTAAGCTTGTATAAAATGTTCACACTCATGAGGGTAAGCTCTTATGACTTGTTAATATACAGGTGGGGGAGGGAGTCTAATATCACTTCTTGTGAACAGACAAAATAAAACTGATTTTTTAAGTGACTTTTGACTCAATTTCTGACTGTGATCCATTCATGTTCAGACTTGGCAAGATTGATACATATATATGGACATGATGTTTTAAGAAGCATTGGCCCGCATGTTCAGTGGGCAATTGGAACATTCCCTGTCCAGTTGCAGAAATTCTAATGTCAGCCTTTCTAGGATGCTATATAAATAAATCTTACTTAACACTTGTTTTGACAACACATTTTAGGGTGAACCACTTTTTTGCAGCAGTGAAACGAAAACTACATCAGCAAAGTGATGAGAAGCATGACATTTCTACTTACCTTTCAATAGGTGAGGAAGTTTTGGCAGGCAATCTTTCTTTGCCACTTAAAAGTAGATGAAATTTCGTTCCTCTCATTTGTTAGTGTATCATTTGTGCAGTGTAGTTACTACTGTAATCTTCTATTTTTGAAACTCAGGAAATACAGTGTGTTTGTGACGAAAAGTTCATTTGGACTTGAGAGTGCAAATCAGTTAGCATTTGCAGTTTTTCGTGTTACTCAAGTGGTCTTTTTTTGAGCAGCTTTTGCTTTCAGTACAAAATGTGTGACAGGCAAACCCACCATGAAAAAGCAAGTGGTGTTTCTTCCTGGACTGTGCAGCTTTAACATCACCTCAAGGATATGGCTTAGTGGCAGAGCTTTGAACTTGTGATTAGAAGGTCATGGGGCTGATCCCTGGCAGGAGAATTGTTTTCTTCAGAGTCGACTCTGTGTGCAGACTCTTACTGCAGTATCCATTCCACCGCTGCGTTACCACAGTAGCACATAAAAGCTGCCAGTCATTGTGCCAAAAGAGCAGGTGGCAGATTGAGTCTAAACAGGCATGCATCCTTTAAGTGTGAACTTACACATCTGCATAAAGATGCACATACAACTTTGATGACTATAGTATAAAGGTGATTTTTAAAAAGAAGGAACGACTAAATATAAATAATGAACATGTATGTGACATTTAGTTTTGTGTTATGAAAGAATTGTGAGTATTCAGTTATGTCACTGTGTTTGCTAAGTTTAGAAGCAGTATGTATTATATGCATGAAGCCTTTTGTGTTTGACCTCTGCATCGTTACAACTTGTGATATCGTTTGCCTTTGACCACAACACATTCCCACTTGCATATACATGTGTGTGGACTTGTTTCAATACTTTTGTTGTCTGTGTGATAAATGTATTTGAAGCTCAAGACTGTGTGCAACATGGTGGTTTTGTAATGTACTCTGGTAATGTGGTATGGTAAAAACAAATGAAAAAGCAGAAATGCATGTGTATTTTTTTACTTTTGTGTGAAATAACCTGTTAACAGCATGTGAACAGTCAGCTAAACCAAAATGCATGGAAAATGTCAAATAAAATGCATAAACCAGAAACAATCATCTTGTCTTTCTTTTTTTTCTTTTTTTACAGTGCCATAAATAGTATATGAGACATAAGCAACAAATCTTTACAAACCTGTACAGTATCTATCAAGTCACAAATATCATTCAAACAATATTTTGCATTTTTCTCAAAATGGAGATATTTATTGATTTTCCCATTCCACTCCCATGAAAGAAATGTCTAAATCTAGGTGGATACAGCAGTATACATCCCTTTGTTGCCCAACCGTCAGCATCCATCCACCCACACAGTTCTTTTCTTTGACCCAAACCATGACTCAGACATTTGGAAATGAAGGAGGCTTGAGGGACTTGGACACATATCAAAAGGGACCAAATTAGCATACTGTGATAAATAACCAAACATTCTGACAGAACGTCCATGTACACTAACGACAGAGCTTTTACAGAACACATTTTGTTTATAAAAATTTAAAAAACACAAGACCCACTGAAAACAACAGCAACAACACCCCACAACAACTGAGAAATAATTAGACAGGGGGCTACAAGCCTTCTTTACTATAATATGGCTATGCTATTGCTCTCTCTCTCTCTCTCTCACACACACACACACACATATGCAGGCATCCACACACACAGTTCCAGTATTTAACTGATAGGCGAAACTGTAATGCTACATTTATTGTCATAAGGTGTTTAAGTAATTACATGTGTAAGACAGTCACAACTATCTGAGTACAACAAATGCATTACAGCAAAGCCAGCCTGTGCTGTTTGTACAAGATTTGAACATTTGTCTTATCCTTTCATGTTTGGCATTGAACTCTCAAGAACTGGCAAACTAATATCAAGTGTGTCCCAGTACTGATCTACATACCCTGAAGATTCACACAAAAAGTTAAAAAAATGAGCCATTAAGTAGTTCACGATGAAAAAAAGAAGAGCTTCAGCCAAACTAGCACACTCTTCCACATAAGCACATTAAAGAAAGTTACTGTGCATGGCACCATCCACCATTCCACGGCTTGGCTAAAAAAAAAGTACTTCTGGTCTACTTGGGAATCTGCTGAAGGAATAAACTTCATTTCTATGACCAACTCTATGTTTTATTACCACCCTATGCACCTTTTCACCATCTCCAACCTTGTGGGTCACGTGAGCTTCCTGTTCAGATTTACCAACCTGGTTATTTTTCTCCTTTGTTGTCTTTTGTACACTTTTGTTGTCCCAAATGGAGATTTTGTTGTTGCTATTCTTGGAAACCTGGTGTGTTTCTTTGAGGATGCTGCAACAATCACCCTGCCTGGCCTTAATCAAATTTTTTTTAATGTTGGTATCTTCACAGAACTTTGCCAGAATGTTTTTGTTGTGTGTGTGTGTGTGTGTGTGTGTGTGTGTGTGTGTGTGTGTGTGTGTGTGTGTGTGTGTGTGTGTGTGTGACTGCTGAGCACGCACACATGCAAACACACATGGACACAGAGACCACATGCATGCACGCACACACACACACAAAGTATTCAACAGAGGGAGGGCCTTTCTTTGAGTGACAGCAGTCTGTAGTTTCACACCAACTAAAAAGCATCTCCCTGCTGGGCCATGGATGTAGCAAGTGAAAGCTGGCTTGTAAGTCACCCTGCTCTGTAGTTTCACAATGACTTAAAAGCATCTCCCCGCTGGGCCATGGATGTGGCAAGTGAAAGCTGGCTTGTAAGTCACCCTGCTCTGTAGTTTCACAATGACTTAAAAGCATCTCCCCACTGGGCCATGGATGTGGCAAGTGAAAGTTGGCTTGTAAGTCACCCTGCTCTGTAGTTTCACAATGACTTAAAAGCATCTCCCCACTGGGCCATGGATGTGGCAAGTGAAAGCTGGCTTGTAAGTCACACTGCTCTGTACTTTTACAGTGACTTCAAAGCAGCTCCCCGCTGGTGCCATGGATGTGGCAAGTGAAAGCTGACCTGTGCATCATCACCCTGCTACTGAAACTGGTGCAGCGCGTGCTTGGCTCTGAAAGACAATCAGAAAATTATTGCACCACTGTGGACTAGCCAGACTTCGGTCCTTGGATTTTAATGTCCTGCCAACCACTCAGGGTCACATCAGGATTGTAATGGACCATGTGCCCTAATGGAGAAACAGAAATGGACACACACACATTAAAAAGTCACATTTTTTGCACATACCAGTAGACCGTAACAGTGAAACATTTCTTAGGGAGGGTCTGTGCACACATGGCTGCCTCTTCTTGGAGAACTTACTGTAATCATTTATTTTTCATTTTTTAAAGTGTTGTTTTTATGCTTTTTTCCCTCTTTACAGCACATAGTCCAGTACAAGGGAAAAAAATACACACATGCATGTGCATGTACCCCCCTGCCCCCCACCGCATGCACACACACACACACACACACACACACACACACACACACACACTCTCTCTCTCTCTCTCTCTCATCAGTAGGAAAGCTTATTATGAAGATGTGTTTGTGTGTGGTAGGTGCAGGAGTGGAAGTCTGGAGAAACAAATAACTGAAAGCACTGGATTACCTTTCGGACACATGTGGGTTCTTGGAGTGCACCAGCTTCTGCAACTGTTGCTGTACCCCTTTCTCTCGCAAAATCTTTATGCGGTTACTGGAATCTGAAACATACACAAACTCACAATCTTAGTTTACTCTTCTAAATACAAAATGATATTTATAATTATGATAATAAATCTTCTACATTGTTATATACCCCGTGAAAACATTACAAGCTCATGGCTGCCACATAATATCCCAAATACAAAGAAACAAACATAAAAATTAGTACAATGAACAAGTAGTATGCATACATACGATACTTCAACATTAAACGAGCACAAAATTCCCTCAGATCCAGCTCATTCAGCTGTCCTTCATTGTCTACAACATACAATTACAGCTACTCAAGGTGTCCAGGCAGCAAGGAAGAGGTGTGTTTTAAGTTTAGCTTTAAAAGACGACAAAGATGAGGACAGGTGGATATTCAGTGGCAGCGAATTCCAAACAACTGGAGCCTGCTATTGAAAGGGTCATGCACCAGATTTCTTCAGGCTGACACATGGAACAGTCAGAAGTTTCTGACAGGAAGCTACTTTACCCTAATCAAATGAAATAGCGCTTAAGCTTCCGTGTTTATGAAATTATTATCCCCTTCCTCCTTGGCTACAGTACTAAAAGCATTGAAATCAAGAAACGTTTGCTCACCAAAATGGAAATAATTAAAGCTTGTTTAACTCAGTCTTTGTCAGGATGTATACCAAAGGGTGTGTCTACATTTACCCAAGAAATGCACACTTGTACTAGGAAAACCTGCTGAATAAAATGGCTGTGCATGGAACATGAGGGTACCGTCGTCATCTCCGCTGATGAGGTTGAGGACAACGTAGAGGGCAGCCACTTGGAGCTGGGATTGGTTGGACATTTGCTGCACACACAGAATATAGGACAGGTAGCTGCAGTCATCTAAGGTAAACTCAATCAGTCAATGCTCCAACAAATACAGTGAAACTGTCTTCTCTCAAGGCTCTTAAAAAAATACAGTGGAACCCTCCTATAACAAATTCCTTTTTGCAAAGGACAGAGCAATTTAAATGTCTCCACTGACACTTTCTTTACACATGTGACATCTAGACCTTTCAGCATCTAATGGTCCATCTGCTCTTACAAATACAATGGAAGTCTCATATAAAAAAATTCCTTTTTGCAAAGGACAGAGTAATTTAAATGTCTCCACTGACAGTCTCTTTACATATCTAGACTTTCAGCTGATGGTCTAAACTGTTTTGTTACGACATGGTTCTTCTGTACAACTACTGAAACACTTTAAAAAACAACAAGAAATGGCACCATTTGCAAGCAAACTTCTATGCCACCAGCTATGTCACAGATCAAGAGATCAGGATTCCCTAAGTTTCCCAGAATGTTGGTCAAACTGGGTTGTGGTGAATCTGTACCAGAATGTGCAGTCGGGAGTGATAAGCAAGGGGAACTGACAGATTTTTTTTAACACCCACTCAACCATGATGCTTATATCAAGGTTAACAGAAGAAGTGATAGATAACTGATTTTAACAACCACTCAACCATGACACTTATGTCAAGGTCAAAAGGGGAACTGACAGATAACTGAGTCATAACCCCCACACCACCATGTGGCTTATATCAAGATCAAATGTGAAACTGACAGCTAGATAATCAATTTTTAACACCAACTCAACCATCGCATGAATGTCAAGGTCAAAAGGGGAACTGATATAATACATACCTGAGTTTTTAACACCCACTCAATCATGACACTAATATCAAGGTCAAAAGCAAAAATGACAGATAACTGAGTATCAACACCCAGTCAACCATGACACTTACATTAAGGTCAAGTGGGGAACTGCACCAAAGATGCAGGTTGGCATGAAAACTTGAAAAATGGGATCCAACATGGCTACACAAAAGCTGACCAGAAACTCAACCCTCTCCCACTACACAAAACAGCTGTTGCAAGTACATGTGCAAGGAACACCACTCACCAAGCAGGCCACTAGCTGCTTTATGATCCCGTCGTTGTTTAGAATGGACATCCTCGCAGCAACGCCATCCGCAATGTTGGCAACAATGCACAGGGTCTGAAATCAAGCAAAAGTTCAGCTACTGTACAAGTTACACCTACACACCATGTGCTCAAGCTGCGTGCAGCATTTCCAGCAGCAGCACCCATGTCACCACAGACAACTGCATGAGGATGCTGTTGCTATTAACACTGCATCCCTGTCTAACTGGCAGCGGCGTGAATGGTGGGAGGTTCTGCATCAGACACATGTATTCAGGCATGTGCAGGAAAACAGCTGCATGTGCAAAATCTCACCCGGTTTTGGCTCAAACCTCCCCCCCCCCCCTCCCCCAACTGGAGTGGAGTGATACAACCACCACCATCACTAAACATGATAATCATTGCAGGCATACCACTACCCGTTTCAGCAACGGCACTGAAGGGTCGGACATTACAACAGCATCCGTTTTCCTATGGTGTACCATAGGTCTCTGATGTTCACTGGTGCTTAAACAGCAGTAAGTTTGTAACCACACAAACAGCTCAAATTAGATCAGGCCATGTTTCTCTTACAACCGTGAATGATTATAAGAGAAATGTGGCCAGGTCTAATCTGAGCTGTTTTCAGTGCTCACATCAGCACAGATACAGCCAGGATCATCTAAATCGAGATGGAGCTGATCTTTACCCTGGGTAGCCATTTTATGCCCAATGTTTTTTGCATGCTTTTATGCTATGTTGTTTCCACAGTCAGTTGACTCAAATGTTTCATAAATTTTACAGAGTGTGTTAGCAGCATGAGACCTACAGAGGTGCTTTTGACAGACAGACAAATGGAACTTAGGAGTTCCCCTTCAATGGTGTAACAAATTATAACAGTGTTTGAAGGAAGAGTGATGGAAAGCCAGGCTTGGAGTGTGCACAAAGGCTTCAGAAACAGCTACAGTGACGTGGTCAGAGTTCAGAATTCTGTATTACAGAACAAGGCCCTTTAGCCTGGTGCTCACCTGTTCCTTGATGTCTGCAGAGTGGTGATCTCCCTCCAGGATGAAGTTGACAGCCTGCAGAACTTGTGCTCCATACACTGTCATGATGTTGTCAATGTGCTGAAAAACCGTCGTTTTTTTTTTTTTTTAGAATTCTCAAAAACTTTTATTAATGTACAGCACTGTGAACTCATATTCTGTCCACAAGTTAGAGTGCTTTATGTAAGACTAAGAGTTATTGTTAGTATCACAAATCAAGTTTTATGGGATATCATTTCCTGTAGCTAAACACTCACTGAGCCATTTTGATAAGAGGTAATATAATTATGTGCAACCTGGGGTTATTCCATTCCAGTAACCAGGAAATTCCATTTCCAAAACCAGCAACAAACATAATAATCTGGGATGCCTTACCCACTCACTTCCTGAGCAGACTATGATAACCGCGGAACCCAAGGTGTAAAATTTATAATATATGCTTTAAAAATACCCATTCTTAAAATTCCTCAGACAAACATAAAGTTAACCAATACTGATTTATCAAGGACTTGCATTTCATCCCAAAAGATGCAAATAAATTTTGATAATTTCACCATCACGCCACCTCTCTAATGAACAATAAACGTTGTCTGACTAGTACAATTTCGTTCGATAATTCAAAATTCAACAGGTATCCAAAACCAGGCATGAACTATTTTCATGAGGAATCCTGTCAACTGCATTAGAAAAAAACATCCTTCATCTAACTACCTTGCCAACATGAAAACGACCTGTCAACCACTTAAACGAGTCTCAAGCCATGACCAGCCTTCCCCATATGAAAGACAAACTACAGATCAAATTAACACATACATGATGTGCAAAAAAAATGGACATCACAAGTAGATCAAGCAGCTGCCGCAAACAGTCTTTTACTACTACATGGACCTATCAGTCCCACTGCAGCTTCCTTCATGGACACTATTTGCTGGAGCCTTCATGAACAGCAAACAGCTGAATGAACACTATTTCCATTACAAACATTATTTGCTGGAGCCTTCATGAACAGCAAACAGCTGAATGAACACTATTTCCATTACAAACATTATTTGCTGGAGCCTTCATGAACAGCAAACAGCTGAATGAACACTATTTCCATTACAAACATTATTTGCTGGAGCCTTCATGAACAGCAAACAGCTGAATGAACACTATTTCCATTACAAACATTATTTGCTGGAGCCTTCATGAACAGCAAACAGCTGAATGAACACTATTTCCATTACAAACATTATTTGCTGGAGCCTTCATGAACAGCAAACAGCTGAATGAACACTATTTCCATTACAAACACTATTTGCTGGAGCCTTCATGAACAGCAAACAGCTGAATGAACACTATTTCCATTACAAACATTATTTGCTGGAGCCTTCATGAACAGCAAACAGCTGAATGAACACTATTTCCATTACAAACATTATTTGCTGGAGGCTTCATGAACAACAGCAGCTGGAGGCATACTCCTGTTTCCTTTGTGAAATGACACCATTTGTTGCAGCTTTCATGAACAGCAACAGCTGCATGAACACTATTTCCTTTATGAACATAATTTGCTATAGCCTTTATGAATGGAAACAGCTGGAGGTACACTCACAATTTCTTTGACGAACATTTTATTTGCTGTAGTCTTTAGGAACAGTAAAAACTGAATGAACATTATTTTCCTCATGATCATTACTTGCTGCAGCCTTCATGAACAGCTTCGCCCTGAGATAACCACACTGGTTGACTGGGCGTAAAACACCAATTTACTTACTCATGAACAGCTCTAGCTGAATCAAACGTATTATTTTTTCAGTAACATTATTTGCTGCAGCCTTCATGAACAGCACCAGCAGAATCAACATTCATTTTTTTCTTTATGAACATTATTTACTGAAGCCTTAATGAATAGCATTAGCTGAATCAAGCACTATTTTCTTCATGAACATTATTTGCTGCAGCCTTCATGAACAGCACTAGCAGAATCAACACTCACTGCTTTCTTTGACAGCAGGTTCCTGAGGAGGCCCAGGGTGCGCATGAGGATCTCGGGGTCGCGCTCAGACAGCAGAGCAAACAGGAGCTCAGAACCCAGAGTCTCTACAATCTGCATCTTCACTTTCTGCTCCGAGTTGAAGGCCAGGTTCTGGTGCCAACAAGCAACGTCGCTAATAAACATGGGCACGAAGGAGATTCAACAGTGGTATGATTTGTGACAAAATTAGTTCATATTGGCACGTCCCTGGCGCTCTGACACACCATCACTACCATGCACCTTGTACAGCCTGCTTACCCTCATGAATGACTATGTCCAACTTTCATGAATAATTGTCCCACCCTCCTACCCTCAGCAACAACTCTTCCACCTTCATGAGTGACTCTCTCCCACCTACATGAGTGACTCCCTTCTTCATGAATGACTGTCCCACCTTCATGAGTGACTCTCTCCCCCTCCACTTCCCTTTCATGAATTACCCTCTCCCACCTTCATGAATGACTCTCTCCCAACTTCGTGAACAACTTTCTTTGCATCTAAAGTACTTTGCATGCCCCATTGTAAAAACAACTGACAGTTTGCTTATCACACCATAATGATCAATATTCATCTATTCTTTTGCATGAAGAATTCCCCCCCTCCCCCCCACCCCAATAATGAAGAGAATGAAAACTAGTGGTGGACCATACCATGAGTCCCCAGACCCCATTGAGTCGAAGAGGGGGTTCATCCTCCTTTGCACACAGCTCCACCAGAATCCCTATGGCCCCGCACTCCAGAATGGCCTGTCCACAACACAAGCAACTTCTGTAACTGTCTGTATTAGCCTTTTCAATAGTGTGTGTATGTGTGAGGGAGTGAGCGAGCGAGCGTGTGTATGCATGTGTGTTACACAATTTATGAACCTAAGCAGATAACATACAGGGACTTACAGTGATGCAAATCGGCAGCTCAAGAGGTGAAAACATGCTGGGTGTATTGTTTTGGGAGAATAAGTGGTTTGAGGTTTGAGGGTTGATCTGAAGGAGTCCAGAGAGGGTTTCTTTTGGACAGCAGCAGGGCGAATGACAGGTAAGATGAAGCAGACAGCACCGAAGAATGCACTACCCTCTCATCCCACCTCTCAAATGGCTGGCAACTATGGGTAACTGCAGCGACCGCGCTAGACATTTTTCAAACTGGCACATCTATGAGGTGGCAAAAGTGGCTCACGGTCAGATAACCACTGACCAGTCAGATACACGGCCAGCCATAATACCACTAGAGCTCTACTAACAGCCCGCTCTTTTCCCTGTCTAGAACACACACACACACCCCTTATGCCCCCACACCCACCTACAAGCGCACGCTGGCATGTGTTGCGTTTTTATTTTGTTTGTTGTGGCTGTAACTGAGAACTGGTCAATCAAAATAACAGCTGGTACATCTGACTGATTGGTGTGTGTTTTGCTGGTATTTTCTGGTGTGTTTTTCCCCCCCCAATCTTAGCTGGTAAATCACTGGAAATTACCAGTTAATGTGAACCCTGAACTGTACAAGTTTCTGACAGAGTTACAACACTGACAATGTGGGTTATGTCCTGTTACTTCTCTGCATTGCTATTTCTGTGACTGACAATGCAGGTTACGCCCTGTTACTTCTCCGCATAGCTATTTCAACACTGACAATGCGGGTTATGTCCTGTTACTCCTCTGCATAGCTATTTCTGTGACTGACCTCTTTACTTGGGGAGAAGTCCAGAAGCAGATTACACATGGTGGACGAGGCAATTTTCAGCACATCATCGGAGTGGGACTGCATCAGCTAAAAATGGAGACATATGAAACAGTTTTCTCTGCCAGCAATAAAAACAAAAACGAGTGTTCCTGCATTTTACATCTGTCATGTTGTGTGAACTTTGCATAATCTATCCCGTCTTGGTCTAAACACCTAACACTGCTTTCACTTCATTAAATTTAAAGAAACCATCAGGTGCAAAACCTACACATCTGAACAAAAGGCAAGAGTGCTGTTTATAATTCAGCAATGACTCACTTTGAAAGTGAATTCACATACTTTCATAAAGTTGCATTTTTTTCTCCTGGAAAGTTCACAGAGTGAAAGCAGCACCACAACATATTACAAAACAGCAAAGAGTACAAGTTAGCACCTTCATCACCTAACTGCAGCTTGCTGAGCATCTCAACATTTAGGTGATCAAGCAGCTAATTCTCCATGAGTTGAAATGCCATTATTATTATTACTACTGTTTGGTTTTATATATCACTATTCACCATCCTCAAGCAGACTCACTATGCCCATGAGCGTCATTACCTTCACCAGTGGTTTCCACACAGCATGGTCCTGAAAGGTGGTTCGAATCTGCTGCACAGAACGGGACAGACTGTGCAGACACCTAGTGGCGGCCACCTGAACCTTCAGATCATCACTGTTCATGCCAGCCACCACACTCTCTATGAGATTCTCGATGGCGATAATCTGAAGAAAGAAAACACAAGCATGCTAAAAGTGCATTATCACCATTGTGCTGCCACTGAAAAGAATGCTCTCTGTGGGACTGAAGTCTCTCATACCCCCCAAAACAACAACAACAACACCAAAAACAACACATACAAAAACAAGAAGAAAAATGGAACCTGGAGAACCCCCAACAACAGACAGTAAACATATCTGGTAAGTTTCATCATCACTGAAAGAAGTCTTTAGAAAAAAAATGGAAGGAACTTAGTTATTTACATGCAGTTGGAAAAATGGAACACATATGAGAATTTTTAAAAGAGCGACTGAAGATTGTGCCATGCAGACCACAATCTTGTAATCTGGACAGGACAAAAGTAGATGACAGCAATTGAGAGCAACAGACGCACACAGAGAAAGACAGAAACAAATATGAACAAATACAAAGATTGACAGACTGACAGTGAGAGGAAATAACCTTTTTTCTGATTTCCTCATCATTGGCTCCAATGGCAGCAAATGCCTGGAATGCAGCCATCTTTAATGCATTGCCCCAGTTCACCGCCTGCACATATCCAAGTATTGCCATGACATGCTAGAAAGAAAGAGCATGAACAACTTTGATGAGCGCATAAGAAGCACAGAGATACACATTCAAAGACAGAAGCAGAAAGTGTCCACTACAACTGTACCATTTTCTGTATTTGTTGCAAGTCAAGCTGCTGAATACCAGTGCAGCCGAGAGTCCACTACAACTGTACCATTTTTTTGTATTTGTCGGAAGTCAAGCTGCTGAATGTCAGTCTTGCTGAGTGTCCACTACAGCTGTACCATTTTCTGCATTTGCCACAAGTTATACTGCCTGCATAGCTGGTGTGAACCAAAACTGCGTAGTCTGCTATGTCTGTTGTAAGCCATAGTCTGCTGTGTCTGTAGTAAGTCAAGCAACTGTATCTCTGAGTGGCTGGTCTGAACTAACACCTTTTTTATGCCTGTTGGGAGTCAAGCTGCTGGATGTCTGTGTGGCTGATGTGACACCAAAACTGTACCTTTTTCTGTGCCTGACGCAAGTCAAGCTGCTGGGTATCTGTGTGCTCACATGAAACCCAAACTGTACATTGTTCTGTGCCTGGTGCAATGTAGCTGACATGAAACCAAAACTGTAAATTGTTCTGTGCCTGGTGAAATGTAGCTGATGTGAAACCAAAACTGTACACTTTTCTGTGCCTGGTGCAATGTAGCTGATGTGAAACCAAAACAGTAAATTTTTCTGTGCCTGGTGCAATGTAGCTGATGTGAAACCAAAACTGTACCTTTTTCTGTTGTTGGTGCAATGTAGCTAATTTGAAACCAAAACTGTACCTTTTTCTGAGCCTGGCGCGAGTCAAGCTGCTGGATGTCTGTGTAGCTGAGGTACTCGGCCAGAGCCTTCATGGAGTGATCACAGATGGAGGTGATCTTCTGCAGCTCTGGGTCCTCCTGTATCAGATAGGACAGTGTTTCTGCTCCCTCCACGTTCTCATCCAGTGTGCGGTCCTTCTTGCACATCCGCACCAGTGTGGGCAATGTCTGCAGTCAAAGGACAAGTGAGTGTAACAGGGTTTTTTACCGCCCCCCCCCCCCCCCCCCCCCCCAAAGAAAAAAAGGCAACAAGTAAACTGGTGGTATGATGAACAAGAATAACTGCCATTTCTGAGAGATTACAGCTTTTTCTGTCTTTAAAACACAGTTTACCCCCACCCCCACCCACCCCCGTAAACCCCCTCCTCCATTAGCTATTCAGATGGTGCCCCCTCCACTCCACACACACAAAAAGTTCTAAAAGCATAAAAGTATGTAAAAATGGGTCAATATTTTAAAACAGGTGCAATATATACAATCACTCACCTCCAGTGCAATGATTTTGTCTGTGGCTGGTATGGCACCTCCTCTGTGTAAGAAGGTCAAACACTTGGCAGCTGCCATTTGCATCTCAGATGTCTTGTCACGTGACTGCAGTCGGCCAATCAGTTGAGGCACTGACACGCCATTGAAAGTAGCTGCAAAATGACATAAAGTCACTTACTACTGTCTTCAGTTATCTTCTTGCTTTACTGGTGTTCTGACCACATTCAGAGGTGAAGCGCCTAAAAAAGCCATCATTGTTATCAAATAAAATCTTAAAGTTGAGCAGCAGAAAGCTCACTTGGATTTCAGCACAAAGCCATTACATCAACTGATGAAAATGACAACACTCTCACTCTGTGATACAATGAAGTTCACCCAGGTGTGAAGAGCGATCCTTTCGCTGCATGTGTAACTCAATGGATTCACATTTTTGTCATCATCTTGTGCCACAATTGAGCTTCTCCAAAACAAACAAAAAACAAAATATATAAATGGACCACTTTTCCAAGCAAACCATTAGCCTGTGAGTGAACTGATTCTTGCAAGTATTGTCACTTGTGACATAGGTCAAAAGCAAAATAGTTCATCCATTTGGTTCAACCGAAAGGAATAACAAATATACTGGCCTAGATATCTACACACAGCAGTTGTTTACTGAATTCCATGTTCTGTTTGTCAAAAAATATGACCATGAGAGCTGCCATTTAGTGACAAGTAATTTTTATCAGTGACATCACTAAGAAGGCCAGAATGCTTGGCAAAAGTATCAGATATGTCATAAGCCAATGTCTTTCTGCTTTTCATTGTTAAAGAGTGAAATAACATGGCTGTCATAAAGAAAGGAAAGTAGTTCATTTGTATATATAGACATAATTTATATTTGTATTTATGAGTCCATGAATTGAAATACTGAAATATTTGCACATTGTCTAGGTATTCATGCCAGTTTGCATCTTCACTTTGGTTTACCTGTGGCAATTGCGTTGCACACCTCTGGATTCTGGTAGCACATTGCAGCAAAACATTTTAGCACCGGCATCTGGATCTGTTTAAAAGAAGTAAATCATACTAAATGTTCCAACTTTACCAGTATTAGTAGATATTCTGCCCAACAACAAAACTGCAACCCCCCCCCCCCCCCCCCCCCCGTGTCACATCCCCTTCAAAAATGAAAACAGATTTGAACTAAACTCAAAGAAAATCCTTCAGCCAACAGTTGAAACAAACAAAAAAGACAAAGAGAAAACAGAGGTGAAATCACACATAATATGCAACCGGTAACCCCTGACACCTCAAATTACAACACTCTTCAAAGAGATGAGTGTGGCTGCCAAACCTGAAGAAAAACAACCTGTGGCAGAAGGCCGACAGACAGCAGAAAGCAGAGAGAAAATAAATGGACCAAAAGACTGTGGGCTTACCTTGTACAGTGTACCATCTGTGAGTAGAGGGGAGAGGGCAGGAATGGCACCCATCTGACACAATGTGTTCTGGTGTTCTACACACTGTCACAGAAACAATCATTCAAGCTGCAGCGCATGTCTTTCAGTTAAAGTGCTCTGTGTTACGTCACAAAACCCACCATTTAATGTATAGCAATCAGTGAGTGAACGAGTGACATATACATGCTTGCACAAGTATTGAACAGGTGACAGACACACACTTGCATATGTATTGAACAGGTGACAGACACACACTTGCACAAGTACTGAACATGTGACAGACACATGCTTCACACATATTGAACATGTGACAACCACACACTTGCACACATAATGAACATGTGACAGACACACACTTGCACAAGTACTGAACAGGTGACACACACACGCTTGCACATTTACTGAACAGGTCACAGACACACACTTGAACAAGTATTGAACAAGTGGCATCCACACACTTGCACAAGTATTAAACAAGTGACAGACACACACTTGCACAAGTACTCAACAAATGATAGACACACACTTGCACAAGTACTCAACAAGTGACAGACACACACTTGCACATGTACTGAACAAATGACAGATACACACCTGTACAAGTACTGAGCAAATGACACACACACTTGCACAAGTTTCCACTCCCTGCAAAGTCCTGTTATCATTACTGCAGCGGTAAAACAAAAGTATTTTAATGAAAACATTCACTCACTGTGCAACAGTTGGCAAGAATATTTGAGATGGTTTCTTTCGTATGAGTTGTCCGGGAAATGATGTTCAGCAAGTGTGGTATAATCGTTGCATCCTGAAAGTGATGAGGACACACATCAGTTAGCATCTGTGCACATGTTCGTTGTTTGCAAAGAGAATGTGGAGCCAGCAGCAGCACTGAAGGAAGAATTGCATGCTGATCCACAGCATCATAACAGTAATGCAAGGTGACCGCTAAGAAAGTTGAATTCTGGTACGTAAGGTGTGTACTTACAGCAGTGCACGAGTGCCAGAACTGTCATGCATTAGTTGTTTATGACACTTTCATTTGGATTTGTTCCAAACCAACCGTCTAAAAAGCGACAATATCAACAACAAAACTTCACACGCCTGCATGACTGTTTTCATACTTTTGGATTTGGCTGGTGTCTCTGCCAGGTGAAACCACAATTTCCAATGCTTTTGAAAACTATCAATTTATGCACCAAAGAACAAACAGGCTGTCAAAGTGCCTGGAAAAAGAAATAAATAAAAAAAGAATACTCTTTTATATATATGCTATTTCTCCAAATTGGAGCACATAGCCCATTACAAAGCAAGGGAGCAATACACAATCAAGACAAATTCTGTTAGTGCATGTGCGCACACGCACACACGTGTGGGCAAATGCATGCACACACTCACACACACAATCTCAAAAATCCCTCAATCAGCATGTGCAGCATTCTTCACCTGGTAGATGAGCTGCACTGGGGGGTTTGGGGCCATAAAGATTGTGCGGAGGCAGCGCAGACAGGCCTCAACGTGGGGCAGGCAGGAGTTGGACAGCCCCCGGAGGAGCACAGGCACCGCCCCCACGCCCACAAGCTGCTGGATGTTTTCCTCCGTGCCCCAGGCAAGGCTGCCCAGCACGATGGCCGCCTCGGTGCGCAGCTCCTGAGGAACTGACTCATCAATCAGCCACTCCAGCAATCTGGAAAAGGGTATTCACTTCATCATGTAGTGAAGTTTTACACTTAGTCACACACACAAACGCTTGTTTAACTGACATGCAAAACAAACAAGTGCATTTATGAACAGGAGGGGCAATTGCTTCTTTAACTGAAACTCAGAACTTTCACTAATTTTCTTCCGTTCTAACTCTCCTGTAACCATATCAATGGACTAAGGTCACCAAAGCCAGTATGAATGTTCAGTGCTCAACACAGGTTATCTACCAGAATGAAAATCATAAAAGTGGTTTCAAAGATCAACTACACAACACCTGAGAAAACACCAACATTAAGGGCTGCAAAGGAAGAAGAAAAAACCCATAGTACATTAGTAGTAATTATTCTGCAGGTGGCTTGGCAGAATTTAATAAGACAAACAGATGAGACAGGGAGAAAAGTAAGTGTGAAAATCCACCCCTTAAGTACACATCTTGATCATAAACAAGACCATATAACCTGTGTGATCCAGCTCATGCATTTAACACCAACAGCCATTCATCAGTCTGAATTGAACCCAATCAGTCTGAATTGAACCCAGTCAGTCTGAATTGAACCCAATCAGAGTATAACTGAAAGTACAACTTTAATTCAAAGCTTTTGTTGGTTTTGAAGTCTGATCTGTCATCAGTGTGACCTTGAAAACAGCAAATCCAAATCCTTGAACAAGTTAAAGGAAAATGGCATACAGCTTTACCCCATGCCACTGTATTCTTGAGATGAGGTCAAGGTCATTGGATTTTAATAGGAACAGAACACAGACCATCACTATAGTACAAGCACCAACTGAAACCTTGAACTTCATAGGTCTGATGACAATGTGTTAAGTACCACAAACAAACAACAACAACAAAAATGTGTTTATTTTCGCCTCCTAAAAATGAGGGTGTCGCTGCACTGGGGGTTAAGATTACTATAATAGTACTAGCAGCAACTCACAACCATCCTGGTGGAGATAAGCCTAGAGGAAAACACAGCAGTCCAATTATGATGATCTTACCTTGGTAAAATACCATGCTGGATGGCATCAGCCTTCTGGCGATTGCTGCCAATAACAAGACGCTTTACTTGCCTGGTGGAGGAACGAAAGCAAACATTATATATTATATATATCTAGATTATCAACTGCAACACAAACATCACATTTCATTCCAACAGAACAGGAAGGTCAACACTCAGTGCATACATTGTACTAATAGTAATACTATAAATATATAAGTATTGGTATACTTTTAGATTTTTTATTAAAAAAAATTGTAAAAAAAGAAGTAGAACTAGAAGAAGAAGAAGAAAGATTAGCCCTGCTTTTGTGGCCATATAATGGTAAACTATATTATAAATAAGTAACTGGTTTTTAATGCAGTCAACTGCATACTAGTCAACCTGATACTAGTTACAGGTTATATATAATAATATTTTTTTAAAGGCAATGAAGCAAGAATTAATAACTTTAGCAGCAGGAAAACTTAACAGTACAGTTCTAAATTATGCAGTTTGTTTTGAGCTCTTTTATTCAACAGTAACTTGAAAAAGCCACTCTGTTGTCACTGGGCAAAGTTGACTCTTTTTTAAAAACCATGATTAAAAAATCTTGTTTTTAAATTATGGGCACCCATTTATTTTAAATCTTTAAGGTTACTGTCACAACTTTGCAACAATTCTTTGACCTAACTTCTAAGATAATAGTCAAATCAACTTAACAAGATGAATGTAGCTTGTAGTGCATGCATTATTTATAACATGTTAAAAAATGTAAGTGCAAAACTGTACCATGGTAATTAGCACATGCTACTGATCACATTACAATGCATCAAGTACTATTGGGTGATTCAACGAAGCTGGTTTGCTAGACTCCCCTAGAGTGAATGTGCTTTGTAATCTTTCACACAAAAAGTAGTGAGAGGTTGCAGAGCACATCCGGGCTGATTTCTGAGTAGGTGTTGCTTCATGCTGTTTATAACAGTGGAATTTGAACCTAGAATCACGAAGCAGTACAAATGCCAATAATGTTGCCAGTTGCAAAAATTAACGTGGAAAGGGGATGGATGGTGGAAAAAAAGTGCCTTTGTGTAATTTTTTTGCTGACCAGAAGATCGCAAGTTCGTAGAAAAAATGCGTTTTGGGGCATTCCTATAGCATGAGCAACAAGTTATTGCTAATTGCCAGACACATCATGACTATGGGCCTCCAAAATTGCCTTTAATGTTGGCAGTGTAAAATTCGCAAATTCACTGTCACCGCCTTCCATAGTGAAGAAAGTACACACCAGAAGTAAAGCCCGTTCTTAACTGGGCGAATGTTTGTTCGCCCGAAACATTCTTCGGATACTTCGACGAACTATGATTCGTTTCTTAATTGAACTTTTAGTTCGCCGAATATGGTTCGGACAGTCCAAACTTTACTTCATTCTCAACTGGCTCATAATGAGATGCAAGCTTCGGCCCGAACTTGCGGCAGACGCACAGCAGACAGCATGATCGAAAATGTAGGCTAAAGTCAAGTCAATATACTTTAATCATCCCTCACAGGGTAATTCAACTAACTACTATCTCATTCTGGGTCTCCGAGACAAGGCTGTGCCTTCCACAAGTCAATAAACAAATTCCCTCCGAAGCGAGTGAAGAACCTAGTGACACCGTCATCCATTTTTATTTTTGTTTTTTCTTCATTCACAGGAGAGCTCTGCTCTCAGCCAATCAGAGACAATGATCGTCCAATAGGGCGAATGTTCCCAGAACATGCTGAGCGAAGCTTTTTGGACCCCGAATATAGCTTTGAAGAATACTTCCAACTAGGTTCGCGAAGAAAAGTTGGCCCAATTAAGAACCAACTAGCTTCGCCGAATACTTCCAACTAGGTTCGCGACGAAACATTCGCCCAATAACCAATTAAGAATGGGCTTAAAAGCAGCCAAGGGACTTAAGCAATGCCAGGCAAAACTATCACAGGAGTTAACAACCCTGCCTGAATTGCCCAATAGAATGAAGCACACTCAAGTACACACTGACACGCACATACATAACAACATATATACACACATAAATGCATAGCATAATTTTCTAGGCTTAATCACTGACACAGCATACAAACACATACGTAGTAGCTTGCAGCCATCGGTCCTGTTCTGTACTCAAAATGACATCAAATGGACTATCTTCATCACATTCCTGCAAAAAATAAAATAAACAAAACTGAACAAAAGCAAAACACAATCAACACAAATTTTGTAGGCATCAAAATGCATGGATTCTGCAGTAGGTCACCTGACCAATTGAGCCAGGAACTGAGGAACAAATCAGTCTTTCTGGAAATCGATAGACACCCAAAATTTAGCATTGCCCAGGTGTTATGTATGAACTTAATTTCATGCCAAATATGCATCATACGAATGTGCACACATGTACACCCACTCCTCTGCACAGCATAGCAGATCTAAATCCATATATTTTTCCTTCAGTCTGTGTCTTTTTCTTTGACTAGTTTGATGCTTGAGGATCTTTCCTTCAAGTCAGAGAGACATAAAAACATCAACAGCACACTGCAAATTGTGAGAGAGGTTTCAGTTCTGAGACTGATTTTATGTACTGAAACATCCCCAAATCCAGAACTGATTATATCCACCTTCACTCCCCCCCCCCCCCCCCCCACCCCTCCACCCCAGCTATTAGACTGTGGATTAGTCTGTCTCCACAGGTATTCTCTGTCAATGACATCCCTGCAGCCACCCACCCACCCCCCCCCCCCTTCCTTTTTTGCTTCTGGCCTGCTTGCAACAAAGCAGTTGTAGAGGAGGGATGGGTATGGTCCATTAAGTAAGCCCCAGCTGGCCCATGTAATAGTAATACCAATAAAACAAACATTTTAAACAGTCAAGTCACAGTTCCTTACTGAACTATCATGTCCAGACACTGCATATAATGTATACAATGACAATGCAGAATATTCACCGATCTACAGAGGTCTCCACACTAGATATGGATTTTTTGTGAAGAAGGTTCGACATCCAGGTTTGAAAATGAGTCACTTCTGAATCTGACGTTCTGTCTTCAAGACAATGGATTACATGGATTTGACTTACTCAGTTATTTTATAAACGATTAATATATATTATAGTATTACTATTGTATTAGTATCATAGCACTGGTAAATATTACAAGTATTTCCCACATCACTGACCAAACTTGTAAACTAGTAAGTTCTAATTATTAAAATGGTAATGGTATTCTAATTTCTAAACAAACGTCGAGTCAGGCACCCTCCTTCTTCCACAAGAAAGTGCCAGACTAACCCCATATTTCCACAATAAACTGACTGTAAAATTCTAACAAATCGAACGATTATCAACGTAAGTACAAAATAAAATAAAACCATTATGTGCGCGTTTTCTTTCTCCAAATTTCTGCACAAAAAACAAACTGAAGTTACCATCGTGCTGCTTATCAGGAGTTTACTCCCTTGCTGCCGGAAATGTTGATGTAAAATATTTTGACAGTCCTCTGCTTTTCTTCTTGTCTTTGTCATTAATTACCACAAAGAATACACCCTAGCTCCAAGATCCTCAGTTTAACTACGGGCTGAATTATCTGTTTGTTTGCACACAATTTAAAAACTACATCGACTGTCGTAATATTATTGCGAGTTCTAAATCCGCGTTGTACTGTCGGTTCGAAAGCCTCACAGCAAGAACATACGAACAAAAAGAACTGTTTTTCCTCCCATCAAAACTGAACGGTGTCAAGAAAGGTAAATATGACTTACTTTGAGCTGTACGTTGTGCAGAGTATGCAAAGAATGACAAAGCAGCGATTTTGGTGAGGGGGGACAGAAAAAGAAAGGAGAAAAGAAAAACACAAAACCAGACCATCTTGCACACGAGGTAACGCTAACAGTAACATTCGCACCCTCAGTCTTCAAATAGGCAAATCGAGCTGTCACCGTGGACAGTTTTTCGACACAGTGTGCACAATGCTGCAGGCTAGAGAGCAACAGACAATAAATATTGCCTAATTTTCGGGTACTTGACCAATCCGGCAACCGTAGCGATCCCCGTTATATCCCGGCACAGCTTCAGCCACCACCATACTAGCTTCACCCTAAAAAGAAAGAAAGCTGAGCTGGGACTTTAATCTGCAGATGCCATGCTGAACATTTACTCAAATTACTGTTGAGTGTTGTGTTGCAAAGTTTGAATCAGGTGACGTTGGTTAAATATGACGCTCAAACTCCCAAACAGATGCTACAGTGATTCTTCTTCATCTGTAAAATGGCCACATTCATCAGGTTAATTATTTTGTCACTTTCACAATGTGTTGGCTGCTGTTAATGGCTCTGGGTAGGAATGAAAACTGTCTTAATGTCTGTACTCACTACTTCAGTGTACTGCATGTGGCATCATGGTGTTGGAGTTGCTGGTTGTGGCCTTGACACTGATTCTGTTACTAAAATGATTGTCAGAATGTCACTGTCAGACTGATAATGGTGTGTAGTTTTGCTGTCAGGGGTAACGCTGCCTTTCAGAGATTTGCGTCAACTGATGCGAAACACTACGTATTTTGCGTCAGTGATACGAAAAATGCATAGCCTACAGCATATACCTTGGAATTAGTGCACAAGGCAAGATTGATAGAGTTCACAATCTATAAAGTGAGCAGATGAAAATAGTAAAATTAAAGTCTATCCGTGCTAAAAAAAGTGAAAACGTTTAGTAAATATGCCGTTCATAAAGAGTGTGAATAGATCGGAACATGGTAGTTGGTACGTGGCGTGATGAGCAAATGATGTCAGCAAACCTAGTTCTTGTCTACCAATTCTTTTATTCACAGACACAGGGCGCTACCGACTATAACGCGCATAGATCAGTGATGGGGGGGGGGGGGGGTATTGCCATACAGACCAAAATAACGGCTGCTTGCGCATTTATTTTGTTGTCCAGATTCCACCCTTCATTGACTGGACTTGTGCCGGGGACGAGTGCAGAGCCACGGCTGAGATTACACAGAGTTTGCAAATCGATCTAGTGTTGAGTGACATGGCAGCCACCAGTGAGCCATAACTTGCTGAATCGGTGTTCAGTCATTTTGTGTATGGTGACGCGGCGTTGTGGCCAAAATGTGTACAGCACCCGAAAATGCAATATTTATGCAAAATTTTGCAAAGAGTGCGGCCCCTGGCTGTACTGATTTTGTTTCTGTTTTCAGGTAAATCACTTGGTGATCGCCAACCTGTGAAACCGGCACTGGTTTTAAAGATGAAGGTTGCAGTGGAAGGCTGCTGTCATGGAGAACTTGACAAAATTTATGAGACTTTGCAGTACTTGGAACAAGTCAACAACATCAAAGTTGATCTCCTCCTCATTTGTGGGGACTTTCAGGCAGTGCGCAACAGAGATGACTTCAAGGCTATGGCAGTGCCACAGAAGTATCAGAAACTCAACACCTTCTACAAGTAAGTGCTACTACTACTTTTGTTGTTGTTTTGTTTTGGTTCTTGTTTTCAGATAAGTTCAGCAAGTGAGTTTCTCAGGTTATAGTCCCTCTAGTGGAACTTGGATTTTGGAAGTAGCTAACTACTAAAGTAGTGCCGATTTGATTTTGAGTTTGAGCACCGGTTAGAGGATGGGTAAGAATCTTTCTTTTTATTTCCCTCTGCTGAATCGGTGCATGTAAATGTTTGTTGGTACCTGCCTGCCCTTCATATGTGCAGGAGACATTGGGATCAATGTTCACATTAAATTGATAGATCCTGCACAGCCTTTTGACAAGGAAAGGCACAAGGGCCAGTGCGATATTATGGCAAAGATGTGACATAAAAAAGTAAAATGTCAAAAGCAGCGTAATATATATATACTAATAATCGGAAATATCATGACTGTACCCAGTGGAATAAAAATGACTATAACTGTATTGATTTTAGTTGTTTACTAGTAATATTTATTGGTCAACAGAATGATTCATTTAGCATTCAGATTTGAATTTATATGAAAGCATGAGCTGTAAATCCCTTCAGCATGGTGGCTCATACTGAGTCATGTACGTGGAATCTCCATTTAAGTCTATAAAGAGTTTCAAGATATTACTATTACAGTTTCACTTTCAGTTTCATTATTCAGTCATTGGTGTTGTTTGTGTGTGTGTGTGTGTGTGTGTGTGTGTGTGTGTGTGTGTGTTTGTTTGTTTTAAACAGATCTGCATCTGCACTGTGTAGTTTCCCACCATTATGATTATGACAGTGGCAGGGGCCTTTGTGTTACTACAGCTGTACAAATGCTGAAATAAAGATCTATGATTCTATCTACTATCTAATGATCATGATCAGTAGGGATGCCAAAATGCCACAAGTGATCAAACAGTTGTAGCACATGTATCTTAATGGAGCTTATGATTGTGTAAAGTTTTGTATTTTATACTGTTACTGTTAGAGTAAACACTGTAAAGAGAAAACTATTGGCGTGCTGGGTAATAGTTTATTAGTTAAGTTTGGTGATAGTTTATTAGTTGCTGCTGGTGAACTGGTGTGCCAGTTGATAGTTTACATTAAATTCCCATAGGTGATTGAGGTCTCTGTTGTATCACTTAGTCTTCTGCAATTATTTACCTATTATAATTAGTTATTACAGATAGTCACAATCATGAGTTACTGATTAACTCACCTTGTAAGTTGTAGTCAGCAACGTCAGTGTTTTTGTGTATTTTTTTTAGCTTTGTTCCGATCATAATTACTCAAGAGTCATTGATCAGTTCTGTTCTTACCATTTTTTATACTGTTCCCCAAAGATTTTATACCGTTTTTATTTATCAACATAGCTGACTTTAGTGACAGTGGTAACCTTTATGTTTGATTCCTGATCATATGTTTTGTTGTTTTCTTTTGATTTGCAACATAGGTACTATGCTGGTGAGAAAGTTGCTCCAGTGCTGACCATATTCATAGGCGGCAACCATGAGGCCTCCAACTACATGCAGGAACTTCCTTATGGGGGATGGGTGGCAAAGAACATCTACTACATGGGTGAGCCCTTGCACTGTATAACTTACACAGGTTAAGCCAGCACATGCGTGGAGTCAGGATCGTAGTTTGTTAAACATTGGAATTATGCCTGAATTATTTTGTTCCCAAATTTCAACTGTGGTCCAGTGGTTTTGTTTTGTTTGTTTGCTTGTTTTAGTTTGCAAACACACTTGCAGCAGATTCTGTCACTATTCTCATCCGCAGTGGGCAGAGTACTACAAGTACAAGGGGCTGCCACCCACACATAGGCAGTCAGAACAAAAATGTGTTTTAGCCAGTTTTTAAATAGAGTAAAATGACAAACTGTACAAACCATGCCTTTTAAGTATGAGTTTTATCTACATTGCGCTTTCCCAGTTCCATTGCAAAATGGTCCCTGCAGTGTATAAATCTAGATCCAGATAAAGTTCGGTATGTTACATTGAGAAATGTGAAGCAAAAATGAAATGTGTCACAAGGCCTTGTTTTCAGACAGAAAACACATGATTGTGCCATACCTGTTTGTGTACAGTCTTTGTATTGTTTTGTGTGTTTTCTCTTTGTCGTCATTGTTTGTGTAGCCTAGCTGTAGCTGGTTGTGTCCAGTCTTTGTATTTTTTTGGTGTTTTCTCTTTGTCTTCATTGTTTGTGTAGCCTAGCTGTAGCTGGTTGTGTACAGTCTTTGTATTGTTTTGTGTGTTTTCTCTTTGTCTTCATTGTTTGTGTAGCCTAGCTGTAGCTGGTTGTGTACAGTCTTTGTATTTTTTCTTGTTTCTCTTTTTCTCTCCAATACTATTTTGGAGCCTAGTTTGTGTTTCCAGCACTGTACTTTGATGTAATTACTGTGATTTGTCTATCAGGATATGCAAACGTCATTCAGGTCAAAGGCATCCGCATCGGTGGTTTGTCGGGCATCTACAAGAGTAAGGACTACCACAAAGGTCACCATGAACTGGCTCCCTACACAGAGGACACAAAACGATCCGTCTATCACATTCGCAACTTTGAAGTGTTCCGTTTGAAGCAGCTGACCCGCCCTGTGGACATCTTCATGTCCCATGACTGGCCAACGGACATTGCCAGGTATGGCAACATGAATGAGCTGTTCCAGAAGAAGTCATTCCTGAGGCAGGAAGTCCTGGATGGCTCTCTGGGCAGCCCTCCTGCTGCAGAACTCCTGCACAAGCTGCAGCCTTCCCACTGGTTTTCTGCTCACCTGCACGTCAAGTTTGCTGCACATGTGCAGCACTCTGTGAGTGACATCCTCCTCTCTCTCTCGCTCTCTCTTTTCTTCCCCCCACCCCACCCCACCCCCCTCATCTGGTGGGAATCTAGATTGTGCAATTACTTGTCATTACATGAACAATACACTCCATTTCTGATTTTTCACAACAAAATTTAACACCTGTCTTTGTCCATATGAATTATGATGGCTTTCTGATAGAGAGACACATAAAAAAAGAGATGTAGGTATATTTAATGTGATATAATAACTGGTAGCTGTGCACTGTATTCACAGAGTTAGACCATGGACTCTTAACACCACCACTCCAATGCATTTCTATGTTTGAACTATGTGACTACTGCTCAACATTAGTACACACTGCAGCCATTTTGTCACAGCCGTTGGATAGGGCCCAAAATGTTTTTTTTAATACCATCATATCAAGTCTGATTGTGCATTTTTTTAAACATTTTTTTTGCAGTGTTGATGTATGCATGTGTTATAATGCCTTTAGCAGTGACAGGTGTTTTTAGGGTGGGGATGTGATAGGAGGAATAGACATGAAGTTGAAATCCACTTGCCATTTAATTTAGATCATTTGCCTCCATGAGTTGTTACAGGCATGCACTGTGTTCAAGTGTCATACACACATGCATGCACACACACACGTGCATGCACACACTCGCACACACACACACACACACACACACACACACACACACACACACACACACACACACACATACATACACACACATACACACACACACACACGCACTCACACACACACACACACACACATGCACACACACACACACACACATGTGCGCACACACACACACATACAAACAAATATACACACACACACGTTTCTGTCCCTGTTTCTCAGCTAAAACATCCACTGTATTTTATTTTTTTAAATGAAGTAGGTATTCCTTGTTTGACCACTTTGTTGATGTTACAACTACAAGCATCTTTTTCACAGGCCGAGAGATGCACAAAGTTCCTGTCACTGGACAAGTGTTTGCCCCGAAGGCAGTTCCTGCAGGTGCTAGACTTCCCAGACAGGGAGGAGGGTCCCGCACAGATCAAGCTGGATCCTGAGTGGCTGTGCGTGCTGAAGGCCACTGACCACCTGCTCAATCTGGAGCGATGCACTGCTTACATGCCTGGGCCAGGATGTTCAGAGAGGTAACGTAGGGTTTGCATTAACCATTTTTTTTAATATTTTTTTTTTTAGTAGTAGTAGTAGTACAGACGGACCATGTACCTGCATTAAGAAACTGAACTTCTATTGTTTGAGCATGTCAAAGGCTTTGTTGATGGTATTTGATCTCTTGTGACCTTCAGTACCATAGATGCATACCTTTGTCCTTCAGTGCCTCTCGGTGCCACACATGCATACCTTTTTGTGCAGGCACGACTTTAGGGTGTCTGACAAAGACATGGAAGATGTCCAAGAAGTGTTTGGGGGTGACTTGACCCTGCCAGAGAACTTTGAGACCACTGCGCCGACACTGCAAGAGCGGGAGGAACTCTCCAAGCCACCCAGTGCCCCAGTAGGTAGACCTCTCTCACACAAGTTGCTTTCACATTTTTATTGGGGCTGTGCGTATCGTGAAGTGATCGAGTCTGCAGGTATAATGGAGTTGCTGTCATGGGACTAAACAGCGACAGAAAAAACAATAGAAGGTTCATATTAGCATTGTCTAGTTTGAGTTTTCTGGCTCATGTGGTGGCAAGGTTTGTCTGACCAGCTTCTGGATCCACTGTAATTTTTGGACCATAACTATAAGATGGCGTGGTACTTGTTTTCTCAGCTCCTGTGCCATGAAGTTTGGAACACCTTACCTGTGCTAAAATGGCATGCATGCATTTTGAGATTGTGTGTGTGTACATGTGTATTTGAAAGAGAGAGAGATAAATAGTTACGCAACAGAAACAGAAATCACGTACCTTGGTCAGCTGATCCTGTCAGTGATGAAGCTGACAGATGATTCAATCACAGACACAAAGGATTTAGAATGATTGCTAGCCAGGCTGTCTGTCTGCTGCTGTGTTTGCTGTAGTGACAGATCATGGTGCTGGAAGCACAGCTTATTCCAAAATGCCCTGAGGATGATGATGATCCTGATTTCAGCAAATTCAGGGTCACTTGTGGTCTCCAGGTGGGGGGTGGGGGGGGGGGGGTGGAGGGGAACCAAGACCCCAGGGGTGAAAGTGGGTTGGCCTAGGAGCAGGACTGTTTGATCTACTGCACTGTGTAATGATAATGATGTGTGATGATGATCCAGATTTCAGGGTCATCTGTGGTCCTGGGGGGTGGGGGAAGGAGGGGGTAACCAGGACCCGTGGGGAGGGGGGTGTTGGCCTGGGATCAGGACTGTTTGATCTGCTCCCACCACACTGTCTAATGACATTGATGTGTGTTTTCAAATGATGTGTGTTTTCTAACGGCATTGATGTGTGTTTATGACAGGTGCTGGTGAACCCTCAGACAGCCCTGTTGTGCTCCTTGCTGGACCTGACTGACCCCCATGCAGTGCACCTCGGCATCAGCAACCACCACACCCTTACCAAACTGATGGACAGCTATGCAGAGGCATTGGGGGATGATGGTGCGGACAGTGATGATGGTGGTGATGATGATGATGACATGCCCAGCGACATCAACAGCAGTCTGGACACATCCTGCCTCAGCGGCTGTCTGGACATGTCTGATTCTTTCTCCATCCACCGGCGCAAAGACCTCGCGTCCCAGTTGTCTGCAGGCGGGTCTACACCCCCAGTTCAGGTGCGTGATGATGACGAAGAGTTCCAGGCCATCCTTGCTGCGCAGCGACGGAACAGCCAACAGATGGGTGCTGCGCCCGAACCCAGTGAGAAGCCCGTGACAGAGAAGAGCACGCCAAGTTCCGACTCTGATGCCAAGTCTTCCATTCCCTGCTCACCCAAGATGGAAAGCTCAGAGGAGGAGTTTGCATCCCTCTTGGCAGCTCAGCGGCAGAACTGCAAAAAGTTGCCATCTGAGTCCAGACTCGTGGCGGATGCAGTGGGCTTTCAAGACAAAAGCTCGAGTGACTTTGACCTTGACTCCACCAGCCAAGAGTCACAGGATGAGGCAGACAGGGCTCAGTCCCAGGACAATGACTCCCAGAAGAGTTCCACGGACTGTGTGGAGGTGAGCGCGGGTGGAAAGGCCCCGCTGGTGGGAAATGGGTTCAGCAGCCCAGCGACAAAGCGCCAGAGTCCTGACGCTGCCATCACCAGCCCCACCTCCTCTGGCAAGAAGTTGAAGAGGAGGAATGTGTCGATGTATTCCTCCAGTGGTGCAGAGGAGGACACCTGTTAGTCCCCTCCCTATACACACCCCCCCCCCCCCCCCCCCCCCCCCCACACACACACACACACACACCATTTTTCTCTCTGTCTATATAGTGTGGACATTGTGTGTTGTTACCATTTGAGGTCAAGGCAGCATGATGGTGGCTAGTATCCTTAACATGTCAATGCCTGTGCATATGTTATGTTTCAGGTGCAAGTTCAGCTTTGTTCAGCTTTGATCCTGGAGTTGTCCTCGGGTGACCCTGTCTGGTTGACAGGACGTTGACATCTGGGAACAAATTGTTTTTGGATCTTAATATTTTTTATGACTGGAGGGAAGAATGTCTTCTTTTATTTTATTTTATATTTTAACATCAGTGTGTATATTCACAGAAGCAAATTTAGACTTATTTTCCATCATCAGGTTTCTTCCTAAATTTGCTGCCATCAGGGTAACTCTTACCAGTGCATGAAAATTGATGGGTCTCTTTTTAAAACAGTTTTAAATTTTATTTTTTTATTGTATGTAACTTCAGACCCTCAACAGTCAACAGAAATTCTGTTAGTTTTTAACTGTCTCAGGTCTGGGGAAAAAGATATTCACCATTGGAGCTGCAATTTTTGTTCTTTTCTTTGGCTGAAAACTGCCCAGACTCCTTCATGATTTGTATTACAACTTAATGAAGGAAGAATAAACTTGTGATGATGCCAAGTGCTTGTTCCCCTGTGCTGTGGAAACCAGATAGGCACTTGGCTCAGCAGTGTATTACATTGAAAACTAATTGAATTTTACTTGGGGTCTCAAAATTCAGCCTTACGAATCATTGAATGAGTCCTTATTTGTTCTCAAGGCAGCATCCAGTAAATGCCTGCCAACTGCACAGAAAATGTTCAGAGCTGACATTGAAAACAGTGGCATAATTCATGTAGCAAAGCAAAACAGCTGATTTCAGTCTGAACTCCAGCAGGGGGCTGTTGAGAAAGTTGGGTTGTTGCTGTCTGCTTTTACCAGGCGCTCACTTTCAGACTTGGAAGCAATTGCTGTGAAGCTTGTCTGCGAGATTGTGTGGTGTTACTGCTAGAATGAGCCTCATCTGCATCTTGTACTCTGTGTAAGTGCAACAGATTTCAGAATCTCACACCCTCGTTCCAGCCAGCGACTACTGAGCTGTCCAAGCTTTGGTCGCTGCTGCAGATAGCTACGTCCTTGCCAGTCCCAGCTCCATTTCCTTTCATGGGGTGATGGAAAACGGGCACTTGTCTGTCAGCTTTGGAGGCTACTGACCTGATCAACAGAGGTGAGAGGGAGGAAGGCCAGCAGTTGCTGCGTGGAATGTGGCTCACACCATGTTTGTACGCATGAGATGGTTGCTGCTGAGCAACAGTTACAGGCAGCAGAGGAAGTTCTTCATGCTGACTTCAGACATTTATTGATGGTATATGTTTTGACATGTTTTTAACCGTGGTGTCTCTCTCAGATGGAAAACTATTTGCATTCTGTGGCAGGTCACGCCTTTGTTCCCCCACTGTCGGTTTAGAACTTTCACCATCTCCATCTCTCTTCCCCTTGTCCGCACACAGCTAAAAGAAGACGGGTCCTCGTGAACGTGGCTAGTTCTGAGTGTCTGCGTTTTAGAAGATGCTGCCGCCTCAAGTTTGATTACAGATGCCAGTGCTTGTTACATGTTGTCTGAAGGTGAAGGAGGGAAAGTAACATCTCGTTCATGTTTCAGGTTGAATGAAGTTTCATGTTTCAGGTTGAATGAAGTTTGTTGCCGTCTGCACCACAGGCATGTTGTTAAGGCTACATTTGTTTCCAAGCCAGCCTGTGGCAGACTGTTGAGTTTTTGAACAAGCATGTCCATTCTCTGTTTCAGTCTTTTATTAATGATCAGGACATTTTTTTAGACACTGGGTTGATTGGGTTTATTTATAGAACTAAACACAATCCCTGCGAAGAGGGTGAATGAATTTTGTTAGTTAGTATGTTGAGGGTTTTAGTCTGGCATATATCATCATAGGCCTAGAGGTGTACGTTTCCCTTAGCAAATGTGCTTGTTCCAATGTTGCAGGTTGATCACATAATTTACGTGCATGCTTTTTATCTAAGAGTTCTTTGTTAGTCTGTGATACCATACACACAGTACAGGGAGGGTGTGGTGAACTGGAAATGTGCCAGGACTGAAGTACATCTCATGAGAATGGAATTCCTCGTGCCTAGACGGATTGCAAGATGCAGGCCTGTCGACAGTGCTTTTTTAACTATCTGTGTTTTTGATGTGCAAAGGCATTACGCTTTTTTTTCTCCCCCTTTTCTTTCTTCTCCGGATGAAATGTATGGTTGCTGTTAGAAGAAGCAAACAATAGCTGGCAGACCAGGCAGGCAGAGATGCCAGTCTGGACCCACTTGCTGCCCACACTGAGTTGTTTGAGCACCTAGACATTGTTAATATTAACTAGACTCTTTTGGAGTTGTACTTTTCTAGAACTAACTGCAAATTTAGTATCAAGTGACTGTGTTAACAACAGGTATTGCATGGATTGTTCTCAGTGAGTATGGGGACAGTGGGCCACAAGATCAAAAATGAGGCTAGGTTGTGCAGAAATGGGGCAAGAACATGTGTGGATTTGTCTGCACTCCAGAGCCTCGATTTCAATCACAGTGACCTTGTTAACCTCACCTCATGAATATTCCTTGGGAATGCTCCTCAGTACTGTAACTAACAAAACAAGATCACAAGCGCTTGAGGTGTTTGAAAATGAAGCTGGAGAGGGAAGTTGAGACCCACAGAACCTTGGGCCAGTGTTCTACTGGGAAATAGTCCAGCAAGTCATCACAACAGGATCCATCCTCTCTGGGGTTTTTTTTAACTGGGCACAATAACAATGTGAGAATAACAATGTTCTGCTCTTTGTGTGAGCAACAGAAACTGTAGTTTAATGTCGTCAGGTTCAGATTATCTGGCTGCTGAAAGGAAAATAGAAGGGGAAAATGAATGCATATTTTATGAGAACAGTTCATAATTTAAAATGCCTCCATCTCTAGGATGTGTAACAGCCAGCATATAGACCTTTGTTTGGCTCAAGGTCAACCGATCAACTTTTTTGTATTTCTTTCTCATCAGCAAAAGTAGCTCTTTATTGTGCGTGGTTTTCTTTCACCATGAAATACCTGAAAGTACTAGTAGCATATAACATGACGTGCTGTTGAGTATGGCAGAGGCAAGTGAAAAAATGGCTGGAGTGGACTTGGAAATTTCAGTTTGTGTTCATAGTAAGATTGGTTCTTCTAACAGGGGAAGAAGAGGGGTGTTTGTACAGGCCACTGACATAGTAACTTCAACAAACTGCTTGGTGTACAGATGACCTAGAAAGGTAAACATTTAATGGAGACAACAAGCAAAAATAAATAAATTTGAGTCCGCCTCCCCCTGGAAGAAATAAAGAAAAGATCTATGGAGAGTAAAGAAGGGTGTACATAGGAACAACAGACTGGATTTGAATTTGATGTAAGATAATGTGATTTGGGTTATTGTAAATAACCTGTCTTCCAGTATTTCAGTATTTTATCTAAAATTCATTTGCATTTTTCATTAGGATGTTTTGTAAATTATCTTTTCTAAAGATTCAATTTCAGGACTCAGGACTGTGGCGTTGATGTAAACGCTTTGTTCTGAAATGCACTATTGATTAATTGGAAAAGGCACTGTTGGTTATTACCACAGATAGTGGGGGTGGGGGGGGGGGGGGGTAAAGATCATACCCATTAAATGGCTTATGTAGGTCCACCCTGCCCCACTTTGTGTTGTTTTATACAATGATGTATTTATTAAACTCCTAAAGGCAGTCTCTTGCACATGAACGTTTTCAAAGGGCCTTAGATTTTAATTGCAGCCATGAAGCCAGCTGGGTCATAATGAATTTGTTGCACCGATTAATGTTTTATTCGGTTAACAATCGGGTGTTTGCATGTTGAAGACATTTTTAACTTAGTTGTGTAAAATCACTGTTGTTGCTGCCTACTATCAAATGGTGAACAGCACATGAAATAAAGGTATAATATATCTTTGTCATCATCTTTGTTGATATATGCGCATTCCAGTTCTGACACCACACACACACACACACACACACACACACACACACACACACACACACACCATCCATGCATGCACACATACACACAACCGTGCACATGTATATGTGTGGACCATCATGGTGGTATTGCTGGTGGTGGTAGTTGGTATGTGTGTGTACATGGAGTATACCATATCATGTGTGCGTCTGCCTGTGACTGTGCATGTTGCACGCGTGTGTGTGTGTGTGTGTGTGCGTGCGTGCGTGCGTGCGTGCGTGAGAGGGTTTGTATGCATGCTTGTGAGTGCAAGTCGGTTTCTGTGTGTGTGTGCGTGCTTATGTTTGTATGCGTGCGTGTGTGCCTTAGAATTCAAGTGTCAGTGTGTGCGTGTGTATAAGTACAGGCGAAGAACAAGATGGTCGGTAGAAAACTTTTGGTGAAAGTAGAGCTGCATTCAGCTGAACAAGCAAAAGTAATTAACATTACACATGGTGTAACAATAAAACTGAGCACTGATACAAAAATGTACTTGTGCCAAAACAAACAAATGGTAATAAAATACTGCTAAAAGGATCGAAATATACAAAGGTGCGTGGGTCATAGCTTTTTTGCGTCGTTCGTGCATAGTCTACTCTCGTGCAACCAGATAGTTGCGCACGTTAAAGATCCATGTCCACCTTTGGAGGAGAGGAGGTCGCGTAATGATAGACCGGTGGCAGGGGCGGAAACACAGACAACGTATAAAACAGTTGCAAGAATAATCACAGTTATAAGTGTAGCTATTTCTAATCAGTGGGGGGGAAGAAAAAACACACACACAGAAAACACAAATAGGCGTACTCTACTGAAACTATAATATCACGACACGGAGTGGCTCGTTATTCAGAGCTCAGGAGCTGTGTGAAAGTCGAGGTGGACGTCCTGGGCTCCCGTCCCTGATAAGCCTACGGTTTCTGTGGACGTAAGCAACACTTCAACAACAATAGGCTCGTATTTGAAGCAATTAAAGATCGTAAAGTTGAGGCGAAAATGCATAGCTGTACGCTCTTTGTTAGAAGCAAGCTTCTACTGTAAATGACACCGCACACAATTGTACAGCGATTCACTTTTTACTCTAATTCTGTCCTTTAATTCTTTTTTCCTCTTCTTACTGTCAAGGACTGGGCTCTGTCAGAGCGTTGAGAGTCCAAGTTCTTTCTTCCGGTCTTCTTAATTCTCCATCATTTCTGTCTTGAGCGCCTTTCTGATGTTTTTCACATCTCATCTGCAGTTTTCTCCTCTGTCCTCATGGCAGTCCTGCTAAAACCGATTGGAGGCAATAGCCACAGTAAAGACGACGAGTTGTATGATTTTTACACAGGTCAAAATTCGTCCAAGCACCGGACATAGCTCATCACCAAAAAGATATGTGTGTGTGCTAGCTCTCCATCTCATTTTTCACCATCTTTCACCGTTCAGTTATTGTTAAGTGTCCTCATGGCAATACTACTAAAACTGATTGGAGGCAATAGCCACAGTGAAGACGACGCTGAGCAGACGATGTTGTGTTTGGATCTTTACTCATCTCATCTGCATTAATTTGCTCTTCCCTCTGTTCCCATGGCAATCCTGCTAAAACCGATTGGAGGCAGAGGTGAAGACGACGAGTTTTCTGATTTTTACACATCTCATTTGCATTTTTTCTTCTCTGTCTTCATGACGACACTACTAAAACTGATCGGAGGCAATACCCACCGTGAAGACGAGTTTAAAATAAAAAAAATCTTCCTCTGTCATGGCGATACTGCTAAAACTGATCAGGGGCAGTAGCCACAGTGAAGACGACGAGTTTCTGATTTTTTTTACACATCTCATTTGCATTTTCTTCTTCCTCTGTCGCCATGACGATACTGCTAAACTGATTGGAGGCAACAGCCACCGTGAAGACGACGAGTTTTCCGATTTTCTTCCTCTGTCATGGCGATACTGCTAAAACTGATTGAGGCAATAGCCACAGTGAAGACGACGATTTTCTGATTTTTCACACATCTCATCTGCATTCCCCCCCCCCCCCCCCCCACCCCCACCCCTTCCTCTGTCGTCATGACGATACTGCTAAAACTGATTGGAGGCAATAACCACCGTGAAGACGACGCTGGAGCAGATGATGATGGCGAAGTAGAAACGCAGGAAGAAAGCATCGTAGACCCGCGCCACGAACTGCCACGACATTTCCTCGTTAGTCGTCCCCGTCCGACTCCACGGACCTCACGTCCGTTTGGACGCCTGAGGCACTGACGTGGCCGAGGTCAGTCTTGTCCGAGGTCGCCGCGGCTTTGTCGTTGAGGCGATTCAGACGATCCTTCTTCTGCTGGTAGTCATCGTTGACAGGTGTAACGCTCCGTGACGTCTTTTCCTTGGCGCACTTCAGCCGCATGATCGGGTAACCGACGCGGCAGAGCTTGACCTGCAGGCAGGGATGGTCTGTTGGGGCTGCGGTGAAAGATGTTGAGGGAGTGGATGGCGAACACCACCGACATCCCGGACAGCGTCAGCACCATGGCGATGTAGACGCCTGTGAGAAAAACCAACCAGACCGGTTTTTGGCAGTGAGAATTAAGAAATCCGCAGCATTACTCTGTGTGTGTGTGTGTGTGTGTGTGTGTGGTGTGTGTGTGTGTGTGTGTGTGTGTGTGTGTGTGTGTGTGGGTGTGTGTGTATCTGTGTGCGTGACTGTGTGTAGGGGGGGGGGGGAGGAGGGAGGGGGTATGTCTGTATATATAGTTACAGTTTGTGAAGGTGATATGCTATAGTAGAATACTATACTTATACTAGAGGTTCTGTGTGTTGAAATGTATGTGAATGTGCTGTCTGTCATGAGCTGTTTGTACAGCACAGTGACTTTAACTCTGGATAGAGAATGGCACTGTATAAGAATTACCTAACATTATTATTTATAATAAAGCGCAGGTGGCAGGTTTACAGCTAAACACGCATGCACCTTACGTATGTAGCTTTGCATGAAGTGACATGGTGCATGGTTGTATGATGTTACACAGGAACGCGCAGCAGTTTCATGTGGCACCAGCCATGCCAGCGCTGTAAGTTACACCACTTCGGTGGATATTCAAAAACGCGCTATAGAAAGCTATTCCACTCATGTAGAATCACATGCGAGCGCAGTGAGTCTGCTCGAGAGCGGAGAATAGCGCTATATAAAAGCGATCAATAATAATAACAGCAAAATCAACAATCAGTGTGAGTTCTCGACATAGGTGAAAAGAGCGAGAGAGAGAGAGAGAGAGAGAAGAGAGAGAGAGAGAGAGAGAGAGAGAGTAGAGAGAGAGCGAGCGCGAGGAGAGAGAGAGAGAGAGAGAGAGTAAAATTAACCCATAAACACAATTAATTATTTATACAACTTGTAATAAAACGTTTATGGCAATGATTAAGGGGGATACAATGACTACACTACCGCAGTGCTAAACCAAAACGTAATGTTCGGAAACGTTGGCGATCCTATATCCAAATCGATAGGACTCACGCGCTTCATATTACCCAAGAGGGACCCCTTCTTCTTTGTTCATTTCTTCTCCATTTGCTTACGTCCACATAAACCGTAGGGCTTATTAGGGACGGAAGGAGAGAATGGAATAGGGAATGACAGCCCCAGACACACCTCCTTGTTCACACGGCTCCTGAGCTCTGAAGCTAATTTCTTTTTTTCATGGTGGTGCTTTACGTCCACAGAAACCATATGGTTCATTTGGGACGGGGGGAAGAATGGGATAAGGAATAAGAGCCCACCAAGCCCACCTCCATGTTCACAAGCTCTCTGAGCTCTAAAACTTAAAAATAAAAAATAAAAAATCTTTCACGGTGGTGTTTTACATCCACAAAAAAAGGATGGTTTATTAGGGACGGGTGCAGAATGGGATAGGCAATGAGAATGGGATAAGGAATGAGAGCCCACCAAAGCCCACCTCCATGTTCACGCGGCTTATGCGCTCTAGATTTATTTATTTTTCATTTTTTTTTTCTCATGGTGGTGCTTTACGTCCACAGAAACCGTAGGGGCTTATTAAGGACGGGTGCAGAATGGGATAGGGAATGAGAGCTTAGGCCTACTGCCCTGTTCACACACAGATCGTGAGCTCTGACAAATCAACGGGGCCCTTTCCAAAGTAAACATGGTGCTTAACGTCCACAGAAACCATAAGGCTTATTAGGGAAGTGGGGGGAGGAAGGGCCAAGGAGGTGGTGGGGAGAGGGGATATTGGTATACCTATCGCTACACTGTCACCACCAGAATGACTTCTGCATTAAGGGTGGGGCAGCGATGAGAGCCATTTCAATGTTTCATTAATTGTGAGGGACAAACCCACGAGACAGGTCCACAGACCACAACCTTTGAAGAGAAAGGAGAGCCGAAGCGGATTCGAACCGAGGTCCCTCTGCTTACCAGCCTAACGCCTTACCGCTAGGCCCAAAACGGCTCCCCCCCCCCCCCCCACCCCCCCCACTTCCAGATGCAGGTATTACTTAAGTATACCTACCCAACAACGACTGGCTTTTGGCGGTGGTGGGCAGGACCGGCGGTGACGATGGTGAGGATGACGACGTAGGCCAGCAGCACCGTCAGACAGTAACCGATCTTCTCCCCGGAGTCGTGAGGCAGCAGGAACACCATCGGGATCAGCAGCGAGTTCAGCAGCACCGGAAGCATGGTGTTCAGCCCATAATACACCGCGCGCCGCTGCAGCTTGATGTAGAAGGTGACCTTGGCGTAGGTGTAGCCGTCCTCCGGGTACTCGCTGCGTTCGTTCCACGTTTTGAGGACCGTCCACTCCCCGTTCTCCTGGAAGTACTTGCGGGATATGCCTGACGCCTGCAAACAAACACAGGTAAGTAAGTAAACTGGTGTTTTACGCCACAGTCAACCAGCGCGGTTATATCAGGGCGAACACACACAGGTGTGGAGACTGAACAATACTACCTGTTTATTACTCGTGTTGTCTTCGCCTGCGTACGCAGGTGTGGAGATTGAAAATGCTAACTGATATTGGCTTTGTCGTCTTCGTCAGCACTTACAGGTGTGGAGACTGAAAATGCTAACTGATAGTGGCTTTGTACTGATATTGGCTTGTCGTCTTCGTCAGCACTTACAGGTGTGGAGACTGAAAATGCTAACTGATAATTGGCTTTGTACTGATATTGGCTTTGTCGTCTTCGTCAGCACTTACAGGTGTGGAGACTGAAAATGCTAACTGATATTGGCTTTGTACTGATATTGGCTTTGTCGTCTTCGTCAGCACTTACAGGTGTGGAGATTGAAAATGCTAACTGGTTTTGCTTTGTTGTCTTCGCCTGGTCACAGAGACGTTGAGTCTTAAAACTGGGATTGGCCTTGATCCAAACGCTATTTATTATTTATTTATTCACTAATAAATAGCATTCTTTTGAACCTTTTACGTGTTTGGGTCCTGTTTTAGAACGCTAGCACTCATTCTTGTTTCATATTATATATATTTTTTTGGTCTTGGCCTTGATGTCCTCACCTGCACGCACAGAGATGTTAATTTCAGCGTGTGTGAATGCAAGACAGTATGTGTGTGTGTGTGTGTGTGTGTGTGTGTTGTGTGTATGTGTGTGTGTGTGTGTGTGTGTGTGTGTGTGTGTGTGTGCGCGCGCGCGCGCGCGCGCGTGTGTGCTGTGTGGGTGGGTGCGTGCGTGCGTGTGTGTGTGTGTGTGTGTGTGTGTGTGTGTGTGTGTGTGTGTGTGTGTGTGTGTGTGTGTGTGTGTGTGCGCGCTCGCGCGCCGCGCAAATGCAAGACAGTGCATGTGTGAACATAAAGCAGCTTTACGACCTGGACGCTGACGTTGAGCTCCTGGATGGTGTAGCCGAAGCTGGTGACCTGAATGGCGCACGTTTGGATGTCGAAGGGGAAGTAGGTCACCGTCATCTCACACGCTGTCTCCAAGATGCCTGGAGGGTTCCACGTCACCTGACCATCCTGACGGAGCCTGATGGGTATGGTGGATTCGTCGATTGCCGACAAATCAGTGATGCTAGAATACAACAAAAGCGACGTAAGAGTCTATAAGGGCAAAGCGCAAACGAGGAAAGCGAAAATTAAGAGAATAACGACTGCAAAGAGTGAGTGTATTATTTACTTTGATCACTATTTCGGAATGTGTATCTATTGGCAATGTAACTTGACCCTAAACAACAACGGCAACAACACCAAGAACAACCCCACACCACCTTGTCCGCGAAGGATGATGACGCATGTGACAGATGTTTATTCCACACAGACGATTTTAATTTTGGAAGGACAC
>OY757541.1:30517089-30530843 GCA_963584105.1 Alviniconcha strummeri | reverse complement strand
GCTTGTTTACCCCACCAAGGACAGCGTAATGCAGAAAGCTGTAATATATACAAGCATTGATTTTCGTTATTTTGTTAATGCGTCATTGTGTGAGTGCTCACACCGAACCCGTGGAAGTCACATCATTTTAACACAAAGTCAATCAATGAAAAAATCTGTGTGAGCAATAAACTGTGAGACAAAGATATTGCAAGAGTAAGTGAGGAAAGAAACTTACGAATTAAAAAAAAAACAAACAGAACAAAACAAAACAACAACAGCAACAATAAACAACATTTTATTTTAGCAAAAACAAACAAAACAACAACACACACACTCCAAAAAACAAACAAACAAAACACACACAAAAACAACACACCACACACACACACACACACACACACACACACACACACACACACACACACACACACACACACACACACACACACACACACACACACACACACACACGCACGCACGCACGCACGCACGCACGCACGCGCACGAACGCACGCGCACGAACGCACGCACGCACACACACACACACACACACACACACACACACACACACACACACACACACACACACACACACATGCACACAAACCACCCACCCACAAACAAAAAACGAACAACAACAACAAAAACCAAAACCAGTGGGACAAAACTGAGAAATTTATGGAAATATATCAGCGAGGTAAAGCAGTGAAAAAACAAGGAACATCAACAATCACAAAGATCATGATTACTAAATTAAATAGCAAGTCACATCAGATGTGTACCAAAATCACCAAAGCGCTCCAACCCCTGGACGCCGTTTTTAAGTCTCTGATCCGGTTACTTAATCATAAGAAAAGGAGGATTAAGATCGCACCTCTTTTAAATTCTTCTTCTTCACAGCTTTGCTGTCGAAAAGTATTACCTCTCACCCCCACCCCCACCCCTGTTTGTTTTTAACGTAATTTTTTAACGGACACTATTTTTGTTGTTGTTAACTTAAAAAAAGAAATTGATTTGATTTTTGATATTAACAATGAACACATTAACTGTTTACTTACCATACAACAGCAAGAGGATAACTGTCCACTTTCGTACGTCAAACTCAACAGCCATGGTGATTTTCGGGTCTCGGGACGCTCCAGAGAAGTCAAGTTCAACACATCGAACGTAACTGGGTAAACCTTTTCTGTTGTCTGTCTGTCTGTCTCTTTTTTCTCTCAGGACTTTTCAGCTATACAGCTTTCATTCTTAAAACGTCCTCGTTACTGATCACTACCGCGGACAGTTTCACGGGCCCACTTTAAACCCACGATGACATGTCTTCTTCACGTATGTCAAGACGCCCCAGCAATGACGCAGTGTGCACGTCAAGTCCATTATAAATAGGGAGAACACACGAGGTGACTCGGCCCGTCCCTAATAGTCCTTGTGGTCTCTGCGGACGTAACGCAACACTGAACTACGTGAAGCGTTAAGCAATGACGTTATACGGCTCTGTATATCCAGAAATCGATGAGCAACTGTCGATGTTGTACCTGTTACTGGGGGCACTGCAGTCATTCCAGCAGAGTCAGTGGCGCCGGACAAGAGTACTCGCACTCGAAAATCCAAGTTCAGGACGATCGAGCGAGGTCACAATATGGATGGGTGACGGTATGTAGTAGGCTTTGCACCCGCCCTGAGATTTCTCCGGAGTCAAATTCAGCGCAGACTATAAAAATTCCTTCGGAACCGAGGTCCCCCGTGTGTATACAATACGCATGCAAAAAAGATCACATACACACGTTAAAGATCCTGCAGTCCATGCCAGATTTCGGTGGATTATGGAAACACCCAAATAACCCATCATGCACTAACGGTGTCAGAGTTTTCATAATGTTACGGTTGGACACTATAATAAGTAGGAAGTAAAAGATTCCAGGTCGAAGACTATCATTTTCACATGGATATATACATGGCATATGGTACATATATCAGTCTGCTATTGTGCGCTGTGTTAGCTATCACAGTAAAACGTCACGGGTGGGGGAACCTACGCAGATTTCCCTGTGGAAGCATGGACAAAGGACAGAGCCGGCGTGTTATTGCCACAGTCCACACATCCACACACACACACACACACGTGTATTCAGATCTATGGACACAATCCAGGATCTCCAATGGAAAGGAAAAAAACGAGAGAGTCCTTCTGGCAGGCGACTCTCGAATCTGTTAAAGAACGACACGGACTGTCTCTGGCAACATGTCCAATGAAAGGCGCCCGAGCGTGACCGTGGCCGCACTCACCGTGATGAGTCTCCGACTCCAATGAGTCGTGACCGGAGTTCAGGCGGGGTTGGCTACACACCGGCGCGTGTTAGCTTGACTGCACGAATGACTGACATACTTCCACTACCCCTGCCCCCTACTCCCAGGTCAACAGTAATTTGTGGTAGGAAACTATGGTCACGAATCGCTTCACGAAACACGAATTGAGTGAACACGAAATGAGTCCACATGACTTGCTGAAAAAAGAAGAAAAGAAAAAAAGAAAGAAAAAAAAAAAAAGCCTATGGTTCAGGTGAACACGAAATGAGTCCACAAGACTCGCTGCAAATAGCCTACGGTTCATTTGAACACGAAACGAGCCCACGTGACTTATTGCAAATAGCATATGGTTGACGTGAACACGAAATGAGTTCCATATGACTTGCTGTAAAAAGCCTATGGTTCACATGATCATGAAATGAGTCCACACGGTTTGATGCAAATAGCCTATGGTTCACGTGATTACGAAATGAGTCCACATGACTTGTTGCAAATAGTAAATGGCTGACGTGAACACGAAATGAGTTCACATGACTTCATGCAAATTAATAGCCTATGGTTCACGTGAACACGAAATGAGTCCACATGACTTGTTGCAAATATCCTATGGTTGACGTGAACACAAAACGAGTCCACGTGACTTGTTGCAAATAGCATAAGGTTCACGTGAACACGAAATGAGTCCACATGACTTGTTGGATATAGCTTATGGTTCACGTGAACACGAATGAGTCTACATGACTTGTTGCTATAGCCTATTAGAACACGAAATGACCCATATGGGTTGTTGCAAAAGCCAATGGTTCACGTGAACACAAAATGAGTCCACACGACTTGCTGTAAATAGCATACGGTTGACGTGAACACGAATTGAGTCCACATGACTTGCTGCAAATAGCCTATGGCTCACGTGAACACAAAACGAGCCCACATAAGCCATGTGAACCATAGGCTATTTGCAACAAGTCGTGTGGACTCGTTTCGTGTTCACGTTGCATATAGCCTATGGTACACGTGAACACGATATGAGTCCACATGACTTGCTGCAAATAGCCAATGGTCCAGGTGAACACAATATGTGTTCCACACGACTTGCTGCAAATAGCCAATGGTTCACGTGAACACGATATGAGTTCCACATGACTTGCTGCAAATAACCAATGGTTCACGTGAACACGATATGAGTTCCACATGACTTGCTGCAAATAGCCCAGTTTCATGTCCTCTTTTCAACGACGAAAAGGACTAGGGACCAGCCAGTGCGGGATTGCTTTTGAAGTGGTATGGAGCACCTGCTACCCTAGTTGCAATTTTGGACTGATTTTGGTGGTGCCCTTTGGAGAACCGGTGTATTGTTAATATCACTCAGCTCCACACACACACAAAAATAGTCACAGGGCTTACATCTTTCAACAGCCGCTGAAAAGAAACATTATCGTTCAATGGTGTCTCAATCTAATTCCATCACAAGTCGTTGGCGAATGTCGCGGTTATAGTAGCAGAATCAGGAACCAGAAGACCCCCTCACCCCACCCCCCACTCACCACCCACTCCACCTCCCCAACCCTAAGAGAGAGAGAGAGAGAGAGAGAGAGAGAGAGAGAGAGAGAGAGAGAGGAGAGAGAGAGAGAGAGAGAGAGAGAGAGAGAGAGAGAGAGAGAGAGAGAGAGAGAGAGAGAGAGAGAGAGGAGAGAGAGAGAGAGAGAGAGAGAGAGAGAGAGAGAGAGAGAGAGATTATAAGTACCGATAATTTTTTCCTATTGTAGCTTATTACACTTTATGATAGCGCAGTGTCACTGCCTCTGCATCAACCCTTTCCCTGCTCTGGTGAGGTCATAATTATGACGTCCGTTTCGAAGTCTTTGAAATATGCTCGAATTCTGACTGTTCATACATGCTCAGGAGAAGCCAGTTTTTAGAAAATGATTGTTATGGTTGACCTATCCCGCCTGCGAGAGTCTTTCGGCTACGAATTGCATTAGCAGCGCAAATTCTTTGGCAATGAAAGGGTCAACGCTATACATAATCCACGGCCTGACGTAAAATCTGTAGTGTGTTGTGTTGGAACAATGAGATCGATGTCTGGTCAGGATATGAAACGGCCAGTCCAGTCCACCTCTAGAGAACCGAGTGTCACGAATGAACGATCGGTGTCTGACGCTTCTGTTGTGGGATCGTCGAGCGTTACGGTCACCTGAGCAAATAGCCATGTACAGCGTTCATTTTGAGTGTAGGCTACCTTTTTCAGAGGAACGACGAGCACAATCCACTGGCGATTTCATCCGTTAGCTGTTATTAGCGATTCTCTCCTTATAGTTGGCGACATCTTTCCTAGCGTTTTTTTTTTTTTTTTTTTCTCCACATCTCCACGTGACGAACCCGGCTTGTAAGAGAGAGAGAGAGAGAGAGAGAGAGAGAGAGAGAGAGAGAGAGAGAGAGAGAGAGAGAGAGAGAGAGAGAGAGAGAGAGAGAGAGAGAGAGAGAGAGAGAGAGAGAGAGAGAGATGATTTAGGCTATTCATTTTTGGGCCATTGCTTCCCATGAAGGGGTGCAGGTGGATGATCTACCACCTCACATTATTGTAATTAAGCATTATATAGAGAGAGGGAGGGGGACAGGGGCTGGCGGTAGTGGTGTGTGCGGTGGATGTGTTCGAGAGTACTCTCTAAATTAGCGTAGTAAACGACAGTTTTTATGTTTTCCAGGCACATCACTGTGGGGCTTTTGTTCATAAAGTATGATAAAAACGACTCTTCGTTCTCTCGGCATTCAAAGCCCGCACTGCCGGCCGTCCCGACTAATGGATTTCCGTAGCTTAGTACACCACAATTACTGGCTTGACAAACACCCCACGGACCGCTCAAACATCACGCTTTATGTCTACTGTTTTCATTGTCATCCTTTTCCGCAATCGCTACAACTCACCTACTGGCACACAACAACCACACTTCTCCCATCGTTGGCCATTTAATGCAGGAGTCATTCTGGTGGCGACAGTGTAGTGATAGGTGTATGATCTCCCTCCCATCCCCGCTCCCCGTCCCTAATAAGCCCTATGGTTTCTACGGACCATATTTACTTAACAACGACCCTTACGGTTTTTGTTGACCATGTTTACTTAACAACAACGACATTTCCAACACAGAACTAGCCGTTATCTTCGAGAGGAAGTCCATAGTCAAGACTGGCAGACTATATATACAGATATATATCACGACAGTGCAGTATTTTAGCAAAACAAACGCAAATTAATAGGGTGTGAATTTTAAGAAGTCTGTCTGCTTCAGTTGCCTCCAGGAATCCCACGCTGAATCGAGACCGGTACCACCACATACATACACCGGTATTTGACTCTTCCGGGTTGTTCCGGTCCAGAAAGTAGGTAGGATTCGACCCACCATTGTGCACGGCACTGCACGCTTTGTTCGGATCGAGGTGAATTCATGCTACTTAAATGGGACAGGCCGACGGATCACACCATTATCAGGTCGTTCGAGGCGATGCAAACAATGGTTTCTGAAAAGAAAAACATTTTAGTAGTACCCTGATGGACCACTTAGACGATTAGGTCGTTTGATGCGATGCGAACAAAAGTGTTTGAGAAGAAAGACATTTTAAAATAACCCCAAGGATTCAAGGTGCATATTCCTTTGGCCGCTTGTGGAGTTAGTGAGTTCTTGGATTTTATACGTCCTGTCACCCGCACACGGTCAAATCACGACACTGTCATATATGTTGTTGAGGATTTAAACATGAAACTCAACAACGCAATAAAAGATTGACCCATGAGCGTGAATTGTGATACAGAAGCGTAATTAAATCATAGAATGGTACACTTAACTCATAGCAATAATTATTTATATACACGAGCAAAATATTATTACAATAACAACATTCTATCGTAGTAGTCTAGGGTTTTATGTAATTTTCGCTTCTGTTACACTGAATTTAGCAGACCCAAAATAGATTATTTTTTTGCGGAAGATATAAATCTACAAAAATGATACGTCGAAGGCAGCTGAAGATTTTTCTTGTGATTTTTTGTGGGTATGAAAATCAATATTCAAAGAGCATTTGAGGAATTTGCATTACCAGAAAATAGGTGATGGGAAGCTATACGTAAAGTTTAGAAACCATATATATATACCGGAAACGCGTCATGAGAAACGTAATTATGGGAATCGTGATGCACTGGTGGTACTATTGGTGCAACGTGCAACATGTTGCTAGTATAGCAATTCTAATATCATTTTAGTATCACTTATGTGAAAACAACTTTAAATAAAAAAGGAAGAAGAAGAATGCACCAGTAGTAATGAGTCTCCGACTTCAGTGAATCGTGACCAAGGTCAGGTGGGGTTATCACGTCAGCCTATACACTGGGGTTTGACAGGCGATTCAGGTCTCTGTTCAGGGTTGTGTCCCTTGTTCGGCACGTGGCTTCATCGAACGATGTATTTGTCTTTGTTCGTAAGTTGATTCTTTCGAAAATAATATTAAAATGTTTGCATCCTCAGGAAAGTATTGTTTAAAACAGTCCCAATTCCGTTTAATTGATGTGTGTGTGTGTTGCTTTGACCACATTCTAAAAATCAGAGAAATTAATTTAGAGAATAGCGCCTACCCATTGCCCTTGATGTTCATCCGACTGTTCTAAACAAAACCTGCTTAGTGCATATTTTATTAATAATAACTCTTACATATGCTATTATTGACCGTGTTTCTGCACCGTGGGCATCAGGCTTTCCTGCACTCTCTTTCCGAGTCTGTTCCTGAGGTGACACCGTACGGTTGACGGGGCGTTAAAATCCAAGAACTAACTTCTCTTTTTATGTGATTAGCGGTACTGATTTTAACTGTTGCGCGCTGACTGAGTTTGCGTTTCCTCGTGGGATATCAGGGAAATGGGCACATCTAACATTCATCACAGCAGAGCCAGACTTCAGTCCGAAATGGTTGTGTAAAGACCTCCAGTTGTGGCTGTCATCATGACAGTGGAAACAAACAAAGCCACAGCCGCCGAGCGCTGACACTGTAATAATAAAGCGAGCGCTGGCACCCTACTGTCCCACTGAGCGCTGACACTGTAATAATAAAGCGAGCGCTGGCACCCTACTGTCCCACTGAGCGCTGACACTAATAACACACCCAGCTCTGACATTGTAACGACACACCGAGCGCTGACTCTGCGATGAAACATCGAGTGCTGATGTTGTAATGACGCACCGAGCGCCTGTAATGACGCACTGAGCTCTAACACTATAATGACGCACCGAGCGCTGACATTGTAACGACGCACCGAGCGCTGACTCTGCGATGAAACATCGAACGCTGATGTTGTAATGACGCACCGAGTGCCTGTAATGACGCACTGAGCTCTGACACTGTAATGGTAACCCGGCGCTGACACTATAATGACGCACCGAGCGCCGACTCTGCAATGAAACATCGAGGGCTGATGCTGTAATGACGCACTGAACGCTGACACTCTAATGACGCACCGAGCACTGACACTGTAAAGACACAACGAGCGCTGACACTGTAATGACACACCGAGCGCTGACACTGTAATGACGCACCGAGCGCCGACAGTAATGACACACCGAGCGTTGACATTGAAATGAGCTCAGGAGCTGTGTGAAAGTCAAGGTGGCCGTCCTGGGCTCCCGTCCCTAATAAGCCTGCGGTTTCTGTGGACGTAAAGCAGTACTTCAGCCTTCAACACTGTAATGACGCACCGAGCGCTGACACTAATGACAAACCGAGCAGTGACATTGTAATGACACACACCGAGCACTGACACTATAATATATGACACACCGAGCGCTGACGATGTAACGACGCACTAGCGCTGACGACGTAACGACGAACCGAGTGTTGACACTGTAGGGTTGACAAATGAAATATAGGGCAAAATCACATGCAGAATTACCTCTGTATCTTTTTGATACAGCCAAAATATTCGAGCGCGAGTGCTCTCCCCATCTTCCCGCTCTAGTCCCTGTTTCCTATTTGTTTTTATGTTGGCTGTTAGTTGAAGTGCGTATAGTCAATTATTATAATCGTGTGTGCGGGTGCCTGCGTTTATGCGCTTAGAATAGACACTCTGGACAAAATGTTGCCTCTGAATAAATGCTTTTTATTATTATTACTGTGTCATACAATCACATCAACAACATAGCAGTGCTATTTACACGATGATGATTGTGTGAGGGTATTGTTCCGACCATGTACCCTGTCCGTTCAGTAAGCTTACAGGCTAACTTCGCGCATGAACAGTCTGTAACAGAATAGCGACTACCAGTGTCCAAAACTTACGCACACACACTCACACACACACACTCATACCACATGACACAACACACACATACCACATGACACAACACACACACACACACACACACACACACACACACACCACACACACACACACACACACACACACACACACACACACACACACACAACACACACACACACACACACCAGAGTTTGGCATCGAACATTTTTAATTTCCACACGACAAAACAACGTGCAAATGTTCGACAGACTTGTCTTTGACAAGCAAGAAAAGGGACAAAAACTTGTTTTACATATATAAAACAAAACAAAACAAGACCCGATGACGATTATGACTGTTTACCTTTGAGTCTTAAGTGTCTGCATCTCATAGAGATGAGGATGTGAACTATATGCAAGTTTATTTACATCCTATCGAGTCCGCCCTCCCCCCACCACGCGGTCCACACAACCACGACAAGAAACAAGCACAATGAGATACGAAATGCATAAAACAAAAACAACAAATACATTTAAAAACAAAAAACAAAACAAAAACAGAGAACGTAATCATTTTATGTAGCTTGCTGGGCTTCACACGAAGCAATCATCTCTCTCTGTGTATCTCTGTCTCTATCTGTCTCTCGCTCTGTCTCTGCTTCTCTCTGTCTCTCGCTCTGTCTCAGTATCTGTCTCTGTCTCTCTCTCGCTGTCTCTGTCTGTCTGTCTCTATCTGTCACTCTCTTTCTCTCCAGACTCGGCCGGCCGGCCAGACAACCCGACAGACCCCGGATCGAAGAGTAACAAGTAATACTCGGTGGCTCTTAAATTCTGTCGGCGGTGACGCTGAAGAGAAAGCTGACGCTGGAGCAGAGGATGACGAGGAAATAAAATCGCAGGAAGAAGCTGTCGTAGGCACGCGCCAAGTCCTGCCACGTCATCACGCCGGCCTCGCTGTGCCTTTGTGACGTCAGGCCTGTGACGTCAGCTTCTACACCGGGCTGAAAGTTGGGCGGCGGTGTTGTTCAGGTGATGCAGCCCGGACTTCCTGTCCTCAAAGGACAGCTGTTGGTGGCGGGAAGGGGCGCGGAGAGGGGCGGGCTTTACCCGCTCGCGGCCTTGGCTGCACGTGCAGTTTTTGCCCATGAGGAGGAGGACGAAACGCGTGAACCTCACCTGCCAGTGCGGGGACTGGCCTGCTGGCCGGGCGGTGGTACAGGTGGGAGGGAGTGGATGGCCAGCGCCACCGACAGGCCCGACAGCATCAGCACTATGGCGATGTACACCCCTAGGAGCACAGAACATTTCAGCGTGGTTTACATACCATCCGACAGCGTCAGAACTATGGCGAGGTACACTCCTAGGAACACACAGTATTTCATCATGTTTACATATCATCCGACAGCAGCAGTACTATGGTGAGGTACACTCCTAGGAACACACAGTATTTCATCATGGTTTACGTATCATCGACAGCAGCAGTACTATGGTGAGGTACACTCCTAGGAACACACAGTATTTCATCATGGTTTACGTATCATCCGACAGCAGCAGTACTATGGTGAGGTACACTCCTAGGAACACACAGTATTTCATCATGGTTTACATATCATCCGACAGCAGCAGTACTATGGTGAGGTACACTCCTAGGAACACACAATATTTCAGTGTGGTCACAAACCCTCCGACAGCAGCAGTACTGTGGCAAGGTACTATGCATTCCTCATAGAAACATATAGCACTTCAGCGTCGTTGCAAGCCCCCCGACTGCATCAGCACTATGGCGATGTACACTTCTAGGAACAGAAATATTTCAGCATAGTCACAAACCTCCCGACAGCAGCAGCAGCAGCATAAAGGCGATGTACTACACACTCCTTGAAAAATGCAACATTTCAGCATGGTCACAAACCCTCTGACACCAGCAGCACACTGGCGATGTACATTGCCAGGAACACACATTTCAGCGTGGTCACAAACCCTCTGACACCAGCAGCACACTGGCGATGTACATTGCCAGGAACACACATTTCAGCGTGGTCACAACCCTCTGACACCAGCAGCACACTGGCGATGTACATTGCCAGGAACACACTTTCAGCGTGGTCACAAACCCTTCAGCAGCAGCAGCAGCACTATGGCGAGGTACTGTACACTCCTCCTAGGAACACACAACATTTCAGCATGGTTACAAACCTCCCGACGGCAGCAGCAAGCACACTGGTGATGTACTACACACTCCTAGGACCATATAACATTTCAGCATGGTTACAACCCCCCCCCCCGCCCCCTCCCAGCAGCAGTACTGTGGCGATGTACTGTACACTCCTAGGAACACACAACATTTCAGCATGGTCACAAACTCTCTGACACCAGCAGCACACTGGCGATGTACTACACACTCCTAGGAACACAACGTTCAGCATGGTTACAACCCCCCCCCTCCCCCTCATAGCAGCAGCACTATGGCGATGTATATACACTCCTAGGAACACAATGTTTCTATATGGTCGGAAAGCCACCCGCACGCCCGGCAACACCATCACCATGGCGATGTACACTCCTACGAACTGAACGTGGTTAGAAATATTACCTGGAAAGTGTCATTTCTAACCGTGTTACAGCTTCCGTTGTTAAATGAATTGTTCATAGTCCCGTGGGTAAGTTAAATTAACTTACTAATATATGGATTTGTGTGTGTGTGTGTGTGTGTGTGTGTGTGTGTGTGCACTGAATTTCTGTTGTCAATATTTGTTTGTCAAGCTAAGCCAAATATTTTCTTTATTCCATTCAAAGGAAAGCATGGGTGACACATGAATAACAAACAAACAAAGAAATGAAACCTACATGTATAAAAGAGTTACACTCTAGGAGCAACCAATAACCTACTAATACCACAAACATTATTTAAACATAATAGGTATGACGTTTGGAAGTGCGCTGCAAAATAAACAGTATCACACACGTATGACTGCCATATTGTTTAAAGAATTTGTAAGCGCTGCTGACTGCTTCCACCTCCATTGTCATGCTGGAGGTTGAGACCGCACAGGCTACACTGTCTTCATGGATGCTCTCACCTTGCTTGACACTGAAGCTCCACACTGACTGCTCTTTTCGTGTATTTTTTTCTCTTTGTTTCAAATTTAGACTGTCAACCGATTGCATTGGAACGTATGTCCACAAGAACAACCCAAGCAGAATAGATAGGCCTAGCTTTGAAAGAACTGAAAATGGACAGATACGCGTTGGCTACCTGGAAATTACCGGAGATGACCAGCCGAGCAAAGTGCCACGCCCACTCACGTGCACGGAGATGTTGAGCTCTTGGATGGTGAATCCGAAGCTGGTAACCTCCAGAGTGCAGGTCTGTGTGTCAAAGGGAAGTTTATCACGTCAATTGCGCATGACGTCACCAAGATCCCGGGCGGGTTCCACGTCACCTCGCCGTCCATGCGAACTCGAATTGGTATGGTATGTTCGTTAATGGCGGTTAGGTCGTTAACACTGGGGAAAGAAAAGAGTCTTACGCACCTACGGGGCATTTAGAGTGGAAGAAGAAGAATGAAGTGGGGAAGAAGAAGAAGAAGAAGAAAGGAGGTGGAGAATCAGAAGAAAAGAAGAAAAAGAAGAGAAGAAAGAGGAGGAGGAGGAGGAGACGAAGAAGAAGAAGATAAAAAATAAAAAAATAAAAATAAAGCAGGAGGAAGAGGAGGAGCAAACGAAGAAGAAGAAGAGGAGGAGTTTGGATTTTAACGCCTGCCAACCGTACAATGTCACCCCAGGACGGAGAAGAGGAAAGAGGAAGAGGAAGGAGGAAGAAGAAAATGACTACGACCAGACGACGACGACGACGACGACGACGACGACGAAGAAGAAGAAGAAGAAGAAGAAGAAGAAGAAGAAGAAGAAGAAGAAGAAGAAGAAGGAGAAAAAAAAAAAAAAGAGGCAGAAGAAGAAGAAGACGGCGAGGACGAAGCAGAAGAAGAAGAAGAGAAGAAGAAGAAGAAGAAGAAGAAGAAGAAGAAGAAGAAGAAAGAGGAGGAGGACATAGGAGGAGACGTACGAGTTGCTGACGACGAGGGCGGGGGTCCAGATGTCGGCCTCATACACCTGAATCACCGGTACTGTGTATGCCGTACCGGTCCAGGCCAGGCGACTGTCCGTCCACTTCTGCACACACACACACACACACACACACACACACACACACACACACACACACACACACACACACACACACACACACACACACACACACACACACACACACACACATACACACATACACAGATAGACAGACACACATCAAGTGCATAGTAGCACTGCTAGTAGCACTGTTGGTAGTAATTTCAAAAAGTGCAGCATCACACACACACACACATACACACACACACACACACACACACACACACACACACACACACACACACACACACACACACACTCCAGTCACACATAGAGACATAGACACAGACAGACAGACAGACAGACAGACAGACAGATAGACAGACAGACAGACACACACACACACACGCACAGAGAGAGAGAGAGAGAGAGAGAGAGAGAGAGAGAGAGAGAGAGAGAGAGAGAGAGAGAGAGAGAGAGAGAGAGAGAGAGAGAGAGAGAGAGAGAGAGAGAGAGAGAGAGAGAGAGAGAGAGAGTCACCAGCGCTTACTATTCATTCCACGCAGTTGTTCCCACGGTCAACACTGGCAAATAAATTTACTTCCACGTCGAACCCTAAATCTGCCCTTACACCTTTTCATTCACACCATCAATGGGACTTGCCTGCAAACTCCTTAGGATTTAGGCATTGCCGCAGACTGCATTCATCAAACGTTAGGTGCGCCCAAGAAGCTAGTCGGTAGTGGATACTGGGCATTAAATATTGAAACACAAACCCCCAGTCAATACACGTGCCAATGTTTCGTTATCAGAATTAGTCTTTACCTCCCAGTACAGAGCTGCCAAGACCCTGAATGAACCTCGATGAACTATTATGATTATCAAATGACACATAAAGACAACAACAAAGATGTAAATCGTCTACGGTTACTGTCACCTTCCTTCCATTGTGCATGATATTTGAATATCAGCTCAGGTACCGATATGTTTAAATATGATAAAGTTTACAAACGCAAATGTGTATACTATGAGCAAGGGGGGAAAGTATAGTGCAGGAT
>OY757541.1:30496580-30516889 GCA_963584105.1 Alviniconcha strummeri | reverse complement strand
TGAACCTAAACCACAATCTCTGGAAGTAAAACCTAGAGTTCTCTCTCTCTCTCTCTCTCTCTCTCTCTCTCTCTCTCTCTCTCTCTCTCTCTCTCTCTCTCTCATCTCTCGCCTCTCTCTCTCTCTCTCTCTCTCTCTTCTCTCGTGTTGTGTTGTCGTATCTGCTTGCGTGCGTTCATGCTTGTCAGTGTTTACATTTCCGTGCATGCATGCATGCCTGTATGTACGTGCGTCCGTGCGTGCGTGCGTGCGTGCGTGTGTGTGTGTGTGTGTGTGTGTGTGCGCGTGCGTGCGTGCGTTGCGTGCGTGTGTGTGTGTGCGTGCGTGCGTGCGTGCGGTGCGTTGCGTGCATGCGTGTGTGTGTGTGTGTGTGGGGGGGGGGTGTCAGTGTGTGTGTGTGTGTACTCACACCACACATGTCCAAGCACACTCCGTGACCTCTGAGACTGACCGACAGCCCTCCATGATTGTAGTCCCGAGTTCCAGCGGCTGGAAGTTATGCTGAATCATGCAACTACATCCCGCTGTCAGAAATTACACAACACCGGTGCAATCTGTCCGTCAACATCCACGAAAGAATCACTACTGTGCAAAACACTGGGACACTGAAAAATAATAACCAGATAGTGAACGCGAGCTTTAGTTATAGTATTTAAAATTCACACGGACTATTAATTTAATCAAAATCTCTCTCCTTTTCTATTTTTTCTCTCTGTCTCTCTCTGCGTGTCTCTGTCTGTCTGTCTGTCTGTCTGTCTGTCTTTGTCTCTGTCTCTCTGTCTCTGTCTCTCTCTCTCTCTCTTCTCTTCTCTGTCTGTCTGTCTCTCACACTCTCTCTCTCTTCTCTGTCTGTCTGTCTCTCACACTCTCTCTCTCTCTCTCCAAACCGAAGAAGGCGGCGAGGACCACATAAAAGAAGGCAGGGCTGAAGAAACGACTAGCTATCCAGCCTACCTTAAATCAAGGTAAGTTTGGTAACAACCAAAAGACCATAGTTCCAGTTTGTGCCTTAGTGTTTCAGTCTCGTCAGCTTCCGTTCCAGAATCCCCCAAGGGAGAGAGAGAAAGAAAGAAAGAAAGAAAGAAAGAAAGAAAGAAAGAAAGAAAGAAAATAACCTGTAGAGCAGCCAGCACAGTGGCAGTTGCGCGGCCTGCAGTGACAACACAGCGTCAAAGAAACAGACAAGGGCGGATTTCCTGCTGCGAGCCATGCCTCGGCCATGTCTTTGTCTCCAAGTCCCTCACCCTCATCGACTATGCATTGTCAAGTGCAGAATCTGTCCACCAGTCATGGGAGGATAAGAGGAGGGGGGGGGGGAGTGAAGGGGATGGATGGGGAGGGAGGACTGAGGGGGGTAAGCACTGTTGAACAAATGATGCTAAATGGCTAGTTACGAGAAGAAGAGCGTAATCACGCAATGTACTCACTCAGTAACATAACGTACCAGCTAGTGTTCTACTGTGTTGATTGATATGGCCTTCTCCTCAGCTGCAGAGATGACGTGACAGGAAAGAGTGAGTGGCCGGTAAAACAAAGAACGGCGAGACTGAACCAGGCAGCAAATGGCTGCTGCGTTGTGCCGCGGACCGCTGGGCACTGCCCCCACCCCACTGACTGACTGACTGCCCCACTGACTGACTGACTGCCCCACTGACTGACTGACTGCCCCACTGACTGACTGACGGCCCTACTGAACTGACTGACTGACGGCCACACTGACTGACTGACTGACAGCCCCACTGACTGACTGATGGCCCCACTGACTGACTGACGGGCCCCACTGACTGACACGGCACACTGACTGACGGTCCCACTGACTGACGGCCCCACTGACTGACTGAAACGGCACACTGACCGACGGCCCCACTGACTGACTGCCCCACTGACTGACTGATGGCCCCACTGACTGACACAGAACACTGACTGACCGCCCCACTGACTGACTGATGGCCCCACTGACTGACAAAAAAACACTGACTGACGGCCCCACTGATTGACTTACTGACGGCCCCACTGACTGACACGGCACACTGACTGACGGCCCCACTGACTGACACGGCACACTGACTGACGGCCCCACTGACTGACACGGCACACTGACTGACGGCCCCATTGACTGACTAGGAAACCACCACCACGTCTGTCTGACTGGAGCTCGTTCAGCTGGGGAGTGGGCCTGTCGGCTAGTGGATGGCCCATCTAATTCCTCAAGATGGGTTGCTGGCCACGCTGTACTGGCACCCTTAATTCTCTCGGGTCTGGAATGTCTGGAAGCCGACGTGGTGCAGGCCATGGCATTGGCACCCGTTAACAGGTCTGTCAGCAGGAGGGTAGACGCCTGAAGGACGCCTGACTGGGAACAAGCAGCTTCCACAAGGCTCAAGGTTACAGGCGTGCTCATATTAGCTACAGTAGGCGTTATAGTGATTACGAGCATAAGGTGTTATAGGTGTCGCTGACTCTGTGTGTGTGTGTGTTCTCTGTGTGTGTGTGTGTGTGTGTGTGTGTGTGTGTGTGTGTGTGTGTGTGTGTGTGTGTGTGTGTGTGTGTGTGTGCGTGTGTGCGTGTGTGCTTGCGGTTGTGTGTGTGTGCGTGCGTGCGTGCGTGCGTGCACACGCGCGCTCACGTATGTCAGTCAGTGTGTGTGTGTGTGTGTGTGTGTGTGTGTGTGTGTGTGTGTGTGTGTGTGTGTGTGTGTGTGTTTAAGTGTGTGTGTGTGTGTGTGTGTGTGTGTGTGTGTGTGTGTCTGCTTAAGAGTGTGTGTGTGTGTGTGTGTGTGTGTGTGTGTGTGTCTGCTTAAGAGTGTGTGTGTGTGTGTGTGTGTGTGTGTGTGTGTGTGTGTGTGTGTGTGTGTGTGTGTGTGTATTGGGGGCAAGGGACTACGTAAGTTTCAAACTCCGGAAATTCTCAAGTTTAATTATTTTGTTGTAACCGCTACATAATACGCTAATCTTCACACACACACACACACACACACACACACACACACACACACACACACACACACACACACACACACACACACACACACACACATACACACACACACACACACACACACACACACACACACACACACACACACACACACACACACACACACACACACACACACACACACTATTGTGTCCTCAGCACTAAGCCCATACACCGACTTACGTTCGTTTCCGACAGTTTCTCAATTAGGTCAGAGCAAAAGGACAATGACAAGCGACCACGAGGTGCTCCTCTCGGGGTTTGGCCTCAAAATGGATACACCGGCTGCCAGGAAGTGATGAATAATTGATCCCTTAATCTACACTTGGGCGGCATTCCGCCACTGCTGATGAGTGATGGGCTGGGTCACTTGCCGAGCTCTTTTTGAAACCTCCGTATGTCTGACCGCGGCTCCCACCGTAATGCGGGAATGACCAACGAAACAAGCAGCACGCCAAAATGTAGTGATCAGTCCAGCGCTGGACTGAATGGCGTCGCGGCGGGGATCCCAAGACGACGATATATATATATATATAGAGAGAGAGAGAGAGAGAGAGAGAGAGAGAGAGAGAGAGAGAGAGAGAGAGAGAGAGAGAGAGAGAGAGAGAGAGAGAGAGAGAGAGAGAGAGAGAGAGAGAGAGATTAATCCTTCGGATCTACATGCATTGACTGTCCTGGACATGCCGCCGGGGGAAATGACCAAGCGAATAAAACATATTGATGCGGAAATCAGCCAATAACTGAAACGGCTTGGCGCGGGCCTCGGAAGATCAGCCAATGTGCTAGGACTGAGACAAAGCAGCGAAGACTCAGTCTGTGATGGCCGCGCGGCCAACTTGAATCAACACACAAGGGAGTTAATTAGCGCTCGAAATACGTAACACAAGTACACCAACAAAGACCTGAGTCGCCTACGGTAACTCTCACTGGCATGCGTGTAAATACAAGGTACATAAACCAGAGGTGCATCCCCTCTAATGAACTAATTAACTCCCTTGCCAATGTTGGTTCTGCACGAGCGCTCTGGGCCTCGTTGTGAGGAGAGCAATCTGGTTCTCCCGGTAGCTCATAGGATATATATATACTAGTTAGTTCAGTTCGTTTTCTTCTTTGGAGTACATTAATTTGGCGCCATGTATAATCAGCATCTGATCATTTTCTGCCAGAAAGAATTCTACCCAAGGACTTGTATACTGGACTGCCATGATTCTACCAATGCCAGGGTCCTGTCTACCCATCAGGAATCAGCTCCGTCAGGCCCTCCTCCAGGGATGGGAGGGGGAGACTAGGCGTAGAAAGAGGAAGTGCACGATTACCTTCCTTGAAAGGTCGAGAAAGGGCCTAAACATGTGTGTATGTGTGTGTGTGTGTGTGTGTGTGTGTGTGTGTGTGTGGTGCGTGCGCGTGCGTGCGTGCGTGCGTGCGTGCGTGCGTGCGGGCGGGCGTGCGTGCGGGCGTGCGGGCGTGCGTCTGATACTGTTGATCTCAGTGTCTATCATGACTGCGTCTGTGCTTTTGACGAGTGTTCTGTTCACTTCTTTTACTGAGTTTTTCGTCTGTTTGAACCTTCATTGATGGAGTCAAATCAGAATCACTACAATCATACCGCCTTCTCATCTGCGGGTTGGTAGAGAAGACTTGTTGTTTTTAATATCAAAGAAGAAGAGGAGGAGGAGGAGGGGGGAGAGGGAGGGGAGAGAGAGAGAGAGAGAGAGAGAGAGAAGAGAGAGAGAGAGAGAGAGAGAGAGAGAGAGAGAGAGAGAGAGAGAGAGAGTCAGAGAAACTGACAGAGAGACAGAGATAGACACAGAGACAGACAGACAGACAGGACAGACAGACAGACAGACAGACAGACAGACACACACACACACACACACACACACACACACACACACACACACACACACACACACACACACACACACACACACACACACAGAGTTAAAATCAAGACTATTATTTATTTTTGTTAATGACCTTTTTTTCTTTTTTTCTTTTTCCTTTTTTCTTTTTAATTTCGTAATCCGAATCCGAATTTCGTGAGTAACGATTAGCGGTACTGGTTTATGAAAAACGCCGCCAAGTCAATGTGGCCCGCCAGCGGCCTCTCTGCTCTTGTTCCACGCGCGGCGTGGGCAGGCCCCCTGTGGTGTCCGGCGTGGGCAGGCCCCCTGTGGTGTCCGGCGTGGGCAGGCCCCCTGTGGTGTCCGGCGTGGGCAGGCCCCCTGTGGTGTCCGGCGTGGGCAGGCCCCCTGTGGTGTCCGGCGTGGGCAGGCCCCCTGTGGTGTCCGGCGTGGGCAGGCCCCCTGTGGTGTCCGGCGATGCTACAGAACCTCAGTGGTGTGCCGCGCGACAGGCGGCTCCAGCTGAACAACCCGCAGTCGTCGCTCACCATGCGGCCTTAGTCACCATGCGGCCTTAGTCAGTCACCATGCGGCCTTAGTCAGCCAGTGACAAAAGTGGCATGACTGCAACTATTGAAACTAGAAGATCAGTATAATGTAATGTCAACGGAGAATCACCGACAAAACAAAACCCTTGATTTACTCGATCTTCGTGTTTTTATTTTAAAGCGCTCTCTGGTTCGTTGGTTTGGTTGGTTAAAGTTATTTGCCGCCGAGACACGTATTAGTCTCCGAGAGGTACCGGCGGGGACCTGCGATATGGCCCAGGAGATGGGAGAAGAGGGAGACTCTACCTACCGTTACACTGTTATCCCGGGAGGCAGGGAAAGAGGGAGACTATACCTACCGCTAACACTGTTATCCCGGGAGGTGGGAGAAGAGGGAGACTCTACCTACTGTTACACTGTTATCCCATGAGATGAGAGAATAGGGAGACTATACCTACTGCTACACTGTTATCGCAGGAGGTTGGAGAAGAGGGAGACTCTACCTACCGCTACACTGTTATCCCGGGAGGTGGGGAGAAGAGGGAGACTCTACCTACCGCTACACTGTTATCCCGGAGGTGGGAGAAAAGGGAGACTCTACCTACCGCTACACTGTTATCCCAGGGGGTAGGGAAAGAGGGAGACTATACTTACCGCTACATTGTTATCCCAGGAGGTGGGGAGAAGAGGGAGACTCTACCTACCGCTACACTGTTATCCCGGGAGGTGGGAGAAGAGGGAGACTCTACCTACCGCTACACTGTTATCCCGGGAGGTGGGAGAAGAGGGAGACTCTACCTACCGCTACACTGTTATCCCGGGAGGTGGGAGAAGAGGGAGACCTCCACCTAACGCTACACTGTCACCACCAGAATGACTCACGCGCTCAGATGGGCAAGCAGTAATGTTTCAATCATGGTGAGAGACAAAGTCATTACTGAGAGAGTGTCCATAAAACTAACCATTTAGAAGCAAAATGAGAAGCCAAAGCGGAATCGAACCCAGGTCCTTCTGCTTTTTACCCGGCTCTAGGCCACTCAGGAAACCGGCTCAGGAATGCTTTTCTCTCACTCGTCTCCATCTTTATTAGAATAGAGCGGGTCGTGTTGCCGGTGGCTTTGCCTATGATCCCGGGACCTGATAATGATGTGGGGTTTAATGTCCTCAGATGTCCGGCTGACATATTAGGGACAAGCTCTCCTTCATACTGCGAGCATCGCTTTCCGGCACCTTCCCCCAGACTCTGCCAGAATCGGTTACGTCACTGAAGGAGCACTCTTAGTTTATCTTCGCTTCGCGCAGCTGTCCGGCACTGACGTGAGCCGGTTTGGCCTAGCGGTGAGGCGTTAGGCTGGTAAGCGGAAGGACCTCGGTTCGATACCGCTTCGGCTCTCCTTTCTCTTCAAAAAGGTTGTGGTTTGTGGACACTGTCTTGTGACTTTGTCCATCACTTCCTGCTAAAACATTAAAATGGCTCTCATCTTAATGCAGGAATCATTCTGGTTGTGACAATGTAGCGATAGGTATATAATCTCTCTCTTCCCCAACCTGCATACCCCCATCTCCCCGTCCCTAATAAGCCTCATGGTTTCTGTGGACGTTAAGCACCATGTTTACTTACTTACTTACTTTCCACTGACGCTGTCAGCGCTCTCTGAAAAGTTTGGGTACTGACTGATACGACTGTGCAAGCAACATAGTGTCCAAGCACGCGCGTCAACATTAGGTGCATCTGCAACGCGTAAAAAAAAAAGTTCCATTTCGATTCGAGTGACTTTAGTTTTATTTGCGATGGCGTAAGCAACGTGGGCGGTTATAAAATAATATTAAAAAAAATAAAATCCCCGTTATAACTTTCAGAGCCGTTCCTAATAAGCCTTATGGTTTCTGTGGACAAAGGACCACGAAAGAAGAAGAACTTTCAGTTGTCTGTTACAAACTTGCTGCCATTTGAACAACAACGAAAAACTGTCCGTTAGCTGACAGCTTTTCGAGACCTATGGCGTAATCAACAGTGGCAGTGGTTGGAGGAAGGATGTCGTAAATCGGGGCTTGGAGTTTGGATAGGTCTCCTTATTCCCCACCAGTAGATTTGCCTGTGGGGAGAGAACTAAGGGAGAGTAAGGGAGAGAAGATAGAGTACAAGGGTCGTCGGTGTTGGTTCTCGGTTATTTCCCTTCTCTAAGAAAACTACCTACCGCTGTCTTTTATTTCGCCGCGTCGTTCATTTTCAGTTTTCACTGACTGACCGAGTTTCGCGTGTATCACAAACGCTGCGGTTGTGCGGCGGACAGTCGCTTTGCGTGTGTGATCATCCCAGTACCTGGGCATAGTCTTAAAAAACACCCCTCCCCTCTCTCAGTCTCTTCATACCTAGCTAAACTTGGTGCGGATTGTAACCCGCCTGCACTGAACTGACGTTACTTTACTCAGTGTTTTGCCTATTGGCTTCACGCATTCGCTGACCCACCTATGTTTGCTACTTATGATTTCAAAGCCCTATATATTACCCCATTCGGCCCTCTTGTCTCTCATCTTGTTTGAACTCTACTGCCCGACTGCCGGACTTGATTTTTGGCCACGAGTGTGTCGAGTCAATACCGGTGTCATTGTCGTAGCTAATCGTGTACATAATTATTATAATCGGATCTAGAACTGGGTACTCAGTGAGGGCTGGATGTAAAAAGTAAACTAAAAAAAAAAAAAGCAAAAAAAAAAAAAAGCATACATGTTTATCGATTACCATCGTAAATAAAGTGATTTTGTCATATCTTCGTTTCCGTCTAGCGTGACCGCCGCAGCGCGGCCGGCATGATCAGCCGCCTGTCATCATCATCACAGCGCTACTGAACTACGGCTGAGGCCGCACAAATTATAATGTGAACCCCATATGGGCTCCTTTGTTTCTTTTCCTATATACATAGAAAGTAAAGTCCCGGCTGGACTGCTGTGGAGTGAACAGGGAGGTGGGCCTGGCCTCTCCCGATTCCCTATCTGCACTCTTTCCCTGCTGTCCTTCCCTCCTCTGCGCCGGACATACGGGTTTCTGTGCTGCATTTGTGTGTGATGTGTGCATCATGAAACTGCGGAGACTGAAGAAGAGCTAAATCATGTGAACATAATTTGATAGGCGGCAGAAGTGCGCATATTTCATACTGACTGACTCGAACTGAGACTGATACGGCGGCTTTTCAGTTGAGCGGCCGCTGGAGCCGCTGTTGCGGAGCCTCATCATTGAACATGCAGTCACTCGCTGTCATTGCGTGGGTTAATAATTAATAATAATAATAATAACAATAACTGACTGAGAAGAACTGAGAAGTCTTTAATTAAATAAAAAGTCCTACTAATAATACTAATAATAGGCGGCCTAATAATAATAATATGACGGAGGCTAGGCAAGGCGGCCACAATTATTTATGCATTCCGGGCCTTTCAGTCTCAGTTTTAGCACCACTGGTTTGCACGGTTTTCGGCGGTTAATTTTCAGTGTCAGTTCTTGCACGGCTGTAGTTTGCCCGGCAACTGACAATCGTTCAACTACGCTGCGGCCACGAGAAGCTACCATCGTCACAAAACCTATAGTGATGGATTCTGTAGAAAACCTTGGGCGAAGTGCCCGCCTCGGTGTATATCTTTTTCGTCAAGTTACTGCTGGAAATAGCCTCGGCTAGGGCCCACCAGCTCACTGACACCGGTCAAAGACCGTCAGTGCCGGTCACTGAGTCAGCTTCGGTCCGTCTCACCGCTGAAATCATCTCATAGTTCAGGAGCTGTGTGAGAGTCGAGGTGGCCGTCCTGGGCTGTCCGTCCCAACGAGCCTTCTGGTTTCCGTGGACGTAGGCTGTGCTGAACCATGCTTCGGCATTGGTTGATGATGAGTCAGTTGATGCTTAATGTCCTCAGATGTCATTTGACATATTAGGGACAAGTTGTGACCAATGCCGAAGCACGGTTCAATAAAAGCCACATACGTAAGGTGTATGCGTGTTTAGCTGTAACCTGCCACCTGCACTTTTGGCAGAATGACCGGGATTTTTTTACGTGCTACTGTGGTAACACGGGGGTGGAACGGATACCGAAATAAGAGTCATCACAGAAAGTCGACCCTGGAGAAGAAAATTCTCCCGCCGTTCCAGCAGGGATTCGACGAACCCGCGACCTTTCAATCACGAGTCCGGCGCTCTAACCACTGAGCTATCCCCGCCCCCACTTCGGCATTGGTCTCAGCTTGTGCCTAACTGATATGTCAACCGACATCTGAGGACATTAAGCATCACTTCACCACCACCGCTGAAATCAGCGACATGGCTGCATGGAAGCTAATTCGAGTGCCGTTGTTTAAAATTTACTAAGATGAGCCGTTGCCAGATTACGGCAGTCGATTTTGTTTACCTGGCCGTAACATTATCATAATCATGTTCTTGCAAAAGCACCATCTCAGGAAATCTGTAGCCGACATTCGTCTACTTTCACGTGGAAGGGAGACAACTGTAGGTATCTCTGGCAAACCCAAATACCAGTTTCAGCTTTTACAAAGTGCTTTCCCCTGCAGCAGTGGGTTTGCTGCAAACTCCAAGCTGTTACGCCATTCACAATATTTTTCACTCCGCAGTGATGCTGATGCAGAAAATACAGTGCCTTCTGCTGCGAATCCACAGCTTTCAGTTTGAACTGTTCAACGTCGCAGTGCCCTTCTAAACTGTCCACGGTCACATAGTAACTCAATAAATACTGCCATGGTGCAAATCATGTGACGTTCATAGCGTCCGACAAACCCCAAAAGTAAAACAAAATGACGGGTCACTGAGTTGAAGGCTCTTCTGCAAACCGGTCATTCAAGCAACACTGTCCTTCAGTCTGTACAGTGTGTGTGTGTGTGTGTGTGTGTGTGTGTGTGTGTGTGTGTGTGTGTGTGTGTGTGTTAGAGCGTGCGTGCGTGTGTCAGTGTGTGCACGGGTGTGTGTTAGAACGTGTGTGTGTGTCACTGTGTGTGTGTGTGTGTGTGTGTGTGTGTGTGTGTGTGTGTGTGTGTGTGTGTGTGTGTGTGTGTGTGTGTGTGTGTGTGTGTGTGCATAGTTACATTTGAACCCGCGTTGGTGTGTACATTATGTTGTTGGAACCCTTGTTGACTGATGTGTACAATAATTATGTGTTTCTTAAACTGATAAGCCTGTCTAGATGTACATTATGTCACTGTATGTTACGTTCGTACATTGCTTTCAGCCGCAGTGTGGGCGCTTTAGAAATGTCCATTATTATTATTACTATGCCCTGCCGGCAGACCGCCGGCATGCGAGTCAAAAGAACATGATAGGAAGGGACGCCAGCCTTGGCGGCAAGTTGTTTTTGTAGCCCGGACAGCACAGTGGGTAAATGCCAATACTAGCGGAATTTGACACCGACAGCAGGCCCCCCGAATGGCTCCACTTGTTGAAATCGTTGGCACCTAGAACAGTGAACTGACCACACAAACAAGTTCTATAACCAATACCCTGGCCGCCAGACTTCAATCATTCTGGTTCTCGGTTCTACCCATCCGAATTTTACGACAGGCCCTCCAGGATGCAGTGACTTTATCAAAGTGGATGTGATATCGATTTAGTTTTGGGGGCTGGTGGCTGAGCACGGCATTCCATCTAAGTAAACCCCCCACCAACACACACACTCCCCGCCGACACAGACTTTCTTACTTCAGGTTCTTCGCTACTAATGGTATTATATTTTAGTTTCAGCACAGTGTGAGTGCTAGTACGGTGCTAAATCCCGGGCCTGGCCAAATTACTCTTTTGAAATGTCCGACTAGACTAGGCTGGAGGAAAAACGGGACGTAAAGTGTCCGCCCGATTCATCTGTTCTGCGAATGACTTAGCCCCATGTGTCTTTTCAATCTTTTTCTTCATTTTAATCATTCAACCCCCCTTGAGTGCACTGAGCATTCAAGTTAATGGATTCATGCGCTATAAAAGTGGACATTATCATCTGTATTGTGTTGTTTGTTGCTTTTTTGTTATTTGGTTCTACAGGCTAATTCAGCGATTCGTCAGTTGTGTAGTTTTTCTGTTTCCGTTTTTAGTGTATTCTTCTCTTGTTCAGTTTAGTCCTTTTTGATAAAAAAAAAAAAAAAAAATGTGTTGCTCTTCGTCGTTTGGTGGTTTTCAGTTCTTTTGAATATTATTATTCTCCGTGATTCGACGAGTCTAGGAACGAACTATGCCAATTTTATAATACAGGAATCCTGCACACACACAAACACACACACGAAGTGAGAGGGGAAGAGCTAGCCGATGGGGTTTAACCAACCAGTTCTTGGCGGTTCACGGCTTCTGCCTCTCACTCGCTGAAGAACATTCTGTGATCGATGTTATCTACACAGGCAAAGTGCGGAGGCTGGCTGGCGAGCTCGGGGTCTGCAGAGTTCAGGAGCGGGAAAGGAGGGGAGGGGAAGCAGGGCCGTGGGGGATGGGGGCGGGAGGGGGGGGGGTGAGGGGGGGGGGTATCACGGCCCTGTTGCCCTCTTGCAGGCCAGCGTTGGCGTGCTCACCATCGAGTCCCGCTACACGTTCGCGCTACCCCCTGCGGGACACGGCTAAAAGCATTCCAATCGAATTTTATCTGCTAATTCTGGCCACGTTGGCTGGAGTATGTAATCGGCCCAGACGTTGCTACACTCACCGCGCCACCGTGGCGAGCCACCGTTGGGAGGAGGGGGGAGGAGGCACTCCTCTGACATGGGGGGGAGGGAATGAGGCACTCTGACATGAAAAACAGAGACCTTACTCACAAGACCATCCACTGAATCAGTAATAACGCAGCGTAAATTGTACACCGAGACTAAAAATGTACACCCAGAACGCGGTGATCCTTCTCACTGATATATCATATATCGCGTGTTTCAATTACGGAAAACTGTGGTCCACATCACGGTTTTTGTGTTATTTAAAAAATAAAATTAAAAAATTACGTAGATGGTACGCCGAACCGGAATACTTTGCTTCTTTTCCACTTCGTCTGGTCTGGCACTGCCTGTCGATTCATGACTCGAGTATGTCTACGCAGTGACCAATCCAACTCGCGTCATTCCCATCGATTAGTCTTCGCACGCGTTACTAGATTAGCTCCATCAGTTCATTAGCCTTCGTGGTGGTTCTCCGGCGCCGATTTGGCAAGGGTGGCCAGTACAAGTCCAGTGGACTTTTGCTGTGATAACCTACGAGGTTGATGTTAGTAAAAAAAAAAATTAAATCATTAAAAATATATACATTACTCACTTACGCTTCCAGCAGTTAGTGTGTACACATCATGAATTCAAATCTCGTTCATTATAGCGTCTCGAAACGTTTTCGCCTGGCAATAAATAAAGCCTCGATCTATAGGACCTCTGAGACGAGTGAATGTGAAGCAGTGTCCTTTTGAAGTGGAGTCCTCGGAGTAGTCATAACTTCCCTCGTCTGTGGTAATGGTAGTGAATCTGCAAAGTGGATGCTCTCTCTCTCGCTTCCTCTCTACATCACATACACACATTACACGAAAGAGAGAGAGAGAGAGAGAGAGAGAGAGAGAGAGAGAGAGAGAGAGAGAGAGAGAGAGAGAGAGAGAGAGAGAGATGCTATCAGAACGTACACTTACACGCAACACGACACGTCAAATGCCTCTACTACACACAGCACAACGCCACATACACACACCGACACATCGCACAAACACAGGGAGTGACCTGTTGTCACTGATGACAAATGGACAGACGGGATTAGAGTTGGCTTGCAGTCGTCCTGTCAGGGAGCATGCACGTCACGAGACGAAGGCTCGGAAGGGAGGCGGGCGGGGTATATCAAGCAAACGCGACAGGCAATCAATCAGTCAATACACACACACACACACACACACACACACACACACACACACACACACACACACACACACACACAGATACACACCACAGCACACACACACACATTCAAAGCGGTCAAATAAAGACAGACAGTAGATGAGAAGGGTGCGCGACAAACGCTGCAGCCAGTATAAAACAACAACCAAAAACCACCGTCACACGAACATTGCTCTCAGAAGCCGGGTACGTCAGTCAAACTCGCTCGACATGCAAACGGCGTTTCAACCCAGCTTGAAGTCCGACTCCGGAAACAGCCATTTGGAAGGGAGGGGGCAAAGGGCCAAACACCAGTGTGTCAAGCGTGAACAGGTCATTTTAAAGGCAGAACAATAGTTTCATACGAAGTTGGTTACCCCGCCAAACATCTGTCATCTCTTAATCTGTACGGCTGTGAAAATGCCGAGTTTTGTCTTGACCCTCATCAACAAACGTTTCTCTTTCTTTCTTCACTATCTATTCCCTTTTTCAGCGCATCTATCGCTGTCCAAATCCATTCCAACAACTGTCACTGACTTCACCACACCAGAGTTGCGACGTCAGTCAAGACAGCGACTAAACTGCATCTATGAGTAATGACAAGCGAGATGAGATTCTTACATCTATGTTTCAAAAAACAACAAAAACAACAAAAACGGTACAGCAAGTCCAAAAAGTATCTGCTATGTTACTTGCTCTGTTCCACTCCATCAACTCATTTTTCAGTCGAAAGGCCTACCTCCAGTACTGAAATTGGCAAATCCATACATTTTTGTCTGTTTTATTTTATATTCATGCTGCTGCATTCACACAGTTCCATTTTAATTAAAATAGTTTGTTTCCAAGTCCCCACAAGTCACGGGTCATGCCTGCCCCCCATGTCGAAAGAAACACATGATGCAACCTTCCCAATTCTGAACTTGTTGTAAAAGAATCAATTTAATTTTTAAAACCGGTTAAAAGATTAATCATGTAATGAGAAAAGCTCACCCAAATGAGAGCACATAACCACAACAATATTGATAACAATGAACAAAAATAAAAATGAATGAGTAGATGGACTTGGCCAAAACAATTTGGATAGCAAGCAAACTCTGGGTATAGGAATCGGGCAAGGTTCGGACACAAGCTGGGTATGAAGCTGTTAATTTAGTTTCAAGTCACACAGGCAGATATATAAATGAACATGATGGCTGTTTCCGGGGTCAGTTAGTAAACCTGCTGGAACTGAAAGCCAACACCAATCACCGACTGTCATGCCAATCAACTCCCATGCACATTCCAGATTCCAAATAAACTGTTGTTTTTCAGTCATGCATCAACAACATTCAGCACGTACGGCAGGTAGAACTTCCATCTTAACCCCCCTCCACCCTACCCCACCGAATAGTCTACACTTTTGGAATTCACCTTTTTATATTCTGAATTATTTCTGCACACCAAAAGGATACATGAAAGTGAATGCGAATCTAGGTTAGACGAAAGTGAATGCAAGTCTGTTCTTTTAAATGGCTTTACTGAAAGCATTGCATTCAGCATGTGTGTGTGTGTGTGGTGGGGGGGGGAGAGGATATCTCCTCTTTATTATAATTTTTATTATATATCATAACAGTTTTGAAAGTTATGTTGATGCCCAGAAAAAGGAATACTACAAATTGCTAGACAGAAGTTCTCACGGCCATGAAGGGGCTAGTACAAACTAGTGTAGAGCGTAAAGAAGATTACAAGTTTATTTTCAAATTCGTGCCACATCTACAAATTTTAATTGAACAGAAAGATTAAATGTGCAAAGGCAGCATACCAGAAAAATGGGGGGAATGAAAGAAAGATGAAAACAGAACTTTCATTAGACACAGAAAAACATACTACACAAGCACAAATCCCAAGTGGTGCAGCCTCAAATCTAGTCAACTAGGGCAAGCAAAATGTCAAGTATGATACACAAATAATGGCAAGGCGGCAATCCAGAAAAGAAAAAGAAAAAAATCATGGCATTTGTAATGAACATGTTAATGCAAATCGGCAAATGTCTCATTCCACCTAGGTACAGACTACACATTTTGATATCAGATGCTGACTACTACACAATGATACGTCGAGTATGCGGTTCAAGAGAAAAATGTTTTATTATTTTGTACACAAGTAGAGTTAAAAAAAAAAAAAAAAAATCGTGTGCAGACAAGATACAAACATACATGATGTAAAACCCACCATCATGCTTTCCAGGAGTTTGATTGCAAGTCACGAAATGGTAGCAATACCGGTAACATGCATGTCAACTGGCAAGCCCACCCTCTTCAGTACATTACCACAAAAACGACAGCATCAGTACAGGTACAAGTAGAGAAACAAACAAAGTACAGATACAGGTACAGACGATGTAAATACTAGCGGGAGCATGTCTTCCTAGATCTCAGCAGCAACCCACACTACACGCATGGTGGATGAAAGGGGAAACAACGAGCAGTAAGACTTAATTACCACTTCAGCAACATTTTATAACAAAAGACAAGGAGCAAGACAAAAATGTTAGCAAAGAACTTCAGGCTTAAAATCCATCTGGGGGATTCAATTACAGATTTGGAAGCTGGGAAAGGGAGAGAGAGAAGGCAAAAAAAAGAAGAGGTTTTATTCATCCGTCATGACATGAAGTTGGCTTTCTAGAGACCGTATCAAGCACCCCATGCAAAAGAGCATGCCTGGGAGAGGAGACGCCCCCAGCCAGGAAAGTGGAAGAACAATATGGCATCTACAGATCATTCATGTGGTGTTGACTGCCAGTGGTGCCACAGCCACAGTCTGAAATGCTCACAATACAGTCTCAACATGGCAAGTGCTGACAGATTTTTTTTTTTTTTTTTTAGGAGCATGCGAATGGAGACCATCCTGCCTGCAGACTGCCAATTTGTTCACCTCCCCTCTTGGGACTTCGCCTTCAATGAAACACAATTACATTACATTGATGGAACACTGGGCTGGAGGTAGAGCTTTCTGGATTGACTGAAGATTTCCTTCAGTCTCATAGTAGCATCCAAATACCGAACTCACTTTGGCTTTCAAGTTGCTGTACTATGATGATACTTCTAAAAAGTTTGGTCCCCAAAATGACTTCTGTTACACATGCATAACACATATGATGCTGGGTACTGGGGGAAACGAAACATGATAGAAAGACTTGCAGATGCAAAACTAGAATCAATGAGATTACCACTGATTGAAACAGTGACAGCAATGTAATACCAGAAATACGAAAGACTAGATGTCACACAATCGACTACAGGCCTGATGTGGCAGTGACTGGCTTGCGCAGTTACAGAACAAACACATTGGCATCCACAGAGCACGTGCATGTCTGCAGGCAGAGCGATCTATGGAAGAACAGATTGACTACAAAGTATCAACACCACTCAAACCATCACACAGCCCAGCATACTGATTCATACCCAAGAACAGAATGTCAAGAAAGCAAAACCACCCCAAAGGTTAACAATGCATCTCTCTCTGAGCAGAATGGTCTTTCAACTACCAAAACACAGCATTACAGCAAAAGTCAAGTCTGAAAGTAACAAATGTACTGTTTTAAATTGTTTTAATGAATAAATTAAAACTTTTGATTTTCGCAAAACTGTTGTTGTCAAAAAATGTATAAATAAATAGTAGATAACAGAATCGCAAGTACAAATTAAAAAAAAAACTTGTCAATAAAAAGGTTGAGATTTCAAACAGTGTGTAACCTGAAAGAACGGTAATAACTATTTTGACAAAGATGCTAACTGTAAAAGAGAATGGCTGTACAGAAATATCACTGAAAGTTGTGGGGAGGCCATTCCATACAATCGCCACATCCCTTACCAAAAACCATAGATTTAAGTTTTGAAACTTGTAACAAAAAATCAACAGATATTTTCATATATATGGCTAATTGAAGAGTGTCAGGCAAGACTGTTTTGGCAATTTCAGAGTTGTTAACACAAATTTCGATCTTCTTGCATGCACTCTACACCCAAGTCACAAATTGACTGTACTGGGAAATCATGGCTACCAATCAGCTGTAAACTGGAAGCTATTGTGTTTTCCTTTTGTACCAGGTAAAATGTAACGAAATAGCACCATTCAAATAACTTCATTAAGTGTACACAAACAAGTCCAAAAACATTTACTCTTTACCCCTACATGGCATCCTGGCTAAAGACATCTTACTGATTCAACCTTACATACACTCACACAATACATGCACTCACAATCAAAAGCCTTCCACCAACATCCATGATTCAACAGTCACCCTTCCAGTATCAATTGCAAGTTCTGAGATTACATTTACAGGCAGATACAACTAAAAACTTCAGATCTTTGATGGATTGCTATGAGGAAGTTTTTGCCAGAGATGTTACATGCATCAGGCTGACAAGAGAAGACCGAACAAGACTGTTTCACAAACAATTTGGCAGTCTGTAACACTATGTGAACACTGATTCAAAACCAGCTGCACACAACTATTCGTTTGATTTTCATTCTCAAAAAGACAAAAAAAAAAAAAAAGACAAAAAAGACATTCAACACACAAATTATGTAAGTGTAGAGATTCAATAATCAACAGCAGTTGAAGTCAAGTGCAGTAACCAGCACATTGCCTTTTCAGCTTCAAGGACATTGCCTGCTGAACAAGGAAACAAAATAACCCTTCCACAGTGTCCCGGTCTCAGGACTTCATGTAAGTTTTGACTTTTGCAAGATTAACACCCCAGAACATATTATGTGATGAAAACAAATATGAAATATGTTTCGGCTGATAATGTGTATGTACAGATGATTGAAATACTTCACTGGCACGAGAAAACAAAGAAGTTAAAATGGGAAGAACTTGATAAAATTACAAGAAAATTCCTTTGCACAAAGGATTGTCTGAGGGTTTTGAAAGTTCGACAAATCCGGAAATCTCAACACCTAAAAAAGAGAACAGGGATTTCTTTTGCATGGATAAGGTGTGGCTGATTTTTCAGATTCATATGTTTGCTAAAAAGCCTTACAAGTTCAAAAAGACAATTGTTCCCATTAGCTTATGGATAACAAACTTGCTATAAGATGGTAAAACAATAACATTTTCTTGTACTACTATTTATTCACTTTCTCTAACACAAATAATTCCTAGTTTTGTCCACAAGAATTATGCCAATCCAAAGAAACCCAACAAACACAGTTCTAATTTCCACGCAACTTGCAAATGCAATACCCCTAAAACACTTTGTCAGTGTATTTAAAACACTGTATGAATTTTCTGTGTTGATTCTGATCAGAGGCCACTCCCAACAGTAAAAATAAATTTGCAAAACTAAAGCATTTCTACTCATTCCTAAAATCCCCATTTCTGTGGCAGATGTAGCAGAACATGGGTTGCTTTGACCCATTAATAAACAAAAAACAAACAAAAAAGTGGGTACTGTGATACAATCACAAAGACAGCAAAGAGAGCAGATACAAAGTAGTGTAACAGAAGACTACAGTACAAATAAAACGTAACAGTTGGAGGTAAAAGGATACACAAACATGACTAGATATATTTGTTCAAAATAAAGCTTGCAATATCATTTGAGTATTTCATAACAGACAAATCTCTCTTGTGTGCACTTTCTGTCTGTGGTATGGAGCCAGCTATAACTAGAGAAGAGGACAGAAACAACAGAAAAAACTGTGTGAGTGAAGCAGTCAGAGAGAAAAGTGGGTCACTGAGGGACTGGGGCACATAAAGCCGGAGGCAAATATAGCAGAAGAAGAGCTAGAACTTGAAGCACCAAGCTTGTCTGATCTGTCTAGATATTGATTGCACAGCTGTGGTTGGACAAACACCTAAGTAACTGCTCCACACCACATATTCCAGATGAACACTTGGCTTCCAATTAAATGTCAGGATATTGAAAGAAGAGAGCCACAATGTTCCTGCCATCTGTGTGGAAGAACTGTAAAAATGGAACTCCTTTCCTCATGTCATCCAATCTTGCTTCAGTATGGTGCAAACCTTTGGTAACCACCTCTGTACACTGTTGCCTAAAAAATAACAGAAAAAGACAGATTAGTAAACCACCATTACTTCTGCTGCTGGAGTAATCAGACAAACCAGTTAGTAAAAAATTAAACAATTAAAAACTTTTTTAAAATGAATAGCCACACAAAAACAACACACGTATATATGTAATCATGATCTCATAATACTTACTTATGCTGGGTACCTACAAACAATTAAATCCAAAACTCACAAACTTTTCACAAAATTTCAAAATATTGTTTATCTCTCACAATTTCACAGATTTGATAATCACTCACCTATTCAATTTTAATTCATCCCATGCGAAGCAGTATCCCATTCACTTCACAGCTCAGATGTGAAATTATTGCCATGACACAATATAATAACATACAGCCAAAGCTAGCCATTCTCAATCTCGGTCAGGAAATCTCTGGCTTGTCAAGTTTGACAACAGGGGTAAAAATTGACACACTTTGAAATACCTTGGTTGAATTATCCATTTTTCAAAGACTTTCAAGGGCTCAAAAATGGCACAGGAATGATTTCCCTGAAACTTTCACTGACTGGGGAAACCCTTTTATAAACTGGAGGTGCAGCAAGTACATGAGATCCTGGATGTTAATTTTTCTATGAAGACTAGACATCATGTCTATGCTATATGTGGATTCAAATATACAGCCTCTCAATCCTCATTCTGATGTCAGTAAAAGTACCAACACTCAGCCACTATACCTTCATACAAATAGAAATGCTGTGATGTTTCTTATCATAATCATTCTTTTGGGTGCATATAAAAACAGGCTACAGCTTGGGTATATATATATCCCAAATAAACTAGAACAAGAGCAAATACTCTGGTGGACTCACACTTAAAATGGGCAACAACAAATATTTGCACTATTGTTTTCCCCTCTGACTCATATACAAATATGCAAAGCTTTACAGAGCTGATCATTGTGCAGCATTAGCCTCTTGTGTGTTTTGATTTCTTATCTGAATGCAGACAGCCAGCCTTGTTTTAGATTGTGCAAGAAAACACACAACTTTCAGTT
>OY757541.1:30419137-30496380 GCA_963584105.1 Alviniconcha strummeri | reverse complement strand
ATTTCACTGCTGTGATATATGAAATACAGTCAAGGTCAATTAGCCTAGAGTGAATGAGAATAGGTCAGTAGTCCTACCATGTTGATCATTTTTGTTAATTGTAATACATCATATCCCAAACATAATGTGTTTGCCATCAATGACAGGACAGCAAACCATATAGCCTACTAAAAGCCCCAATCCACTTTTATGCATGGTCATGTATCAGGGGTTGCAAATACACAGTGAGAAAGAAGGGGAAAAAAGTGTTTTTTGGTGCAAAATAACCCCCTCTCACACAATTGCTCAAACTCCATGTATTTACTATATAATGCAGAAAAAAAGTCCAGATCTGTATGGCAGAATGCATTTTAATTAAAAGGCTTTTAGGCAGTCTCTCTCTTGCTCAGTCTCTATCTCTCTGATGTTGGGGTATGAAGTTGGTTGTTAGAACATATCAACTTTGACAGCTCAGCCAGGCCAGGGTGGGTCACATCAGATGAAGTCAGCAGTAGTTCACTGCCTATGTTAGTTTCTGACCACTTTTCCCACTGTTCATTTGCATGTGGGAATGACTATGTTTCACAGCTCAACATTACGTTATGAAAGACAACACAGAAAACTCAGATTTTTGGTTATTTTGTTCTGTAGTTATGATGATAGTTCTGAACCAGTTTCTTCCACTAGCTCTAAGCTGGTTGACAACAGGTCGTTGACTCAAGAGGTAAACAAACCAGCTAGGAATTGGACAGTACTAGCAAAAAGCCAAGATCTACACAGGCACCTGTCAAAAATGTTGATTGCCATAGCTTGAGGATACTGAATGCAGTGCTGTTGTTTGTCAGGCTTGCACAGAGTTTTGCAGTAGGCACAAGAGGCTGAATTTGTACGTTTAGGATTATTGTTTAAAAAAATTGCTATGTAGCCTCATGTTTGGTTGTATGTACTGTTTTTTTCCAAGACACTGTGTTTGCTGTACACAAGTTTTAAAAGTGTTTGTAATCCCTGTAATATAACATTACTCTGTCAGAGCTAAGACAAAACAACAACAGCTCTTACATTACCATTTTTGAGATACTCTACTTATAAGACATTACATACTGATAGCAGTCTCACTTACCAGAAACACCAACAACAAATCTACATGTGATTTTCAAAAGTGCTTTGTATTAGAAGATGCCTCAAACTGTACTCCCCCTGTCCTTCATTTCCCCCCTTGATGCGTCTCCTCACATGCCTGTGAGTCTTCTGCTACCACTTACCGGACTCCCTGCTATGTTCAGGACAAATCTGCTCTCTGTCATAGCCTTACTGTAATTGTCTGATACAGCAAATAAGACTCCACAGTATCATAACAAAAACTGAACTTCCATATTTGCTGGTGCAGCCATATTTCCTTTTATTATGGTTCCATTGCTGCCTGGAGCACTGGGTGGAGCTTTCTCTTTGCAGACAACATGTTCAACAGGAACTGCTCAATGTTGACATTAAAATCTGCCATTGCAACTAATAGCATGTGTATTTGGCCATGCATTATAGTGGGTTGGGGCCTTAATACTCATTACACAGAAGCACTTTTTTAATTTTTGTGAGTCAAAAACTACAGTACCCCATAGCCTGTGACTGGCCCAATACTGTGTCCAATGTAAGGTTCAGCAGCATATTCTCGCCCGGCATACCTGGAACCATAAATCAACATAAAATCAATAAGGAGGACAAATATATTCTAAGTACATGTATATTATGACTGGCAATGCATGAACACCCTCAGCAAGTTCTCTAGATAAGGTGTTTCACCAAGCAGTAGCCTCAATAATGTTAATTTATGGGGTGTATATTAACTACATTCACACTAGACAGTAATGCTAGTAACCAGGTTAAGTGAGCTGACTAAAAATGTTTCTGGAAACCATAGCTTAAAAATCTCTCCACTCAGTAACATTTCAAAGCTTATGCATGCTAGTGTGTGTGTGTGTGTGTGTGTGTGTGTGTGTGTGTGTGTGTGTGTGTGTGTGTGTGTGTGTGTGTGTGTGTGAGAGAGAGAGAGAGACAGAGAGGGTGTATGTGTGCACACGTGTGTGCGTATATGTCAGTGTGTGTGATTAGTAATAAAAAAAATCAAATCAATTCTGAAAGTAACACATTCCCATCCCCCCCCCCCCCCCCCACCTTTTTTCCCCCCCACATGCTACCAATTATGCAGAAAGTACCATGCTTTCATCTACCATACTATGCTTTTCATCTATAGCACCTATCTTTGTACCGTCATACTCATAGTGCTCACTTTATTGCTTCCTGTATCCATGCTTTCAAACCACATAAAAAATCAGTAGAAAAATATGCATAAAAATTAAGTGTATTTTATAATCCTTTGGTGATACCAACCACTGGCCAATCAAATCAAAAGTAATTTGTAGAAAATTATACAGAAGAAAATAATTTGTGAAAGAAAAACTAGACATCAAAATAAAAACTGATGACCATAATGCCCATGACACAAAACAGAATGCACATGACACAAAACAGAAACAGTTTTAATTATCAACTTTCTTTTAAAAGGAAAGGCAGAGAGTACAAGTGGCTTCTCACTCACCCTGTTCAATACTAATGTGGTAAGTTTGATATTACCCATTTCTGTTTCAGATATAAACTAATAAAGAACACTTTGCTCTCACAGTATGAAAGATTTAAAGCTCTCAACTCTGAAAACAAGCACAAAACAACAAACATGATGCTGCTTTTTGCAAACTCAAAATAGTGTTTCTTCGACAGATCTTTTAATGGAGATTACCACTCTCAGTAGGAATAGACGATCTTCGGAAATCCAGGGGACTGCACTCGGTAAATGCCTACAGGCATGGCCTGTATATATCAGTCCATGCCTGCGGGTGTAGCGCAGAGTAGCCACGCTTTTGTTGGGGGTACACTGAGCACGTGGGCAAGATGACTGATACCCGTAAACAAAAGGCAGAAAAGGCATCAGAAATGCCGAACAAGCGCTCACTGTTCATGGGGAACATGCAGATCGGATAGTAGGTTCCCCCAGTTGGTAGTCTAGTATAAATTATAATAGGTCCATGCCTGAAGATCTAAAACTGTCGCAGATCAGCTCTTCTCAGCTGCCACCTCCATTCAGGGGACTTCACTCTCCCGGAGTAAGAAAACACTCAAATTATCTTTGCCTGTTATTTCCGGAAATCGTCTATTACTTGCACTGCTTAAAACTGGCATTAATTATAAGCATTGCCTTTCTCTCTTACACCATCTATTGTGCTTCTTCTTCCTTTCACTTATTTGCTTCCTCCTTTTTTTTCCTCCTTTTTTTTTTCCACCAGAGAAATGACACACACAGGCCCATTTCACAGCTCAAGTTTAGTGGTGCATGAGGTCATCTTCAAAAGTAAGTTTCACATGATCATTGAACATATGCTAATTTGCCTAATGTTCTGGATGGCATTTCAAAATGGCAAGACATAGTATAGTACACAACACTGAGACTGTTAGCTGGGCAGCCAACATTTTTATTCGTATTTGTTGTGTCTTAGTGCTATGATGCTTTGTATCTCTGGTTTGTTCAAGACTGGAATTTTTAGGTCACCATCTGGGATAGTGAAAAAATTAAGTTGAGGCAGCCTGAAGAGATGTTTGGTAACCTTTATGTACAACCCTGCTATGGCAGTTTTATGTACTATACTTTTCAAACCGTAACACTATAATTTCACCCTCAAATCCGAACCCAGTGCCTTGTAGCTGTCATCTGTAACACCTTATTTGAAACGACAGCAAAACTTGGTGTGGACACTTTTTTGACACAGTGACTTTTAGCTAAGAAATTATGGTACAAATGGGTTTTCAGTAACAGGTAGCATAGAGATGCTCATTGTAGGTTTTGCCATATTATAAGTAATAAATTATGTAAACTATCCTCAACTTCAAACATAAACAGCAACATGAATGACAAAACATGGATATAAATCTCTGAATCTGAATTTTTTTCAGAGACATTTTGAAGTGGAGTAAGTTATAATCAATTTATGTAAAAATTGAAACTGTTTCAACACTCTTGTTGTGAAATGGGCAAATAGGTTGGAATTGTTTCTTAAATGAATGTACACTAAATAACAAGCAGAAAAACAAACAAACTGTTTTGATAAAAAGTACACGTACCCTGCTGGTGCATAGGGCGATGCAGAGGCTACAGCAGCAGGTATCGCATAGCGTGCAGCTGCAGGGTAACCAGCTGCTGCAGCATATGGCTGTGTCGTCGCCACCAACTGAACAGAACATTTTTAATAAATGAATTATACCCTGTTAAACCAAGTGACCAATCACCCCCAAGTATTCATTTAGTTAATCCAATGCTATTCACAGTGTACTTATTTCAAGGTGATACAATACCACCAGAGATAATCATGAAGTATCAGATCCAGTTAAGCAGCTCAGCAGTATATATCATATGTCAGTATGATAAAAGGGAGAAGGAAAGAGAGAGAAAAAGTACACATGCATTATGTGCCACATGTAACTGCCCATTTTCACAAGAAAAGGCCTTCAACAATGTGATCACTTCAACAATATGATTAACTTGTCTGAAAACATTCTACATACAAATGAAGGATAAGTACATGACAAAACATAAATGTGATGCTTGTGAATATGAGGCCACTCAAAGTTTTGCCCAAACCAGTAAATTGTTCAAAGTAACTGTTACAACTGATAGCATGTTTGTCATGGCACATTTTTTCTTCTTCTCATGTGCCTGTGGTAGCATACCAATATTACCATACTACTTGGTATCTGAAGAAGAAAAAAGTTAGTCACAGTGCATATAATCATTACTGTCCACAGAAGAAGAGCAAATTCTCAGATGATTTGCATTCAAAAGGATAAATAAAAACTTTCTGTTGCAACTTTAGGTTATGACCATGAAAGGGGGCCAAAGGTCAGGCAACTGAAACTGGCATAAAAAATAACACATCAAGTGCAGTTGGTGTTACTAATGTAAAAAAAATATTTTATAAAAAGCCTACACATAATGTGAGCCCTAAGCACACAACACAAAACAATAGGGGCAACAAAAGTGTACAGAACTAAGAGACTGAAACCCTACTTAATTATAGAAGCAAAATGCACACTTCATGTTGTGTGAAGTTTCAATGTTATTAAACAACGTTCAAAACATTTTAGTTACCTTACCAGTGACAGCATGAAACCAATGGTAATGGGAAACAAGACTTTATCATAACATTCAGGTTCCTCTTCTACTGCAGACACTAACTCACAAGACAGTACTGCTATTAGCGCTCATTTATTTGAAACGGTTCATCTCAAATAACTTGACAGCTAGAAACCAAACACCATGTTTAATTCCTGTGCACTCATTTGGCCATTTTTACTATGCACATTCCTAATACTGGGAGGTTTTTTCCCTTTCTTTCTCAGAATGTAACTGATGAAATGAACTATTTACCTGATATCGTGTCCCTCCATCAGTTGCATAAGTAGCCAAGAATGGGTCTTGATAAACACCCCTGTAAAGAGTAACAATGTGTTAAACCAGCAGCAACAACAAAAGCACACTGTATACATGTATTATCATAATTCAAAGATCAATCAAATAACACGTGTACAAATTCTTATACACACATGTATATATATGAAATAGATGTACTTTTTTTTTGCTTCAAATTTGAGCTCCTCAGTGTGTTGAGAAAGTCAAGGTAAAAGACAGATAACAAGAAACTACAACTGGGTTTGTTGCCTTGGATGGTAAAATATCCCCATTATGTGCCTAATGATGCTCTTAAGTCACACTGTTGCTGTATATGCCCATTTGGCTTGCAAATGGTCTGGTTATCAGTAACAGTACACCAACAAACCTTATTTGGTTGCAGAGATCAGTAGTACATAAACTGACAAACATTTAATGAAATTTCAAACCCTTACTGAGACCTTGACCTTGAACACAGTAATCAACCTTTTCAGAAGACAATGATGAAGTACCATAAAACCAAGCTTGATGCAAATGGGTCAATAATTCATTAGATGTGGTAGAAAGAGCTATATTATGATTATATGAATACTGTGATTTTGACTTTGAAGACAAAAAAAAAAAAAAAATCTTTTCATATTACACTCTGGTTTATGATGAGGCATCAAAGTATACCACGTTTGGTTACAAATAGTTGCAATGTTCACAAAATATTTTCTGGACAAAATCTGGATATATGGACAGGGTGACCCCCCCAAAAACAAAAACAAAAAAACACACGTTTTAATGGGGGATATAATAAATCCAAAGAACATACGGTGCGTAGGGAATGGCCGCTGCTGGAGCAGCAGTCAACGCTGTGGGATGCCTCAAGGCTGCTGCAGCAGCTGCTGCAGCCGCACTTGCGTAGGCTCCTCTGGCAGCTACTGCTGCTGCTGCTCTTCCTCGGGTCAGTGCTACCCCCCGCAGTGCAGCTGCTGCAAAACCAAAGTAAGAGTAAGACAAGCATGCAATGTTACGACAAGCTGCAAAGTATGCTCAGTGCAAGACATTAATTAGCAATCTGTTAATTCACCACATGTTTTATTTTTCCTGGGGGAAAAAAAGAAAGATACAGCACAGAACCTACAAGTCATGATTTTTCATACACATTCCAGAAGAAAGGGGAACATTCCACGACAACCAAGGGTCTGTTTCAACTGCTCAATGCTTCTACCTACAAGACAAGTTAATTCAAAACACTGTCAAGCTCACTCTGTGATAAACACAGTAAATTGTTTAGTGCATTTAGTTGCTCAATTGACTGAAGAAGAGGGTAGGTTTATGCAAGAGGTAAGCAGCACCCCGATCACCAAAATGTTCTTTTAGCTGAATACAATGGGCAGAATGAGTTATCTCAAACCTGGAGTGATGCAGTATGCAAGTTGCAAATCTATTACTGGCATGGCAGAAGAAAGTGGTTCCTATCACCAAGACCATGCCAGACCATTCCAAATAGCACTGAAGTACACATATTCATGGCAAAAACTTGTTAATAGCACTAAGAGACTTGGGAATGGGGCTTGTACACGGTTCACATGTATGATGCAACTGATTGACCATATGTAATGGTTTTCATTCACAACTGTGTCATAAAACATGCATTTAACACTCACTGAATACATAACAGAGGTAAAAGAAGAAACCAGCAGATTCAGTTAACTGCAATATTGTTGAATAAAATGACCACTTAGGGAAAAAAGAAGAAATGACCATCTTCAATCATTATCTTTAGATTTGTCTGGTCTCTAAATGCAAACCAGCAAGATGCTGCTTGCTTTTAACTGATGTCAACAGGCAAACAAAAAAAAAAATCAAAAAAAAAAAAAATCAAAGATAAACAAGTAGCAATATGAAAGTATGTTTTAAAATTCATTCAAGTGACTGTGTAATATAACTGTATAACATGTAATTACAAGTAATTAAAAGACTTTAATATTAAATGTTTTACTGATTAAAAAATTTCAAAAGAAAGTATAACCAAAAAAAAAAAAAAAAAAAAAAAAAGTAAAGCAACTGGAATGAAGTGATGGAAATGTTACTGAAACTTGCAGATAGGTTCATGAAATACAGCATGCAACTCTTGAATAAATGCACATGACCAAGCATCCAAGTTAAAATGTGAAAACCCCTTCAAAGCCAAATCACTGGTCTTATGACAGTTTTTGCTGGCTTGTAAAATATCATTAACACATGCATGAGAAAGGATGAAATGTGCACAATTTAATTTGCTTCCACGCACTGGCATTTCAGCTTTGACAGCTTCATTCATAGTAATGGCATCCAAAATCAAGGATCCAGCTGTAAGTCATGACTCTATCTGACTGCACAAATGTGAACGACTGATTATGACAGCTTACCATTTGGGATAGTGGGTGCAGCAACTTTTTTGGTCATAACACGAGCAGTGGCATTGTTAACCTAGAACCATCAGTTTAAATTTCAGTACTGATGTATGTCAAACAACTCACATAAACACACTCACCCACACACACACTCTCAACAAAGCAAGCCAATAGCAGACTGAGATAAATGGACCAAATCCAGCCTGTTTTGTTATCCCTTTAGTGCTCTTTTAAATGCAGAGTTTCATACACTTGAAATGTTTTTGGATATATTCACTTATTCAGCATTTTGAAAATGCAAACTCATGAAAATAGGAAACAAAACAGGCTGATTTAAAAAAAAAAAAAAAACTGTGAATAGCACTTATAAATAAAATGCTAATATCGCTTTTACTTTCCTTTTTCATCTCCTCAGAACTATTTTGACACTGTCAATATTACACAGGATAACATTATTTATTTTTAAACAAAATAAATTTTAATTCACAGCACATGGTTATTTAATTTATCAGTAGTCTAAATTGCAGAGTGATATCATGTATGCACACATCTTCCTGATTGTATACTAAACAATCATTACCTCAAACCAAAAGATGGTAAATGTTTGGTCCACTTAATTTCAATCACTACAAAGCAATAGTCAACAAAACCAGTTCCCTGAACTCAGGTCAAAAAATCCATGGTTCCATTATATTACAGTTAATTTAACGCAGATATGATTTAAGCTGGTTACAAACAATTTACGCTGCAGTTATCAGAGGCAACCATTTGAACCACATTCCTGGGAACTGAGTTCAGTCTGATTCTATTCACTGAAACACATCAACTGCCAAGTTCATTTTAACCTTTCTTCATACTGGAGCTAACATAAAAATGTATATAAATGTAATTCCACAGAGGCTTCAAACTGCTAGTCATGTAAGTTACAAGATCCCTTCATATGACTTCAAATTATAAAACATGCCTGCCATAAAAATATAAACATAAAATTACTTTCAAAGGGAGCATTTGAAAAATGAGCTTGCAATGCAAGCGTATATGATCTTCTTCCCCCCCCCCCCCCCCCCCCATAACAACTTGTTTATGAGTGTTGTTACTTCTTTCTTTCTTTTTCCCAAGCCAGAGGTAAAATAAACTGGGCAGCTGAACATTGCAAAATATCATCACTGTATCATTATGATGGGGTTGAAAAGAGAATAAATAACAGACTTTTCACTTAGTTCCTTTCCTGTTTCCTTTAGTTTCATCCTTACTGGCAACATAAGTTGTTGGTGATTATTGTTTTTGGTTTGGGGTGTGTGTGTTTTTAACCCATACTGGTCTTGTTTGCTGCTTGTGTTTAAAAATTAAAGACTCAAGTGAATAAAGACTGAGTAAGAGAATAAAGACTGAGTACCAGTCATTCAAACCACAGCAGCATTATGTGCAATAATACAGTTTGTTCTCCATAGTTCTTACCCCAGCATAATGATAACCAGTGTGTACATAGTCAAATACTCACATAGTCAAACTTTATAACAAAAGATAATTTAGCATGTTATACCTACAGCTAACAGAAGTATTCAGAACTAGTATAATTATTCAGAACTAGTATAATTATCTTTTACTAATCAATTATAGTTATATTGTTTGCTTTTTATTCACTGTTGTTTGCTTATGACAAACTCTTACCATTAATCAACACCTTGGAATAAGTACCAGCATGAAACTCTTTTGTCATTCACAGTTATCCAATCAGTTTAATGTTTACATATGAAACACTCTTCTTCTTTTTTTGTGGTCAACTTATTTATTGATTCCTTTTTACTTCTATTCCTCATACAACTGCTCATTTATTTGATAACCTACTCTACATCTGAACAACAAAAATATCACTTCTTTCTTCTGATTGCTTTCATTTGGTCTGCAAGTGAGTACTATCCTCCTTTGAATTCATACACCCTGCTTCCCACCCATCTGTTTAATACACACATACACAACCCACTGCCACTGAAAGCAAAAAGCAAAAAAAAAAAAAAAAAAGCATTATCATTTTTAATAATAATTTATTTTAGAATATAAATATAAATCAAAATGCTTACAACCCATAGTGATAACATTACATTCATTTAGAGTCCCTCCCACAGCACCTGCTTCTATCCTCAGATTCATCACCTCTCTGATTAAATTAGCATCACATATACATATGCTGCAACCTTCTTCATTTCATATGTGTAATTACTAACACCACTGAATGACAGTACACAACTGGAATGAATGCAAGGCAAACAAACTGTTTAGTACCTAAATGGATCCCATCTGTTTACCTACCCCATCCCCCATAACAACAAATCCCCGATCCCACACCTTTTTAGGTGTATAGATTGTAAGTCACAACAATTTTTATTTCAAGCAGTGATACTAAATGCCCATGCAAAATATTTTGAATGATCTGTCTGGAAGACTTGCAAATAGAAACATTTTAGAAAAAGTCTTGTTTTTGTTGTTTATCTGTGCTGTGCCATCTTTAATGTGCACAAAAGAAATCCTAGTATTTTTTTGGAAACAGATCAACTTAATGACTAAAAACAAAACAAAAAACACTATAAATCACTAAGGCAGTAACTAGATAATAATCAGTTGGGAAGAAGGAACAATTTGTTTAAGAACTTTAAAAAATAATGACTGAGACATATTGGCACTTAACATGAACAAAACATGAGTAAGAGCAGCTACTGAGACATTCTGTTCCCATGCATCAAAGACATATGTACTTATTTTGTCTACCACTCTGCCATTGTATGACTGCTTTCTTGTTCTATACTTGACACTTCCCAAAATTACACACTGTCATTCAGGCAAAAAAAGAAAGTCTGTTAAAGTGGACTGACTTGCCTGCACTGTAATTTGTATTCATGAAAGATGGCACACAGCACAGTATGGAATAACATTAAAATTGTTAGCAAAACACACTCAAGTTCTTGGGCAATATTGACACCTACCTACCTATTTAAGAATTCCTTTCAAATACACTCATTCTTAGGCTCCAAGTTTGCTGGTTTCGGTGTATTTATCACTATCAAGATGAAGAAAAACTGTTATTTATATGCTGAATACTTCACCACTCTATAAAACTAGCAACAACATTAATAAAGAGTCAAATGTACCATCACAACTGAAAGGACAGCATCAAGAAATGCCAAAACACATTTATAAATATATAATGCACAGATGAGGCAAAAGTACCAGGTAACTCACTGCGTGCATTTAACATGAACTTCCAACAAATTGCATGACCGCAAACACTGGATTCTAAAAGGCTGAATCACTTTTGGTTTACTCTCCCTTTCCCTGAGAGCATTAAAAATTTGAAAAATTTGAAAATTAGATGGGAGGCAGTAAGAAAACTTTCTGATTGCTACCGTTTCACAAAAGAACGGAAAACACTGAACACACTGACCACAAACAATGAGCAGGCATTTCTTCATACTGCACAGATAGAAGTTCATACTGTACTTAGCACTTTTTGAGGTAGTGCTACCACATATAGTAAATAATCATGCAGGCACCTCAATTTTTCGTCCCTCAACCACCGTGCCGTTCAATTTCTCTCGTGCTCGGTCAGCATCCGCACTATTTGCGAAAGTTACGAAACCGAATCCCTGCATGCACAAGGAAAATAAGGAGCATGCATTAAACCGTGCAAATCAACATAAATCATATGGCAATTTTAATCAATTCATGTCATCAAGTTCACATAATCATGCAGTAATTTTCAAATCTGATCAACCTATCATTGAGCTGCTGATCAGATGATGGACAATATTTTCCCTTGATTTATTCAAGAGAAGCAAAGTATTAACAGAAGAGTGGGTAAGGTGACTCAGGAATATAAAGATGCGTATACATGCTGATTTCTAGTACACGTATCCACATGTGGCCACTTGCACTAGTAATGCTGGCAAATAGGGCTGGAAAAAGCAATGGGTTCACCACTGCCCATCTACAGAATTGGAGTAGGGAAAAAGCCTGAAAATATTTAAACCTCTGAGCAGTTTGGGAAGAAGGCTAAAAGCTTGATACAGACAGCCTGCTGTGCCCTTCTACTGGTTGCTGAGGACCAACTACAGGTCATGAGCTGGTGCTTACTTGGTCCACTTTCTATTTAGCTGCACAGGTATACAGGAACTCATTACTGGGCAACAGACTTTTCAAACTCAAAGGAAAGACTGTCTGAACAATATTATTTTTCACAAATAATCGGTTCTTCTCAAAATCTTCTTATGAATTGAAAGAGGTATAAATCCATGTCATCAAAAGATGGAACAGGTTCTTGTGACTGTTTCTACATCAGAAAGTAATGTAATAACATTTTGAATAGTAAGTTGTGCAACACATCACTAACAACTGCTACTACTGACCTCTCCCTATAGATGCGAAAGGGTATTCAAAAGAAGAGAAAATGCCAAACTGACTCACATTCAAGATAGCTATGCTAGTAGTATGCATACAGTTTTGACAGTAGAATGCCAAAGTACTGTGAAATTAAACTGCAAAACAATATCCCATAATTAGCAGCAGAAATACTCTAATTTATATAAAAGATTTTGCTACAGACTGAATATTTATTTACTGTGACCTTGAAAGAAGGTCAGTCGTGTATCTTATATGCATGTAGCAAGTCAGTATAATTTTACCTCATCAACAATTTGGAAAATGTACCGATGGTTCTAGCACCTCAGAACTCGGATGTTGAAAATATCCTAAGTTGTGTGTGTGTGTGTGTGTGTGTGTGTGTGTGTGTGTGTGTGTGTGTGTGTGTGTGTGTGTGTGTGTGTGTGTGTGTGTGTGTGATTATTGAGTGAAAGTCAATCACAAAGGCCCTCAATTAAAATCACTTGCTAGATTACTTTCATGAGGAATTTATTGTACTGTCATGAAAAACAGGCAATCTCCATCTGGAAAGGCCTTTGTTTTGCTCTGGGGAGTTCCTCAAAAGACCATGGTTACAGGTTAACTGTAAAAGTCTCAACATATTTATCATAATGGGTTACCACACAAAGTTTGAGAGCACTCATATTTAAAATGCGAGAAAATGAGAATGCTACATTTTTAGTCTTGGACAGCTGAATGGCTCGACACTAACACCAATCATTTCACAGAGAAACATTTTGTTCATGTGAGTCAAAAAGTGTATGAGTGACAAAGTAGTGGCAGATAAGTCGTGAAATGCAACAAGCCATCATCTTTTGCAGGGTGGGAAGAGCAAAAACCTTGATTAGATGGACAGCGGAATGCACAGACACCATAATAAAGCTTGGGGCCTCAAGTTGTTCCCACTGGACAAGACTAGGCAGACACAAAACAGTACTCTGATGGCATGCGGACATGACACACTTGGTTCATCATGGTTCATCTGAAGATGCATAAAATCTGGTCTGGAGGCACAGATAGCAAATTGGTATGGTGCCATACTGATGCAACAAAAATGTCTTGGACCACATTTCAAACAACAGAAAATGCCACAGCACATTCAGTTTACTCCAGTTTTCAAATCTGAGCACATACTGAGGACACAAGTTGCGCGGATAGCTACATCACCACTTAGGGCCAGGAAGGGAACCACAAACAACTTTCTCTGTGTGCCATTCCATTACACAGAGGAAGACTGACATAAAACATATGGACAAGAGTTCATATACAAAATGTACACATGTAGCAAGAAAATGACATTTGCATGACTCTTAGCTACAACTTCAGTAACAATCTTAATAAATGTAACTAAAAACTGAATAGAAAACCACAGAAGAACAAAGCCAGCTGTTTCAATTAGTCAATTTAGACAAGCAAAGCAAACAGTCAACTCAAACTCAAAACTGGTGCACATGATTCTTTATTTCCTGTGACCTTGTAAAGGGGTCAAGGTAATAAAAACTGGAAGCTAGCATCCTAAGAACTTTCACAGATTTATCATAAACTTAGTCTGAGAAGCTGCATACAAAGTTTTATCACACCTGGATGCACATTGCAAACACTGGCTGCATACTGCAGACAGACATTTCGCTAAAATAGATGCCAATTTCACAAAAGGCATCCCGCGCATGATTTTGTCTTGCCTATTATACAAAACAACATCACAAAGTTTCACCTTGGTCTGATCAGAATTTGAGGAACATGCATGTGACTTTGACATCAGATCAAGATCACAAAAACTGGTGTGAATGTAAAAAAGCTCAGTCAGGGTTATTATGCAAAGTCTGAAAGAGTTTGCTTAAATATACAGACTCCACAAAAAGCAAGGGCCTGAATTATTTTGCAGCAATGTATGCCAGTAAGCACTGATTTAACAGATCTGAATGACATGTATATATTCAAGTCACCAGCAACAAATTTCAAATGAAACAGCTTGCTCTTTATTCTAAGAAAACTATCAGTTTTAGATACAATTTCTTCACATGCTGATAAATATATAATCTGCAAAGCCAGCCAATATGATTATCACACACAGCTACATTTTTGAAAAGCATTTATTTGCTTTTAATTTCAAACTGAGTTTGACCAATACTGACAACAATTACAATTAAAAAAGTATTGTAAAACATGGTTTTGCAGATGACAGCCTGTGAAAAAATTGCCCATTAAGTTACAGAACAATGAAAAATACCTAAATTCATATCAAGGATAAAATTAAAATCTTTAATCAAATTGCAACATCACAGAAAGTATATGTTAAAAAACAAATGCATTTATCAAGGAGCTCATCATCTTGCTGTCCAATCTTAGGATCAGCATGCATTCAATGTTTACATTTATTTATCTTGCCCATTCTTTCTTGTGAAAAACAGCCACCACACATTACTGTTGTCTTAATCTCTCTCTTTTTTTTTTGTTCTTCTGTGTGTGTGTGTGTGTATTTTTTTGTGTGTTTTTTGCATGTGTGTGTGTTTTGGCTGCTGTTTTTGTTTGTTCTTTTTTTCCAAACAAAAACTGTACCATATGGTGACAGTTGCAGATGCAAATTTATGATGCCTCCATCCAAACTTTGGTATAAAGCAATCAACTCTAAACACGCACACTCTGTCTTTTATATCACACAAAGTGAATCACACTTGAATACTTTAATCTAATACTTTAATCTTTATCATTTGTCCATTTGCACAAGAATTCTTATTTCTTAAATGCCACAAACTTTCAAAACAAGGCAATTAAAAAAATGTTTAAAAGAAAACCTGGAAGTCTTTTGCAAAGAAGTGTTGCCTTATAGAACAACTAACTGAAATAGGTGTTGGCAGCCTCATGAAATGTCAAGTGGAATTTTGCTCTGTTATGTTTCTCTCAAGTGTAAAGAAAGAGTGGTCAGTTTAGACTGTCCGTGTCATTTAAGTATTAACCTTTAAATCAGCAGACTAAAAAAAAAAAAAAAGGTTTTACATAAACAAAAGTGTCTCCTTGATCAAATGCAACACATGTAATAATAAATTATAAATTCCATTAAAAATGGTGTGTGTGTGTGTGTGTGTGTGTGTGTGTGTGTGTGTGTGTGTGTGTGTGTGTGTGTGCATGTGTGGTGTGGTGTGGTGTGTGTGTGTGTGTGTGTGTGTGTGTGTGTGTGTGTGTGTGTGTGTGTGTGTAAGCGCATGGGCAGTGTGTAAGTTTTGGATGAATTTGAGTAGAAGTATTCACTGATTCTGAGTAACAATGGTGTATGGGTAACACTAGGCAGTTTGGAATGTTTATCTGAAATTTGTGTTTTCATGAATGGAGAATGCTGTCATGGAAAAATACTTACCTTTGATCCTCTCTCATTGAAAATTATTTCCACATCTAGAATTGGGCCAAATTGCTGAAAATGAATAATGTACAACATTCATGAACCTTAAGTCTATTACTCAAATACTTCAAAAATACAAAGTACTTTAAAATCAATTTCTATACGTTTGCGATCTTACCAGCCCAAAGACACTGTACCCCCTCTGAATGACCCTGCCACTGACCAATACACATGGTCCCTCAATCCACCCCATACGAGTATATATATATATATGTATATGTGTGTGTGTGTGTGTGTGTGTGTGTGTGTGTGTGTGTGTGTGTGTGTGTGTGTGTGTGTGTGTGTGTGTGTGTGGCTTTGTGCCTCCATCTAGATCCAGCAGTCCATAGCCCATAGGTTTTGATTAAATTCTGCCAACTGAATCACATTTCACAATATTTGCTGATACTGCAAAGTAACAGGCTGATAATTACATGTGCTGTGTGTGTGTGTGTGTGTGTGTGTGTGTGTGTGTGTGTGTGTGTGTGTGTGTGTGTGTGTGTGTGTGTGTGTGTGTTTCAAATGTAGCTCTGAACCATTTTCATTTTCTATATCAGTTGATTGCAAACAGAGCTCTTAAGCAATGCCAGAACCAGCTCTAGCACTATTTGTCAGTGTCACAGTCAAATCAATATTTTGTTTCCTCTTGTACTACTTGTAGTGACTTCTGAAGACATAAAGAAGAAAAGTCTGCTAGAATATTTGGATATGTTACTTATTTATTGCCTGTATATTGCAGCTCCTGCTTTACTATGCTTTCATGATCTCTTTCGTGCTGACCAAGAAAAATACTGCATGACAGTGAAATTGGCATAATGAATATGTTTGTGCTTTGCATGTTGGAAGCTGCCACTTTTACTGGTTTTAATTATAATAAAACAAAATGCATTGCCTTGTGCAAGTCTTACCCCAAGAAGTTGCCTGAGATCTGCTTCCCTGAATCGGAAAGGTATGTTGGAAACATGTAACCGTTTTGGTCCCGTTCCTGGTGAAATAGCTGCTGCAGGCTGTGTCTGGTTTGTCACCTCAACATCTCCTGCTGGTAAGTCTGTTTGCTGTAAAAGAAAATGGAAAGTACTGCCTTTTTTGTCTCAAATTTCAACAACAACAACAACTACAAAATCAAACAAAACCATACACATAAACAAATGTTGGTTAAACAATATTTAATCTTATGCTCGCATTTGTGTGTGTGTGTGTGTGTGTGTGAGAGAGAGAGAGAGAGAGAGAGAGAGAGAGAGAGAGATGTGTGTGTGTGTGTGGTGGGGGGGGGGGGGGGGGTTCAACCCCAAAATTAAATATGCTTTGTGAAATCAAAAACACCAGCTGATCCACTGCTGTAACAGTTTCATTGTGACTTTACAATTAAGACAGCAAATATGACAAAGTGCCAAATGAGTTCACAGTGTGAAATGCTGTTTTCAAGCAAATATCTGTCCTGTTGCATGATTATTCAGTAGGTCACTGAAATGTATTCTGGAACAGATAGCATGATTATTCAGTAGGTCACTGAAATGTATTCTGGAACAGATAGCTGTTATGGGAATTGTTGTGATGTGCAAATATTTCAATATTTACCCAGTTTTTCCTCAGTTGTGCATATGACACAACAATGTTCAGGGTGATCTCCAGCTTTTACAGAAAGACAGTCTTTGTATTAACTGCTTTATGTGTCTTTTTTTTTACAAAACCTACAGATGACAGCGAGAATGGCAAAGTCGCTGAGCAGCAACTTGTAGAGAGAATGCCAAAGTCACTGACTGGCTACTTGAGGCAGCAGACTTACTAAACCTCTTGAATTTTTTGTGAGTGAAAACACACATGGTCCTAAAGTTAGTCAGCTGACAAAAACAAGACTAGCTTTTATTTGGTGCTGAAACCTCTTTCAGTCTGTTTTTGTTAGATTTTTTAAATGCATTTTCAACATTTTTCCAACTTGCGAAAATGGCTCGCACTTCATCAGTTAGCTGTTCCTCACATGCAACTGTTCATTAGAGTATGGAAGTTGGAACAAGCAATGAGCATGGTTATGGACAATCAGTCATTGAATGTACTCACTGCTGACGGTGACAGTGTTTCAGTTTAAGATTTTCTTTGTTGACTTTATTGTGAGTGAAATGTAAACAAATTATGCAAAAACAGTAAACATGTGGATTCCATCAACTCTGACATCAAAATCAAACTTTAATATCAAGATAAACTACCCCTTTTGTGCTCCATTCAACTGTCTTTAAACTGATGTATAGATGCATAAAATTGGATAGGTGGTTGAGAAAATACAGCAGTTTAAAGTATGTAGGCAGTGATCTGTAATGTAGCACTCCTGCACTGCTGGTTCTGAGCTGCAGTGTGCTTCTGCACTGCTGGTTTCCAGACATATATACTTTGCATGCACTGCTGGTGATGAAAGGGTTTATCATGTGTCCATTTGTGTGGTATTAGAAATGGCTTTCAAGTTTAAATCTGATGCATCAAGAAAATTATAAGAAAACAAAAACAAACCAAAAAACACCCACCCATTTTCCTTTAAACAATTAAAGATAAACTGAAGCAAAGATGCAAGTTGGCCTGAAAATGTTAAAAATATGCAAATACTTCCATATGCAGGTTTTACTGGTTGTTCTTTCAATATTTACACAATGGTTCCCTTCAGTGGGCATGCCTCACTGTGCACTAGCCCTGTCAGCTAGTTCCACCACTGGCAAGGCCCATTTAGCCAAAGAGTGTGTCTCCCCATCACACAGACCCATCCAGAGCCCCGCCCATTTCCCGGTTGTTATGGGGAGGTTCAAAGCGGCCGCCGGCAAGAGGGCTTGTGAGCCGGTTTAAAGCAGAGGGGCCTCGGCTGATTCCACTCGGCTCTCCTTTTTCTGTAAAAAGGTTGTGGTTTGTGGACAGTCTTGTTGTGACTTTGTCCCTCACAATTAATGCAACACCAGTCATTCTGGTGGTGACAGTGTAGGATAGGTGTATATATTCTCCCTCTTCCCCCACCTCCATACCCCCTCCCCCTTCTCCCTGTCCCTAATAAGTCTTATGGTTTCTGTGGAAGTTAAGCACCATGTTTACCAAAGGGCTTGCACTAGGAAAGAGACCAATTTACTGCAGTCACTTCAGTCCAGATAACATGTTACATTTCTTTCCTGCCTGACAGTGAGAAGATTTCCTAAACTACAATAGGTGCATGGACAGATAGTTTTCATGTGTTTTGGACAATATCAAAGTGTATAGTTTTCATGTGTTTTGGACAATATCAATTTCATGTGTTTTGGACAATATCAAAGTGTTTGAACCAAGTGAAGAAGTAGACTCGACTGTGGAAATGACAGTCCGATGCAAAAGATGATGCGAAAGGACGAAGCTCAATACAGACTTTCTGGTTTGATTTGGACACTACTCAAGAAAGAAAATCACTGAAAATCCGACACCACGCACTGTCTACCTAAAAATGACTCGAGGGGTAGACTGACACCCGAAAAACCAAAACAAGCCCTAAACAGGCAGAGAAAGAAACTGAACACAAATGACTGCAGAAAAAAGAAAAAAAAGAAGGCCAAGAAAGAAGCTAAACACAAAATCCTGTGGCAAAATTATAATGAAAGATAAATCAACACAAATGCGAGAGTTAAATGAAAACTGGCTGCCCTAATCAGGCAAGCAAACAATTGAAACCAAATGGCCAAATGTAAAGGATGGTGAAAATGACGAAGAAAGATCAAGGAGAAAGAGGGATGGAAAACAATCCATTACTCCCACCCGACTGCAAACCGTACATGGTAACTAACAGTCTCTGACAGTGTGCAATGTGACAAAGGCTAGAAACGTGTAATCCATGCACACAATACAAACCACACAGTGATGCTAACAGCCACTGGTGACTGAATAGACACTCACGAAGTACCCATAAAATTATTATTTTTTGTAATCAAGTTGTCTCAACTAGTGAGGCATCTCGAGGTTACTCCCATCACCTTCACATCGAAAAGGAATGAAACAACTCAAAAAGCAAAAGGCAAAGCAAAGAGAGGAAAAGCAAACTGCATAGTCAGAGTGTATACCAAGAACCTCACTGACCCAAACATGAAACCTTAACCTAGGGAAAGTACAAAGTATCTAGTCTGCTCAACTAGAAAAAAAATCAGGCCTAAAGGATATGCAAACAAAGAACTTATTGGGAGGGGTGAAAATGTGAAATTATAGGTAAGTAATATACTAATAATGTGATGAGATTATTTTCTTTATTGTACATTGCTGCTTCTCATACAGTACAAGTACATTCTTTTTCTTGTGTATTGTTATTTGTCATATATGAGGGTGGTTTTTTTTTTTTTAGTTTTTTTTTTAAACATGTTATCTTTGATATTCTTCTCAATTAACATTGAAAATGTCGGAGAATGTTGCAAAGCGCAGTGAGGTCGGATCAGAGAATAATGATATATTGGCCTAAAAGTGATCTTTTAGTATTTATTATTATTGTGAAGGCCGGGGTCGTCCCAACTTAAATGGACTGAAACGCCATGAATCTGACAAGGCTATACAAAGAAAGGAGAGTGGCAGAAGAAGAAAAAGAAGAGAAAAAATCTCAGATTTTTTCAGTGGTGTTGGAGATTTATCCTTAGAGATTCGAACTGGGAATTGTTCTAAGTTGATTACCCTGTAGGCACCCATACAACCATTTACCACACTGAGTCAGTGTGTGCCAAGCTGTTGTTTGTGGTAACAGTGTGTGAGACAAAATATTTGTGCTAAAAATAGCAACATTTTGCATGATCTCTGATTGGTTGAGATCGGCGACCGCGTGGGGCATGTGGATGGGTCCATTCTTTTTGCATGCCCTTATCCTGCCAGCAGCCTCACACCAGCTATTATAAGCTACAAAAAGTACTTTTGGGCTTTACATTTGAACTTGCCTGAGGTCTTTACCAACAAAGAGCAGAAAAGGGTTGGCTCATGACATATCTGATAATTACATAATTATCCGCTAAACATTCAATTTCTGGTCCCAGTTCTTAAAAAACGATGTTTTCAGTCACAAAAATAAGACCACGACTACTGCAATTTTCTGCCCAACAGTTTGTGTCAGTCATTTAGTGACAACATATATATGGCTGGCATGTGTAGAAGAAATATCCGATTCATCACGAGGCAACCCTTTCCTGCTCTTCTTCACTGATAAAGAGCGAACTTCAAGGTTAGCATTGTGAGGAGCTCAAATTCAAAGAAGAAAAAGTTCTTCTGTAAAACATGGAAAGAACAACCAAATGAAGCATGCAGATGAAAACATTTGCCCATTTCCTCCATTTTCATTTCAACTTGCATAATCAGTTCAGTGCCCCTTTCTGCCATGCCCAGATGGCCAGCCACTAAGCCAACAATGATCATAACAATCAGTCTAATATTTCTCATTCAAGTCAAATATGATATCCCAGTGCTGACCAATCTATGACTAATGGGAGACATAAAATTATAAACTGATCACAAGTGTATGTCTCATTCAAAATGCTACAGACAGGTCCTTACTAATCAAGTTATGAAACTATGTATGAATTAATGCCAAAATATATGTGACGGTTATCACACTATCATACATGTATGCCTCTGTTCCTTTCCTGGGCTCACCTTTTTGCAAACTGCATGTGAGATTCACTAACCAGTTCAGAGACAACCTGTGTACATGTACAGAATGTCTAACAGTATGTTACCTCCATCCCCCTAGAACAAGAGATACCCACAGCATTATTTAGACAATCCTTTTCTTTATCCACAATCATGAAGCTGAAATCTTTCATTTGAAAGCCTTTGACTCACCAGATTTAGTTTCAGTGTACAACTGGACATGGGGGGGGGGGGGGGGGGGGGGGGGGGGAGATTCTATCACACCAAAAGAAGAAAAATAGTCTCAACTCATAATCATAATTTATCAGTACTACTATTAAGGAGTTACAGTATTGGCTGTCTGTTGGAACAAATACAATATTGGCTGTCTATTGGAACAAATCTTTGCCTGTAGCTAAGTACCGCAAGCTTGTTTCGTGAATACTGTTGATTTCAAAACAATCAACTGCTTAATCCACTGCATATTTGCATGTTTGGAAATCTTGTAAACTTAAACTAGTTAAACCAGGCCAACAGCTTCCAAGCTGATTTTACTGAGTTACCAGCAATTCTCCCACAGCACAGCTGTCAAACATATCAATTACTATTGTAAAGTTAACACAGACTGTCTTACAAAACATCATAGCTCTATTTTAAATGGACTCATCTGAGAAAACATCTCCACCAAAATTGTTGCTAGATAAACACTGAGCGATGAACACTGATTAATAACTTGTAAACTATGATAAAGATACAGACTTGCATGAAAAAACACCAGCACCAAAATTAATGCTAGATGAACACCGATGATAACTCACAGTCATACACTTGCATAACGTAAGCGTGAATGCTCTTTCATTTCAAATGACAGATAACTATGTCATAAACAGTCTGTTATCTCAATGCAGAATCTTGCTGAAGCACAGCAAGGGTGCTGATATCAACTGCCAAAAGTAATTAAGACATCATCATGCACAAACAAACTCTTAAAAAATATGCAAAGTACTGTAACATTAATAGCAGTAAGAGAGAGGGAAAAAAACTGCACCAGAGCTAAGTTTTCCTGATTTTTTAGAGACTAGTACAGCACTATCCTTTTAGGAATCTAACTCAACTGGCAGACAAGTAAATGTGAAAGCAGTTCAGAAAGCATGCAGTTATAAATACAAATCACTTGCTGAAATAACCCATGCAACTACAATTACTAATTGTACCCTTATTTAAGTTATTTCAACCACACCAAGGAAATCAAAAACTGTTTGGTAGTAATAAATGTGCATGCAAAGCAACACATGACAAAAAATAAAAAATAAACCAGAGTACTATCCCTGCACTAAAAATGGAGAATTTGGTTGTAATGACTGATTTGGGTACCATTATGATTCACTTATTTTTATGGCCACCATGATAGTAACACTGATTCACACACACACACACATAATGCATTTTTTTCCAGGTTCCAGTTTGTAAATTTCCATTGTCAAATTGTATTCTTTATTTCCTCCCTCCTAGTCCTACTCTTAGTACTTTTGATTTATCTCTGACAAACATCTAAAATTTATAATGAGGTTTAGACTGGGTATCTCAGACATTGCTGTATATCATCACTGCCAGGGCTCCTGAAAAAAACCAAATCTGTGTTTATTCACACACTAGGACCTCAAATTCACCATTCAGATTTTCACTCTGTGCATGAAATTTACTCTTTAAAATCTGTAGTAAGGAGTGAAAACACTCTTTAAAAATCTGTCTAGTGGGTGATGACAACCACTGACTTTTTACCAAGACAAACAATCCAACATAAACAATGCAACATATTTTTGAAGCTGCAATGGAACAAACAGTGAGAAAACACACAGTGTCAAATGTGTTATGAATTTGTGACTAAAAATGTAAAATGTCTCTCAATGTTCATTGACTGTTGCCTTTCACTTTATTCAGTCATATGAGCTGTATGAGACTGTGAACAGTGTGTGTGCATTTATCGCAATAAAGGCATGGCTAATCCAAGTTGGTATTCCAAACTGAAAGCAAAAGCACCCACCTGAACGCGTTTACTCAACCAGCAAACTCAAATTCAGTAGGCCTACAGCAAAAAGTAAGACTTATAGTTCAGTGTTTCAAGAGTGCATAGCTAAGCATGCTTGGCTTGGTTATTCTATGAAAAGGATAGCCAAACGATGAAGTGCCATATTTGCACTGAAGTGTCCTGCAATTATGCTCAAACAATTAAGCTTATGAAAAAGACATTATTTTGTATTGGGTTCAGTGAATTTTCAGCATTCAATGCTGATATGTGGTGACAAAAGAAGTGACCACTAGGATGCTGCACCATCACAGCAGTACTGAGTCCATATACATAATTATATATGCAAAAGCTCGTTCTGGAGAAAGCTGCACTTTCTGTTACAGCATTTTACTCCCAACATGGGGCAGCCTTTTGTTTTTACCTTTGTACAATCTCCCAGATTCCAAACTTGATGGTCTGGCTCATTCATGTCAAAGCACTCAAACAAAAATAGGGAGCCCTAACACAAATTTTTCTCAAAACTGTGTTCACTTGAAATGCTTCTGTCTTGATTACAAATTCTGTCTCCCCCCACCCCCCGTGTGTGTGTGTGTGTGTGTGTGTGTGTGTGTGTGTGTGTGTGTGTGTGTGTGTTTTGTTGTTGTTGTTGTTGTTGTTGTTGTTGTTGTTGTTGTTGTTGTTGTTGTTGTTCTTCTTCTTCTTCTTCTTCTTCTTCTTCTTCTTCTTCTTCTTCTTCTTCTTCTTCTTCTTCTTCTTCTTCTTCTTCTTCTTCTTCTTCTTCTTCTTCTTCTTGCCATGCAAAAATACAGGCGATACCCTTTAGAATTTTTGGAGGACAATGGAAATACCCTTTTAATCTGCAAGACTGAGGTAAGTCCACCTGTAGAATGTCAAAAATAGTGAGCCCTGACCAATATATATATAGTAAAAAAAAAAAATCAAACATTATTCATAATGACCTGATTTGTCCATTATGCAGAGTAGTGCAATAAAAGGAGTTACACTTTGTCTCTGTTGACCTACAGTGCAGTGTTTAACTTTTAAGAGTGCATTCCATCCCACAAAGCTTCTACAAATTTTCAAATATTTTTCATGTAAGCCTGCTGCTGGTACCCAGTAATGTAAATATTGTGAAATATCTGTCAATATTGTGAGACATTTGTCAGTCTATTTGTACAAAGCTTTTAAGTTGAAGAGCACATTAAAAATGCATAACATGTTAAGTTCCTGAATAATGCAACCACACTGTTGTTGCCATTTTTTCATGTGCATAACTGTATGCACCCCTTCATCAGGAAGGGGCAATGACCTTAAGATGAATAAATGTCCACCACCCCCCACCACCCCTTTTAGGCGCTGAATGATTATAGTTTTTTAAATGTGAGCATTGCTGTTCTTTTCTCCTAAATAAAACACTCTCTGAGGTCGGATACATGTACAAAGCCAAAGGACAATACTGTTCAAAGGAAGATGATTCAGTTGCTGAATTAGTTAACAGAATAATACTGACAGTTTACACTAGAACAATTAATAAGTCTTTGGAATGATTTCAGAAAGGAGTATCATGTGAAACACACAGAACTAGACAGTCATAAGGGACCCAAGCTCACTTTTGAGTTAAAGTAAACTTGAAACCAAATCAATACTAAGACACAGCAGAAGACCTATAATCATTTCCTCTGATGTGACAATTACAACAACAGCAACAACAACAACAATATATATATAAAAAAGGCAGAAAGTATGACCATCAAACACTAGTTACATCTGCAACTGTAGTTCCACTTGGCCACTGGTGCATTGGCAAATGCATAACAATCGATCTTGCCTATAACTAAGTGAGGCAGGGGTGAAGCCTGGGGGCCTCCTATACTCCCTGTTCCCTGCTGAAGATCAATAAGTGGAATAGTAGAGCTTTGGCTGATACCCATTTCTTAGCTCCCCTAAGTCATGTAAGGCAACCAGGCACTTCATCATTCAACGATTCATGTAATTTATTTTATATCTTCATAACTTCATAGAAAACAGTGAATCCATTACTTCTCAAATGTGTAAAAATGTGATCCAAAAGTTGTCAATGGTAGCCATGATTAAGTATCTTTTCTCCAAGCAGAAACACACAAAAATAAACTGCACAATAGTTTTTTTCTCTTCTTTTTTGTTTTGATTAACTTCACCTAAGACATGTGGGCCAGCACACTCACCACCAGATCAGTTATTTGCTAATTCTGAAAGCTTTCTAAACATTATGTGGTTTTTGTCATAACCCGTAAGCCCATCTCCACCCCTGCATTTCACTCCACCAGTGACTCATAACACTAACAGTTATAAGAATTGATTAGTGACACAGGAACAAAAGGACCAGTGATAACCATGGATAAAGCCACAAATGATACACCAGAGATAAATAAAGACTTTGTATTATGAGGATCATAAACCATGTTACAAAAATACAAGACTGCACACAACCACAGCAAAAGGAGAGGAAATGTGTAAGCTGTCAATCTTCAGGGCACCTGTGTTAGGATCTTTTACACTACAATCAAACCAGGGGTGTGATATAAATCATAATATCTGAAGCCAAGAAGGCTGTGTGTCAACATACATGGGGTTGTTAAAAAGTACAAATCATCTAGTTATTTGATTACGTCTGGAATCAATTTCAGCAAAACCAAAACCATTAACACCAAAGTGAGGCTGAAGATATATGTTCATGCCATGGCATACCTGTTCCAAATATACCTGTAATACAGCAGTGGTTGTCAAAATGATAAAAATACAATGCAGCATATTTATTTTTTTGGATTAACAATGCGCGCGCACACACACACACACATGTATACAAAGTAATTTCACAACTGATTCAAGATGCAAAGAAAACAAGGAAATTGTTGCCACCCCCCCCCCCCCCCCCCAAAAAAAAAAAGGAAGAAAGGAAGGAAGATCTTAATATAAAGCACAAAGAGTTTAAACAAATTAACAAAAATGTGCGTGAAAAAAGAAGAAGAAAAAAAGAAGCAGAAGTTATACCAAAATAATTCACTGGGAGATTTAAAGTTATACCAAAAAATTCACTGGGAGATTTACTGTCAGAACACTCACAACTTAGTAGTTTGTTAATGTTACAAAGGAAAAGCAAGAAAGCATGACAACAATGCATTTGTTTGTCTTCATCTCATTCTTTTCTCAATCTGCTGGAGTGTAAATCTGAACACAAGACCTACCATTGTAATTTACATGACCAAGAACATCACCTCCACTTAATGAAATCAAGCTGTTCAGTTTTCAAAATGTTGGTAATGTGCTGATACATTGTATTTGTAAACATAATGCAAGTCGAGAACATCTTTGCTAAGTATTTGGCTGCGACTCCACAAAGCAAAGAATCAAATCTAGTTTCTAGAGCTCCACAGAAGGTCAAATTCTGCTTGCTCATGTTTGCTGTTGAGACATCCAAGACATAAAGGTTACTGCAAAAGTTTCAGTGTCACGCTCACAGAATCAACTGTGTAAAACAGGCACCTTAACACAACTATAGCCATCCATGTCAAAAATCACCCCCCCCCCCCCCCTCCCCCCCCCCTCTTTTTTTTTAAATAAAAAAAAATCATCTGTTTTTCACCACTAGTACAAGGATGCAAGATGGGACTTTGTGAGATGCCTGTCTTTCTTCAATAACACACCTAACAAATTTGAGTTGGTTTATATCACAATTTGGGAAGTTTATTGTTCAGTTACTAAGATTCTAGGGCACCAGTTGACTGGTCTTCAAATTACACCTGCAGACATGAAGGACTGGCATTTATTTCAGCTGGACAAAAATCACAAGTTGAAGAATACACACACACTTTTTATACATAACATACTACTTTCTAGTTTCTACATGTGGCATGCTCACAAATGATTTTCTTTTTTTGGTTCTGTTTCATTTTGTTGGTGGTGGTGTTTTGTTTATTTGTTGTCTGGTGGTGTGTTTGTTTGGTTGTTTTTTGGGGGGTCTTTTTTTTAATTTGATTATCCAAACAGCTTGTATGAATAACAACAAAACAATAATAACATCAAAATCACTATCATCACAATGAAACACTGCATTTTTGTTTGGTTGCTTGCTTTTCATACTGGACAACTACAAAAAAACTGCAAAACCAGTTTGTGTTTATCATGATGCACTTATGCTGACCTTTTTCTTCTTAATGAACACATAACCTACAGAAAACCCCATACAACATACCACTCTTTCACTATGCACAGAACATGCACAATTCTGAGATTGTATGGATTACTTGAACTAATAATACTTGGGCAAAAGATACCTGAGTAAAAGTGTCTACCGACATTTTCAAGCAAATAAGTACACACATTAAATAGTACATCTCTTGTTTTATGCATCTGAGTAATCTATTGCTATCAAATGTTTTCACTCTTAATTTTTCTCTGTATATTTTTTCCCTAAGTGTGACCCCAACCTTAAATATTGCAATCCAATAGTTTCACTGGGCACTTTGGTTTACAATGAACTGAATGACCTACCATCAAACTAAGTTTGGTTGAAAAAGAACCATTTTAGTTCAGAAGACAGTAGAAACAGTCATATTTTGATTATAGTTTATAATTTTATAGTGTCTTTGACCTTGAAAATAGCAACCCAGTATATTTTTTTGTTTGTTGCTGCTTAACTCTCCAACTCATGGTGTTGCTGCACAACCATATCACGTTTGGCTACAAAAGTTTGAGCAGCTCAGAACAGGTCTTCCAGACAAAACCTGGACACATGGACAGACAGTCACAGCAATTCCAGTATAACCCCACACCCACCCCAAATTTCGTTAATATGTGGGGTATCAAAAATAAGAACTCATTGGTAAGATTATAAAATTGATTCTGGTCAATAAACAAACTACAAAAGGCTTCAGCTGGACACAACAAAATAGTGACAATTCAAAGATTTATAAAATTATAATTTTCTATTTATAAACCTATGCACAGATATAATGGTGATATATATACCAGTTGTACATACGTGCATATTTACAATACATTTAGATTACTTCCTGAAATTAGTACTTATTATTCTAAAGGATGTAACTAGGACTACTGATAATGTTAGAGGAAGCAGAAAAAGACACTCTATTATGAGTATGATCATGAATCAGTTTATCCTTCTGACCTAGGTTCTCACTCTGGCCTGGCTAAGCTGTCAAAGTTGGTATGTTCTGACAACCGACTTCGCACCAAATATCAGAGAGCAAGAGAGACTGCTTAAAGCCTTCAATTAAAATGCATTCTGGACCTTATAGTAAACACATGGGGTGTTAGCAAATGCATGAGAGGGGTCTATTTCACCACATGGTTGCTGCAAAAGTGCAAGCCTTCTATTACGAAAAAAATACTTATTTATAATTGCACTATTTTAAGTCTTCAAAACTGCATCATGTGCATCCACAATAAGTATTTGAGTTCATCAGAAACTGTCCTTCTATGTTGAATTGTTGTTTAATTTGTGTTTAACCTGAACTGTGACAACTATCTCCATCTCTCCCAAAGCATCTAGCAACATCCCTCTATCCACCAGTACATCTCTCCCAAAGCATCGAGCAACATACCTCTCTCCACCAGTATATATACATCCAAAAGCATCTAACAACACCCCTCCCTCCACCAGTCATTGAGAAACCTTAGTGCCCCAGCATCACTACATCTAACTGTTCCTGTTGGTCATTCCAAAAATGACTAATTAACAATAATATACATGTATGACTAAAACTGTGTAAAACTAAAAGCACTGTCTGATTTCTCATCAACATTTACAAAGCCACAATGGATTAGTTACCTACTGATTGTTAATTTGTTAATATTTCAGTCAATTCAGAGTATTTTAATGGGGCCCACTACAACTTTTAGTGCCACTTATAATGTTACTGCTATTAATATGAAGTTTCAGCTATTAATGTTGTACCTATCCATCACAAACTACATTCATTCATACTCACAATTCAAATTAAAGTGTTTATTACAAAAATAGTAACTACATTTATCTGGATTGCACTTATGCTGCAGTGACTGCATTTGTATTTGTAGCAGATATTTTGCAGGAGAAAAGAGGAGACCAGCATCTTACGCCATGAAACAGAAACCAGCCAACAGCCACCAAGCAGCACATCTAGGCATGCAATGAAGAAAGTTTAACGTACATTGAAAGGCCTTGTCCTTACCGTCTGCTGCTCCACGGCACCATTAGCCGTGACGGTGACAGCAGCAGGCGTGGTATAGATAGCTGGTGCACTGGGCTCGGAAGACACATTAGATACAACCACCCCAACACCGGAACCTGCCGACACGGGGCTGACCACCTGGTGGTGATATTCCTCCAGACCTGCCTGGGGGTATGTGTATGTGGGGGTCATCTGGTTCTGCACCACGTGCTGAAACAAAACACAACATTCATCAGGTCATGGCATATACAAAATCACTCAACATGACATTCTTGGCTTACATTAACTCACTACAGTTTAAGCATGCGTATCTGAGCAAAGTCCTGAAATGCATCACTTTGATATATCAACAAGTTACTTTCAACATTGCAAATGATTCTCTGCAAGGGAATAAATGTACAAATTAAATGTAAACTCACCCACATTTCCATGGGATTATTCATTTTAAACTTTTTACTTCAAAAACCCTTTTGGATTCACAAAGTTTTTCTACACTGTCTCAGTAAAAGTAAAATGGAACAGCTGTTGCACCAAAAAGTACAGTTCCTGCCTCCAGAAAAATTGCATTAACAACTGGGCCTGTTAAGTTGCTGTATCCTGACTCTGCATGTGCTTAATTGCTATTGTGGTAATTATAACAAAACCAAATGTCAGCACAAAGAGAGGTCAAAAGAACACATGCCAACCCAAAATTACCACAATCAAACTGTAGTTTAAAGCTCTCCAATATTGATTCATTGAATAAGTATCCAATTTCCCACTATCACATTTCTGACCTATTCCCAGCTATTAGCATCACTTAGCTCCCTGTAAAGGCCACCAATATAATCCAGCAAAGGAAGCTGCTACTGTGCTAGATGTGAAACTGCAATGTGATAATGCACAATTATATCTGGACAGAACTGCTGGTCACAATTTTAACCCAATAAGTTCAATTTATAACAGTTGTGACATGTCACCTACGGATGATAAACTTGTCCAATTCCAAGTAAAAACAACTCTGTTGCAGCACCTTTTGTCACCACGGCACATGATATGCACACTTGTTTGGTGACAAAACATACTGCAAAAAAACATCCTTTTTTTGGCCCATTGCAGGGAAGTGGAGAGAAAGAACAATGAAGCTTAATGAACTACAACAGTGGAAATTACACCAGCAGAATTCACAACAACAGGATAAGCAAGCAAGCAATGCTCTTTTTTTCTCTTTTTTTCCACAAACAAAAAATCTACAATAATCAGTCAACGTCACACATATACCATGAGTCACAGCAACAGAGACTAAACATCTTACGGTAATTGTCACCTGGCTCACTGTTAACTGTAAAGTACATAAATTCCTCCAAGTTTATGTCTTCTCCTAAAAGCGAGTGTCTTAAAGTGCTGGGTACTCAGTATTTCTGCGTCCACAGTACCCATCTGACAGATCATCAGAATACACCCCCATGTGCACACAGGCACCCCACCATCCCCTCGCCCTCCTCTACCCCACGTGCACACATGTCCACACACACACACACACACAAACACTCATGTACACACACACACACACACACACACACACACACACACACACACACACACACACACACACACACACACACACACAATATCACATGTACTGATATCCAAGTAAACAAAGGTACTATGCCTGCACAATTTGTCATCACCTTGTTGGTGACAAAACATGCCATAGTCACAAAACGTGCTGCAACAAACTCTGCCAATCCTGCAAGTCAGTTAAAACCCACTTCACAAAATTACTAGTGTGTTGGCTACTCAGTACTTCACCTTCCTTCCGTGAGACTGTAGATGCATAACTCAGTAAGACATAGCGATTGTTATTGTCTTCTTTGAACTGACCAAAAATTCAAAATTTAGCCACTTCTCTTTCATAATTACTTAATTGGGTTACCTGTAAAAAATAAAATAAAAGACACTATATATAACTGTGACCAGTTGAAACAGGGAACTTGAAAGGTTCTTGGTTCACCTCTCCTGCCACACAAGTTTGGCCACATATCTAAACTTTACTTGGTTGGTAGCAGCCACTCAGTAAAAAATAAGCTTCACACACAATAATTTTACCTCAGAATAGCAAATGGTTTAGCTACTTCATGACTGTCCATTTTATACCATGGCTGCAGCCTCATCAGTTTTCCCCTGGTCACAGATCTAAGCAAGTAGATCCATAGGTGGCCAATGTTATACAAAACACCCAAAAACTCTGTATAGGCATGCCAATTTGCAAAATTTAGCTCCTAGCTATTAACAATATAGGGGGATCATTATAAATTATATGTAAAGCATTTCTAAGTCAGTCTGTGTTGTCATGACTTGATGTTATCCATATGAACCCATCAAATGAACCATGAACATTATGAACACAGAACAGACAGAAGGTAGTACTAATGCCACTGTGTGACTGCCAAGCAGATGACACTAATGGAATTCCTAGGCAAGTGTTGTCTTGTGAAATACTTCTGACATTAAATTCACAAACAACCAATCAAATTAACAGGTGTGATGATGCCATTTTGATGGATTGATTTTCAATGCACTTCATTTTATTTTATGTGAATCGCCTCAGACTGGCACCACCAATAAACAGCAGAATTACACTACATCATTTTTGCGACAGCCAATACATTACAGATGTACTCTGATTCATACTCTAGTCTGATTCCTAAAACTCATGAGGACAGCAACCAATGAAACAAGAAACTGAAAAAACAAACTACAATATATATATATATACACATACATGCATGCGCACACACACTCACACATACAGTTAAAGTCACACTGTAAATCAGGACAGACTGGGACAATAATTGTATTGATCACACCCTTCCCTAATCCTACAGTACATGTATACTTAATCCATATTTGGAAAGATTCAGACTCAGACTAGACAGAACTGGCAGAAGTTTCCTCATTTTCCTCCCAAATCATATTTTACAACCATTATTACTGCAGGCACTGCCACACTCAGAGCAGAAACGCAACTGTGCAACTAAAGTCGCAAAAGTATGGCTATGGCAGAATGCATTGTGTATGGCAATGAGTCATAATGATAATCTAGCAGTTGTGTACACATAATACATGTCTATAAATATGTAGCTGTACACATCATATCTGTAACATGCATTCATGTGCATTTTCAGTGTAACACAAAGTGAAATCACACAAAGTGAAAAAAGAAGCAAATCAAAATAATTATAGTAACTACAAACAGTCATAATCAAATTGCCATGTCTCCTTTTACAGATATTATAGATATAATATATATATATAAATTATAATACGAATGCAACAGTTTTTTTCTTCAGCCAAAGAAAGCTCCCTTCACATGGCAAGACAATCAAATGGGTGGTAAAGTCTAACCTTGGCCAGAAGCACTTTTTGGAGTCCAAGCTGAGGCACAGCAAGAGGTGCAGCAAACACAGTCTTTATCATTGTGCTTTTAAATACAAAACTCTCCGGCAAAGAAGTGTCAAATACAGAGCTCTGCTCAACACGTCGGTTTGATCGACTTCGCTTCCCTTCAACACTCTTTTACATATGACAAGTCAGTTTTTACATATGGCACGACATTGTTATACAAAACAAGCCAGCCATTCCTCGATCTCCATCTTCAACGTGTGGAAAGATGCTCATGACAGACGAAAGATGATGAACCCTACCTCTTCGCCTCTACAGCTAGCGCACAGTCTGGTCATAAATCAGAGCAAAAAATGAACACTAGTACCAGTCAGGCAGTCAGACGATGCTCCCTAGCTAACCCCCCTGTGCAGAGAACGCAAGAACACACTACCACCATCCTCTTTGTATGAGCAAACATCAGGAACAGTAAAACAGACTGCAGTGTTGGGCATTCAAACAACAACCCAAGGTGGTGGTCACTCCTGCACCGCTAATTCAAGCCAGTCCCTCATGAAGCACTCCAAAACCTGACAGGCCCCAAGCACTACTCCTCTGCCGATCAATACTGGCACTGAAACATTGCACACAACAGCCGACTGAAATGTCTCTCGAGCGCTTCCTTTCTCCCTCTTTCTGTTTCATCCGCTAGCATGGGCGGAAAACGCTGACCGCTCAATGGACGCCAGATGGCTGGGTCAATACAAAGACACCCCAGTACTCAGTTCCACCCCTATGTCATTCTCATGTGAACACATGTGGCAACTCAACAGACAGATAGAGCGGAAATGTTATCATGAGAATAAGACTCATCCTCCTCCGACTGAAAAATATTTCTTGCCAGGAATGTGCAGCTGACCTCTCAGTCTGTTCACATGTGTTCGGTACCAAAGCCGCGGTCAACAAAATACAGCCATATAATTACACATCGCACTCGGAATCACATTCTGTATTGACTATGTGGATCGTCATCTTGCGGCTGCTCACATTCTTCCGGTTGCCTGGGAAACCAATCTCAATGAGCAAATGGAACACTTAGCTTCACCATTATTAATACCACAGTAATTTATTGTTTCTTACTGTACACTGAATTCGTAAATACTACCGTGTAAAACGCGCAGAGGATTATCCGCATGGAAAAGAACCAACCAATCCCTGTTAATAAATAAACTCAGACGCTTACTACAAATAAATAATATGGATGAGAATAAGCATGTTCGTTTTATGTAGTGATACCCATAATTATTTTATTATTATTAAAACCCACAGGGCAACTAAAGCAGGAAGCGAGCCCCTGCATTATGTGTGCGTGCATGCGTGCGTGCGTACGTGCGTGCGTGCCTGTCAATGAAATGCGACGAACACGAGCTGCGATGAACACGGCAGTCGCACGCTGTCTACATGTACAACATTACAACGCAACGCCGAAGCAATCGTAAAATGCCAGTCGCCAAGGCATGTGATGCTTTTGTTTTCATTCCCCATCGGCCAATACACGCACGGTGTAGGCTAGTGTGTTCTTGCCCAGACGCACATACACAGCTGAGCGCAGCATGCGGCTAGGACTGATTACACGCTATCCCCGCAGATGCTGCCAGCAAAGCAAAGCCGTCTGTGGGTGTGTACACTGGGCGAAGCTAGAAAATGAGGTCACTGTCTGAGAATCATCCCCACCCCCCTCCCCGCCTTTGTCTGCCTCCTTTTCCTCACTTTCATGAACAGGGCAAGGTTCAAAGCAGGAGCTGTGTGTTGCAGGCGTGATATCCTGCCACTGAGACGGATTGCTGCTAATTCAAGGCTGTGATTTGATAAGAAAGCCAAAACGGGTGATCGCTGAACTCCCCCTGCACAGTTGAAATTGATCTACAAGATACTGGCTCAGTGCAAAATTCCCCCGTTTCCATGGTAACAAACTGCTCTCGACACTTGGTGTGGACTAAGGGCAGAGCATGGACCGGGGGCTAACGTCTTCTAGACGCTCCACGGCTGAGTAATGCAATGAACCCCTACGCCAGGGAAACTGCCATGAATGCAGACTAGAAGTAGCGAACCTGACGGCACTGCAACATGACTAAAACAAATATTTATATGTATCAAGTAACCGTGCCGGACACAATAAAGCATAATTCTTCGTATATATATATATGTTTTAACAACGCGATAAATCCATTTTCCAAATGTCAGGCTCCAACAAACAGGACTGAAAATTGTTTTAAAAGCTTTTATGTGCCCTTTTATCCGTCTGTCACTCTAGTACAGCGTCTGTGACATGTGAGCTGGTAAAGCTGCATAAGGCCTACAGTGTGTGTATGTGGAAATGTGTACTGAGTTACACACCCTCTGCATTAAGTCTCACCATCATAAATTTTCTGTCAATCTCGTCTAGCCTAACGAGTGGGACAATTGATATTATACATAATAATATACTCAACCCTAAACAAAGTTGTGAGACATGCATTGCCAATGAAGTGAACATGTTTCATACGATTCTACACTAAAAAACAAAGTCATGAAAAGGTACTGTACCATAAAGGACCTATGGTAGTTAGATCTGAAACTCATACACAAAACCTAAAACATCTTTCCCCCAGTTGACAGACAATTCCCTTTTCAAGTGATAAATCAAGGATACCTTCATATCCATTGTAATGGGTGGATGTGGAAATAAGGACTCTTCTGCTGAGAATTCAGAGCTATCAAAGCATCAGAAACAAACAATTCAGCTGACTGGGCGTTAAAACTGAATACAACCTGAGCAATTCAGTTGCATCATTTTAAGTGATTTTCATTTCAAACTGACATCTTGTTCTTCTGTATGAAAATGTCCTTTCTCCTTTATTTTTGATTTTTTTAATCAATTTTTTATTGTGCTGAATGTTCATATTTCACTCACTCACAGGCCTTTGAAAGAACTAATGACAATTTTCCATGTAAATTAACAAATCAATAAACCACTTCTAATCACTTCTGTTTACTCTGGTAATAAACTATCAGAAAAGAGTCAGTGCTGGGATTGTCTGGGTTCCGGGCAGATCAGACCTTAATTTCTGCAGGGTATTAGAAAGAAAAAAGAAAAGAAAAAAAACTCCAAAGAACATCTTCGCACTAAACTCCGAAGAACATCTTCACACTACCAGTATGATGTGTACATGATAATGAAAGGTTTCAAAGGGCTTTCAAGGCCAGATCACCTTTGTGACTGAACAACACAACAGCGGATGCTCAAGCCTAGGTACAATCCTGTACCATTTTCTGGCGGTTTGTTGGAAGAGGAAGAGAGGGGCAGGTTCATAGACTGAGGGTTGGATGAATCACTGCTTCTTGGTAATGTGAGGCGCCTGGGCTAGCCTTATCAGAATAAGGGCAGCCAGGCTGTCTATATTTAGTGATTGTTTATCTTGTTTTGGCCTCTCTCTCTTTCTCCCCCCCCCCCTCCCCCCCACCCACTCCCGTGTGTGTGTGTGTGTGTGTGTGTGTGTGTGTGCGAAAACCACTCAGTCAAACACTTCCATGCCTCTCCTGTTAGTGTCGGAAATAATATTACTGAAACATCAGTTATCACGGTAAATCCAAATACTAAGAACACCATTAATATTGTCAACTGCTTGCACAAATAAAAACATGAAAGTACCAAATAAATACTGTTCAGACCTTGGTCTGGGTTTGCTTTTCTGTGGGCCCTTGGGGCGGGGTGAGGGAATGAAACAGGGGAGAAAACACAGAAACAGAGAAGTGGGGAGAGAGAGGGGAGACATGGTGTAATATAAGGACTGGTACTGCACTTTGAAAGAACACAATGTTAGTTTAGTTGCAACAAACGCAGTTTGACTAAAATGAGAAATCGGTTCAAGTGAATTCACACAGACAAAGCTGCTAGTATCTACTGACAGTTTGAGAAATTATGTAGAAGTAAGGCACCCAAAATTTGTGGATAATTTAATTCCTTTCAACAGATGCTATTAATGCAAACAAGTATTTAGTCAATTTGGCTGTTTTGAAGTTAAACTAGTCCACTATGTCCGCACATAAAGGAACATGTATGCCTTTGCCTGATCATAATGTTTTTTTATTATAGATTTTTAATCCAACTGGCAATTAAGATAGAGCATCATCTACATACCAAAAAACCTACCTAGTCCACTGAATTGCACTGGACCAGTCTTTTGGTAGACTACTAAAAAAGGCTGTTAGTCCTTTACAGCTGACACAACCGTTAATGATTGATCTCATGCTAACTGCTTTATGGGACAAGGCTTATACTGAACAATACGAATAGTGGCAACACCTGCATCCCATTCAGTGCCTCAACAGGCTGTTACAAGTCACATGACTGATGTGAAGCAGGTGCTTGCTTTTTTTTTTCCTGTTCAGCTGCAGCCAGCCAGCCATTTTACCTTGCCAAAAAATACTGTTAGCAATGCACCCAACAACAAAACCTCTCAAACAGCAAGGATTCATAAACTAAAAATGTCTACAACAAACACACATGCATGCACAGGCACACACAGAAACAGTATTATGCGTGTGCATGTACATGCATATGTGACCCAGACTGTTTCCTTGTTGTTGTTGGTTTGTTTCTGGTGGTGTTGTTTTCTTTGTTGCTCACTTTGACATAACTCATTAACTGCCATGGCATGGGGCATCAAAAAGTTCCTTTCTTTCTTTCTAGTATTGGGCTACATAATATGTTCTTGTGGAGAATTAGTACTGTATACAAGAAAATATGCCATGGAGCACTACAGGTCTACTTACCAACTGCTCTTCAATATGATTATAATGGAACAGACCATGCTGATTTTCATTTTAATGGGCTAAACAACAAAACAACCTTAAAAAATATTTTCAACACAACATTTTCACATGTTGCTGTGTGTGGCAAAATACATTCCATTGTGTGCCTGATACTGACCATTATTGTCAGCATAATATAGATATGCTGCTATGAAGATGTATCACCATACCAAATTTGGCTACAAAAGATAGGTGGTTCAAAAGATATTGTCCAGACAAACATTAACTCAAAGTTTAAATCATTGCTGTGACCTTCACTTTGAACACAGCAATTCAATATTTTCTGGGGACATTTTGGCTTATGATCATCTACCATCAAAATAAGTTTGGTTGCAAAAGACTCATTACTTCAGAAGATATAAACTACAAGTCCTCACTCTTACATTCCAAATGGGTGACTGAATTTTTTATATTGATTTAATGCACAGTCAATCAATGAATCATAAAGCCTTAAAGTTAAAGGCCATATTCAGCTAAAACAGGTCATCAAAACAAAGCAAAATTTAATTCCCAGTTCACCTCATATGGCACTTATATTTGAAGAGGCTTGGGATAAGGAAGATGACTGAAGGGAAGAGACCCAAAAGTTAGAAAGGCAGACTTCCTGGCTGCAGGGGAAGCATGTATGGCTATAAATCTTGACCAACCCTGGGCATTAAAACTTATAAAAGGGAGAACCTTTGACAGCTCTGGGTTTTCAAGATAGGGGAAGGTTAATTTCTGCATCTGCAGTGCCCTTCTGGGGGGAGCTATGGTCACAAACTAGCACCAATGTGTGAAAATTCAATGAAACTTTACAAGCTCTGATCATGCAGTTTGAAAGGGATAGATATGTTCGCAAGTAGTGTGTGTGTGTGTGTGTGTGTGTGTGTGTGTGTGTGTGTGTGTGTGTGTGTGTGTGTGTGTGTGTGTTCCAAAGGACATAATATGTCTCATGCAATTTACAAAGTTTGAACTTGTTCAAGAAGATCTTCAAAATTTATCTTTCTTACATTTCAGTGACCTCATCTTCAGGTCAACATGTATAAAATTAATGCAATTGTCATTATGCTTGGTTTAAAAGATCACCCACGCATGTTATACAAGTTTCCAGGTAAAGGACCAACATAGATGTTTTGTTGTTCTTTATTCCCACAGACAGCCTCTCTATTGGATGACTGATCAATAAATGGTGAAATAAAGGTCTGTCAAATCACAAGCAAATTCACTGTTCATGAAACATATCATTATCACTATTCAAGCTGAAAAAGATCATTTGGTAAAAATTAAGCTGAATAACTCGGACAGTAAAAATCAGGAAGACTGGCAGTACGTGAACCATACAAACTACTGTATAGTCTAATCAGCAAAGGGGACCTTAATTTCAGTGTCCATGGTAGCCCACAACTTAACAATCATTATTGCATAGACTCACATGACTATTCATGCAAGGCAAAAATGCTCCCAGTATAATCTGGTCTTTCAACCAAAACACTTTCAACAGAAGAAAAAAAAAAAGAAAAAAATTATAAATAAAGACCAAACTACTAGTACTAGTAGTAGTACACTGCCCTGAACCACTGGTAAAGTCATCCAGCAAGATGCACAAAAAGGAGCGAAAGCTTCTTTTAAACATGCTGAGCTACTATTAGTACTAACCCTCTCCAAACAACACATCAAACCAGCCATTCTGTTAAAAATTTGAAAATGTTTTCCTGCTGATTATAATAATACAATGAAATGCCATTGGTGATAAATAGCTGTATCCTTGTACTATTAATAGGCCTGTCATTTCATTACTTTCCATACATTCACCCCATTTTTGTATACAAACCATTCTTATAAGGGGACCAGGTGGTGGCATTCTCATAGGCATCCACATGGAATAATATTGTTTCGTAACACAAAACACGGAAAAGAAAACAAGCTAATAGTCAACAACATCCATTCAGTGTTGAGCAGAAAGCCACTTTTGTCTCTTGCTTCCTGGCAAACCAAACAGAATGATGTCCGGTATCTTCTCAAAACTGACACCTATTCCCTCACGTACTATCCTCCGGAAAGCACACTACCACCACTTTGCTTGGCACAAATTATGACTCAGGCACAATGGATGCAAATTAGTGTGGTCCCCAGTGTTCTGGCCACATGTTGCACATTGGAAAGCCAATACCACCCTGGCTGATGATGCGTCTGTCAGATGAACAGACAGGCTGTAACGCAAGGATCCAAAAGTTCACTCCCTGGCCCATCTGCAATTTAGTACAAAATGACTGCTGTAACTGTGCTGGAGCATCAACGCTGCTCGGTGTGTTGACCCCAGCATAATACCCCGTGACTGGATGGGCTGAAAAGCAACACAGTACGCGATCAGCACAACAGACAACACAAAACTTTACCAGTGGTTTGGCTGCTATAGGCGCGGGCCACATCATCCCGTCAAGTTTTAGGTGAATTGTAGAGAAAAAGAAACTTTGTTGCAAAACTTCACAAAAGTTGGGCTTCAAAATGGCCGGATCAAATCATGAGCTGCCGCACATTTCACTACAGCTACTAGGTGTTGTGAAGAAGAATGACGAGGAACGGGTCTTGGGAGAAATCTGGAATCTGGTTGGTCTGCTCAGAGATGGGGAGCACTAAGGGGGCAACTTCCAGGTTTCTGGTTGGTGGATTCCAAGTTTGGGAGAGTCTAGGCACCCCTGCAAACCCTTTGAAACCCGAGAAGGGTGCTGGAAGTTTCCAACTTGGCATTTCCTACACAGCATGAAGCATCTGTCTGTCAGAACTTGAACAAACTATCTCGTAGGCTAGTCCTCTCAGTAGGACGTATACACCGAGTCTCTGATTCTGGTAAGCAGATAATTTATACACTACACAACTGCGAGTATGAGTGCTTGGAAGGGCAGCGTGTGCCAGTTAGGCGATTGGAGATGTGGTGCGGCAGTGCATTACGGTTTCAGGTTATACTGCCGTGAATTCATTTAGTGGTGATGTAGAAGTACACGTTCTGCCCCTTTTCACCATCTGAGCCGATTGGTATGAACCAGACGAAAGGCATAAAGTGAATCAACAGGAAATGTGTCAAAAGCATGTACTGTAACACAAAAATTCAAGTTAAGCTGAAACATAAAACTGTTTGGGAGTAAGATACCAGTAAACGAATGTTATACCTCTCAATACAGAGGCCGCCACCCTGAGGCAGTAACTTGTGACTTCAATTTTTTTTTAAACGGTAGGCCGGAAATGCTGCTCACAAATTTGATGTTGCTTTACTGATTTGTAACCTCGTACAGCTCTTACTGCTGCGGCTCTGAAGGGACTTGGCTCGGCAAGTGCTTTTTGGTATCGTTTCTCTTAGTCGTTTGTTGCCAATTTGGTTCGGTTTATGTGACCGGGAGCGGTCACCGAATGACTGTCAGATGTTTTGAAAACTAGCAAACAAAACATACTAAATATATCAGCACTGAAAAAAGAAAAAAAGTATCTTGCACGAATGGCAAGTTGTTTCTGCTGCAAGTCTCGTCAGTTCCGACCGGAATAACTGAATGTGATTGAAAAGAAATCCGCGGACCAGTTGGACCAGTAATGATATAAACCAGGCCGGGTATGTGACAGCCGAAATAACAAACGTGAAACCATGGCGGCATTTAGTTATTATTTTAATACTTTTGACTGACATATCAACATACATGTTTATTTAGTCAGTAAAGAATAAATAAACTGTGTTAACTGAAAACAAAAACTCTTTTGACGGACTCCCTGAGATGGGTTTTCGCTCGAACTTTAACTCGGAACTCCGCCGCCGCCGGGGCTGTGCCGTGGTGTAAGGGTCTGAGATCGATAGCCAGAGCCCTTTCAATCGTCTTTGTTGATATTATTCAGTTAAGGTGTTACTGTTGTTCATTGTTCAATCAAATCTTTGTAAAAGAAAAACTATAAATGAACAAGAATTAGACCTGATTTGCGACTACATGCAGTTCTTTGGAGTGTCGCAAACCACTGCCAGTCGTTTTCCTGCCAGAAAGTACATCAGTCTGTAACAATTTCAACTTTACCCGTAAGCCTCTATTCACGGAGTTTGGTGCACGATCCCGAGGTGGATCTCTGAAAATTCTCTGACTGGGGTCAAAAACCGGATACATGCCATTTAAGATAATGAAAACAAACGCTTCCAGTCCGTGTTCGAACGATGGTAGCAGACGACATACCTTTGACAGACAGCCGACAGGTGAAACTGACATGATCTTCAGCACAAAATTACACATTTACGCTATATTTATGTCTCTCTAACAACGTTCAAACTCAAATGAAACGGAAACAGAATCGGCGGAAAAAAGAAAAAGAAGAAAAAGGCAATGCCTTTTCCCCATGAAAGAACAACCAACCCCCCAAACAGTTTTGTTTTCGTTACACAGAACGTAACGGCACAGCAGCAAGCCAAGGGAAGCAACTCATCCAACTGCTGCCAACGTTCAGCTGCCGTATGAACACAGTTCAGGAACTTGTTCCGTGAGCAAACGCTAAAACTACAATATCCGACATGGTAAAAACACTCTACCGACCTAAGACTGGTGGTGTGTTTGTGGTTTACCATTACGTCAGTATTTACCGTCATGGATTTCAAAATGTTAGCATCAATTCAAAATGCAATATATATATATATATATATATATATATATATATATATATAAGAAACCATTTTTATTTGTCACTGACTCATGTACAAAATAAAACTTCACAACAAACCAGCATGACCTCTTTCTCCCTCTCATTCTCAAAAAAATAAATAAAAAATCACACTGCACACAAACACAGATTAACTTCCTTGTATGTGAACTTTTGGAAGGACTTCACAGAAATTATTATTCACTGAAAGGTGATGGGTGACCCATATATGCTAGCTCTAGGCTTCAGGCATGCTCCACAATTGCTCTAGAGTCAAAATTCTGTACAGACTCTACACTCAAACTTCCTTCAGATGAGACCAAAAACCAAAGTCCCCCATGACCCATGCAAAAAGACAACATGTGCACATTAAAGATTGTATGGTCTTTGCCAGAGTTTGATGGGTTATGGAAAAACCAAAATAACCCAGCATGCACTAAAAAGTGTTAGATCAGAATCCTCAAAATGTTGAAGCTGGACCACCATATCCGTCTATATATATATATATGAAAGAAGAAGACTGTTATTATGATTCCTTTCATGATCACTGAGTAAGTTTACTGCACTTCCATTCGAGTCAACAAAACTGAATGACTGCAGATGGTTCAGAACAGTGCAGCACAGCTCATTCTGAAGATAAAAAAGCAAGACCACATAATACAACCATGAAATTATTGGTGACCTGTGAAATTTCACTGGCTGGGAATTCAGGATGGCAACTTTTGCATACTCTCACTTTGACAGCACTCTCCCATCTTACCATCAGCACATATCAACCATCATGTACCCGCCAATCCTCAAGTGAGAAGCTTTTGCAAATCCCTAAAACTGTAAAAACAAATATATAAAATATGTTGGTGAGTGCTCTTTCAGTTTCATCACTCCATCTGTTTAAAATTCTCTGCCTGCCATTCTGTGGAAACTCCCCACTCTGTTTGAGTTAAAAACTCAGCTCATAACTTCCTGTTTGAGCAGCCTCTCTATGAATCTATATGGACCATTTTTGTGAATACAGATTAGGTGCACACATACATAATAACAATAATGAAAGATTTCTTTACAGCACCATTTTACCAAGAAGAAAATAGGCTCAAAGCACTTTACAATTTTGACACCAGTATACCATCAAAAATTACAATGTCTTACAAAGTACACAGAAAACACACACAAGGGCAGCTCCTCCAACAATGATAGGTACCTTTTATATCATGATGACAATGACAGCAACAAGAAGAAAATGTACCTCATATCTACTACAAGTACAATAATAATCACAGTTATATACTTATAATTCATGAAGGTCAAGTCTTAAGACAACCCACTAAATAATAACAATGAAAAACTTTTTTTATCAAAAAAACAAACCAAAAAAACTCCCTTTAACAACATATTTTGTGGACATTAATTTGATTAAAGCATGAATGTCAATATTTAGAGTAATAAATTAGTGCACTCACACAATCTTCAATCTTGTGTGCACACTAAAATAGAGTTTTAAGGCTAAGCAAGGAAGGAGACTGGCAAATTTCAGCAGGCAAAGAATTCCAAACCATGGGTTACTGAAAATGAAACAGAAAAGACTTTTTGCCAGCAATTTTCAGATTTGCCCTAGGAATAGACAAGAGTGCAGCAGAACAGGATCTGAGTAATCTGGAAGGTGTATACACATACTTTGAGTCTAGCTCAGCAGCTGAGTGTAACCTGTTGTCAAAGTGTCTCCTAAATTAGTGTTGCCATTTTAAAATATATTCTGGAAGCCAGTGTAACTTTTCCAAACTGAATGTAACATGATCTGTGCATTTATTGTTCAGCCCAAGTTCTGTTGCTTTGTTCTGAACACCCTGGATATGAAACATTTGTTTTGGTGCCAGCAAGAAGGGAACTGCCCTAGTCCAGTCTGCTCAGAATGTGAGAGCGCACAAGCTGTGCCACTGCACACACATGCATATATTGTGTACATACATTATACATGCGTGAACAGTGTGTGCTAGGGCATGGAGTTTTTGTTCTGTGCAAAGAGTTAAGTTGGGTGTTAAAAATTTTTTATATAAAAATCCCTCCATTATTATTAAAACGGAGATCAGAGGACAGAGCTGTGAACACTAGTTTCCATATTGTGTGACAGGAAGAACACCTTCCAAACAAAATGGGCACAGCTTACATCTTTGTTATCAGCCTCATCACAGCTGCTCTCAGGACCATTATATTGTGTTTTTATTTTAAATGCCCCCACCCCCTACAATTATATGCCCAACGAAAGTGTGGCGAAAGCAACCTACCTCACTGCAATGCAAGAGTCACACACACTGAAATCACCAAGCAATCCCTAGTTGTAGTACAAGTTGTAGCAATAGTATAATAGCCGTTAGTTTAGTGTTTTCGTTGGGAGCAGGAGAGAAGTTTTCCACCGTGATTTTGAACTGCAAAACTAAATAGAAACAAACTACACGCTAGATGGACGGCGCCTCTGCTGTCTCCGTCTGCTTCGGTGGCAGGCCTTGTTCCGGGTGGGAGGGGGGTAATTTTAATGGACCAGATGTAACCCCAGAAACCCGACCCTGTCTCTTGTGAGTCATCACGCACCCCTTTCTCTGGTCTTTTGTTCACTCTCTCTGACAAAGGGGGCACGGGCCTAGCTACCAGAAGACCCGGCGGCCCTCACCCTCACACAGCCGGTTCGGGCCCTTGCTGACTCTGCCTTGACAGAACAAAGCCACAAACCATGAACGGTATAACATTGATAACAATCAGAGTATTGATTTTCCCACCCATTCTGCGAAAACTTCTTGTAGCAGAAATCGTGCTACTCAGTGCGGTAAGACAGGGGGAAATGAGACGTCAATCAAACAGCAGAACAGACTGACAGACACCTATCACAAGACACTACAGAGCACACACACTACAGAGCACACAGGAACAGGAACAAGCAAGGGAAAGGGAGAGATTAAAAGGAAAGGCGGCGACAAAAACCTGGATATAAACTGATAAAGAATGTACTTGAGCTACACATTTGACTTCGTGCACAGGCAGGGGGGAAGGAGATTTCGCTCTTAAGTCAAGAAAACCAGACAACGGCCTTTGTGCAGTTCACAATAGCCTTACTACCCTCGAGTCGTACTTTTTCTTACAAATCGTTCAAGGGAGAGCTTAAATGCGATACCCTGACCAAAGAAAACACCAGTACCATTTTGTTCTACGTTGCAAAGCAGCGTTTTGAGCCCCCACCACGCTCTCTCCATCTTCCTAACGTACAGAAATGCTGTGCTAGGAAACAAAATAAAATCAACAGAAAACACCCAACAAATTCAATTTCCCCCCCCTTTAAATCACTTAAAACTTAGTAATTCCAGGCAACAGCGGTGGTCACATAAAGCGCGGACCGCCCAATCACAAATAAAGTCTGATTCAGAGTTCATGCCACTTTAATTTAATTTTATGTTGGAAGAGGACAGGGAAAAACAATGCTGAATACACTGGGAAGGCAAAAGTTCTCAATGCATCCGGTTTCCTGCCGCAGTACGTGAAGCTGCTCAAAGTTATTATCTGGCCCACTCTTGGTACAAAAGTTTGCTACATACACACACATATACACACGCAATGCCATTCAATCACTAGAAATGATGCCATCAATCTTTCAGTCCCTCTCTTGTCCGGGGGGAGGGGGGTGCATTTTGCACAGCTTTAATAAAAAAAAGATCCCGAATTTGTTGTTCCTACAGGCTCTGGTATCTTGATCCCCGCTGACAATCAGTTTAGTTTTTTGTTTGCTTTTGTTGTTGTTGTTGTTGTTTGTGTGTGTGTGTGTGTGTGTGTGTGTGTGTGTGTGTGTGTGTGTGTGTGTGTGTGTGTGTGTGTGTGTGTGTGTGTGTGTGTGTGTGTGTTGTCTTTGCAGTTGTTTTTTGTCTGTTTTAGGCTTCTTGTCGTGCCAGTGTGTAGGCGTTAGATTTGCTATGAAACTGGAAGACGCTGTCTTGATGAGTGAGCAATCACTCTTTCCCGAGAACTTTTCCTTTCGTCCTTGTTTCTTTTCCTTTCTACTATCTGCCCTTTTCCTTTGAGTTCTTCTTCTTCTTCTTTCCAGACAGAAGAAAAACGCACTACAGCATTTCTGGCTGGGAAGTGGCCTTGTCTGGACTGGAGAGCTTGCGGAATGACAACCACGTCGGCATCAAATCAACCTTGGTGTCCGATTCTACCGCTTCAGTTGCCGAGAAAAGACTACGAGGGTGAGGCCTAGAATTTGTGCGCGTTGTAGGATGCCACCCATGAACCAGCTTGCAGTTCGCCCGGCTGTCACCGTCCATTTGCGTTTATGGCTAGGCAGTGATGTACCATACGTGTATGTGTACAAGCCTGGGTCAAGTCCCTTCGTCAGTCACATCTACGTGACGATCCAATTTATGTCGATGGCTTCCCCCCTCCCCGTTTCCCACCGCTCGTTACACACGCAAAATGTGCTGTGACCAGCCCGCGACTTGACAGTCCGTGGAGACAAACGCGGGGAGTTTACTTTCAGGACTGGTGCATGGCATGACTGATGTCGGCAGTCACACATCCGTGGTGACTGAGGGGATCGTCGTCGTTCCTTCTCCACTCGGGTCCCCGCCACCGGGGAGGCACCGTCACTGATGGGGTCTGTTCGTCCGTTAGACTTTGTTTCAATGACGCCGGGTCAGTGGATGCCTCGACTCCGGAGCGGTACTGGCGGGGGCCGAGAGCCTATGTTGCATGTGTGTGTGTGTGTGTGTGTGTGTGTATACTGAGGGGGAGGGAGGGGGAGTGGGAACTATAACGTTATACTGCCACCACCCAAATTATTTCTGCACTTAAGATGGGCAACGATGAGGGCCATTTTAATGTTTTTATTAACTGTGAGAGGCAAGGTCACAAGGCACTCTATTCCCTTTTAGTTTCCTACCATGTTATTCCCCTAAAATCCCCTCTAATATTTACAATGGCTGTGTTCCTATCAAGTCTACACCCCCTCCTCCTCCCCCCCCCCCCCCCCCCCCCCAACAACGGCCGCCTTACTGGCCAGGTCACTGTCGTGCACAACAAGGATGCTGATGATGGCTAGTAAAGACGTGTCCAAAATCTGACGGTATGAAGAAGAACAGACAATAATACTGAGAATGTGTAACTGTGTTTGTCTCTGGAGATGACTTACCAAAGTGCCATCGTTTAGACCTGGTTATCAGTTTTAACTGATTCGTATCATTCTTTGTCAAAAAGCGTTGTGGGTTGTATAACTATGTCGAAGTAACTGATACCGACACTGGCATCCTTCTTGATACAAACTGCGACACTAGTAATAGTAATACAACCGACCTATCAATATTCTGATTTCCGAGACTCCAAATGGGAAAAGAAACCAGTCTAAACTTGACTCAGTAACTGACACGTTATATTACTTCCTCCAGTTCGATTTTTGTCTTCACCACTTTTAGGATTAGCCCCAGGGGGTTACCTAGCCATGTTGGACGGAAGAGCAAAAACAAGCGAGCTATCTTTAACACATAATCGATGTCGACTGATATAGTCCCATTTCACGACACAATCAGCTTCACCGTCTGAAAGGAACGGAAACTGAACTGGGGTCTGAAAGGATCCTGATACAACAGAACTAAACTCCTGTTATTCTGAAACTACGAACTTAACTCCTATCCCGAAGGCCGCAGCCAGCCCTTTTCGGCCTTAACCACTGTCGCTATCACTGACAACTGTTTAAACAGGTCTGTGAAAGAGTGGCGCTAGGCCTGTGACAGGACTGAAGGGCGAGTTAGGCCGGAGCGAGGATGGATGGTGGGGAGCGGGGTCGGGATGGACAGGGAGGAAACGTGGCCCCAGGCGATGTCCCTGGTTCAGCGGGCTCAACCCCTTTGTCAACAAGGGGTCCTCGCTTGTCCCTGATCCCAGAATTAACAGCCGAGACCCTAACTCCCTCTTCTGCATGCTCGAAAAACGAAGCAAATACCGGGACAGGCGTTCGTCTAAACTCGGCCCGAATAGAGGCCTTTTAAAACTTTACAAGTTGATTAGGGTCCACTTTATGTGTCGGTGTGGACGTCAACGCTGACCTGTCCCCTGAAGGGCAGATTAGGCCGGCCCACTTAAAAGTCTAATAATAAATACTGTGTCCACCATTTTCCGCATTGGCGAAACTAGGCGTGATTGCTCTGATGGGGGGAAAAAGAAGAAAAAGCTCTACGATGTGTTACAAGGGTGAAAACCGTCTATTAATTACGGTGTAACTAAGTAAAACTGACATAATTCAAGGCAGAGGCATTGCAAAGTTGTAGCAGGCAACAACCACAAACAAAAATCAGACAGTCGGGTCAGTTATGTGACTAGTTGAAATCAAGAAACCCAGCGACTCAACTGACAAGATGCATAAATTTACTTACGGTCAATTTTCGTGTTACTAGCTTGTTCTGAGGTCGGCTGATGACAAATCTGTAACTATATCACATCAGTTGCACACCCTTTTCCCTTTCACTAGTAACGCAGTAGCGGCATTGCTCAGAAAGGAAATCCTACTTGTTCTCGTCTCATGTGCCGTGTTGAAAAGCGGAAACAGACTCGAACAAACGAATTCAGTAACTAACGAGAGAAAGCGCTGTACACTGTCACTGACAGCGTGGGCATGACTTGAGGAACAGCATAAAGCTGAGCACACTTGACAGTCAAGCCATCAACTAAATAATTACACACATACTATGCGACTAATTAGCCAGGCCCCAGCGTCTGTTTCTACTTAAGTTGTGAACATTACAGAGCGGGGCGTAGCCAAAACTGAACTAAGAGTAAGAGTCCCTGCAATGGGTAGTAGTAAATTAAAACGATGACACAATAACACTAGCGTGTGTCAACTAATATAAATGTGTGTGTGTGTGTGTGTGTGTGTGTGTGTGTGTGTGTGTGAGAGAGAGAGAGAGAGAGAGAGAGAGAGAGACAGAGACAGAGACAGAGAGTTATTTGCAGCATGCCCTACCAAACAAAGATGGACATTTCGCTGCTTCAACACACGAACAAAAACAAAACAAACAAAAAAGTACAAACGAAACGACAAAAAGTTGACCAAGATCACTTCAGTTCATGACCAGTGTACAGGCGTGAGGCCACGTTTCTTAACAGCCACAACCAGCTCCGTTTCCCATTGTAAACCATAAACGTCGTTAGTGACTGAGACGCATGCAAATTGTCACAGTTTAAACGCCCTGAACGCAAATAGCGCCTTGGGATGACCTGAATTATTTTTTTTCCCCGTCCTTGGAGGTACTTTTGTAAATCAGTGGCAGTCTAAGCCATGCACTGAACGAAGTTGGCTATCCATCGCAAACCTAGAAAAGGACACAGAGCACCTCTCCCACAAACATGTGTGATTCTGTCTGAACAGCTGAATCGGACTTACTGCGCAGATTCCAAAGCCAAGGTAAACGATCTGGCACTGAATTTCTGCGGAAGTAGCAATTGTATGAGTATATGGATTAACATGTCGAGTCGTTCGTGGCGTTCTCAGAGTGATATGCAATCGATGAGTTATTCATTACGCCAGCCTATTCGCACTTCCATTGATAAAAATGCGGTGCTGCAGGATCAATATCAAAATATGTAACCGGCTAACCGTCATCTCTCTCTCCCCACACACACACACAAACAAACACTGTGCTCTCTCTCACTCTGAACTGGCAGTGTTGTTATTCCAGGAAGAAAGAAAAAAAATCCCTGTATACAAACAAGCCGAGTCCAGTCATACTTAATCTGCCGAAGCGGAAACACTGAAAATCACTGTCCCCCCCCCCACACACACACACACACAAACAAACACTGTGCTCTCTCTCACTCTGAACTGGCAGTGTTGTTATTCCAGGAAAAAAAAAAATCCCTGTATACAAACAAACCGAGTCCAGTTATACTTAATCTGCCGAAGCGGAAACACTGAAAATCACTGTTTCGGTTGTGGCGTCACCGGCAGTGCATTGTGTCTACAGCTGACAAATACACACACCACACTGACACATGGCTCTCAAACTAGTGAGTCACACTAGTCCTCCCCGATACAGCTTTCCCCCCGAAACTCTCAATCCATATCTCGGCGGTTGCTTCTCCTCCACCTGAAGTATGGTGTGTAGCGCCGGTGGATTTATTGCCCCTAATGTATCATCAACCTATATCGATGACCTTATCATCAACAGGCGTATGAAATGAGCAAACACAAAACTCGTTCACAACTCCTACTCCAACTCCTACTCCCGAGGTGTCGATCCGGTGAGCAAAGTGAGGCTTGTCCAGTACAGGTGCGTGTACCCCAGCTAGGCCGTGTAAACAAACGACAGTAGTGGAGTACCCAAGACAAACAAACAAAACTAAAAACCGGCGACCTGAATCAGAGGGGTTTCACAAGATGAGGGATCGGCAGGGCACTCTGTCCCCTCAGTCTAACCGATCCTGTGGAAGAATGCAACAAAAGCGGCATTTACTCACAGAGGCATAAATGGGCGCTGTGAGCAGCATGGTGAAACTAGCCAAGCTCCTGCGTGACGTTCATCCCCCAGCATCCGATGTCAGCCACTGAGTCTCTCGGGGCTACCTGAAAAACGTCCCCTCTCTCGCTCTCTTCCCGAGTCTCTCTCTCTCTGTCTCTTTTTTCAGTACGACAGCCCAGGATACCTGGGCGAAGTGGGTCAGGCTCGGACGTCAGGAATGCGGGTTTACCTTGAAGAGAGAGGAGTCGAGAGAAGCAAGCAAAGAGCAGTTGGGGGCCAGGTGAGAGGGGGTGGGACTGGGAGGACCGCGATGGGGCCGACGACGCGGTGCAGGCAAGCAAGCGAAGATGAGATCTGGCCCGGGCCTCAAAGCTGGGGGACAGTCCGCTGTCCGGCGGCGGGCTGTGTCACTGCCATTTCCCCTCCAACTCCATGACACTCACTGACTGTCAACAACACACGGCCACAGTAAACACTTCCCCCGCCGCTGTTTTTTCTCTCTTTTTTTCTCCTCTTTTTCTTCTTTCTCGTCCCACGGCTCGCTTCCCCCCTCTCTCTCCTCCTCTTGTGTATGTCACTCCCACCTGCCCGTGTCGCAGCAACTATTCTCTCCCTCTCCACTTATGTATCCCGCTACACCGTCGCTGAGACTGGGCGCGAGACAGGTGTAGCGCTGGGGTCAATGCGATAAGATCTGCTCCGCCGCACTCCGCGACTGTGTGGGGGTTTTCATCTTTCTTGACCCATGGCCACGACACTCCGTCACTCACTTGAAAGTCGATACGAAAACCTCCCTCGTTCACCTCATCAAATGGGCTCTGCAGCGCACACTGAGGTTTTCAGCTACACAAAGTGGAATGCGAGCCCAGGCTGAAACAGCAATCCGCCGAGTATTATATGTATAAGCACCGTGTGAAATGCAAGGTCACACCTTCAGACCAGCAGTCGCATAAAGAGCCGATTCACGAGCGGGATGACAGGTCACTGAAATGTGTTGAGTGAAGAAGAAAAGAAAAAAAACCAAATCCCGAAACTGGAACACAGGAAATTGAAAAGTTCATTCAGCAGCAGTAGCAGATGAAGTGAAACTGTTATGCTCCTGCACGCGCGAGCGTTTTCCCCTGCTCTGTATGCAAAGCGATACACCGCTGCCAGGTGACTCCGTCTGACACAATACCTACCATGTGCTGTCTTCTCAATGGGGGGACGCCCATTTCTGTCTTTACGGCGTTTTATGGCCTCTTCAGCGTGTAGCGCCGCAGCTCTTTCATTGCCCAGGCCTGGGCTCAGGCAGTCTCATTAGCCTGCAAGTCTACAGCCGATATAACCTGAACTGAGCACCTAACTGTACGTGTACGTAGACTACCACTGAACCAGTGAACACAATTCTGGTGTTGTGGTTTGTACACATGATGACTATGGCTGTACGCGAGTACACGCACTGACTGGACCTACTGCCATGATTGTATTGTCTCACTCCCCCTGAGAAAATAAGCGCACATAAAGTGTAGTGAACAGCGAAAATACAGACTGAAATACAGTCCTCAAGTTAAACACAAACTATCACTAGTATCAGTCCACTGCCCCCCTCCCTCTTATCAATATTCAGCCCCACCTTTTTTTAACATAAGAATGTGAGGAAGAGAGTGAGGGACTGGGCAGAGAGAAGTTCCATAAGTGCTCTTTACTGAGACTTCCAATCCAAAAAAAAAGGCATATTCATGAATTATCACTATCTGTTTTGGTTTTTGTGTGTTTCTTTGTTGTCATTGCTGTTTTCCTTGCTGTTGTTTTTTGTTTCATTTGTTGTTGTTATTGGTGGTGGTGTTTTGGAGGGGAGGGGACATCACAGTATTATGACACTAGATAATAGCTCTAGAAATAGAATGATCGCCCATAAAGTGAAACAATGCACACATGCACCCACACAGTCACAGTGCACCCACACCTGGTGACATGCACAAGGTCAGTACATCCATCATGCTGAGGCAAGACCAAAGGTATAATATAATGTAGCTGTACATTATATTTACCACTGTTCCAGTAAGACTTTTCCCCAAGAGAAATACAAGTCACTTCCCTCAAGAGAGGTCTCCAGTGACAGTGTAGTTACCCAGTCTAAATAATAATCCCCAAGGCCTGACAATGATTTTCCGCTATTGTACAATGGGCTCTTTAATAAAAATTCTACAGGATTTTGCAATGTCTGGGGATGATTTTCTGCCATTGTACAATGGGTTCTTGAGACTTCCAAACTTGAACAAGTGTGTCACTTTTATTTTGATAAGCCATATATATATTGATAAGCCATATATATATATGTCATTTTTATTTTTATACACCATATTTGATAAAAATAAATATATGGCCTATCAAAATACACGTCGCGCTTCTTCAACTTTTGAAGTCTCAACTCTTGGCTGATTTGAGTCTGAGTAGAAACCAAACCGCAGATAATAAGAATCTTATCTAATTTTATTTAACGTCAAAAATACTTCCTCCTACTCCTAATATTTGCAACCGTAAGACACAGATATCTAATTTTACTTAACATCAAACAATACTGCCTCCTGTTCCTAATATTCATAGCCATAAGACACAATCCACAAACAAAACACCAGAGCTTAAGCTGATCAATACTTCAAACAATATTTTCTTATAAATACATTTTTTGTTCAGGTGTAGAGGGGGCACAAACCTGCAAATATTATCATGAGCTTTTAAGACATTCTTGCTCTGTTACCACATAAATATTTTCATAAAAAGTACTGCATGCGTAACATAAACTCAGTGTGTACTGTAAAGACAGTGTGGTTGGTAACAACAACAGAGTTGTAACGTGTATGTTATAGACTGGTAAACCTATGCACAGTACAAACTGTACAATATCACTGATTGTCTGATATTAGATCAGTGCACACTGTAGACCCAAATGGTTACCAATCTGACTGAAAGTGAAAGTATCCACTTTCAAACCCCATTCTTCCCCTTTGAAGCTGAACAGTGAAGAAAGAGAAAAAAAAAGGGGGGGGGGGGGAGCCTGGATTGTTCATCAATATTTATTCATTGTGTACTTTAAACATTCCGCACAAAGAGGTATTGATCAAGGGAGGCAAGGGGCTCCCAAGAGAAGTAGAGGAGACACACATGGGCAGTTGATTCCCTTGTGATTGTCAGCTTGAATTGCAGGTAAACTTACCACAATTCAGATGCTGCTGTGACTTTCAAATTAGGTGAAGGTCACCGAAAGGAGTACTCAACACTGGTCAGGGTAACCTGAACTCATGAGCAAATGCTTCAAAACCTCAAACGCAGTTTTGAAATGTGACTTAAAAATTAAAATATTAAAGAATTTTCTGGAATGTCAGTAAAATGGGCTATTGAGCATGAAAAGCAACAGGACTATGTAGAAGATCATGAGAGGAGATCACAGCAAAGTGGAATCCAACGACAGCCCTGAGACTCCAGACACCCCCAACCTCCCTTCTTGGCTTGAATTTACTTATTAAGGGAGAGTTAATGAAAGAAAAGGTCCACCTGCATACTGTCTGAGAAAAACCAACAGAATTTCTGCTACTGGCTCATCGACAGATGAACACTGATTAAAAAATATATTAAACAGAGCAAGACAAAATGCAACTGTCACATTTCTGTTCTGAAATGTGTCAGTCATTTCCCTCAAAATCAAAACACAACAGTATTCCATATGTATATATATACGTATAAACTATAATATGCACATGAATTATATGTTACTTTGTTATAAATACAATAACGCCAATGGTGTACATGTATTGTTAGTCACTTATTATTTTACACATCCTACAACCACACAAAACACAACTTCAATCTGATCTTCCTCTGAGCTGCTGTGACCCTAAAAGTAATTCAGGTCATCATCACTGTTACAGATCATTGCTATCAGACTGCTCCCTTCATTTCTGTTCAGCCATGGGACTGCCCCTTTGGGAGCTTCAGATGCAGAAACATTGTTTTCTGTTAATTACTTGAAATGGCCTGCCTCTTCCACAACCTTCCGTTTTGGCTGTCTTGAAAAAAGACAGATTTATATATCTATATCTAATATCCTTGTCCACTGTGTCTGTGTTTAGCTTTGACTGCTGGGAGTCTGAAAATCTTACCATCTGAAGAAAAGCACATTTGCCCACAAGGACTAATACAGGTGCAAGAGGTCAGTGAGATATTGTGGACCAACAGAGTGGCAGAAGCAGGAGAGTTTGTACTTGTAGTCAATTCTTTTGAAATTGGAAGACACTGAAATGACTGTCCTAGACACTTTTCTAACCGATGTGACATCTACATGTATAGGGCAGCTAAAGTGGTTCAGGGGGAACTCACATGATCACTGGTCAGATAGCACTTTTTAGCAGCTGTCCGCACTGCTACTAGAGCTGTAGGACTACTACTAGCAAACACTCAGCTCCCTTTCTCATCTAAAACACACACACACACACACACACACACACACACACACACACACACAGGTATACACTCTCTTACTCAAGTTACTGTGCTGCATTTTTGATGCTTTTTTCTTTCTTTTTCCAGCTGTTGTTGGGTTTTCTGTTTAGTTTGTGGGGAACCAGTAAAATATCAGAAATTAGCAGTTAAGGGAAACTCCAGGAAGCCAGTACAACTGTAACTTACAGCCTGACAATGAAGTTCCCATCACAGATGGCTGGCCTGATCCAATATAACTTCCAACTGATCAATTTCATAGACCCAATGGCAATGCCGGTCAAGAAATGATCTTACAAAATACAAGTTACATTTACAGTGTAATCACTACCAATTAATTAATACAATCTGGACTATAAACTCATGCATTGTGTAATAACTGTCCTGGAAAAGTTTAGCTCCATAAGCTGCAGCAGCATTTGTATGTGAATCAATAGTAACTCTGTCACAGTGTCAGTTAGTCATAATAATAATAAAACTACCAAGTCTAGATGGCAGCAAAGCAACCACTTTGTTCAAAACTTAGTTCTACGGTCTAATATAGTATTGATCAATGTTATTGTTAAACTAGTTAAAGTTAAACAAAAAGGGGCCCCAAGAGAAGATGTAAGTTGTTGCTGAGCTGGAAACAGAAAATGTGCAAATATTTCCTCATTTCCCATCTGCAGCCCATGGTTGTTCAATCAGTATTTTGGCAACAGAAAATACTTTTTGCTCCATATTTCAGTTCCTCACACTGTCAGAGCACAGCCATGCAGGTTCACTCTTTACCGATGAAGAACAGAACAAGGTAGGCTCATGACATAATGTACACTGTGGTTGCCAATGCCAGATGTGTTTGTAAAATTATACTGTATCACCACTGACTTGGTGGTGAAAAAGGCTGTTTTCCCATCTTCCACACTAGTGTTAATTTTTAAACACCCAAAACTGAAAACCTCCTGTAGTGTTACAAGCATTATATATATATATATTATTCTTTAACTCATTTGGAATCATGTAAATTTATACTATAACTATGATTGGACCTGTATGTAACTACTTCTGTACTTGGGGTCCCCTTTCAAATAAGTGATACAATGATAGTGATACTGTATTGCAGTGTTTACTAAATAAGTATAATGTGCCACTTGCCATTACTGCATTACCTTCTTTTCATAATTTTTTTTTATTGTTTTCTTCTTCTAACAACACCAGCAGTGACTACACCAGTAAGTGGTAACTAGACCACAAGTCTCAGGGTCTCTAGTAATATATATCCTGTTTCAGTTAAACAACCCAACAGCAATGCTTTGGAATTTAATCAAATAAATGCCATTGTCTATCTCAGTATCTGTGAATGTTATTTGGTCTAAAGAACAATATTTTAATAAAATATACTGAGTGATACTAATAGTCTACAATTTAGTACTTTGTAAAGCACAGATGGTGAACTCTCAGTCTCACTGATCCATGGTCTGGTGGATCACTATGGAAGACCGGCTGCCCCAATAATGGCCTACATAGCTGACAGGGTGTTAACCAATTGGTAATGCTTGGGACAATGCATGTTATTGTTACACATTGTCCGGAGCATTCCTTTTCATCTGGGCATCTGTGACCAACACATGCTCTGTGCTATAGTAATATAGCAGGGCATGGATAGCTCAGTTGGCAGAGCTTTCACTGAAAAGCCAGGCACAATACTGATGCAGGTTCGAGTCCTGGGTGTGGCAAGGGACCTTTTACCCAGAGTCAACTTCCAGTGCAGACTTTCTTACAGCCAGCCCCCCCCCCCCCCCCCCCCCCCAATTCACATGCATCAACACAGATTGCGTGCATGTTAAAAATCCCAAACACAGTCGGCCACAGTACCACTGTTTGGACACACAAAAATACTATACAGTACACACTGACAGAAATGGGTAGTGCTGCTCATGTGGCTGCTGTGCTGTACCCAGGTAAGGCAAGCCAAATTTCCAGGAAGGGGCAAAGAAGTACTACCAGTACCATAAAAATGCTTACTATTATACTAACTGCCTTCAGCTTGTTGGTAAAATTGGTTGGCCACCTTTACATAAAAGTTAGTACTGTACACATGTAGACAAGCTGTCACATTTGTCACAGACTCACAGTCACACACATTACCCATTTGGCCATTCAATTACTATAAAAGTATTATTATCAAATACACTGGAAACTGTATCCGAAGTCATTTAACTTCCATGTGATCTTAAACTTCAGTAAGTTGATTTTGGACTGAATTTCCCACGATTTTAATCTACTGTATTAGTTTGATATAACTACAAGTACAAGGTAATAATTATTTAACAAAATCAATCATCCACTGACCCAGGCTCAGACCTTGCACATGTCATGATGATTTGTACTACTAGACCTCTCTATCCTCATGAGAAATGCTGCAGTCTGCTACCAGTGCTAGTTCTTGGCAAATGACTCTGGGAAGTCAATTACCAAACAACAGAACACAGCCTTTCTGACTCCTCCCTTGGACACAGAGTACAGACATAGCCACAAATCATCATGTCCACAGCCTGAGCAGCTGTGATCATGAACCTTATATTATCTGAGACATACATGTATGACTATGATCACTGTATGTTTAAAGCATAATGCAAAAAACTCAAATAACATTTAACCCTTTTGTCGCTAACGTTGCAGACCAGCGACTTGTGTCGAGAATGCCAGTGTCACTGAGCAGTGACTTGTAGCAAGAACGCCAATGCCGCCAAACACTGACTTGTAGCAAGAGCCCCAATGTCACAGAGCAGTGACTTGTAGTTGTAATGAGCGCCAATGTCACTGATCGGTGACTTGGGTTAGCCGAGTTACTAAATCTCTTGAACCTTTAGTGAATAAAACCACACGTGGTCCCAAAGTTAGCCATGTGACAAAAAACAAACCGGATTTCATTTGACCCTGAAATCTCTTTCATCTTTGCTTGATTTTTACTACATTTTTACTTTTTTTTCCTTCTTTTTTTTTTGACATGCAAAAATGGCTCACACTTCATCAGTGAGCTGTTCCTCACATGCAACTGTTCGTTACACTTACAGTACGGAGTAAATAATGAGCATGATATGGGCGATCAGTCACCGAAATATTTGCTGCTGACAATGACTGTGGTTCAGTTTGAGATTTTCTTTGACTTTATTGTAAGTGAATTGTAAACAAACTATGCAAAAACACTAAACATGCACATTCCATCAACTCTATTATCAAAATCAGACTTTAATCTGAAAATAAACCAACCCATTTCAGAATATCTTTAATCTTTAACTGTCTTTAAACTAATTTACAGATGAATAAGATTTAAGACTGGATGAGTGGCTCAGAAGATCTATACAGCAGTTTAAAGTAGGTAGGTAGTGATCTGCAATGCAGCACTCCTGCACAGCTGGTTCAGAGGTGCAATGTGCTTCTGCACAGCTGGTTTCCAGGTGTATGCTTTGCATGCACCGCTGGTGATGAACTGAAAGGGTTAAATGGTTGGTGGTTTCCACTTTGAACTTGTACCTGCACCACAAAATTTATCTGCCACTGTGAGCATGATCTACTGTTAAGTGTTAACTGTTATATTATTAACTATCTGTAGTACAGTCTATAGACAGAAATACAAACATGGCATGAGGAAAGTGGTCTGGTAGACTGGAAACAATTTTGTTGTTTTGTTTGTTGTTGTTTGTGGCTGTTTCTGTTGCAATGGATATTTAAGAAATTATGTCATATCACAAGATGAAGAACTGGGTCACCAATAACGGATACTGGAAGAAGTGATTATGAAAGAAGGGCTGTATTTCATTTCAGAAAATAGTAAGTTTCATCAGCAGCAGCTTTTGGTATACCATTACCACTTCCAGATACTAATAGCAGTCACCTTGGATTCAAAGTAAGCCTGAGTTTGATGGCTTACTCCATATTAACTATAGAGTAACAAACTTTAAATGACTGCATCAGCATTATGAGTCAAACTGGACTCACCTATAAAATTAACAAGAACAGCATTTAGTGAATTACCCTCAGATGACTCAAAGGTCAGTCATTCAAACTTGTCCAAAACCAGAAGAAGAATTTGTTCTTCAAAAATTATCTTTTCTGATGATACACACCAGTCACACAAAGCATGATTTGACTCTGAGTCTGACAAGCAGTGGGACTTTCTGCTTCTTTATTGTGTGTATCACTGGTTCCTTGATTGTTGCTCTCTTTTCCTCCTGCTACACATCCACCCCCTTTCAGTTTTCACCCATCCACCTCAACAAAAACGTTGTAAAATTTGTACAATTTACATGTCTGTCAGCTGTCACTTTTGTCAGCAAGAAATTCAGTAGACACTTTTCCAAATTTGGCCAAACTTGAATATGGGTATGAACATTTTGAAACAGACCTCAAGCACTCGTCTGCTGAGACGAACTACAGCCATGAATAAAAATGTTCACATACACACACACACACCCCTGCCGTTAGTTTTGACATTCAAACTTACTAACTTTAACTAGTGTCATTTTAATTTCTAAAGGGCTGAGTGGATGTTCAGTGTTTCAACCTTGTTCTCAGTTTGTCTAAGTATTTAATAGAAAGTGTTCGCCATGCCGGTGACTAAAATTAAAGTAGATCTACACATCTACACATCTAAGAAGTATTACAATTCCCACGACTATCGCACGATAAACTGCAGTAGCCTATGATAAGAAAATCAACGGAGATCTATTTTATTTGTGACAATGGCCTGTTCACCACCCACATTCGCCCCACGTGCCAGCTTCAGTTCTTTGTCTAATATTGACAGTGACATTCAAAACAACAGTTGACTCCAAATTACATTGCAAATCAGTAAAACAACAATAATAACGGCTCGAACAGCAAGTCGCGAGTACTGCAGTTCTATCGTAAGGAAACGTCAAAACAACTTCACGATTCATTTGCCGCCTTTCGTTCCGGGCCATTTGTTTACCTGGCACTGAAACACAAGACTAACGACCAAGCTGGAAAACTTTTCAGTCGCCACGCCTGTCAATCAAAACGGAAATTGAAATTGATCGGTTTGACTTTGAGATCAACTTACCTCGCCGTTAGTGTGATTTTCTTTGTTCTCCACATCGGGACTGACACCTCTCTTTCCGTTCAACTGAATAGAAGTCTGTGTACCTGAACACTCCTTCGTCTTCACTGGGAAGTCTCTTTTTCCTTCACAGTTATAAATTTTATACATTTTATCCTCAATATTCGGCGGAGCATTTCCAACAACGTGTGTCATAGTCTCCGCCATGTTGACAATACTAATCACGCCTTGGAAAAGGCCGTTGACAGGAGAGCAGCTGTCCCGCTCTCAGGGCCGAGCGAAGAACATCCAACTTGCTTCACAAACTCGCTTATAGCCGTTGGTAAGCACGCGTTTCCGCACAACTGCATCCGCTCCCTTATCAATGTCGGTTTTATGCGCGGGATCCACTTGGGTCATCGGTTCCTCATTCACGTTACTCAGTTTCGACAGCCGTCCCCTTGACGAAATGATGAAACAATGCCCGGATGTTGGGGAAGATGAAAGGTTTTGTTTTGTGTAGAGACACTGTTCCCACCTGCGGGCCGCCAGGTTCTGATTGGCCGCGCCCGCTGATCGATTCGCAATGACTGAGAGTCAGACCCGTCCATGTGCTCTGCCACCGCTACGGCAAGGCGGCTATTTTGGGGACAGGGCTCAGAAACCCCATCACAGTGACAAACTGCGCGCACACAGCAGACACTGACGCGAGGTACTTTCCCCCCTTCGATATCGGCAACGCCGTGTAAAAACTCCACGTAATTTGTGCGTCTCCATGTCAACGTTCTTCAGGATAGCGGGGTTCGTATTTAATAACAATAAAATCTGTGCTTCACGTGTATAGATAGATTATATATGAAAGTTTGGTGTTTGAACTCCCTATTGAAACCAAGTATTCGCCACTGTGCTCAGACGACACAAAGCGAGAGCTCGCTCTTCAGTGTCAGTATATTTTCTACACGCTGACAGCCAGCTGTTCTTCCTTTTCTTCTCTCTCCCCCCCCTTTTTTTTTTTTTTTTTTTACTTCTCTTTTTTTCTTCTTCTAGTGGTGGGTGGCCGGCGAGTGCACAGTATGTAAACATATGCTGGCGCGGTAAGTAGGCCTATCAGTGACACTCGTATTGTCAACAAAACTGAATTGTATTTTGAGAGTAAACAAACAAGCAAACAAGCAAAACCAAAACGGTTTCGGTGATTCAGATATTCGAAAACTGAATGAGACGGTGATAGATGAATGAAAGAAAGGCAGAGCGCGGGAGGGTTGGGGGTGGCCGGGGAGGGGGGATATGCAAAACAAAAACGAAGGAAGAAATCCGTGATGATGATGTAGAGCTTCATGTTCTCGGATGTCGGTTGTCATATTAGGGACAAACTGTGACCAATGCGTAAGCATGGTTCAGCGTTGCTTTACGTCCACAGAAACCGTAAGGCTCATTAGGACAGGGAGCCCAGGACGGCCACCTCGGCTTTCACACAGCTCCTGAACTCTGATGACTCGAAAACCGTGAAACTTATAAAACGATATGTACAAAGGGAAATTCGAGCTGTCAGTCCCCAAATCGTGCCGAATACCCAAGCTCAAAGCGGCAAAAATCAGTGAAATTTGTGTTGTGGCCTACCACTGAGAACCAAAAGTAAATAGTTACACAGGCTTTCACGCGATTCTCTTGATCAGTCTGGTGGACACTAGAACCGTGGCTGCCACCTCTTCATCGATCACCATTAATCCATCGATCACTTTCCTCACACACACACACTCACACACTCTCTCTCTCTCTCTCTCTCTCTCTCTCTCTCTCTCTCTCTCTCTCTCTCTCTCTCTCTCTCTCTCTCTCTCTCTCTCTCTTGCCAAGCGCAACGAGCATGTGGCTCTCTACATGGAGTGAAACCGCTGCGCTGTACAAGCGGACAACCCACTGACACAAAACACTACACATAGCCAAAAGTCATTCGAAAATTATGTCAACAGGGGAAAAAAATACACTACTGGACAGAGACTGATACGATTTCTTGTTCATTTTGGTGTGTACCACCACTATACCCCCTGACCCATATTACCCATCACACAATGTGTTATAAAAACTGTACCAAACTGTCATATTTTTTCTTAGCTAGGTGTATGCAGACATTGTATGACAATACAAGTTTGACAGTTAACTTGAACGTTCAGTTGTGATCGTGATCACTTTGGTATGTACCACGGTTTTATGCCAAAATAGTGTCATCATCAACCAGATTAGATCATACGGAGCAGACACACGAATCACGTGGTTTGCAATTTTGATTAATCAGATATACGCACAGCCAATCCCATTTTAATCCGCTTAGGAGCTGATAGGTGAACTGACTTGATTTTGACAGACATACAGACACAGCCAATCGCAATACTTCTACGCATGGCTGTCTGGCGGGGTCAGACCAACAGCTGCAACGTCTCAGTTTTAAGACACTCGTTGGTTTGTATAGTCTGCAGAGCTCAGGAGCTGTGTGAAAGTCGAGGTGGCCGTCCTGGGCCGCTCCCCGTCCCGAATAAGCCCGATGTGAAATTGTTGACGTAAAGCAACACCGAAATGAAACGTATAGTCTGTTTCAATATGCTACCTGCTTTCACGGGCACGCGGAAGGTATAGTTCCGGTTCACTGTGACTGAGTAGCTAATTGTTGCGTATTTTTCATGAATGACACAACTGGCGCAGCAGTACGTTGCATGCAGAACCTTAGCCTACGCTCTCAGTTACGACATATTCTTGGTGAGCCTTTCCTTGTGCGTGCCTGTTACTTGTTAGCAGGCCTTCGTAAAAAATATTTTAAAAATAATAAAATGCTCGTGGTACAGCGGATTTCGACTTAGTGCGACACGACTCACAAGCAAAGATCTTCACAGTCACCGATTCTGGACAATCTAACCCCCATCCACGCCCCATTTTAGCGGTAAAAACACACACCTTTGTTTGGTCTACAATGGGCCAACAGTAACTTGTATTATATTGCACCAAGCATTTGTTTTTCTTTTGTTTAAGCAAATTCATGCCCTAATCCCATCAGAAATATGTTGGAGGTGTGGAGGCGTATTTGTGTGCGTGCTCGCGTCCGTGACTGTTGAAATAACTTGTCTTTTAACGTTTTTGTTTACCCATTTTTGTAGTCGAGTCAAATGTGTCGAATCACCTCTAGTCTGACTGCCAGGCCCCTACACTGCCGGGGAGCATAGGCCAACACATCCGCCAAAGCTTTGTGCGGCTCAATCGGGATGGGGTATGCAGCCGACACAACGTCGGGGAATACAAATAAAAATAAAAAGTTACAGGCTTGCCGGGTATTTTCCAGTGTCGCGTGTTCACACTCTCCTTTCCCAAGAGGTCAAAGTGTCAAGTCAGGTTTCTTTTCACAAGGCGGAGGAACGAGAATGAGAAATAGCCAGATTTGGGGCCTGTAGGCTGCTTTCCCTAGACTGAGTATGGGTGAGCCGGCAAAACGAAGGGCGGGTACCGTATCACCACAAAGACGGTTACTTTGTTGGGGTGGCTGGAGTGGGAGGAAGGGCGCGGGGGAGGGGGGGGGGGGGGGGAGAAGGGCGGGGAAAGTGTAAAAATGAAACTATTGATTTCGTGTACCTGTGGTCTCAGTCACCTGTCCCACAACAAACGCGCCTTTATCCTGTCCTTGCACTGCCACACTCACACCCCTTTGAGAACCGTGCGTCGAGACAAGGCGCCCGGGAATGCCTGGGAAAATGAGGGGTTTGGGGCGGGCTGGACCCGCTTTCAAGGGGGCTGACGGAGACACACAGTCAGTGAATCCGGCAACGGAGAGAGTTACACAAGGACGCAACCAAGTCGAACCGTCTTGGTTGGCTGACAGTCAGTGACCACGATAGCACCGTGACAATAATACTCGGGCTCACGAAAACAACAATGCCTGCTGGTACACAATGAGTTCCGTACGGTGATGTGTGCGGGGGAAAAAAACACTGCCATATGTATATATTATATATAGACACTGACCCGTTTAGGGTTGGTACAGGCAGTCTCACGCTTCAAGGCCTGAACGGCAAAGTAAAGTGGCTGAGATTGACATCTCTACCTGACAGACGGCGCAGCCCAAACCAGTTCAGTTCAACGTGGTATCTATGCTCACGGAAAAGCCCGTATGCGCTCCACCCCGATTCTCAAGTTTCCCACATTGACAAGCTTGCATCCTCATTACACGCGCGGACGAGTCCCCTGCGGCAAATAACGTGGCGATATTCGATCAGACATTGCAGTGGAGATGGAAGCGAGGTGCTGATAATTGACAAGCGTGACACAGTGAGAGATATAGAGCTGAAAAGACTGTCGTGACGTACACCCTAGCCCTGTGAAGACACTCGTGGCATATCCCCATTCCTTTGCGAAGACCTTTTTCTTTCTCCCCCTCCTCCTTCCCCCCCCTCCCACCCCCCTCCCCCTCAAACCGCAGCGGTCTACATTGATAGTGGACATGCACAGGAGGAAGAAGACTAGCAAAGAGTAAAAGGGCTTTTAGCCCACCAACTGCTTTTTGAGCCTTTGGGAACAAGCCCTATTCCAAGTCTGTTTGAGCAACTTCTAGAATATGAAGGACAGTGACCGGGTAGCGCAGAAGATCCTTTTCACTAATAATTCTCTAGACTCTCAGAATTTTTTTCTTTGTGATTTAAAAGGTTTTCAGCGGCCAATCCTTCAATTACTTATCAGACCTACAAAATGATCGTACGGTTGTTGCCTTTCAGTTTTGAACAGCTGAGGCTTTGACACAGAGAATATCGGGCGACTGCATGCTGTCCCAGGAATTACAAGATTCAAGATTACTTTATTACCTCGTTGGAGCAGTTAAATTACGATCACGGTGCCGTTTTCACGGTCTAGAAAGTAACCTGGATCTTCGCTTATGTGATGTCACGTTCTTGTTGCGGGATGTGGGATTTTGCCTGTCTCTCTCACGTGGGCGGTATAAATAATTTAGTCTCCCTCTCCCCTAACGGGGGCGGGGATAGCTCAGTGGTTAGAGCACCGGACTCGTGATTGAAAGGTCGCGGGTTCGAATCCCTGCTGGAACGGCGGGATAATTTTCTTCTCCAGGGTCGACTTTCTGTGCTGACTCTTATTTCGGTATCCGTTCCACCCCCGTGTTACCACAGTAGCACGTAAAAAATCCCGGTCATTCTGCCAAAAGTGCAGGTGGCAGGTTACAACTAAACACGCATACACCTTACGTATGTGGATTTTTATTGAACCGTGCTTCGGCATTGGTCACAACTTGTCCCTAATATGTCAAATGACATCTGAGGACATTAAGCATCAATTCATCATCTGTGGTGCCATGTTTACTTACTGGATGCTCTCAGTGAGCCGGTTTGGCCTAGCGGTAAGGCGTTAGGCTGGTAAGCAGAGGGACCTCGGTTCGAATCCGCTTCGGCTCTCCTTTCTCTTCAGAAGTTGTGGTCTGTAGACACTGTCTTCGGACTTTGTCCCTCACAGTTATGAAACATTAAAATGGTTCTCATCGCTGCCCACCTTAATGCAGAAGTCATTCTGGTGGTAACAGTGTAGCGATAGGTATATAATCTCCCTCTCCCCCACCCCCCTCCCCCCACCCCTCTCCCCGTCCGTAATAAGCCTTATGGTTTCTATGGACGTTAAGCACCATGTTTACTTACTTACTGGATGCTATCAGAGTTCAGGAGCTGTGTGAAAGTCGAGGTGGACGTCCTGGGCTCCCCGTCCCTAATAAGCCTACGGTTGCTGTGGACTTAAAGCAACACTTCAGCCATCAACTGGGTGCTCAGTGTGAGCCGGTTTGGCCTAGCGGTAAGGCGTTACGGGCTGGTAAGCGGAGAGGCCTCGGTTCGAATCCGCTTTGGCTCTCCTTTCTTTTCAAAACTTGTAGTCTGTGGACACGGTCTTGTGACTTTGTCCCTCACAACTTAAGGAACGATAAAATGGTTCTCATCACTGCCCATCTTAATGCATGAGTCATTCTGGTGGTGACAGTGTAGCGATGGGTATATTATCTCCCTCTTCCCTCACCTTCATACCCCCTTCCTCCCGTCCCTAATAAGCCTTATGGTTTCTGTGGACATTAAGCACCATGTTTACTTACTTACTGGATGCTCACAACTGTTGAAAGAGCAAGCTGTAGAATACATAAGTTTCGGCTTCAGCTTCAAGTGTCTCGCTTCAGCTCTGCTTTCTCTTCTTGAGGTGGCCGTCCATAGGAGTCCGTACGGTCTCTGTGGACGTAAACATTAAAATGGCTCTCATCGCTGCCCATCTTAATGCAAGAATCATTCTGGTGGTGACAGTGTAGCGATAGGTATATAATCTCCTTCTCCCCCCCCCCCTCCCCCCACCTCCATACCCCCTTCTCCCCATCCCTAATAAGCCTTATGGCTTCTGTAGACGTTAAGCACCATGTTTACTTACTTACTTACTGTGGACGTAAAGCAACACTGAACTCGAACACTGCGTTTGTGACTTCCCCCCATCACACACACACACACACACACACACACACACACACACACACACACACACACACACACACACACACACACACACACACACACACACACACACACACCATAAACAGTTAACGAAACATTAAAATGGCTTTCACGGCCGTCCATCTTAATGCAGAAATCATTTCGATGGTGACTGTACAGTATTAGGTATAGTCCCCCTCTACCCTCTTGGGATTTTGGTTCCCTCTAGTACCTCTTCGTTAAACAAGTTTACCCCCCCCCCCGTCAAGTTTATCCTTCCTCCAAGGAAGGGTGCCGGAAAGTGAGGCTTGGAGTGTGTGGTCACCGTTGCGTGCACACTCCGAGCATCGCTTTCCGGCACCTTCTTCTCTTCCTTCCTCCGGAACCTTCCTCCAACGAAGGATGTCGTAACCCAGTGCCTGGCGTTTGCGTTGCGTGCTCATGATCCAGCCAGAGATACTGCAGCAAGAGTAGCAGCCTACACGTGTGTATCTGTTCAGAGATACTACAGCAGTGTAGTGTCTCTGATCTGATCCAGCCCCGTCTCCAGCTGGTTCTCTGACCGCCCCGACTCAAGCAGAGAGATAACAGTAGGTCATTAAAGACAGCTTGCGCCGGTCGTCGACGATAACTCTGTGGCCACTTGGTCCGACACTGGTGGCCTGTGCTGTGAAGGATGGGGAGCGCGGGTGAGGGTTGCACAAGATTAAATGATATCATCAAGAACTGACGCGTAACCATGGCCGTGGTGCTGCCGCCGCGAGATAACAACGTGACTGTCTAATGAATAATACGCGGGGACAGACGAGATGGGCCCAGAAACCTAGACCACCGTACCGCCAAGACGAGCATCGGAGTCGATTATTGGCTCCTTACCCTGCAACTGCCCTCCAGGTCCACGATGAAGATTAGTTATTGCCCCCTGCTGGCAAATGAACCGTGCACACACTGCTTATAGCTAACCCCCCCCCCCAACACACACACACACACACACACACACACACACACACACACACACACACACACACACACACACACACACACACACACACACACACACACACCCCTTTGTTTTCAGAGGGATTTTTTCTTTCTTTAAGATTGCCCATGTTATGCCATCCCAGGGGTCAGAGTTCAGGAGCTGTGTGAAAGTCGAGGTGGCCGTCCTGGGCTCCCGTCCCTAATAAGTCTACGGTTTTTGTGGATGTAAAGCAACATTCAACCAACTCAACCATCCCAGGGTTTGGTAGTAGTGATACAGAGCTCAGGAGCTGTGTGAAAGTCGCGGTGGCCGTCCTGGGCTCTCCTCATAGTTCAGGAGCTGTGTGAGAGTCGAGGTGGACGTCCTGGGCTGTCCGCCCTAACGAGCCTTCTGGTTTCCGTGGACGTAAAGATTTATTGAACCGTGCTTCGGCATTGGTCACAACTTGTCCCTAATATGTCAAATGACATCCGAGGACATTAAGCAACACTTCACCACCTGGGCTCTCTTGTGGTTTCTGTGGACGTAAAGCAACATTCAACGAACCATCCCAGGCATGTGGGCCGGTCTGGCCTTGCGGTTAGGCTGGTAAGCGGACGACGTCTGTTCGGTTCCCCGCTTCGGCTCTGCATTCTCTTTAAAAATTGTCATTTGCGGACCCGCTTGTGATTTTGCCCCTCACAATTAATCAGTGAAACATTTAAATGACTCTCATCGCTTCCCATCTTAATGCAGAATCATTCTGGTGGTGACAGTGTAGCGATAGGTATATGGTGCCCTCTTGCCACCCGCTGGGATCAGAACTCAGGAGCTGTGTGAAAGTCGAGGTGGCCGTCCTGGGCTCCCCGTCCCTAATAAGACTTATGGTTTCTGTGGACGTACAGCAACACTGAACTTGAACTGAACCACTGGGATCTCGGTCCCCGCCAGTACCTCCCCGGAGACAAATCGGCGTTAAACAAGTCTATCGTCGGAAGCAACGGACAATCCAGACATCCAGCCGTAGGACTGAAACTCAGTTCATGAGATAAAAAAAAGTTGTGGGTTCTAGGGTGACCGAGAGGTCGTTCGCGGATGTACGCCACACCCGTGGATGTGAAACCGACGATCGATAAGTACACGAACGAGTTTAACAAAACGTCTCTACATGATACACCTCTTGGTCTCGCCGCTGACTGAGTTGTAATTTCCATCTGGGCGTGGACTCTACGTAGTTAATATTACGGTCCCTGATTTTGGGTGTCGAGATTTGATAGGGGCCTACATATAACGGCTTCAGACATCGACTACTAACTTATCCACCCACTCATCCCCTTCAGTCACATGAGGGGCCGCGTAGGCCGATAGTTGATCATGGTGCTTGGAATGTGGGTGTGATATCCTGGCGAAATACCATGCCAACAACGACACCCCCATCTCCACCCAGTCCGCATCTGCTAGTTTAGTTTGAAATTTCGAGAAACGTAGATCTTGACGACTTTTCTTGAAATGAAAAGCCGGTGTGCCGGAACTCCTTCACTTTTTCGTTTCAGTGTTGCTTTACGTCCACATAAACCATCAGGCTTATTCAGAACTCAGGAGCTGTGTGAAAGTCGAGGTGGCCGTCCTGGGCTCCCCGTCCCTAATAAGCCTCATGGTTTCTCATATCGGGTTTATTGGGGACAGGGACCACAGAACGGCCATCTCGACTTTCACCCAGCTCCTGAGCTCTGCGGCGCTTCACTAAAACCTTGCTGTATCTTGGCCACTGAGCTAGAAAGATCTTGGCTCAGGCTGAAGGGTTCAGGGGCTGGGTGGGAAAGCGCCATGTGCTGAGGCCCATTGCTGCGTAACCCGAGATCCTAAACCTTGCCGACAACAGATTGGCCTATCAGACACACGTGCCGTCAGCTGGGACCACGCTAGTCGACCACACCTGGCAAGGGGTGGATTTTTTTTAGTGTGTGTTGGGGGTGGTGGTGGTGGTGAAAGTAGTGCAGGGGTATGGTGGGTTCGACTGGAAGTTTGTATTGTGTTGTAAGTCGATTATTAAGTGTTAAGTTGTTTTGTAATTTTCATTTTGTAAATACACTTTAACCCTCGTACTCCCTCTCTATCTCTCACCCCCCCCCCCCCCCCCCGGCCCGCCTGTCTCTCTCCATCTCTCTTTCTCCACCTTCCTTCCTTCCTTAAGTAAGTAAGTAAACATGGTGCTTAACGTGAGAGCCGGTTTGGCCTAGCGGTAAGGTTGTAGGCTGGTAAGCGGAAGGCCCTCGGTTCGACACCGCTTCGGCTCTCCTTTCTCTTCAGGAAGGTTGTGGTTTGTGGACACGGTCTTGTGACTTTGTCCCTTACAATTAATAAAACATTAAAATGGCTCTCATCGCTGCCCATCTTAATGCAGATCATTCTGGTGGTGACAGTGTAGCAATAGGTATATACTTTCCCTCTTCCCCCACCTCCATACCCCCTTCCCCCCATTCTCCCCGTCCCTAATAAACCTTATGCTTTCTGTGGACGTTAAGCACCATGTTTACTTACTTACTTACTGGTGCTTAACGTCCACAGAAACCATAATGCTTATTAGGCACGGGGAGAAGGGGGGAGGGGGTATGGAGGTGGGGGAAGAGTGAGAATACATAACTGTCGCTACACTGTCACCACCAGAATGATTCCTGCATTAAGATGGGCAGCGATGAGAGCCATTTTAATGTTTCAGTAGGAAGTGACGGACACAGTCACAAGACAGTGTCCACAAACCACAACCTTTTTGAAGAGAAAGGAGAGCCGAAGCGGTATCGAACCGAGGTCCTTCCGCTTACCAGCCTAACGCCTTACCACTAGGCCAAACCGGCTCACCCTTCCTTCCTTCCTTCAGGTGATGCTTAATGTCCTTGGATGTCGGTTGACATAATAATTAGGGACAAGCTGAGACCAGTGCGTGAGCATGGTTCAATATTGCTTTACGTCCACGGAAACCATGAGGCTCGTTAGGACGGACAGCCCAGGACTGCCACTTCGACTCTCACACAGCTCTCTCTCCACCGTCTGTCTCTCACTATTTACATTTCTAAAGAAACTCAGACGACCTCCTTATAACAAAGTTGCTATTCTCTCTAAACAGGTAGTTGTTATGACCGTAACTCATTAGATATATAAATATATACTTTTTATTTTGTTTTTATCATTGTTCTGCTTTCGATCGCAGCACCTCCATTCACGGGTGACAGTCTGTTGACATGTTATAACGGGGAAATGCAGGGAACCTTTAAAAGGTAGGGTCGGGGACTTTTAAATTATGGGGGGGAGGGGGGGGGAGTTGTTTCCCGGTCTTCAGAGTAATATCCTAATAGACGATCAATCCACATCAAAGACTGTTCCTGTCGCTTCAACGAAGGATGGTCATAATGATCATAACTACGGATTATACTGAAATGAGATAGCGACTCGATGTCCCAGAACACCCAGTGATCAGCATAAACGCCAAACAAAACAAAACCAACAACAAGAGCGAAAAGCCCCTACGGGTGAGAATCTGTTGACATGTCATAACGGGGGAATGCATTCATTGTTATGCGTAGCGCTTCTCTTTTGCTTTGCATTGTGCCCTCAGCATTGATGTCGACACAGTGATACAGGGCCCCAGATATAGGAATACGCCACGCGACGGGGCAGATCTGCACGTCATCTTTCCGGCAGCAGTTCCAGAGGCACGACCGCTAATTCCAGTAAAAGCGCCAGGCGCAAAAGGAGAGCCAACAATTAGATTGTTGCGCCGATTCCCCGCAGAACTCGGAGCGCCCGCGGAAACGGTGCGATGGACTGGTGAAAGACGGGGGTTGGTGGGGGGGGGGGGGGGGGGGGGGGAAGGGAGGTGGAAGGGGAAGGGAGGTGGAAAGGACGGGGGGGGGGGGGGGAACCGGTGTGAAATGGCGGGACATCGATGCGAGGATGTGGAGAGGTGGTCCCAGGAGACGGTCCTTTCACGGGAGAGTCGAGTCTCGACAGTGAACACTGCACACACTATAGTTTTCTCTCCCCCCCCCCCACCTCTCCCCCTCCCCCCCCCCCCCCCCCGCCCAAAAGCCTCGCTCACCCTACTCCTCTTCCCCTAAATGCCAACGACCAGTTGATTCGGCATTATTTTCGCCCGCGTTTTTTTTTTTTTTTTTTTTTTCCACGCATTTTTTTTTTTTTTTTTTTTTTTTTGGCTGGTTCGGCAGTAGCAGGGGTTCAGTCACGACCGGGCGTCATTACGACGTAGTCTTGTGTCAGGACATCGTGCGTGGAATGGCCCAGCGCCGCTCAACCTCCCCGAGGACTCCCGCTGCCAATGGACACAAGAGTCGCCCCTACGCCGGGCGCGTGAAAACGCGTTGGTTTTTCCGAGGGCCCTGAGGAATTATCGACATCCGATGTTAGAGTGACGTTTCCAGCAGAGTTTCCTCCTCACCAATGGAATATGGGCTTTGAGGTTTTTGTGGCACCAAACGGGTGCATCATTGATGAAGGCATCAGAGAAGAAGCACGTGATTTGTCCCTAGTCCCCGAGTCAAGTGTTTGGTGGGAATGGAAGAGGTTAAAATCCTTTCTAACACTTGGCTAGTCACACTTCGGACTAGTGATAGTTGATGTTTCTTGTTGCTGTAACCTTTCCACTGGGTGTCGTTTTTATTTATCTCGGGTAATGTGGCAAGGGAGGAAGATATCTGATTTGCTGCGAGGAATGTAGGACTACTAGGAGGCACAAAATACGTTGTGCTATAAAAGAATGATGCCAACAGAAGGAAAGAAGATTTTGGAACTGCTTTCGGTGGGTAGAAATCACTTAAATAGATGCGCAGTGTCAAGAAGATCTTCCCCGCCCCGCTCCACCACCATGCAGAGCCTAGTAGGCCTACAAGGGAAGACCCTTAAAATATTTAGGAGCATGGTGTTCTTGAATGCCCCACCATAGACAATTTGTGTGTTTACTCTCTTCAGAAAGCACACACACACACACACACACACACACACACACACACACACACACACACACACACACACACACACACTCACACACACTCACACACACACACACACACACACACACACACACACACACACACACGCACGCACGCACGCACGCACGCACGCACGCACGCACGCACCCATACACAAACAAATAAATAAACAGCGAGAGCAATTAAACACTGACACAGTCACCATCTGCCATCTGACACAAATTTGACAACCCTAACGTGCTGAACACTTTTGGCACAAACAGCTACGAAAAGGGAAACTTATTGCTCAGTTTAGACGCACAACAGGCGGGCATTCCTTCGCGCTTGTTCTCTCGTGGTGAACCTTGTCGGCACGGAGACATGTGAGTTCAGCAGGAATATAAGATCGCTGGGCCTCGACTGTGTCCGCGTGCATGTGGTCATTCCGCTTCATAAGGAAACGTATGAATCATTAACCGTGGGTACTTTCAGAGGAACGGTCAAATTAGCGGTTAGTGGTGCGCGTTGACGTTTATTATTAATATGTACGTATGCGTGCTGTGTGTATGTGTGTGTGTGTGTGTGTGTGTGTGTGTGTGTGTGTGTGTGTGTGTGTGTGTGTGTGTGTGTGTGTGTGCGTGTGTGTGTGTGCGCGCGCGTGTGTGTGTGTGTGTGTGTGTGTGTGTGTGTGTGTGTGTGTGTGTGTGTGTGTGTGTGTGTGTGTGTGTGTGTGTGTGTGTGTGAGAGAGAGAGAGAGAGAGAGAGAGAGAGAGAGAGAGAGAGAGAGAGAGAGAGAGAGAGAGAGAGAGAGAGAGAGAAAAGTAACAAAAAAAGAAAAGAAAAGAAAAAGTTGGGTGCGGTGGGGGGTGGAGGGAGGGGGGGGTTCAGAAGACGGAAAAAGAAAGGAGCAGCTGAACTTTTCACAAACAGAACACTGTGCAACGCAAACCCCGAATCAGTGTCAAACGGAGCACTTGACAGCAAGCAGGCTGTGTATGTATGACCAGTTCAGTCAAATGCCTGGCGTTGTGCTATGCCGTCTCCTTGGCACTGTTAGGCTCAGGCTACCTTTCCTGCATTGACGGGTACTCCACTTGGACACCCCTCGGCCAAAATCACTTTTACACGTCAGTTCATTAACACGTGCCCGACATTCGAAATGTCTATCGTCGTCAATGCGGAGGACAAAACCCCGAGTGTATGTGAACAGGGTGAACAGTCTTCGCTGCTGCGTGTCTTTGACGCTTACCGCGATCCATATTTAATGCAGTCGATTCCCGAAGTACTACTACTCGAGTCAAGGAACAGGCGAATTCAATGCCGAATACATTTGTGCTTTCTGGCTTCAGCAAATGCGTTGCCTGTGCTATGTAGGGTGTAGTTAGTTCGTAATTGGATTTCGACGTCTCGTCAACTGCACAGGGTCACCTCAGGATATATTTTTTGTTGGAGATATGTATATAGTGTCTGGGTGGGTGGGTGGGGGGTGGGTGGGGAGGTATGCAATGGTATTTAAACAACAGTAACAGCAACGGCGGTGTTATTGTTGTATACATATTTACTGACAGCACGAGACAGAGACAGAGAGAGGCAGAGAAAGAGAGAGACAGACAGGCAGACAGAGACAGAGTGACAAAGACAAAGACAGAGAGACAGAGTCAGAGAGAGAGAGAGAGAGTGCAGAGAGACAAAGACAAAGACAGAGAGAGAGAGTGTGTGTGTGTTGGTGATGGTGGCGGTGGGGAGGAGGGGGGCTGTGTGTTAAAAAAGAAAAGAAAAGAAAAAAGAAAAAAAGTAACTTAGCTTTTTACGCCCAGTCAACCAGCATGGTTATATCAGAGCGGAAAAAAAGGGAAGAAAAAAAGAAAAGAAAAGAAAGAAAGAAAAAAAGCCGACAGACATTCTCTCTATAGTGTGTGTTCAATCCGAAAGACATAAAACTGTTGTATTTACTACTCCCAAAAAGAAGAATGGCAATTACATCCGGCAAGCCAGCGTTTGAGATTTTTTACGGGCGCGCAGGTGTTGATGCGTGCGATTGCACACGGGGGCAATAAGAACATCGCGAGAGAGCATGCATTGAAAGCTGACTCTGGGAGAGAAAAAAAACAACCTCTTCTGCCGCCGCTGGGAATCGAATCCGCGTCAGTATATATATATATGTATATATATATTGCACCCGGGTTTTGGGTCCGACGCTCTACCACCTGAGTTATCTCCTCGCCCCCCTGCTCCCGTCCCCTTTACTATGAATAATAATATTCCAAAGAACGGGACCTTCGGCAGGCTACCGCGAATGCAAAAATGAACACACTTCTGCTGAGAACCCATAGCTTTATAGCCATCGAAGGCTCTCCAAGGTTAGGTATAGAGAAGATTAGAATATAGCTTTGCATGATATAGCTCTGGGCCTCGTTCTGTTTCAGGTTATGGCTTTGCATGCTTAGTCTACTGCCAGAAATTCCGTCTTTGTCATTTTTGCTTTCCCAGTTCATCCAACTTCATCCCCCCCTCCCCCCCACCCCACTAAGATGCCGATAATGACAATGTCAGTAGCCTCTGATCGTGGCCCGACTGTTCATTAAATATCGAGTATCAGATAATAGCCCGACTGTTCATTAACTATTAAGTATTAAACAATGGGACTTCGACTCTTCATCATCGTCATTTATAAAACAATATAACTTTAGTATATGCTGGCGCACACAAATTTGCCTTCTAGCTCGTCAGTCATATGATAAAACAAAACAGTCAATAAATAATATTACAAGAAAAAAGATATTAGACATTTTAGTTAATTATTGGGCTAATGCATACCAACATGACAAGACAGACATCAAAGAAATAATCGCCGAATTTTGATTTACGCAGATCTCGACACAAGCTACCATTGTGAACTGACAAGCAGGCGTGACGAACTTGTGTCTAAGTAAGTAAGTAAGTAAACATGGTGCTTAACGTCCACAGAAACCGTACGGCTTATTAGGGACGGGGAGAAGGGGGGAAGGGGGTATGGAGGTGGGGGAGAGGGAGATTATATACCTAGCGCTACATTGTCACCACCAGAATGACTTCTGCATTAAGATGGGCAGCGATGAGAGCCATTTTAATGTTTCAGTAGGAAGTGAGGGACAAAGTCACAAGACAGTGTCCGCAAACCACAACAGTTTTGAAGAGAAAGGAGAGCCGAAGCGGTATCGAACCGAGGTCCTTACTCTTACCAGCCTAACGCCTTACCGCTAGGCCAAACCGGCTCACACACACACACAAAAAAAAAACTTGTCTGTAACGGTTTCAGTTTATGGCTGTCAGTGACGTGCTGTTTGACGTAGGGTGGAGACGAGCATGTCACGTGACCGAAGTAAGCGCCGTTTCACATTCCCCATGCAGTTTTATTAGCCACTCGGCAATAAAGTCACAGGCCTATTGTATTGTCCTATATTGCACTGCTGAAGTCGAACGTTCAAAAAGGAGGGGGTTCCGCTGTGTTGGGTGTTGGGGATGGGGTGTGGGGGGGGGGGGGGGGGGGGGGGGGGCGGGGGCGGGGGAGAGAGAGAGAGAGAGAGAGAGAGAGAGAGAGAGAGAGAGAGAGAGAGAGAGAGAGAGGAAGGGCGCGTGGTAGGTGGGTAGTGATCTCAATCTACATTACAAAAACGTCAGTTACTGGAATAATGGCACTGCTCATAAAAGTCAGACCATGATGTGTGTGTGTGTGTGTGTGTGTGTGTGTGTGTGTGTGTGTGTGTGTGTGTGTGTGTGTGTGTGTGTGTGTGTGTGTGTGTGTGTGTGTTGTTGTTGTTGTTGTTGTTGTTGTTGTTGTTGTTGTTGTTCTGTCTGTTTTTGTGTTTGTTTCTTCTTCGGGGAGTTGTTTTGTTTGTTTTTTGCTCATAGATGGGGCGGGTACACAATAATTATAGCCTATCTTAGGCGTACACTATACCACATCAGGAAAACAAACAAAAAAGAAACGCATTATTTCCTGAGAGCACAGCCCGAACAAAAACTGATGACGTGTAGGTTCTGGGTTTGCAGCGGCTTGATTTTCCATTGTGATATATACGTATTTAAAAGGGAGTAAATTCAGAAGGTATGACTCGAATAATGAAACCATTGGTGACTATGAATCACTAACTACTGTTAAAGTCGAGTAAGAGTTTGGACAAGTGGATACTTTTCCTGCTGACGGATGTCCTGTCATATTAACTAGGCTCTGTCCCATGAACCAGTGAAGGGTCATGAATAAATAACAATGACGAAATCATGGTCAGTGCAAAAATCTGTTTAAATTGCGTGTAGAAGGTGACCATGGGGCAGGGATGGGTGGGAGGGTTCCAGTTATTTTCTTTAGAAAGAAAATTATGGGCCCATCAGGAATAAGAAGGAGAAGAAGAAGAACTCCATTTGAGAAGAGATCCATGCAACTGATCAACGGAAATGAAGAAATATGACCA
>OY757541.1:30399489-30414489 GCA_963584105.1 Alviniconcha strummeri | reverse complement strand
ACCTGAGCCCCAGAGAATGCACCTCTGGTGGAGTTTATGTACCATGTATTTACACGCAAGCCAGGTGAAAATTACCGTAGGCGACTCAGATCTTTGTTGTTGTACTTATGTCACGTATTTCGAGTGCTAATTAACTCCCTTGTGTTGATTTTCCCTTTTCAGAGGCATTCTCCCTTTGTTACCTCTAGTCTATAATCATTATGGCGATCGGGTACGCGTGGAACCTTTATGACTAAATATTCTTACGTTTGAAATTTGTTTCAGACAGTGAGGAAGAGAACTAAGGCTACAGCCACCAACAACACAAACACACAAGGACAGGATAAAAGCAAGGACTGTTGAATTGCAAAGCAAGTACACAGACCGCTTTACACGACGCCGTCGTCTGTCCGGTATCTCACAGAACCGGACTGAACTCGCCCAGCTTGCCTTGACACCGTCACATCGGGTGGCTGATGGTCAGGTGTGCATCGTGTAGAGCGTCACCTTACAAACAGAATGCAGTTGACTGACAGTCAACATGGTGCTTAACGTCCACAGAAACCATAAGGCTTATTAGTTGACTGAAGATGAAAGGCTGCATATAAATGTTTAATAATATATGCCACATAGTAAATTCTGTCAAAAAGAGTTTTGACAGCAACGACTTGTCACTGATGCATTTGGTCAAATTCCATGTGGTCATTAACGGTTCAACCCCCTTGGGTAACCTTTTCCAGATCAGTTCTCTGAATCGATCCTTTGATGTGTGTGTATTTCGTATGTGATCATGACCGCTTCAGTGTTTTCGGTTACAAAAACAGAATTATGTATAACTAAACATTTATAATCTCCAGAGACAGCAGAAACATCAATAATTTACTGCACTGGTTTGAGAGCAAGGAGCGAACGACCTCCGCATCGCATGTAAAGTGCAATCTCACGAGAGTAATGAAAAGAGATATCAACACAGACATTTGAAGATGGAGAGCACGTTGTCTACGGCTTCATCGACGAAATGGACAACAACGACACTGGCCCCCTTCACCGGCCTGCCCCTGAGTGCTAGCGTGCGTGTGTTGGTGTCCATCCTGGGCTGGCTGGCCTGCGTCACTGGTGTGTTTGGCAACGTCCTCATCATAACCACGCTGCTGTCCCAACCCGCCCTCCGCTCTCTGCACAACCTCTACATCGGCAACCTGGCCATCGCCGACCTGGTGGTGGTAGGCTACTGCGTGCCCTTTTGGCTTCTGGACCTCTCGCTGGGCTACATGCCGGTCGCCAACCAGCAGCACTGCGACGTCAACTCCTTCACGCTCTTCGTCTGCCTCAACGCTTCCCTCTACACCCTCGTCCTCATCGGCTTCAACCGCTATATCTGCGTGTGCCACCCCGGCGTTTACGCTAAGATTTTCAGCAAGACCAACACCATCGTGTCCTGCGTCGTGGTATGGGTCATCTCCGCCAGCACATCGTCTTTGCCTTTCTTCCACGTCGAGAACACCGCTTTCGTCTACAGTTCCAAGGTTCACTTGTGCTCCTACAATGGGTCGTACACGGGCAATCTGTTCACCATCATTTCTGTCATCAGCATCGTCCTTCCCACCATCTTCATCGGATTTTTCAGTTTCTCCATTTTTCGGTACTGGACGCAGAGCAGACGCCGGATAGGCCAGTGGACCCAGAACCAGAGGCGGAGCCAGGCCGAGAACCAGAGCCAGAGCCAGAGGCAGAAGACCCTCAAAGCGCAGCCGGCTCTGTCGTCAGCCAACATGGCCCTCATCCGCTCCTTGGTTCTAGTGTTCCTCTTGCTAGTCCTGCTCTGTATCCCGCTGTCCGTCACCGTGGCTATTACCGGCAGTGTGTACGTGTCTCCGGACGTCTACGCCGTCTTCGTTCTGTTTTTCTTCCTCAACAACAGCATCAACTGGATCGTGTACGGACTGCTGAACAAGAACTTCCGGAACGGCTACAGGAGGCTCCTGGTGGCGCGTTGTGCGAGTTCAAAGGCTACAGCGGCGGAGGTGGAGGGCACGGGGATCACTCTGGCCACCGTCAACTGAACTGCTTCCTGGGTCGTTGACAGTCCGGGCCTATGTAGAGTCTGTCAATGTATATACACAAATTTAAAAAAAAATTAAAGAAGAAGGAGGAGGAGGAGGAGAAGAAGAAGAAGAAGAAGAAGAAGAAGAAGGGTGCCGCCGAAGTTCCAGTACGTTTTGATGTGTGCACATGATGCTGAGATTGTTTTGTTTGTTTGTTTGTTTGTTTGTTTTTAGAGCAAGAAGTTGACGTTTTAGTGTATATTCAAATTAATGCTATGCTATACGTTATGATTATGATTATGCAGTATGAGAAGAAAAGAAAAAAAGAAGAGAGAAAGACTCAAGTCCTTGACTGCATATCTAACACGCACACACATGCGCGCGCGCACGCACACACACACACACACACACACACACACATACACACGCGCGCGCACGCACGTACGCACACACACACATGCACACGCACGCACACACACACACACACGCACGCACACGCACACTCACCCCCCACCCCACCCCCCCACACACACACACACTCACTGAAAAAGAAGAAAAAAGTAGTATTTGATTTCATTCACTGGCATTCTCTCTCTCTCTCTCTCTCTCTCTCTCTCTCTCTCTCTCTCTCTCTCTCTCTCTCTCTCTCTCTCTCTCTCTCTCTCAGATTTTCAGTCATTTCATTCATGCTATATATATATTATAAACGATGCCTTGTATAGTTTTGAATTTATTATTATTTATCAGTAGCCTAGCAAGGACTAGTTTTTAGACAGGTTTTGACTGAACCTAAAGCCCGTTCTTAATTGGGCGAATGTTTCTTCGCGAACCTAGTTGGAAGTATTCGGCGAAGCTAGCTGGTTCTTAATTGGGCCAACTTTTCTTCGCGAACCTAGTTGGAAGTATTCGTCGAAGCTATATTCGGGGTCCAAAATGAGCTTCGCTCAACATGTTCTTGAAACATTCGCCCTGTTCGACGATCATTGCCTCTGATTGGCTGAGAGCAGAGCTCTCCTGTGGATGAAGAAAGAAAAAAAGAGAAAAAAATGGATGACGGTGTCGCTAGGTTCTTCACTCGCTTCGGAGGGAATTTGTTTATTTGTTGACTTTTGGGAGGCGCAGCCTTGTCTCGGAGACCCAGAATGAGATAGAAGTTAGTTGAATTACCCTGTGGGGGATGATTAAAGTATATTGACTTGACTTTAGCCTACATTTTCGATCATGCTGTCTGCTGCGCGTCTGCCGCAAGTTCGGGCCGAAGCTTGCATCTCATTACAAGCCAGTTGAGAATGAAGTAAAGTTTGGACTGTCCGAACCATATTCGGCGAACTAAAAGTTCAATTAAGAAACGAATCATAGTTCGTAGAACTGTCGGAAGTATGTTCGGGCGAACAAACATTCGCCCAGTTAAGAACGGGCTTTTTGAGTTTGAGTTCTCTCTCTCTCTCTCTCTCTCTCTCTCTCTCTCTCTCTCTCTCTCTCTCTCTCTCTCTCTCTCTCTCTCTCTCTCTTGATGTGACCTAGAAGGTTGACTGGGCGTTAAAACTGAATCATTTCTCTCTCTCTCTCTCTCTCTCTCTCTCTCTCTCTCTCTCTCTCTCTCTCTCTCTCTCTCTCTCTCTCTCTCTCATCCCTGCCCCCTGCATCATTGTTGAAGTCGACCGTCGCACAAAGGAAGGCCCCATAATTATGCCAAGGCCAACCAGTGGTTCCTTCTTAGCTCAGTGTACTGCATCACGTGCTAAGCAGCTGCTTAGTTTCCATTTGATAGTTCTTCTATTTCTGTTTTTATCCCCTCCGCCCCTCTCTCCCTTCCCCCCCCCCTCCCCTCCGTCGTAGGAAGTAACACAGTGGTGTACAATATATATATATATATGTGTGTGTGTGTGTGTGTGTGTGTGTGTGTGTGTGTGTGTGTGTGTGTGTGTGTGTGTGTGTGTGTCTGTGTGTGTGTGTCTGTGTGTGTGTGAGAGAGTAGGGGGGGTGTATGTGTGTGCGTGCGTGTGTGTACGCGCGTGTGTGTGTGTGTGTGTGTGTGTGTGTGTGTGTGTGTGTGTGTGTGTGTGTGTGTGTGTGTGTGTGTGTGTGCGTGCGCGCGCGCGCGCTCCAGAAACAGTAATTGCTTCTTGACACCTAACGCCCAGACAGAAAAAAAAGGTCACACCAGGACGGAACACAGAATCAAATCACTTGAAACTCACATGAGAAACCAGATCCTCTTATTCATGCTATACGTCTCTTTGCATTAACCAGAACTGGCAGAGGGGAAGGTCGACTGATGTGGGAAAGTCCGAAATTAGAACAGAATTCCTTCTTGAGGGAAATCAGATATGTAGGCCTATAGAAGACACAAGACTATTGTATGCATGTTTATATGCATAAAAACCGAATTTAAAAGTATATATTAAAAAATGAATTTGCGGAAATTTAATATCAGGGCGGAGTTATGTTCTAATGTTTAAATGCATAAAAACTGTCTTTTTAAAAATAATTATTAGCCTACCGTTGCGGAAATTAAATATCAGGGCGGAGTTATGTTCTGATATTCATCTACATAAAAACTTTTTATTTATTTTTTACTACTGTGGATCTTAAATATCAGGGCGGAATTATGTTCTGATGTTCATAGCCACAAAAGCTTAATTTAAAAAGGTTTTATTCTTAAATACCATTGCGGAAATTTAATATCAGGTCGGAGTTATGTTCTGACCGACTCAAGAGAATCCAACCGAATATTTTATTTTACAAGGACTGTAGCTTAGGTTTAATCAAGCCTGTCAAGAAATATTATTTATACATAAAAAATCTCAAAAATAAAAAGGAAAGGAAATATGGAACCTCACTCAGTTATACATGTACAAGCATACAACCAGCAGATAACCCAATATTAATAGAACGTCTGATAATTTCACAGAGAGACAGACAGACAGAGACAGAGAGAGACAGACACAGACAGAGAGAGAGACAGAGACAGAGAGAGACAGACAGACAGACACAGAGAGAGACCGAGAGATACAAAACAGAGACAGACACACAGACAGGGACAAAGACAAAGACAGAGACAGAGACAGAGACAGAGACAGAGACAGACAGACAGACAGAGACAGAGTTATGTTCCGACCTACTCTATGGATTTTCAGCTGAGGCGGACCTTAATTTCTGCGTCCCTGGCACGTACCCACAGCAAAGGAGGTGGGAGGGGGGATGGGAGGGCAGCAGTATAGGATGGGGATGGGAGGGCAGCAGTATAGGATGGGGATGGGGGCAGCAGTATAGGATGGGGATGGGGGCAGCAGTATAGGATGGGGATGGGAATGGGAGGGCAGCAGTATAGGATGGGGATGGGGGGCAGCAGTATAGGATGGGGATGGGGGCAGCAGTATAGGATGCAGTGCGTACACGTACCTTGGTGAGGAAGTCCATCTGCAGATGCAGCTGAAATTATTGCTCGTCCTTTCAATCGGTTTACCCCTTAAAAAAAAAGCTGAAGTTTTAATCATTATCTGGTGTTTCTGTTTCAAGTAAATCACACGAGCCGGCAGCCTGAAACTGACACTGACAATAATGATACAGGCCTCTTGAAAAGTGATCCTGCTTCGGTAAGCAAACTTGGCAGAATGATATTTACGGACTGACAATGACAATACGTCCTGTCCTCATTAAGTACAATCTGGCAGTCTGACACTGACCGTGGCTACGAAACTTCCCGGCACTTGTTCTTGCTGCTGAATGGGCAGCTTGACAGCTTATTTGCAGCCGATGACAACAATGTCTTGACTCGTATTCCTGCTGCAGAATGCACTGGTTAGCGGTTTAGTTTAAGCTTACAGAAACGAATCCTGATTCGCATTCCTGCTTCATTTTGCACAGCTTGACAGCTCAATTTGTAGCCGATGACGACATGTCATGACTCACATTACTGCTACAGAATGCAGGATAAAGCTTGGCAGTTTCTCCTTCTCGTTCCTATTGCAGAATGCACATCCTTCAGTGACAGCTCAATCTGCAGCCAATGATGACATGTCCTGTCTCGCATTACTGCTGTAGAACGTAAAGCTTGGCAGTTGCTGCCTCTCATTCCTGTGGCAGAATGCACAGCTTGGCGGCTATATTTTAGCTGATGGTGACATGTCCCGACTCACACTACTGCTGTAGAATGGCTGTTTCTTCCTTTGATTCCTGTGGCAGACCGCACTGCTTGGCAGCTATAGTTTAGCTGATGGTGACATGTTCCGACTGTCAGCATTGTTGAAGAAAGTAGAGCTTAGCAGTTTAAATGCAGGTGATAATGACAACTGACTGACAGCTCCCGATTCTCTTTCCTCTAGCAAAATGCACAGCTTGGCAGCTATATTTTAGCTGATGGTTACAGGTCCTGACTCACACTACTGCTATAGAATGTAAAGCTTGGCAGTTTCTGCCTCTCATATTCCTCTGGCAGAATGCACAGTTTGGCAGTTATAGTTTAGCTGACGGTGACATGTCCCCCCTGTCAGCATTGTTGCAGAATGCAGAGCTTGGTGATAATGACATGTGATCCTTACTCTAGATCATTCCTGTCGCAGAATTCACAACTTGGCAGTTTAACTGCAGCTGATGGTGACATGGCCTGACCCTCGATCACTCCTGTTGCTTGGCAGCTCCCGGCTTGCATTCCTGCTGCAGGACGCACAGCTTGGTAGCTTCATTTTAGCCGATGGTGACATATGTCCTGATTCGCATTTCTGTTGCAGAATGCACAGCTTGGCAGCTTCATTTTAGCCGATGGTGACATAATTATGTCCTAACTCGCATTCCTGTTGCAGAACGCACAGCTTGGCAGCTTCATTTTAGCTGATGGTGACATGTGTCCTGACTCTCCGTCCTTTTCTCTTCTTCCTTACTCTCTTCTTTCTTTCTCTTGACTTGTCCTGATTCTCGTTCCGGGTGAAGCATATGTGCTGTAACACGAGCAGGGATAAAGTGATGTATGATATCAGTTATTTTGTACCGGTATATAGGTCGTGGTCACCATTCTGCTTGAAGCAGGTTCTAACAGGTGTGGATGATAGTGGCGATAACAACGTGCCCACAGGAAAAAAAAGTCGCGGCACCCACGACGTTCCTAAGACTTCTCTGACCAGCGTGAGCGTACGCCACCGGAGGAGTTGCTTGCTGTTGTTGTTGCTGTTGCTGTTCGTGTTCTTCTTCTCCTTCCTCTTCCTGTTTCCCTTCCTCCTAATTCTTCGTCTTCTTCTCCTCCTCCTTTCTCTCTAGCTCTCTTAATCTCTCCGCCCCCCCCCCCCCCTCCCCCCCCTCCCATCCCCGCTTGGATTGGTATCTTAACAATAAATCCCGATCGAAGCGACAGGTCTACACCGAACTGAACTCAGCCTCTTTATTAGCGTTCATTTTAACTCCGAACTCTGCAGCATGCCGTTGCTGATGGTGGTAATGGTGACGTGCCGTGACTGTCGCTCCTCGGGCGAACTCCACTTTGCCGTGGTTCCGTCCTCTGTAGACCGTGACGCAGACAGCGGGTTCCTACGGGTCTGGCCGACGTCCACGGAGTTCCTCGACACCCTGCTTGCCATCTCCATGGCATCCTGGGGCTGCACTGATCGCCGTCTGCGCATCACACGGCGAAGGAATCTGAAGGCCGACGTGAAAGTATTCAGGCGCCAGAAAAAGAGGAAAGGGTTGATGAGGCTGCTGAAAAGAACGAGGGCGGGCACGATGATGCTGCGAGGGCTGTTGAATTCCGCCAGCTGGTCGGCATCCGTCAGGTAGAGCATCAGCAGGTAGCAGGAGAAGGGGGTGTAAACGATGCAGAACCAGACGGCCAGGAAGGCGATGTTGATGGTGATCCGGTAATTCCGCTGGCTCTCGGACAGAGTGACGCCGGGCGTGGCGGCACTGCACAGGAAGGACGGGTGTACCACGAAGCGGCGCGAGCGGTGTGCGATCCCCAACACGACGGCGAGGTAGGCCAGCAGCGCGCCCAGCGCGCACACCAGGAGCAGAACACCCTGAAGCAGCAGCCCGGACTCCTTCAGCAGACCTACAGGGAAGCGAGGCAGGCCCTCGATGTCCGTCTCGAAGGACATTGCAGTGAGGCACACGGACAGCAACCAGGGCGTCAGCACCGACAGCAAGATCTTGCCACGCCGCTCGCTGATGGTTTTGTACCAGGCAGGAAAGTACACGGCGCTTGCGCGGTCCAACGCGATCACCAGGACCGTCAGAGCCGTGCAGTCCGCGAAAATGTAACCGATGTAAATCATAGCCAAAGCCGTTGTGTCAGAGGGCCGGTGAAATAAACTAGAGGTGAAGGTGGTGGCCATCAGGCCAAGATCTGTGCTAACCAGGCTGGCCAGAGCGCATCGAAAATACAGCGTCAGGTCATTGTTTCGGAACACAGCCACAAGCGTGAGCACGTTCAACCAGACACCCACCGCTCCGAGCAGCATGTTGCGGCCACGGTACGCTACGCTCCACGTTTCCACTTCTCCCGGTGGTGAAGGTTGGACAAAGCTTGCGTTAACAGCTGCTGTCGTCCACAAGTAGCTACTTGTAGAAATATCCATGTTCTCAGTTTTGAACAATTCTGTCGTGTAACTTTGCAATCCTCGAAGTAGCCACTTTAGAAATGTTCATGTTCTCAGTTTTGAACAATTCTGTCGTGAAACTTTGCTAGTCCTCGAAGTAGCCACTGGTAGAAATGTCTCTGTTTTCAGTTTTGAACAACTATGTCGTGTAACTTTGCTCGTTCTCGAAGTAGCCACGTGTAGAAATGTCCATGTTCTCAGTTTTGGACAGTTCTGTCGTGTAACTTTGCTAGTCCTTGGGAACGTGAATGTTTGAGATTACCATGCAACGACGCCAGAAGCTGAGACTGAAGAAAACCTCTAGAGAAACACATCCATAGAGGCAGAAAGGTTGCATGCAAACGGCGTCCTCATCTCTACTTTTTTTTCTCTTTTTTTTTCGCCTTGCTAAAACCATCTGAGCCTTCTTGGACGTTTTTCATCAAACGATGATTTTTCCATGTCACAAAAAGCGTGTAGAGATCGCGGCACTAAGTTGGTACAGCGTTTCAGGCGAACAAAGCCCGAGGCTAATGCAACACGAAGCGGTTCTCTTGTGTATGTGCTGATGGTATATAGTTCTCGTGAGTTTTATTATGCTTGGAAAAAGCGATAGCTCAAAGTGAAACCTAACACGGACTTGTAGTAATGCTGCCTGCTGACAAAATTAATGTTCTGCTGATGCCATAGAACCTAATCGAATTCTGCGGAAGTGAAGGTAGGGCATCCTGAGTTTCTGGAAGGTTTAATAAAGTCGCCTCCCGGAGATTGCTCTCATCATTATGTTGCAGTGATGAGAGAGAGAGAGAGAGAGAGAGAGAGAGAGAGAGAGAGAGAGAGAGAGAGAGAGAGAGAGAGAGAGAGAGACAGACAGACAGACAGACAGACAGACAGACAGACAGACAGACAGACAGACAGACAGACAGACAGACAGACAGACAGACAGACAGACAGAGAGACACAGAGAGACAAACGACAAACACACAGTCAGGCAGGCAGGCAGGCAGACAGACAGAGGCAGAGACAGAGACAGAAAGGCAGACAGAGACAGAGAGACATATGCTACTCTTAAGTTCTTGGGTGCATAAATCAAGTGTGTTGCTAAAAGCTTAGAGTATTTCTTTGATCCCGAAAGCGGTAGTTTCAGGTCGATTTTTTCTTCTTTTTATTACGATGATTTCCACCTCCCAAATCCTGGGTCAGTATACTGACAGACGCAGCCACTCTAAAATGTCGAACGAAGCGAATTAGCTTACCAGCTGACAAGCTATTTCTGCCACAAACAAGACGAGGTGGCTGGGAGGAGGCAGGTACCTGCATAGTCTCCCCGCGTCTGAATGCTGGCGGTTTCGACACCTTTGGCATTGCAGTTAGCAGCAGTAGCCTAATAGTGTCGTAGCAGCAGCAGTTGTTGCAGTTAGTTCTTGTATCATTACTAACTGAATTTTTCCCTGTCAGGGGCACCGGGATACCGCTAGAGTTGCAGCTAGTAGATGCAATTGCAGTTGTTATAGTTAATTCGTTACTAATCGGATTTTTTCCCTGTCAAGGGCACCAGGTTACCGCTTGGGTAGCAGCTAGTAGCTGCAATTAGTTGTTGCAGTTAGTTCCTGAATCGTTACTAACTGTTTTTTCCCCTGACAAGGGCACATAGTTACAGCTTGAGTAGCAACTAGTAGTTGCAGCAGCAGCTGTTGCAGTTCGTTACTAATTTGATTTTTCCCTGTCGAGGGCACCGGGTTACCGCTTGGGTAGCAACTAGTAGCTGCAATTAGTTGTTGCAGTTAGTTTTTCAATCGTTACTAACTGAATTGTTCCCTGTCAAGGTCACACGGTTACAGCTTGAGCAGCAGCTAATAGTTGCAGCAGTAGTTGTTACAGTTAGAGCGTTACTAATTGAATTTCCCCACTGTCAAAGGCTCAGGGATACCGCTTGAGTAGCGGTAGTTGCAGCACTGAGCAGCAGCAGCGGTATTAGCTGTAGTCTTATCGCCATCAATCTCAGACACGTGCAACATTCACAGGTATATTATTGGTAGAAGAAGATGACGTAAGTAACTGGTACACGCTACGTTTGCACACTCGCCTGGTACAGGTACACGCCACGTTTGGACACTTGCCTGATACAGATACACGCCACGTTTTGTCACTCGACTGATACAGGTACACGCTACGTTTGGACACTCGCCTGATACAGATACACGCCACATTTGGACACTCGCCTAATATTGGGCGATTCAGCGAAGCTGGTTTGCTAGAGTGAATGCGCTTTGTAATCTTTCGCGAAAGAAGTCGCGAGAGGTCGCAGTGCACTTCCGAGCCGATTTCTGTGTAGATGTTGCTTCACGCTGTGTATAACAGTGGAAGTTGAAATTAGAATTGCGAAGCAGTACAAATGCCAATACTGTTGCAGCTGCAAAAATTACCATGGAAAGGGGATGGAGGGTGAACAAAAAGTGTCTTTGCGTCGTTTTTGGGCTGATCAGAAGATAGCGAGTTCGTAGAAAAAATGCGTTTTTGGGCATCCCAAAGCACGAGCAACAAGTTATTGCTTATTTCCAGACACATTATGACTACGTGCCTCAAAAAATGGCTTTAACGGTGGTAGTGTAAAATTCGCAAATTCACTGTCACCGCCTTCCATTGTGAAGAAAGTACGCACCGGAAGTAAAAGCAGTCAAGAGACTTAAGCGATGCCGGGCAAAAGTCAAGGGAGTTAACAACCCCGCCTGAATCGCCCAATAGGTACACGCTACGTTTGGACACTCGCCTGATATAGGTACACGCTACGTTTGGACATTCGCCTGATATAGGTACACGCTACGTTTGGACACTCGCCTGGAGTACAGGTACACGCTACATTTGGACACTCGCCTGATATAGGTACACTCGCCACGTTTAAACCTGTTACACATGTTACGTTTGGACACTGTTTTATACACGCTACGTTTGGACACTCGCCTGTTATACACGCTACGTTTGGACACCCGCCTGTTATACATGCTACGTTTGGACACCCGCCTGTTATACACGCTAAGTTTGGACACTCGCCAAACTGTTTATACACGCTACGTTCAGACACTCGCCTGTTATAAATACTACGTTTGGACTCTCGCCTGTTATACATGCTACGTTTGCACACTCGCCTGTTTTATACACGCTATGTTTCGACACTCGCCTGTTACACATGTCACGTTTGGACACTCGCCTGTTATACGTGCTACGTTTGGACACTCGCCTATTACAATTATTGTTTGGAAACTCGTCATATTATATACACGCGACGTTTGGACGCTCGCCTGTTACAAACGTTTGCACACTCGCCTGTTTTATACACTCGCCCTGATATATCTGTATATCTGATATATCAGTATCTGTCCGATCTCCTTCAACCTTATACTCCAGCAAGACAATTACGATCTGCATCTGACACACGAACCTTGTCACCCCCCGTGTAAACACAAAAACATTTGGTGAAAGATCTTTTTCTTATGCTGGCCCATCTGTCTGGAACAATTTGCCTCAAACACTCCGCCACTCTGATTCTACCTCATCTTTCAAAGCCGCCCTCAAGACGCACCTGTTTAATAACCACACACACACCTGTGTTATACATACTACGTTTGGACACTCGCCTGTAAAGTGTTATACATACTACGTTTGGACACTCGCCTGTAAAGTGTTATACATACTACGTTTGGACACTCGCCTGTTAAGTGTTATACATACTACGTTTGGACACTCGCCTGTTAAGTGTTATACATACTACGTTTGGACACTCGCCTGTTAAGTGTTATACATACTACGTTTGGACACTCGCATATTACATATTGTTTGGAAACTCGCTATGTTATATACACGCGACGTTTGGACGCTCGCCTGTTATATACACGCTATCTGACATGGGCAGGTGCGGTTAATCGGTATTCAATTTCCGTACCTGGTCTTCTCTTATTACGTCTCCGCCAATGCTGCCATAATGTGAGAGTGCGAGATTAAATTCACTCAGACTGGCCAGAAAGTGAGTCAGGCAATTTGTGCCAAATTTTGATGGAGCTACACTGATTTGCAACAAAACTTCGTCCTTAGGCAAAAAAAAGAAGAAAAAAAAGAGGTATGAACCTGGTGTTACGTATAGTGGTGCCATGGGCACGAATGCTACGAATCCGATCCGAACTATAATTATACGACTCAGTAGGCTACAATCCAAATCCGAAAGAAAAAATATCGCTCCACCCGTTTTTATGCTTTTGTGTTTCCATAATCTGAGTCCGATGCGAAAGCTAATTTCGGATCCACCACCGATCGTGCGCGACATTTTATTTTCAGACTCGGGTTGTTTGGAGAGGCGTAATTAGAATCTTGATATAAATATCATAATCCGGACGGCGCGTTTTTGCGCCTAATATCTCTCTCTCTCTCTCTCTCTCTCTCTCTCTCTCTCTCTCTCTCTCTCTCTCTCTCTCTCTCTCTCTCTCTCTCTCTCTCTCTCTCTCTCTCTCTCTCTCTCTCTCTCTCTCTCTCTCTCTTGTTTCGTATTAGGCCTACATTTTCGGCATAATAAACACCGATAAAACACTTGTCAGACGATTTAATAGAAGTTTCTAAAATAAACATTATTTCAAAATCAAGTTTGTATGATTAGCAGTCGCTGCTGTTTTGGCTTGCTAAGAAAGCGCTGCATGGCGCTATTTCTGTTAGGTTTAGCGACAAAAACACAAACAAACAAACAAAACAAAAAACAAAACGAAACAAACAAAAAACAACAAAAAACAACAACAACAACAACAACAGCGCAGTTCGGATCAGTAGCCGAGTGTGCATCGGCGTCACTCTCCGAGCATCGCTTTCCGGCACATCCCGAAGGAAGGATGTCGTAAACCAGTGCTTGGAGTTTGGGTCGGCGTCACACTCTGCCAGATTTGGTTACGCCATTGTAGGGGCTGTTGTGGCACTTTGTCACTACGGCACGTTTTGTCACTAAGGTAACAAAACGTCTCAAATTTGATGCACTGCCTGCACGTTTTGTCACTCCGGCACATTTTGTCACTACGTGGTGACAAAACGTGCCGAAAGGTCCACTCGCTGCACGTTTTGTCACTCCTTCGCCAGCAACACTACAATCTGTCTTTCCCTTCCCTCGTTGTGTGTGTGTGTGTGTGTGTGTGTGTGTGTGTGTGTGTGTGTGTGTGTGTGTGTGTGTGTGTGTGTGTGTGTGTGTGTGTGTGTGTGTGATGTGCATTTGTCCGTGGCAACGCCCGCGCGCCCGCATGTGTGTTGTTGTGTATTGTGTTGTGTTTATTATCCACGCCTCAATCAGCGCTATACTGAAATTCTGTACAACTGCTTTCAGTAGATCACGAGGCTACTTCTGCCCGTAGCTATGTGAGTCGTGTGAAATATGACTACAGATGTACAGACTGAGTGATAGTGTGGCTTGATTGTGAGTTGTGGATGTCCCGTAGGTATAATATCATTGTTTGATTGAGTGGCTGGTATGGTTTGATGAGACAGAAGCTGAACGTGGGCTGACTTTGGGTGTGATGTTTAATTCCATGCAGCGAATTGTACACTTTGTAGCATAATATGTGACTAACATGTTCTCTGTCTCTCTCCCCTCTTTGTCTTTTATTATTCCCTGTATGTCTCCCCCCCCCCCCTTCTCTCACACATTCATTCTGTCTGTCTGTCTCTCTCTCTCTCCCTCTCTCTCTCTCTCTCTCTTTCCTTCTCTCTCTCTCTTTCCTTCTCTCTCTCTTTCTCTCTGTTTCCTTCTCTCTCTTTCCTTTTCTGTCTATCTTTCTCTCTTTGATGCACGCAAGCACGCACGCACACACACAAACACACACACAAACACATACACACACACACACACACACACACACACACACACACACACACACACACACACACACACACACACACACACACAAGTGACACACACAATATAACAATGTACTGAATCCAAATTTTAAAAAAGGTGCAATGCCTGCACGATTTGTCAGCACCTCGTTAGTGACAAAACGTGCAGGCATCGCTGCACGTTTTGTCACCTTACTGACAAAACGTGCCGCAACAGGGGCACTCTTTATCCCCGCGCAGCTGTCCAGCGACGCGGTCAGCACCCTCCGAAAGGTCTGGGTACTAATATGACTGTAGAAGCAACCTAGCGCCAAAGCACGCACGTAAACATGAGACGCATCCACCCCGGGTAAAAAAAATTTTAAAAAAAAGAAGAAAAAAAGAAGAAGAAAGAGTTCCGTCTTGATTCAAACGATTGTGGTTTTATTTGCGCTGGTGCAAACTTTGTTGGCGGCTATAAATGACACGCCTTTTTTTGTTTGAGTCGTTTGTAACAAACTTACTACTGTTTGAGCACCACCAAAAAACCCTGCTCGTTAGCACCGATC
>OY757541.1:30383223-30393223 GCA_963584105.1 Alviniconcha strummeri | reverse complement strand
TGTCGGTGTGTTAACATCAAGGCCCTTCTGTCACTGTGTCAACATCAAGGCCATACTGTCATTGTGTTAACATCAAGGCCAGACTGTCACTGTGTCAACATCAAGGCCATACTGTCACTGTGTTAACATCAAGGCCAGACTGCCATTGTGTCAACATCAAGGCCATACTGTCAGTGTGTTAACATCAAATCCATACTGTCATTGTGTCAACATCAAGGCCATACTGTCAGTGTGTTAACATCAAATCCATACTGTCATTGTGTCAACATCAAGGCCATACTGTCAGTGTGTTAACATCAAATCCATACTGTCATTGTGTCAACATCAAGGCCATACTGTTATTGTGTCAACATGAGGGCCAGAACCAGCAAAGTTCTGCAGTGCACCAACCACAATACAGATAGTTGTCCTTCCTCTTCAGAACCATTAAGGAATGGAACAAGCTGGCACCAGAGGCAACAGAAGACAGCACTCAAAAGTGTCACAAGGGCCTGCTGAATAAATAAATTATGCTTTTTCCCCCTTTTCTTCTTTGTTTGCGCAATCAGACAAGTGTTTTGCTTCCTCCCCAGATCTGTTTATACTAACAGCCAACACTCTTTTTGTGTCAGTAGCGTGATTAAGGAACATCAGCTGTTTTTTATGCAGTGGTGACACAGTACAACAACAATAACAGAAAGAAAGAAAGCAGCTGTCCTTGATGGAAAAAAGAAGAAAATGAAACAAAACTGGCTGCTACAAGTGCCAGCATTCTGAAGCAAGATCAGAACACACGAAAGGTGGAACAGAACACTTATTTTAATCAGACGATACAAAATGTGTGCAAATGTTCAGGGTAGATGTGAACAGACAATATTCAGCAAATGATGGGAGAAATGAAATTTGATCTAGCTTATTCATGTAATCTTTCAGCCGATGAAGATGCTTCTGAGGTTCTCCTGTTTGTTTTACTCTATGTTGAAATTATTACAAAGTAATTATACGACAAAAGATAAGTGATCACAAGTTGCTCCATTTCATTTAGATTTGTTTTCATCAGGCCAGATACAATAGTGGAGGTACCATATGAGTGCTTCATTCCAGTGTTATTCAAGAGTGGCCCAAGATAAAAAGATATGCCTGGTGTAAAAATACATTATAAGCAAAAGGATTTGGTAGTGGTTTTTTGTTGTTGTTGTTTCTTTTCATCGGTAGGCTTTACTCTCTTGAAAACAAGCACTGCAAAAGACACTAGTTGCTTTAAAGTAAATGTGTTTCCCGATAGTTTCCAGCTCATGCATAAAAAATGTAATAAAATAAGGTCTAGAACATATCATTATATCTTGATGATCTAATCTTCTATAGATCTGCACATATTTGAAGATGACAGTGTTGTGTTGAAATCACCTGTTATTCTTACAAACCTATATGTTTGATAATTATGACCCATGACAAAATGCGATTGCTTCATTCCAGATATCTTTTGTATGATGTCAACTTGGGAGAAGGGTTCAACTTGCGCCGAGATGTCTACATGCGCGTTGCAAATCTGGTTCGCAACTTGAATAAGGATGCACCCTGGGTCCTGGTGTTGCCACCATGGGGTAATCTGTACCACTGGAAGTCGAGGCATCTGGATCAGATCGGCATCCCGTGGTCGCTCTTCTTTGACTTACCCAGCCTCCGCAGATTTGTCCCAGTCATCGAGTTTGAGGAGTTCTTGAAATGTATGTCAAGTAGCTCAGCTGTATTCATGTTCAGTAGCTCAGCTGTATTCATGTTTCCTTGGTTTGGGCTGTTGTTTTGTTGTTTACCTGGCTAGTATTGCTACCAGGATGATGACGTGAAGAACACAGATACTGGTGGCTTCCCAGACCAGCATGACTGCCATGAGTATAGTCTTATGTTGTTGTTTTTTAACTGATTTTTAATGTTCAGCATGACTGCCATGAGTATAGTCTTATGTTGTTTTTTTAACTGATTTTTAATGTTTGGTCAACCATAGTGGTTATATCATAGAGGTTTATGATAGAATATACTCTACACACCAGCTTACACATCCCCACCCCACCCTCTTCTCTGTACACAAGCACACACACACACACACACACACACACACACACACACACACACACACACACACACACACACACACACACACAGAGTTTGATGGAATAAAAGATTTTTGTTTTTGTAGTGCTGCCAGAACCTGTGATAGGGGAGTTGTACTATCTTCAAAACTATGCAGAGGGCTGGACAGAGTTTGAAGATAAGATGGACATCAGAGAGTGTATCAAGAACCCCTACCATTTGGTCAGTATCTTAGTTTCTTACTTTTATGGTTTAAATGTATTGCATTATATATAACCTACAACTTCAAAGAAAACATAAACCATTTGGTCAGTATCTTATTTCTGTGGTTTAAATGTATTGTATTATATATAACCTACAACTTCAAAGAAAACACAAAATAGTTCAGTATCCCATTTAATGTTTAGTGCACTGGTATATATGTGTGTGTGTGTGTGTGTGTGTGTGTGTGTGTGTGTGTGTGTGTGTGTGTGTGTGTGTGTGTGTGTGTGTGTGAGTGTGTGTATCTATATATACTACAGTGTTATTAAAGGCAATTTGTAGAACAGCTCTAAAAACCAACCTAACTTTGTAATACTGTATTGTGTGTATACATGTGTTTCATTCAGTCCTCACCTCAACTTTGTTTTTCAAAATCAACTGCAACAAAATGTGAAACAAGGATGGGTGTCACAGACTGGATTCATAACACTCTAGCTATAGATTTCAGCCCTGTTGATGTGTGCAGACTGGATTCCTAATGCTCTAGCTGTAGATTTTAGCCCTGTTGATGTGTGCAGACTGGATTCCTAATGCTCTAGCTGTAGATTTCAGCCCTGTTGATGTGTGCAGACTGGATTCCTAATGCTCTAGCTGTAGATCTCACTCCTGTTGATGTGTACAGACTGGATCCCTAATGCTCTAGCTGTAGATTTCAGCCCTGTTGATGTGTACAGACTGGATTCCTAATGCTCTAGCTGTAGATCTCACTCCTGTTGATGTGTACAGACTGGATTCCTAATGCTCTAGCTGTAGATCTCACTCCTGTTGATGTGTACAGACTGGATTCCTAATGCTCTAGCTGTAGATTTCAGCCCTGTTGATGTGTACAGACTGGATTCCTAATGCTCTAGCTGTAGATCTCACTCCTGTTAATGTGGATAGACTGGATTCATGATGCTCTAGCTATAGATTTCGGCCCTGTTGATGTCTACAGATTGGAATCATGACACTCTAGCTGTAGATTTCACTCCTGTTGGTGTGTACAGACTGGATCCCTGACGCACTAGCTGTAGACTTCAGCCCTGTTGGTGTGTGGCCTGTTTCAGAATGAGGAGACGGGGCTGTGGGAGGGCTGGTTCTTTGGCTACGGCCAGCAGGTGTGGGCCAGGAAGCTGACTTGCATGTCTCTGTTGGGGCATTCCCTGCTGCTCAAACCCTTCCTCCTGCACAACACAACTGCCAGGTAATGTAGCTTGGAACACAAAGGGGAGGGGTTGGGATTGGAGGGCGGGTGGGAGGTGGGGGGGGGGGCGGGGGCGGATTACAACACAAGGTAATACAATACAGTATGCTGTTCAGTTCCAGTTCAGTGTTGCTTTACGTCCACAGAGACCACACAGACTGTTAGGGATGGGGAGCCCAGGGTGGCTGCCTTGACTTTCCCGCAACTCCTGAGCTCTTGTTGAGTTCCTTTGTCAGTGTTGCTTTACGTCCACAGAAACCGTAAGGCTTATTAGGGATGAGGAGCCCAGGATGGCTACCTTGAGTTTCACACAGCTCCTGAGCTTTCCTGATTGAGTTCCATAGAAAAAACTCTTTCAACACCAGTTGCTAGGGAGTTGGTGGGAGGGAGTCACTGCTTACATATTGTGTTTGTCACGTTTTGCAATATGCTCATAGAACATTTATATTTTTCAAGATTTTTTTTGGGGTGGGTGGGTGGGGGGGGGGCTTCTGTATACTACTACGATCATTTCTTTAATTTTTAGAATAACTCCAAGCATCATCTTTTGTCGTCTTATCTGTAGTATTTATTTTTCTCATAAAACATTGCCGTAATTAATGAGTATTAATGAGACTGGTTACCATTAAAAAAAAAAAATGCTGTTTGTCCATCTCATTTCAAAAACAACGTATGATTTACTACAACACTTGATTTAGTGTAGGCAGACTTGTTTCGGGAGATAATATGACTTATTTGGGGGAGAAAGAGGCAACATGGTGGTGAAAATGGCATGGAAGGCCATCACAAATTAACCACTATCTTTTTTTTTAAATGTTTGTAGCAGTATCTGACAGACTCTTAACCCAATGCCCCCTAAACCGCCCGAGCTGGCCCGCCGGAAGTACACTACGCGGTCACTGAATCGCCCAGCATGGCCCGCTGAACACACTGTCGCCTACTTTCACTTTCGCGTTTAGCCTGAACCATAATGCACATCGACCGGAAGTGCTTATACTACTTCCTTCCGCGACGTCATTCCCACACTTTACAGAATTTGAATCGATGCGATAGTCTTTGTGCAGCGAATTTTCAAAAGTTAGTGATTTTTTCCGGAAAAAAATGGGTGAAGAGGATGGTTTGGCGTTGTGGCATTCCATCATGGGAGATTCGGATGATGATTCTGATACGCCTTTTCGCGGATTTACGCTGGAGGAGGTGGTGAAAGGCGACGAATCGGACATTGATCTCGGCGTTGTTGTTCGACAGCAAGATTTGCGCGAAGATTTTTCCGACATTTCGTCAGTGTCTCCAGTGTCAGCCAGCGAAGTTAGTAGTAGTGAAGGCGATACTGAAATGCCTACTCTTGCTCCTAGAAAGCGACGCAGAAAGACTCAGAAGAAGACCCAGAAGAGACAGACCAAGGCTCAGAGAGACCAGGCAACGATCAGGTGGTCTGACCAAGTCAGTGAAGTGAAGGAAGAAACTGTCTTCCAGGGATACACAGAAGATGGAAAAATAGGTGTGTCGCATGATTTGCCCGTTGATGCGACACCATTTGAGTACTTCTCCTTGCTGCTACCAGCGATGTTTTGGTCAGATGCGGCAGAACAGACAAACGTATATGCAGTGCAGAAGCAGCTTGAGAAGGGTGTGGATAAATACTGGAAGCAGACTACGCCAGAGGAAATGAAAATTTTCATTTTTGTCCAGTTCATGTTCGGTATTCATCATCTGCCAGAAGCCAGCATGTACTGGTCGTCTGATCCCCTCCTGCGTGTGTCTGCCATTGCAGACGTGATTTCCAAAAACCGGTTCGAAAAGCTCAGCCAATACTTCCATCTGAATGACAACTCAAAGGCTGCAGCCAAAGGTGACCCAAACTACGACCCCCTCTTCAAGGTGCGGCCCCTTTTGGAGCAGGTGCGGAGCAGCAGTCACGCCCACTATCATCCAGGAAAGCACATCTCCATCGATGAAGCGATGATTAAGTTCAACGGTCGCCTCAGCTTCAAACAGTACATCAAAGGTGTGTATTGAACTTGTAATTGCATGGCAATGCAAACATTATTTTCACTTCTGATTATTTATTTTTGTTACCCAACAGGGGGTGAGCAGGAGGTTATGACACTCATAAAGTGTAATGATACATGTTCATGAAAAAACATTGTGTACTTATATTTGTTTTATCATGATAATAGTGTGTAGTGCAGTACCACATTTTGTTTTCTTTGTGATAACAGTATGTAGTGCAGTACATTTTTTATTCTTTCTCATCCAAGTCTTTTCTGATCTGTGTAGACTAAGTCACTGTATGTATTAGTGTGCGCATGCATGAAATTCAATTATGCAATATTCATTATTTGTCCTTTATGTGTTGCAGGCAAGCCAAATCCTTGGGGTATCAAGGTGTGGTGTGTGGCGGACCCCACAACTGGCTACATGCTGCACTTCGATCCTTACCTGGGCAAGGTCCATGAGCCAATGCCGTTTGGACTGGGGCACCACGTCATCCTCAGAATGTCCTCCCAGTTTCTGGATAAAGGACACCACCTTTATTTTGACAACTACTTCTCCTCTGTGCAACTAGCTGAAGACCTGGAGAGGAGGGGCACATACATGTGCTCTACCATCAGGCTGAACCGGAAAGGCTGGCCCACTGACCTGAGCGGTGCTGTTGCAAAGAAACTGAAATCCGGGAGCATCCTCTTTCGACAGGCTGGCAACATGGTCGCTACCCTGTGGAAAGACAAGCGTCCAGTGGCCGTTCTTTCCACCAACTCCCAGCCCAAAATGGTGACAGAAGAACGGAAAGCTCGAGGAGGGAAGAAGGAGGTGACCATTCCTGCACCAGTGGCCAACTACAACGTCAACATGGGTGGTGTTGATCTTGCTGACCAGCACAGTGCGTACTATCAAGTGGGGCGCTCTTCTGTGCGATGGTGGCACTACTTATGCTGGTGGCTTCTTCAGACTGCGATGGTCAACGCATTCCTCATCTGGAAAGCGACCAACAAGCCTGCACCACGCTCCAGGAAGGGAACCAGGCACATCGACTTTCGTCTTGAAGTTCTGCGTTCCCTGTGCCAGGGCAATGCAGTCCGCAAGCATGACTCCAGGCAAGCTGTCTCCCAAGCTGGTGTGTGTGCTGTGGAACCAGTTTCTCACACTACCCAGCGCATGCCTGGCAGGAAGAAGAACTGCTACTGGTGTGAGAAGCTGAGGATCCGCACAGACAAGAATTACACCCCGCAAACAGTGTCTGGCTGCATGACCTGCAGTGTCCACCTCTGCAAAGGCCTGTGTTTTCAAAAGTTTCACCTGGAACTGGCATGTGTTGCCAAGTAAATGTGCATACATGTGTACAGCTAATAGTCAGATTGTGTCTGCTTCTTTTTGACTGATGTATCAAGAAGTGCAAAGTTGTATCACTATCAGTATCACTGTAACAGTCAAGAATGTGAAATGCAAACTTTTCATCAACATTTACAGCTGCTGACTATGAGTGAAAAAGAAGTTATATAACATTTGTCATCATTAATGTTACTAAATGTTTTACTTACATTCTGGTGTACATATTTCTTTGGATTTTTAACATGTATTAGTGCAATGAAGAGTGAGGACTCACTGATGTGCAAAACAGTTGACTTTTTTTTAAAGAACACATGCTGGATCTTTTTTTTTTTTTACATTTGCCTCAGTAAAAGCATTCCAAACTTACTTTTGTGTGAAACTACAATGTATTCTGGATCTTTTCTATCATCTTCTAAAAGAATGTGAGTACTCCTTGATTTTATATGATTTATTTTGTTTGGTATGTATGCATGCCGTGCGGAGTTGCCTCCCTTTGTTCAGGATTCCTAAGGCTGTCGGCCATTTTGGCATCAGGGGGCATTGGGTTAATGTGATTTCTATTTTTTACCTCCATGCACAGTCCAGAAACACCAAAACCTGCACAGCTAGTTGCACTGGCACTGGCTGTAGTCATTAATGATTGTGGAAAATTCCACCTCAGCCCAAGTGGCATGGAGCCCTTCATGGGCAGTTACCTCCCTTAGATTACACTGTGTTTTAAAATCCCCACAATGCTGAAAGCGTTTGATAAAAGATTTTTTCTTTTCTTTTTCTTTTTTAAATTTAAAAGAAAAAAGGCAGCTGGTTCAGCTGAACTGTTTTGTGAAACAGCAGATTTTTCTCTTTTTACATTGATGATGTATACTTTTTTGCAGAGCTGTGATGATAGATCGTGCAGAGACTGTGCTGCATGATCGCTTTGGCGACAGGTATTATTGGGAAGTAAGTAATAAAATAATAAAAAGGTGGATTTAGACAGTGTGTTATCTGCCCCAAAGCAAGGGAGCACAGGCACACTGCACTTGACAACTGAAGTAACACGATCCAATCCAAACACATAAAAGGTACAAAACATTTTTTTTATAAATTAAGCTGAGTAAGCATGCACAATTTAGGAGTGCATGCAACCCTGAACAACACAACTGAACTATTCAACACTCACCAAACATAAAGGGAACAATGGTAGTCATTATTAAATGTGTGTGTGCGTGCATGTGTGTATGCAACTGCGTGTGTGTGTGTGTTTGTGTGTGTGTGTGTATGTGTACTTTCTGCTTGTTTTATTTTTAACTGAATTTCTATGCTTGTATTTGATTTAAAATGGAACCACTGTCGTAGGTAAATGCCTGGTGTTTCCAGCTGCTTTGCTTTGAACAGAGGGTCTGTTTTCATAGATGCTGTGGCATTCATTGATGAAGTGTTCATCCACCAGATAAAATGAGCAAAAAAAGGCTCTTCTATTCGGTTGTGTTAATGTTAATTGTATCAAGATGTTTTGCTCTACAACTGCTTGCTATTGTTTTACATCAGATTTAGGTATGCACCTGTGTGGGGGAATGGTATTATCACGCTTCAAGTACAACATTTGCTGAAATAAAGTGTTGAATTCCGTTGTGAAAAGGGTTGTCCACAGAATGTTGATCTTTTCAGTGCCGACGCAGCATGCGGTTTTCCAAAGCACTGCGGGATATTGGTGACGAGTTCAGAAGGAAATTTCTCGATTCTACTGATGAAGAAGACAAAACTGTATTAGAGGATGACTGGACAAAAATGAAAGTAAGTCCCACTGTGTGTGTGTGTGTGTGCTGATGTACACTGCAGATTTTGCTGAGCAAACACACACAGCAGCTTAGGTCACATAGTGATATCAAGATGTGCTACAATTGAAATTATGAACATTTTGTTTTATATATACATGCTGTCAGAATGATTGTTGTTGTCATTTTGTTTCACCCATTTGTTTTTATTTTAAAAGCCTCAGCTTTCAGTAGTTGTGCGTGGAAGGGGATCGAGTGTATCTGCTACAGGTTACTGGCACTGAGGAGAAATGGAACATATTCAGTGTTCTAGGCACAGAGTATGACATACACTGCAGGAGTTACTGATATTCAGAGGGAGGAATAACAATAACAATATACTTTATTCACCACAGCAGGAAATTAAAGTTGTCATTTAATCTTATACATTAACGCACAATGAAGAATTTAATTGCACATAATTATGATCATATCTCAGTACTTCAAAGTCATGAAACACACACATGTACCCACTCTTTACACCCCCAGTTTCTCAGTCTACGTTCTCTAAAGCATTTGTTGAAGAGGAGACCTATGCATATATTCAGTGTTCTACTACTAGGCACAGACAACATACACAGCAGATAATCTTTCACAGGTTACTGATATTCAGAGGAAGGAATAGCAGATCTATGCATGTTCAGTGTACACCTTACAGATAATGGTGGTTTCTAAGACTGCAATGTCTCAACTGTAAACTGAAACTAGAACATTGGCTGCATTCAGATGGGCAGTGGATGTGTTATGGTCAACCACAAGTAGTCTTTGCTGCACTGTGCTGTGGAGGAAAGAAGGTTTAAAAAAAAACAAACATATTAGACATGGAGCCAGTGATGTCTGATTTATGCTTACTGGTACAGTGCACCAGCAGCTGTTATGCTGGGTATTTTCATGAACCGAATATTCACTAGGCCTTTACAAGCCACTAGAAGTGTTTGCTAAATGCCCCAAAGGCCCTTTACTACAATATATTATCTTCACAACTGTAGCTACCCATCTTCACAACAACAAAAACGATGTTCCACAAGAAGAAAAATGATGAAAGTCACAGAACTGTTGGTATTTACACAGAGAAAGCACGGGGACGCAAAAGGGGGCCCCTACGTGGCGGCCCACCTGCGCCGAGCAGACTTCTTGCATGCTCGACCCAATGACGTACCCTCACTGGAGCACACAGCAAACCAGCTGAAGGCAGTGCTGGACAAACAGAAGCTGAAGACAATCTTCATTGCCACAGATGCACCCAAAGAGGGTAGGCCCATGTGCTTTTTACTCCTGGTTTGGGGGCCTGAATGTGCTGCAGTGGGAATGATGTACGGTACTGGTTTAGCAGTGTGCTACTACCTTGTAGCAAAGA